>MU279341.1:1264024-1958322 GCA_022385695.1 Xylaria arbuscula
TATATAAAAATTATAAAAGTGTTTTAATTAATTTATGCGTTCACTTTAAAGTAAATATATAATGCTAATTAATTATTAAATATAGAAATGGTTTTTTTTAGCTTAGCTATAATAGTATTAAAAATATTATTAATTATAAATATGTTTTTTATTGCTAAATATATTTATATAGCAATATTTTTATTAAATATTTTTATAATATGCTTTGCTAATATATATTAAATATTAATTTAATAAAATTTTTTTTTGTTTTATTTAAAAGTTATAATTTATATTTTTAGCAAATTAAAATTATTAGTTTATTATTATTTATAAAAAATAATATTATATAGTTAAAGTTTAAAAAATAAATAAAAGCTTTAATATTTTTATTGTTTAAATATTTAATTAAAAATTTATTATTGCTTTTTTTTTTATTTTTTTTTATTATAATATAGCTTTAAATAATTAAATTATATTTTTAATGCTTAAATTTAATTTATTTATAGCTGAAAAAAAATATTTTTTATTTTAAAAAATTTATTTTAAGTTTATTTAAAGCAGATTTATTAATAATATATTTAACGCTATAAAAGCTAAGCTTATTAAAAATATCTTTTGTAATTTTTATAGTTGCTATAATTATTATTGTAATTATATTTGCAATTATTTTTAAAGCTTTTTTAAAAGCTTTTAAATAAAAAATAATACCTATGTTTATAATATTAATAATTAAAATAACTGCTATAACTACTTTGTTTATTATAATTATAGCTGCAAAAACTACTATAATTATTATTATAGCTATTATATTTATAATTGCTATTATTTTTACAATAGTTATTATAAATAACTTAAAAAGCATTTTTTATAATTTTGTTATTATTGCTAAAAATAAAATTAATAGCTATTAACATTTTAAATTTTAATAATTTAAATATATTTTTTAATATATTAATAAAAGTTAAAATTAAAAAAAATCCCTATAATAAAGTTAAAGTTAACATAAATAACCTATTGCTTTATTTAATAAAGCAAACATAATAAAACTTTTGCTTGCTTTTAATATATATAAAAAAAACATTTAGCTTAATAATAATATTAAAGCAGTTATAAATTTTTTAAAGCTTAAAATATAATTAATTTTAAATATAATTTATAAATTAAGCTTTTATTATATATTTTAAGTTATAACAATGTTTTATTATTTTTATTGCTTAAATACAAATAAAAATATTAGCAAAAATTTTATCTTTTATATATAAATTATTTATAGCAGCTTTTAAAATATTAGCAATATTTTTGCAATATTTTTTTTTAATTTTATAAAAAGCAAATTTAAAGCTAGCTTTTATAATTATTTATGCTTTACTATAAAATTATTCAAAGAAGTTATTTTAAAAAATAAATTATTTAAAAAAAATTTTTACATATTAATAAACAAATGTTATAAAAAAATAAACATTTTGCTAATAAATATTATTATTTAATATAATATATTTATTAATATTATAGTTTACAAATAAATTAAAGTTAAAATAGCTAACACTTTAAACTTTTTAAAAAAAAGTTTTTTTAACTGCAATAATAAGCTAAAACATAGCTTTAATAGCAGTAAAAATATTGCCTATTATAATTTTTATAAAATTTTTATTTAAAATTGTTTTAATTGTTAAAGCAATTTTAATTGCTTTGCATATTATAATATTATTAAATATAAATAATTAAAGTTTTAATTTAATATATATATTAAATAATTTGCTTAGTTTAGCCGAAAACATATTAATAAATAGCTTTTTATAAATAAATAAAATTAAAAAATCTTAAATGCTATACTTTTTAAATTATATTATAATAATTAGCTTTATAGTAAATTTATCCCTTATATTAATAAAAGGTATTTTAAAATATAGTTTTAAAAAATTAATATTATTAAAAGATTTGCTTTTTTTAAGCAAAAATAAATGCTTAAAATTATTTTTGTTTTTTAATTTTTATTATAACAATAAACTAATTAAAAATAAAGTTAAAAAAGTAATTAATAATATTTAAACTTTATTGCTATAAGAATTAAAATAATTTATAAAAACGTTTAATATTAAATAATTGTTTATAATTTAATAATATATTATAAAAATAACATTACAGCTTTTAAAAGCGTTAACAATTTATTTAATAAAATAATTTAGCTATTAGTTATAATAACCACGTTATAAGTTAAATAAGGTTTTAAAAAGGTGAAAATTACTAAATAATTGCTTTTAAAAAAAACAATATTAAAAATCATTTAAAAGTTTAATTTTTAAACTTAAAATAAGTTAATATTTTTTTTAAAAAATGCCGCTATAAAATAGCAAATGTAATAATCTTTTAATAGCAGATAATCTGCTATATAATCATAAAGTAAAATTAAAAAAATAGGTAAAAAAAAGGTAAAAAAAAAAGGAAAATGTTTAAGCTAAAACTTATAAAGTTAATGTTTTAAGCTTAAAAATGTTTAAAATAAAGTTTGTGCATAAAGTTATTTAAAGCTTTTATAATATAATAATAAAGATTTTATAACATAAGTTAATTATATAAAAAGTAGCCACATTTGCAATATAAAGTAAAAAAAGTGTTATTTATTTTTAAAATGTAAAATTTTTAAAGAAAATTTTTGTTTTGGCTAAAATAGTAGTATATAAAATAAACCGATTAAAAAAAGCACAAAAAGCTAAAAAAAACATTATTTTAACTTATAAATATAAGGCAGAAAAAGTCTTAAAAATAACAACCTGTTAAAAAGCAAATTACTTAAAACAAATAAATAAAAAAAATTAATAAGCCGTTAATTACTAAATAATAGCATTTTATATGTAAAATTTAATAAAGTTATATTAAATAGGAAATTATTTGCTAAAAACTTTTTTATAAAAAGATTATTTAATAAAGCAATGTTTTAATAAATAATATTTGAAAAAATAATGTTTAAAAAAATAACGTTTTAAAAAATAAAGTTTTTAAAAAATATTACTAAGCTTAACATTAATTATATCCCAAGCTTTAAAAAATTTATAACTGCTTTAATATTATTATTAAGCTAAACGCTTTTTTTATATATATTAAAAATAAGCAAAAGTTTTACTATGTTTGCTTTATTAAATAAAGCAATAAGCTATTTATATTAATTTTGAGTTTATTGTAAAAAAATTTTTTCAATTTTAACTTTTATTAATATGCTAAAAAACGCAACTAAATTATTAAAATTTAAAATGTTAACAGCTGTTAATTTTACTTTCGGCAATAATAATAATATTGCAAAAAATACTTTTTAAAATATTTGTAATAACTATTGCAAAAATAATAGCAATTGCAAATATAATATTAATTATAAATATAGCAGCAATTATAAATATAGCAGCAATTATAAATAAAATAGCTATAATAATAATTATAACAGTTTTTATAGCTATAATTATAATAAACAAAGCAATTATAATAGCTATTTTAATTATTAATATTATAAATATAAGTATTATTTGTTATTTAAAAACTTTTAAAAAAGCTTTAAAAGCAACTATAAATATAATTGCAGCAGCAATTATAGCAACTATAAAAATTATAAAAAATATTTTTAATAAGCTTAGCTTTTATAGCATTAAATATATTGTTAATAAATTTGCTTTAAATAAACTTAAAATAATTATTTTAAAATAAAAAATAAAGTTTTTTTAGCTATAAATAAAATAAATTTAAGCATTAAAAAGTATAATTTAATTATTTAAAGCGATATTATAATAAAAAAAGTTAAAAAAAAAAATAGTAATAAATTTTTAATTAAATATTTAAACAATAAAAACATTAAAGCTTTTATTTATTTTTTAAGCTTTAATTATATAATATTATTTATTATAAATAATAATAAACCAGCAATTTTAATTTATTAAAAATATTAATTATAATTATTAAACAAAACAAACTTTTTTTTTTATTAAATTAATATTTAATATATATTAGCAAAACATATTATTAAAGTATTTAATAAAAACATTGCTATATAAATATATTTAACAATAAAAAACACATTTATAGCCGATAATATTTTTAATATTATTATAGTTAAATTTAAAAAAAAGCCTTTTTATATTTAATAATTAACTAGTATTATATATTTATTTTAAAATAAACATATAAATTAATTAAAACACTTTTATAATTTTTATATATTTTAATATTAATTATTTTACAATTTTTAGCAATTATGCTTAAATAAAGCAAATAATACTAAATATAGTTATTTTTATTAATTCCTAATTAAAAATTTATAATATTAAAAGCAAAATTGTTTTTATAAAACAAATATTTTTTATTTTATAATTTTATAATATAATAAATAGCATTAAAAAAACAAGCAAATATAAAATAATTATATAATTTATTAATAATTTTTAATTTAATTTTTTAATTAAAATAAACTTTATATATAATTATATAATATAAATTAATTATAATAACTATATAATATAACTAAAATTATATAAAAACTTTATTATGTTAATAAATATTATTTATAAAAATAACTTTATATATTGTAAAATAATAGCATTTATAATTATAATAATGTTTTTTTATATTATAGCAGCTATTTTTATTTATTATATTAACTTTTTAAACGTTAGTTATAAAAGGTTAGCATAAAATTATTTATTTATTTTATATTATAATAAAATTATTTTAGCTATTTTATTTTGCAATAATATTAAAGTAGTTTTTGTTATAAATAATATTAATAAATTAATTTATATTTGTTATAAAACCAAAGTTAATATTATTAACAATTATAAAAAAAACGGCTGTTTTATTACAATATAAACCAAAGCTAGTTTAGCAGCAATAGCAGCTATTTTTAATAGCAAAATAATTTTTAACATTTTGATATATTTTAATAATAATGTAATAATAATGCTAGCATTAAAAAACACTATAAAAAAAACCGTTTAAAATATAATTTATGCTAATAAACATAAATTAAAAAAATATGCTTTATTTTTAAAAGCTTAGCAATTTAAAGATTTTTTGTTTATAAAAATAAACAATAATATTTATATTTGTGCAAATAATTTAAGTTTTGTTAAAAAAATATAAAAGCTTTTTAAATTTTATAAAACTTAAATTTTAAAAATATTATTAAAATAAAAATAAAATAATATAATATAAATTAACTTTATTAAAAGCTAATAAAATTAAATTGTTATTATAATTTAATTATAAATATTAAATATTAAAAATTAAACTATAATAAATACTTTTTTTAATAAAATATATTATAAAAAAAAACTTAAGTATAATGCATTTTTTATTTAAACTGGACACTTATATAATATATATAGCACCGGTAACTTTATATAAAGTACTACTTACCCCTTTTTTTAATAACTTGACAAATAATAGGCTTATAAATTAATAATTAATATATTTGAAATTTTTATTTAAAAGGGAATTTAATGGTATTTTTTATAAATTTATAGCTATTTTATTTAAGGGTATATAAAAAATACGCTAAAATAATCCCTGTAAAATAAAGTTTTATAAATGCACACTTAAATAAAATAGCTATAAAATAATAAAAAATATTATTAGATTTTTTTTAAAAAAGGATTTTAAATATATTAATTATTAGTTTATAGGCCACTATTTCTTAAGTTATTAAAAAAAGGGGTAAATAATACTTTATATAAAATTACCGGTGCTATATATATTATATAAATGGCCAGCTTAATTAAGTGTTTAGCTTAAGTAAAGGATGCGTTATAATATAATTTATATTTTTTAAATGTTTAGTTTTTATTATTTAGCGTTTTATTAACAATATTTGAAAAGGTTATATTATTATTAATTTTTAATTATTTAATTAAGTTATTATTTTTATTTTTTATTTTTTATTTATATAAAAAATTATTATAGCAAAGCTAAAAAATTGTTTATTTATTATTATAATTAATTGCTTTAAACTTTTTTATTAATTTTTAATTTAGCTTAATTATTATATACATAATAATTATATTTTTATATAACGCATTTTTTACTTTAACCGGACACCTAATTAAACCGGCTACTTAATTTCTTATATAAATATATATCGAAAAAGCCCGTGCATTTTAACGGATATTAGGGCTACAAACTAATAATTAGTGTATTTGGCATCTTTACTTAAAGATAAATCCAATGGTATTTTTTATAAATTTGCTACTATTTTATTTATAGACGTACTTAAAACCACGCTAAAAAATAGTAGTAAATTGAAAGAAAATACTATTAGATTCGTCTTTAAGTAAGGATTTCAAATATACTAATTATTAGTTTGTAGCCCTAATATCCGTTGAGATGCACGGGCTTTTTCGATATATATTTATATGGGAAATCGGGTAGCCGGTTTAATTAAGTGTCCGGTTAAAATAAAGGATGCATTAGTTTAAAATTTTTTAATATAACATTAATAAAGTTTTATAATAATTTTAAATATATTTAACAATTTATAAACTAAAAGTTATTTTTTTATATTTAATATATTATAATATATATTAATAATATTGTTATTTTTTTAAACATAATATAAAAATATATTTATTATATTGCTGCAATTTTTAAACTATTTAATAATATTAACTTTAGCTTAAAACTATTAAAATTTTTTATAATTTATTTAATAGTATAATTTATAAAATTTTTTGTAAATAGTTTTAAAATAGCTATTATAAATAATTATTTTATAATAATTGCTAAATTAAAGCAATTAAATACTTGAATATTATTTAAAATATATATTAATATAATTAGCTTTTTAAAAAATTTATTTCTTAATATTAATAAAAACTGCTTTTATTTTAAAAATAAAAAATATAGCTTTTAATAAATAAAAAACAATTAAAGGCAATATTATTTAATATTATTGCAAAAAAACAATAAATTTTAAAAGTTGCTTTTTAACTTATAAATTTAAAAAAAAAAGGTTTTAGTTATTTTAAAAATAATTAACCTAATTTAATTACTTAATATATTAAAATTATAATTAAATTATTTTTATTAAAATTATAATTTTTTATTTAAATAATAAATAAAATAAACATATTTTAACAATAAATTTTATTTGCTTAATTTTTTTAAGCAAAATTTTAATTAAATTTAAAAAATAATATTATATAATTAAACTTAAAGTTTTTAAGCTTATTTAAACTTATTATAGTTTGTATATATAAATTTAATTATATATAACACTAATTATTATATTAATAAACTATAAAGCTATAAACAAATAATTAATTAAATTAATTTATGCTTTATAAATATTATTAAGCTTAATATAAAACTTGTTATAGTTTTAACATATTTTTTGAAATTTTAATTAAATGTTTGTTATATTTTTAAATATATTAATTTAATATTAAATGCTATTAATAATATAATTATATAAAATAATATTAATAGTAAACTTTAAAATATTGTTAATAATTTTAATTATTTTGCTATAATTAAAAGTTTTATTAATAAACTTATGCAAGGCTATATAAATAATATTTAAAATTTATTAGCAAAAAGAAATTATTAATGTAATAAATAAAATACTTGCTAAAGCACAATAAAAAAAACCTAATGCTATTTTTTATAAGCTTTAACTATTAATATATTTTTTTTATAAAATTTCTTAAAATAGTTTATTATATTTGCTTTATTTAAACGGTTTATAATAACTTTATATTTTTAAAAATTGCTAAACTAATTTATTTTATATTATATATAACAAAAACCACTATTTTAAGCTAAAACAAATGTTTTATAAATTAAATAGCTTTATTATTTATAATGTTTTTAAGTAAATTAAAAAATATATTTAATATTGTTTATAATATATCAAGTTAACAATAAATAAACAAAAATTTATTAAAAAATTAAAGCTTATATAAAAATTTGCTATATTATTTTATTATTATATTTTTAAAGATTTTTTTATTAGTTTTTTTTAGCAATTTTAAAAATATAGCACTTTTAATATATTTATGTTTATTATATGTAAATTAAATAAAAAAACCTTATTTATTTCTAGTTTAATAAATTATATTATAAAAAAATAAACTATAGTTATAGCAAAAGTATTGTTTATTTATAATTAAAAAATATTTGCAAAAATTATATTAAATTATAATTTAAATTTTATGTTAATTTTTTAGCAAATGTTATAACGCAAAATAAAAACTATTTTAATAGTTTTTATAAATTATTATTTTTAAACTAATAAGCTTAATTGATAATATAATTAAAATATTAAAATTATAATATATTATTATTTTATAGCTTAGTTAAATATATTTAAAATTAAAATATTGCTTGCTATATAATATAATTTTAACAACTTAAAATTATTAATTATAAAATAATATAATTTAAACTATATAGCATTTTATTTATTTTTAACATTTTTAAAAAAGCTTTAAATTTTAAGCTAAACTAAAAAATATATTAACAAAATGTGAAAATAATAATTAATTTTGCAGCAATAATAATAAAAATATAATATAACGTTAAATATAATTTTATTTAGCGAAATATAAACAATAAAGTATATTTTTAATTATATTAAAAATATTATTTTTTAAAAAAATTGCTAAAAAAATAGTTTGCACAATAAACAAAACTATTTATAATAATTAAAAAATTTAGCAAGCTAGCATATAAATTAAATTTTTTTTAATATTAAAAAATTTACAAAGTAATATTAATTATATATTTATTTTTAAAACTGCAAAAAGTAAACTAATTTAAAAAATAACGCTTTTATTTAAGCTATATATTAATTAAAGGCAATAATATAAATTTTATTTTATATAAAATTAAACAGCTATTATAATAACATATTATAAAAATAAAACAATTTTTAATACTAAAGTATTTTATTTATTAAAAAAGCTTTAAAAATAAATATAATAAATAATACTTTTAAAGTTTTTTAATAAAAAATGCTGCAAAGTTAATTTTTTAATATAATTAAAAGTATTTATGTTTTAAAGCTAAATTAAAAGCTTAAACAAATGTATTAACGCATCCCTTACTTAAGCTAGACACCTAATTAAGCTGGCCACCCATGTGACATATATAGCACCGGTAATTTTATATAGGGTGCTACTTACCCCCCTTTTTAATAACTTGACGGAAAGTGGGTCTATAAACTAATAATTGGTATATTTGAAATCCTTATTTAAAAAGAATCCAATGGTATTTTTTATTATTTTATAGCTATTTTATTTAAGGCTATATAAAAAATACGCTAAAATAATCTTTGTAAAATAAAGTTTTACAGGTGCACGCTTAAATAAAATAGCTATAAAATAATAAAAAGTACCATTAGATTTGTCTTTAAATAAGGATTCCAAATATACTAATTATTAATTTATAGACCCACTTCTCGTTAAGTTATTAAAAAGTGGGTAAGTAGCACCCCATATAAAATTACCGGTGCTATACATGTCACGTGGGTGGCCAGCTCAATTGGATGTCCAGCTTAAGTGGGAGATGCGTTATTTTGTTTTAATTTATATTATTAAGCTTAAAGTTTTACTTTTTATTATTAAATTTTTTAATAATTAACGCAAATTATATAAAAAATCGCTTTATTAATTTAATTTAAATTATTTTTAAGCTTTGAAATTTTATATGCTTATAATATTTAATAATAAATTTATTATTTCATTATATAACTATGTTTTTAGCTAAAAAAATTAAAAATAATATTAAAATTTACTTTTTTATTTTTTTTATTATTTTATTATGTTTTATAAAAAATTTAATATAATTAATAAAGTAATATACATTAATAAAAATTAATTTTTTTTATTTAGCTATTATGCTAATATTTTTAAAGTTATAACAATTAAAATTAAAAAATTTTACGTTAATTTTTTTAAGTTTTTTACCTTTTTTATAACTAATAGTTAAAATAACGCTTATAATATTTAAAGTTAATTAACAAATATTATTACATTAACTTTAGTTTAATAAATTTAAAAGTTTTTTATTGTTTAAATTATTATTTAATTTATTTAAATTATTTAAATTATTTAAATTAAAGTTTTTAAACGTTTGCAATTTTTAAGCTTTTGCTATATTAAACTATTAATAGCTTATAAAAAACTTTAATAAATTATTTATATTTAGTTATTATAATAAATTAGCAAATAGTTTTAATATATTATTAAATTGTTAGTTAATTAATTATTTAATTAATTATTTTATGTTATTAAATTGTATTAATTATTAAAACCGTAAATTTAGGCTTAAATTTATATTATAAAATATGTTATTAAATTTAATTTTTTTTTTAAAATATAATAGGTTAACTAAACACTAATTATAATTGCAATTAATTTAATGGTATAATAAATAAAGCGTTAAATAGCATAGCTATAATTGCTACCTGGATTTTTACTGCAAGCTATAAGCTTAATGCTAAAGTGTTGTTATTTTAAATAAAAATATAAAAAAAGCTATACTAAGCTTTTATTTTATAATTTTTGCTTAAGCTAAAATGAAAGCTATTAATATTAAAAAAGTTTGCTAATAAATATAATTAATTAAAAAAAAATTTTAATTAAGCTAAAATTTACGATATTTATAAATAATATTAAAAAATAAAAAATACCTAGTTTATAATTTTACATTTTAGCATATATTATAATAAGCAATTTTTTTACATATATTTACAACTTTTTTTTTGCTAAACGTTTAATTAATAATATATTATAAATTTTGCTTAATAGTATTGTTTTAATAACTTTATTATTTAAACTTTTTAAAATATAATTTTATATAATATAATTAAATTTTATATTATTAAAAACTTTAAAAAAAAGTTTTTATATTAAAATTTTATGTTTAATTATATGTTTTATTAAATTTTAATAAAACTTTATTTTTAAATAATTTGCTTTAAAGCTATTTTTTAAAAGTAGCACTTATAGTATGCAAAATTTATTATTTAGCAAAACTTTTACCTTTTAATAATTTAACTTATATAAAATTTAATTATAAAAAACCTAATAATAATAAATCTAACTAAATAAAAGTACATAGTTTTAATAAATTAAATATTTGCTTTATTTTAAATGTGTTTAATGTGCTAAGTAGTAAAAATTATCTAGGTATAAACTTTAAATGCATAAAAAATTTAAAAAGCAAAAAATTATATAAATAATTAAATTGTTTAATAAATAAAGTTAATATAAATAGCTTAAATAATAATATATTATATAATTTATGCTTAATAAAAATGTTAAAACTAAATAAAAATTTACTTAATATTATAAATTTAAATATAAAATTACAAACAATTAAAATAGTTTAAAACTTTATGCAAAAAAAGTGTATATATAAAAAGTTTTTTTTAAATACATTAATATTATTTGTTTATTATTAAATTTTATAATAAAGTAATTATAAAATAATAAGTTATATAGCAGCTAATATTAAATATATAGGCCTGCTTATTAACTATTATATTATTTTAACAGATTTTATAAAATTTATATAAAATTTTTATTAAATTATTTAATGTTTAAAAAAAATAACTAGCAGATTAAAATAAAATAAAACATAATAAAAAAAAAACTTAATGCTTTTTAATATGTTTAAAATTTAAATATAATAATATATTTAAAATATTGTAAATATTAATTTAAAATTAAATATAATATTATAAAAAGTAAACATAGTTATTTAATAAAATGTTAAAAATATTTATAACTTAAATTTATTTATGTTTTTAACGTTTGTTTAACTTATATAATTTTAACAAAAATAAATTATAACATTAAAAATAATTTTATTAATATAACTTTAAAATAAAAACGCAGCTGTTTTTACTATTTTTATATATTTTATAAAATTGCTATTTTAGCATAAAGCTTATAATTGTTAAAAAATTAATCTAAAGTTTTTGCTATAATAAATTTGTTAAGGTTTTAAATATATATAGCTGTTAAAAAACCAATTTAAGCATGCAATACTGCTAGCAAAAAAAAAATCAAAAATTACTGTTTAAAAAGCGCAAAATTAATAATTTACTTTATTATTTAATAACAACTTATATAAATAATAAAATAATAAATTAATATAAAAAAATAAACTTTAATTATTAAAATAAATAACTTTTATAAAGCTTACTTTTTTAGCTAATTATATTAATAATAAAAAATAATGTTATAATTATAAATAAAATTTTAAATAACTTTAAATAAGCTTAACTTTATTTTTATAAATATAAAATAAATATTTTATATATAAGCTTAACGCTTGTTAAAATTATCATTAATAATATGCTTTGCTTTTTTTTTTATTAAAAAAAATAGTTTTTTTTTGTTGTAAAACATTTGCGCACTATATATAATATAATAAAAAAAGGCAAAAAAATCTATTATTATTAAAATATTATTTAAATACGCTTAATTAATTAAAAAATGTTAAGTTTTAAAAAGCATTAAGCTTTTTTTAATAGTAAATATGTTAAAAATGTTTATTTAAAATTTAAATAGTTATATAAAAAAATAACTTAAAAAAACTTTTTTTTAAAAAAAATGCTTTTATTGCAAAATAAAGTAAAAATAATGCAAAATAAACAATATTTTTTTTTAATATTAAAAAATAATAATAACATTATTAATAAAAACTTTGTAAAATTATTTATAAAGCTTAATTTTTTTATTTATAAAACGTTAAATATAAACAAATAAATTGCAAATTTTTATTAATATTATTATAAAAAAAAATTTATAGCGTTAATATAAATACTATAACCTTTTTTTTAAACTATATTAATTATTTTTAATAAAAAAATAATAAATGATTATTTAAAACTATTGCTTTGTTTAATATATAAAAATTAAAAATAAATTAACTTTAAATATTTTTTTAATTTATTTTTTTGCTGTAAAGGTTAAATATGTAAAAGATATTAATTTATTAACTTATTTTATTTTGTTATATTTATATAGCTTATTATATATAGCATTTAATGCTTTTTTATTTTAATAATTAAAAAAATAAGCGCAATTATTAAGCTTGTATTTTTGTTAAATTTTTATTAAAAATATTTTTATTTATTTATTTTTTAAAATATTAAAAATGTTTTAATTTGTTTAAACTTTAGGTATATTATTTCTAACTTAAATAATTTTATTAAAAATTTTACTTTTTTTAATATAAATAAATTAGCTATTTAATAAAATAATTTTATTTAATTTAGTAAATTTTTTAATTTTAAATATATTATATATTTTAAATATTTTTAACTTATTATTTTTTAATTTTTTTAGTTTAAAAAAGTTAAAACTTTTTGCTTTAATATTTTAATAAATTATATTACTAAGCAATGTATTTTTAAATATATTGCTATATTTTTTTAAATAATTTATTATATTTTTAATTGCTAATTTATAAAATATATTAAAGTTATTTAACATATTAACAAGGTTGTGATATATTTAAAATAATTTAAGTTTTTAAGTAAATAAATAATTTTTACTCACTTAAGCTAGTGAGTAAAAGTAAATTACTCACTTAAGCTAATAAATAAAAATAATTAGTAAAAGTGAGTAATTTATTTGCTAAAAAAGTAATTTCTTTAAATTACTTAACTTCACTTATTATAATTAGCTATATAAAATAAAATAAAAATACTTTTATATAATATAAAAAGAAAACTTTTTATAACTATTTTTTTTAAATTTATAGCTTTATTAATTAGCTAATAATTAATTTTTAAAAATTAATAATTTATTTATATAATTTATTTATAAAAAAAATTAAAGTTTAAATAATTTATTATTAGCTAGTTAATATAGCTATAAAAATAAAAGAAATAGTTATAAAAAGCCTTTTTGTTTATACTATATAAAAGTATTTTTTTTATATTTTATATAGCTAATTATAATAAATAAAGTTAAGTAATTTAAAGAAATTACTTATTTAGCAAGTAAATTACTCACTTTTACTCACTTAAAATAGTAAGTTAAAATTATTTATTTATTTAAGCTAGTAAATAAAAGTAATTTATGTACTTAAATGGTTAAGTAAAAGTATTAAAGAAATTATTTACTTAGTGAGTAAATAATTTAAGCTGAAAAAAATTACAACCTTATATATTAATAATGTTAACAATATTATTTACAAAAGTTTTATTTATTTTTTTTAATAATTATTACTTTAATTATAAAAGTTATAATAATGTTTTATTTAATAATAAATTAAACATTATTATTTAATAAAATATTATAAATTTAATAATAATAATAACATTTTTTTTTTAATTAAATTTAAAGTTAAAATTATAATTAAATAATAATAATTTATAAATATAATTAAATAAAAATAATTTATAAATATAAAGCGTTATTATAATTTAATTAAGCTTAAAAATAATATTATATTATAATATTATTTTATAAATATAACGCATTTTATATATAAGCTAAACATTTAATTAAGCTAGCCATTAAATAAAACTTTGTACGCATATTTAAAAATATTTTAACAATTATTTGTATAATTTAATTAAATTAATTAAAATTTGATTTATTAAATGTTTTTATAACATTTTTGCATATTTGCGCATTGTAGCCAGGCTTGCCGCAAAGCCTACAGCGCTTAGCGCAAGTTTTTTTTTTTTTATACAATAATTACTATTATATACAATATAACTTTTTGCTTTAGCAATATTTTATACTTTTATTTTATTTTTAGCATTTTTAACAGTATAAAATTTTGCACTTTGTAGCTTAGTTTATTTTATATAGCAATATTTATTAAATATATAATTTGCTTTATAAAAACTTTTAAATTTTTTTTTAATAATATAATATTATATATAATTTTAATTATACTATATATAATTTAGCTTAAATTTTTAATAATAAATATAAAAAAGCTGTTTTAATTTTATATAATTTTTTGTTTTATATATTTAAAAAAAAATTAGCTTTTGTTAAATTATTTAAAGTTAAAATTATATAAAAATTTAATTAAAAAAAAATAAAAGTTTAATTTAAAGCATTATTAAATAATTTAGTTAATTAATAATATATTTTAAATTATATAATATTAAATTTGCTTTTTTAAATTTTTTTTATGTGTTATTTAAAGTTATTGCTTTATTAAATGCATAAAAAAACGTAGTTAAAAAAAAAAATTTTACTGTAAATAATATATACATATATAAAAAAATTAATTTATTTATTATATAATTATTTTAAAAAGTTAAATATTTTAATATTAAATAGCTAAAAATAGGAAAAAAAATAAAAAGGCATATAAAAAGTAATAATATTATTTTTTTTGCAATATAACTTAAATTTATATAAATAATAGCTTTTATAGCTATTAAAAAAAAAAAATAGCAACTTTTTATATAAAGCTTTATATATTAATTAAAATGCTTAATTTAATTTATACCTTGCTTGTTTATTGTTTAATTATTTTTTATAATTGCAATTTTTTAATTATTTAATATATTATTATTTTTAAATTAAAATATAAAGTAGTTTTTTTTTGCTAAAATAATATAAAGCAAAACAATTTAGCTATATAATAAAATTGCTTAAATAATTATAATTTATTTTATATTGCTTTGTTTAATTATATATAGCCTTTTTTTATGTTTAAATAAAGTTATAATTATTTTAAACATAATTTTGCTTATTATAAATTTAGTTTTATTAAAATTATAAATTTTTTTTTTTAATTTTTATTTTTGTTTATTATTTTTTGTATAAAAACAAATTATATATAATATTTCATTAAATTTTTGTTTAATATTTATTAATAATTAATTTTTTAATTAAAATGCGTTTAAAGCTTTAAAAAATTTTATATAAAGTTTAAAGTTTAGTTTTTTTTAACAAATTTTTAATTTTGCACTTTTATTAATTAATCTGTTATATTTTTAATATAAGCATGCAAAAAAAAAAATTGTGCGTTAAAACTAAAAATATATAATATAATTTTTTTTTAATTAATTAAGCTATTAAATATAATATTTTATTTGCAAGTTAAAAACTATTTATATAATTAGCAAATGTTACGCAAAAAACATTATAAATTTAAGCAGCACATTGTATAAATAGCTTAAAAGTACGTTTAAAAGCTTAAAGCATAAGCTATATATCGCTTTTTTTACAATAAAAAACCATTATTATTAGTAAAAAAATAAAGGATTTTTTTATATATATATAATTTAAAAAAAAAGTGGCCAGCTTAATTAAATGTTTAGCTTAAATAAAAAATACGTTATAAATATATGCAAAAATAAACGTTAAATTTTTATTAAAATTTTTTTATATTAGCAAAAATAATTTAATAGCTTTTAAAATTAATAGCAGCTTTGCAAAAGTTAAAAAAGCTAATTTTTAAAAATAGCAATATATTATAATTATTTTTATATATTTAAAATAACTTAAGTATTTTTATTAAAATAAAATTTTTATATTTATTAAAGCTTAAATAATATAATTTTATTATAGCATATTTTATATATTAAATATATTTTTTATTAATATTTTTTATTTTGTTTTTGCAATATTTAATAGTATACTTAACATATTTTAAAAAATTAGCAGTAATAAAGCTTTATTTACATTTAATATTATAACAAATTTTAATATTAATATTATTAAAAATTTTGCATATAATAGTTTAAAAAAATAAGTATTAATTGTTTAACTATTAATTTATTATTTTATTAAGTTTATAAAACCGTAATAACGCTTTTTTAATTATATATATAAATATATATATATTATTAAGGCTTTTTTTTATTATTGTGAAAAAAGCATAATTATTTAATTAGCAATTTAATAAATATTTAAACAGCTAAACTTTAAAGTTAAATATTATGTTATAATGTTTATAAATATATTATAATTTATTAGTTAATAAAATATTGTTAATTTATTTTAAAAGTTAAAATTAATAATAATATATATAACGTTTTTTTTTAAGTTAAATGTTTTATTATAAAATTAATAAATTATGCTAAAATTAATTATTATATATTTTTTATTAAAGCTAAAGTTTAATTTATAAGCTGCTTTATATAAAATTTTATTAAAGTTAAATATATTATTTACTTTTTTTACAGCATTTATATAGTTTTGCTTATAATTATAATTATATTAATTTTTTTATATTTACTATTATATTGCTTTTTGCTTTTTTTTGCATTTATATTTTTTAAACTTTTAATAAAATTAGTTTTTGCTAAATTTATTGCAATTTTTTTTTGTTATATTTATTATATTTAAAACGTTTATTTTTATGACTTTTAAAATATTTAAAATTATAACATAAGTTTAATTAGCTTGTAAATTTTTAATATATTATAATTAATAATAAAAGATTTGCTTTTGCTATTTATATTATATAATTAACCAGCTTTTAATATGCTTTAAATATATGTAAATATTATTTAATATTTAAGTTTATTAAGTTTTTTTTATATAAAAATAATTATAATTACTTTATTTTAATTTATATTATTAAGCTTAAAGTTTTGCTTTATATTAGTAAACTTTTTAATAGTTAATATAAATTATATAAAAAATCGCTTTTTTAATTTAATTAAAACTATTTTTAAGCTTTAAAACTTTATATGCTTGCAATATTTAATAATAAGTTTGTTATTTTACTATATAATTGCATTTTTAATTAAAAAAGTTAAAAATAATATTAAAATTTGCTTTTTATTACTTTTATTATTTTATTGTTTTTTATAAAAAAATTAATATAATTAATAAAGCAATATATATTAATAAAAATAAACTTGTTTTTTTTAGTTATTATATTAATATTTTTAAAATTATAATAATTAAAGTTAAAAATATTTACATTAATTTTTTTAAAGTTTTTATTTTTTTTATAATTAATAATTAAAATAGCGCTTATTATATTTATAATTAATTAATAAATATTGTTTTATTAACAGCAATTTAATAAATTTAAAGGTTTTTTATTATTTAAGTTATTATTTAAATTATTAAAATTATTTAATGTTGAAATATAGCTATTTATATAAAAGGGACTAAGTTATAACACTTAAGCTATAGCTGTATTTTTTATATAACTAAGCTATGTTAAGCGTACGTAGCTTGGCAGGTTATATAATAACTAGTTATGCATACTTTTTTTATATATAATTATTTTATACAACTATTTTTTAGCTATTAAGCAATTAAAATATAACTAAGTTATTTATATTATTTTATTATGTTTATATTTTATGTTTTTATTTTTATATATGTAAAATAATTTATTTAATATTAATTAATAATTGTTAAAATAATATTTAATTATTATACAATTATAAATTAGCAAAAAAAACAACAAAGCTTAATTTTGCGCGATATGCCGGGATTTTTATGTAATAGCCCTAAATACTACTTTATTTGCTGCAGGTAAAATAAAAAAAATTAAATTTTTTAACACTTATATAACATTAAGTATTTAGCTGTAATTTACATAATATAAGCGGTTAAACTTAAGTTTTATTTTTATATAACTAAAAAAAAATATAATTGTAAACAATTTTTTACAACTTTTATAATAGCAAGTTTAAATTAAAACACTTTTATTTAACCTATTTTAAATAAAAAAAAACCAAATTAAGCTAAAGAAAAAAAGCTTTAACAGCAAATATGTGCTTAAACATAAGCTATACCACAATAAAAATGAAAATCTTTATATTATTAGTTTTAACTTTTTAAAAATAACTTTTTAATTTATTTTTTTAATAAATTTATAAAGCAAAGTAATTAAATAATAATAAGCACAAATATATAATTAAAAGATTAGCTATAAGTAGCTTTATTTTATATAATATTTAAAATATATTTATTGCATAAAATCTCGAAAAACTTGTTATAATTTTAAAAATAAATTTAAGCAATATTATTAATTATTTTAAATATTGCTTTTATTAAATTAATTAAAATATATAATTATAAAAATTAAATATAGTTTGTGTATTTTAATTATATTTTAATAAATAAACAAAAAATAAATTTGCTAAAGTTTATTTTTTTTTATATAAAAATAATTTAAATTTTAAAAAAACAAAAAATTAAAATCTTTATATAAAGCAAAAATTTAAAACATTTGTTTTATATATTAAATAGTTAAAACTTTAATTAAGCATATAAATAATATTACATTAAAATACCAATAGTATATAAAGCTATACTATTTTTATTTAAGTTAGCTATTTATATATAAAGCTTAAATGTTTAAAATATATTTACTTTTTACTTAAAAAGTGTTTTAATTTTAGCGTTTACTTTTTGTTTAAAAAATATTTTAGTTTTAATTTTAAAATATTTTTTTATATGCACCTATATATTTTTTAATAGCATTTTATATATAAAATTTAATAAAGTTATATTAAATAAAAAATTATTTGCTAAAAACTTTTTTGCAAAAAAAATATTTAATAAAGCGACATTTTAATAAAACAACGTTTAAAAAAATAATGTTTGAAAAAATAATGTTTTAAAAAATAGCGTTTTAAAAAAATGTTACTAAGCTTAACAGTATTTTTTTCGGCTAAAAAAAAAATTACATTTGCGTTATTTACAATTAAATTATTAAATTAACAAATATAAAGCTATATATTTTTAATATAAATAAATAATATAAAAAAAATTAAAGCTTTATTTTAAATTATTTAATATAATTAAAAATAATATTATTTTTTAGTTTAACGCATCCCTTACTTAAACTGGACACCTAATTAAGCTGGCCATTCACGTGACATATATAGCACCGGTAATTTTATATGGTGTACTACTTACCCCCCCTTTAAATAACTTAACAAAAAGTGAACCTACAAACTAATAATTAGTATATTTGGAATTTTTATTTAAAGAAAAATCCAATAGTGATTTTTATTATTTTATAACTATTTTATTTAAGCGTGCACTTATAAAACTTTATTTTATAGGGATTATTTTAGCGTATTTTTTAAACAGGCTTAAATAAAATAGCTATAAAATAATAAAAAATACCATTGGATTTGTTTATAAATAAGGATTTCAAATATACCAATTATTAGTTTATAGGCCCACTTTTCGTTAAGTTATTAAAAAGGGGGGTAAGTAATACCTCATATAAAATTGCTGGTGCTGTATATATCACGTGGGTGTCCAGCTTAAGTGGGAGATGCGTTATGCAAATAAAAAATATTTTATAAAAAATACCTTTAATAAAAAAAAGTTTTAAATATATATTAAATAATTTATTACTTTTTAAAAGTATTAGTTAAACAATTAATTAAAAATAACTTTATTTAATTTTATTTAACGAATCCTTTACTTTAACCGGACACCTAATTAAACCGGACACCTAATTTCACATATAAATATATATCGAAAAAGCCCGTGCATTTTAACGAATATTAGGGCAATAAACTAATAAATAGTATATTTGAAATCTTTATTTAAAAAGGAATCCAATGGTATTTTTTATAAATTTACTATTATTTTATCTAGTGCTATATTAAAAACCACGCTAAAATTTTAGCATGGTGTTAAGTACGCCTATAAATAAAATAGTAGCAAATTTATAAAAAACACCATTGGATTCGTCTTTAAGTAAGGATTTCAAATATACTTATCATTAGTTTGTAGCCCTAATATCCGTTAGGATGCACGGGCTTTTTCGATATATATTTATATAGGAAATTAGGTGGCCGGTTTAATTAGGTGTCCGGTTAAAGTAAGGGATGCGTTATAAGCTAATAAATATTAAAGTTATATTATTTTAAATATAAAAAATGTAAACAAGTTTGCTAAAGCGCGTTAACTAAATAGTATAGTTTTAAGTTAACTATTATAATTAGTTTTTTAACGTTTTTTTTAAAATTAATATTAAATTAAAAAGGTGTTAATATTATTGCTTTTATTAAAATGCAACTTTAATATTAAAGCTATTAAATTAATAAAATTATGTTTATGTTTTTTTTTTGCTTAAAAAAAAATCTGCTTATTATATAATTAAAAGTAATATATATAAAAACTGCATTAATAATTGCACTAATAAATATATTTAATTATATAAATATAGCAATTATTGCAAAAACATTTTTTATAATTTGCTTGTTAAAACTTTAAACTTTATTTTTATTATAGCAAAAATATATAAACATTATATTTTAAACTTATTTATTAAATATAACATTTTTAAATTTTTGCTTTAAAATATAACTATATAAAATAACATTTATTAAATTATTAATATAAACTAAAAATTATTAAAATATAATTATATTTAGCTTAATAATATAATTAATTAATAAAAAAAGCATTTTTTTATATAGTTAATAGTGTTTATAATATTGCTAATAAGTTTAATAAATTATATTATTATAATGCTTAACGTGTTTTATCATTAAATGATAAATATCATCAAGTGACAAAAGTCTTAAGCATTATTTAAGTTGCAATATAAAAAAAACAACCATAACGCAATTAAATTACTTTAAATTAATCGGAATTTTTTTTATTAAATATATTTACATTTACTGTACAAGTGCGCGCATTATAACCGGTGTTGCCGCATATGCCACAATGGCGCGCGCGTGTAAATGCTTTTACCTAACAACCATTTCTTTTATTATTTTTTTAATTTATTTAACTACCACCTTTTTTAAAGACCTAAAGATTTGTTTCCTTAAATCGAGTAAATACTCCTTTAGTTTATAATCGCTTATTTTTTGTCCTTTAACGTTTACTAAAAATATAGTTAGCTTTTTAAAGCTTAGCTACTTTATTTAGTATTAACGTTTGCCTATGCAGTAAATAATACGTAGCTTTTAATAATAAGTTTATAGCATTAATAATTTTGCTAGGTGAGCTATTTTAATGCTTAGCAATTTAGGTTTTTAAGTAAATAGTTTACAAAACGGCTTTTTTAATAGTGGTAAAGGTTTTTAAAACCCAAACAATAAAAAATAACTCAGGCTTTAGCAACGGTATAAAAAGAATTAGCACAACATTAAGCTTTAAAATAACAACTTTTGGGTTAAATAAAACAAGGCCAGTGGCCTTAAACCCAGACATAATATTTACAAATATTATTGCTTAAATATAAACCTTAAAAAACGCAGGTAAAAAGTTCTCCTTTAAAATATACGTTATATCTATTTGCATAATATTGCTGATTTTAATACTATACGCTTTTTTTAACAGGCTAAAACATGCTATGTTTAAAGGCTAAAGTTTGTAAAAAAAATGCGTAGGCATTATTTCGGTAAAAATATCATTTTTTTAGCAATAGTTCTTAAATTTCTCTAAATAGTAGCTTTTATAACCATTGAAAATAAAAAAACGTTTTGTACCCGTTAAACGCAGTTAAGTATACTTATTAAAGTGTTTAATCTATTTTAAACCGAGGTTATTATTAATCCAGCCGTTATATAAAACCGCAATTTGCCATTTAAGTGGTAAAGGGCTATTGCAATACTAAAAAGCAAGGTGGGTTTTCTCCTTTAAAATGATAAAAGGCAGCACTAACTAACCTTTGTAAATTAATCAAACAAATAGCTATAAACTAATTCCGATTGCCTTGCTAGGCTTGCCTAAGCCTATTCCGCTTTTTAACACTTGTTATAACTATATTAGTTATAATTATGCCTATTATAAACCCTATTTTATCAAAATTATATATATCCTCTTTTGCAATGCCTTAACGCTTAATAGTTTTTTTTACGCATTTATAATACGCATTATATTCGATAAGATCTTCGCAGAAAACTTGGCTATAATTGATTCAACGGTTTAAACGCGTTCGAAAAGCTGGTGTACAGTTTATAAAGTGCGTCGTCTAGCACTTTCCAACAGGTTGGCTACCCCACTCAGCCAATAATCGGTCGGCCATATTTTAAACATAACACACCTAAGGGAAAACGCTTTTAAATCTAGGTAAATTATAAACTATATAATTGCCTGCTTTTTAAAGTCGGTTAATTTCGACTTTATATCTTTGCTGCCGCGCCGGGGCGCAACACCGGCGATTCTGCGGCAGAAAGTCTTGTCGGAAACGCTATACATTTTCGCAAGCTTGTAAATAAAAATGTAAAGGTCGCGTTTAAAAGTGCTAGCAGCAGTTAATAACCTAGCTTTTTTAACGCGTGGTCCATTGTTGTAAATAGAAAAAATAAAGTTTAAATAATAAAAGGTAGAAAAACCTAAAACTTTTATCACTTAATGATATTTGTTACTTAATAATAAAACACGTTATATTATAATATATAATATGTTTTTTTATTTAATTATAAATTATATTTTAATTATTTATATTATTTGCATTAAATTTAAATAAATTGAAATTATTTAAAATATTATTAATATTATTTAATGCAAAGATATTTTTTGCAAAATATTTTAGCTAATATAAAAAAATATATGTAGTATTATTAAATAATGCTAAATAAATAAAGCTTGCTTATATAAAAAAATATTTAATTATATTTAAAAGTGTATTAAAGCTATATTTAATAGATTTGTAAATATATAAAGTTTTAATATTTTTTGCATAAAAATATTAAACACTTTAAAAAAAAAATGTAATAGTTTTTTATTTGTTTATAATAATTTTTAATTGCTTTTTAACATAAATATACAAGCTTATTTTTAAAAGTTAAATATTAAACAAAATAATTATTAAAGCTATAAAAATGCTATTAATATTAAAACTATTTTATATTAAATTATAATTAAATATTTTTAATTAAAATTTTTAAAATGTTTAAACTTTTTTAATAAAATTATAATTATTTATGCTTAAAAAGCAGTTAATATAATAAATATATAACTTTTTAATTTTTTTAAGCAAAAGTTTTTTTAGTTTTTTTAGTTTTTTTCAGCTGCTTTTAAGCGCTTATTAGTTTTTTTTATTTAAGCTACCGTTAAAAGTTAATTATAGTTAACTTTAATTATTTTAATATTTTTTTATAATTAAACTAAAGCTTAAAAATACTAGCGTTTATTATAATGTTTGCTTAAAAATTAAATAAATATAAATTTATTTTAACAATAATAACTTTATTTTATGCTAATAATATAAATGCTATAAAATATAATTAAATAATATAATATAAAAATACTATAAAAAAACAATAAAAAAGTTTAATAAAATGCTAATATTATATGCTAAGTTTAGTGTAAAAAAAAACCGGCAAAAATATAGTTATATAAATGTAAAAAATAAAAACATAGTTAAATAAAACGTAATTAAATATAAAAAGCAAAAAATAAAAATGTAATTAAATAAGTTTATTTGTTTATTATTATAAAAAAAAACATTATAAATATATTGTTGAAATATTAATTTTAAACGTTTAAAATAGTTATAATATTTATTATTATAATTGTTTTGCTAATATTACTTTTAATAAAATTTTAATATTTGTTTTAAAAATTATTTAAATAAATTTTTAATTGCTAAAGCATTAATTTAACGTTATTAATATATTAAAAATATTATTTATTAATAACGCATCCCTTACTTAAGCTAGACACCTAATTGAGCTGGCTACCCACGTGACATATATAGCACCGGTAATTTTATATAAGGTATTACTTACCCCCCTTTTTAATAACTCGACGAAAAGTAGGTCTATAAACTAATAGTTAATATATTTGGAATCCTTATTTAAAGCGGAATCCAATGGTACTTTATATTATTTTATAGCTATTCTATTTAAGCGTGCACTTATAAAACTTTATTTTACAAAGATTATTTTAGCGTATTTTTTATATAGCCTTAAATAAAATAGCTATAAAATAATAAAAAGTACAATTGGATTTCTTTTTAAATAAGGATTTTAAATATATTAAATATTAGTTTATAGGCCCACTTTTCGTCAAGTTATTAAAAAGGGGGGTAAGTAATACTTTATATAAAATTACCGGTGCTATATATGTCACATGGGTGGCCAGCTTAATTAGGTGTCTAGCTTAAGTAAGGGATGCATTAATAAAATTATATTATTAAGGCTTTAATAAATATAAAAACTTTATTTCAATAAAAATAATTAAGTTAACGCATTTTTTATTTAAGCTGGCCATTTAATTAAGCTGGCTATTTAAATTTCCATATAAAAATATACCGAAAAAGCATATGCATCTCGACAAAAAGTAGGCCTAAAAACTAATAATTAGTATATTTAAAATTTTTACTTAAAAACGAATTCAATGGTATTTTTTATAAATTTACTACTATTTTATTTAGTGCTATATTAAAAACCACGCTAAAATTTTAGCGTGGTTTTAAATACGCCTATAAATAAAATAATAGCAAATTTATAAAAAATATTACTAAATTTGTTTTTAAATAAAGATTTTAAATATATTAATTATTAGTTTATAAACGTACTTTTTATTAAATTATTTAAAAAAAAAGCAAGTAATACCTTATATAAAATTATTAATGTTATATATATTATATAAATAGCTAGCTTAATTAAATGTTTAGCTTAAATAAAAAATGCGTTATATTAACAAATTTATTTAAAATTATATTAATTATAAATTATTAAATTTATAATTAAATAATTTAGTTATATTTTTTAAAAATATTAATTATAACAATAAATGTTTTATTATTTTATTATTTTTAATTTATTATTAATTTAATTTTTTAAATTTAATTATTTAAATATATTAAATAATAATTATAATAAAATAAATTTTTAAAATTTATAAGCTTTTTATAAATAAAATAATTAAAAAAAAAATTTATTTTTAAATTTTAATAAAAAAGTTATTTTTATAAATAATTTTTTTTTGGTTTTTTTTTATTAATATAAATTAATTATATTTTAAATAATATTATTTATTAAAATTTTATTTATAATATAATTAAAGCTATTATTAAATTTAAATATATTTTATATTATATTTATTAAAATATTAATTATTAAAGATTTTAATAAATTTATTTAACTTTTTTAAATTAAAAAGTATTAATTAAATTAAAATATATGTTTTAAATTTTTATTAAAATAATAATTTATTTATAAAGCAAATTTTATATTATAGTTTTAAAAGGTATATTATTTATTTATTAAATTAAAAAACATTTAAATAATATAAAATAAAAATATAACCAAGCAATTAAAAATAATAACAAAATAATAAATTATTTTATTATTTTTATTTTAATATATATTAATTAATTTATTATAAGCTTTAATTTTAAAAGTTTAAATTTTTTATTATTAAAAAAAACTGCAAAATTAAAAAAAAAATTTAAAAATTATATTTTAAATATTTAAAATTATTTAAAGCATTTTTATTAAAGCTTATTTTAAACTTTATATAAAAAACAAACTATTTTTAGCATAATAGTTTATTATATTATTATAAAATATTAAAAACAATAACGCATTTTTTACTTCACCCAAACACTTAATTAAACCGGCCACTTATATAATATGTATAGCACCGGTAATTTTATATAAGGTACTATTTACCCCCTTTTTAATAACTTAACGGAAAGTGGGCCTATAAACCAATAATTAGTATATTTAAAATCCTTATTTAAAGAGGAATCCAATGGTATTTTTTATTATTTTATAGCTATTTCATTTAAGGCTGTATAAAAAATACGCTAAAATAATCCCTGTAAAATAAAGGTTTATAAGTGTACGCTTAAATAAAATAGCTATAAAATAATAAAAAATAATATTGGATTCCTTTTTAAAAAAAGATTTCAAATATACTAATTATTAGTCTATAGGCCCACTTTCCGTCAAGTTATTAAAAAAAGGGGTAAGTAGCACTTTATATAAAATTACCGGTGCTATATATATCACGTGGGTGGCCGGTTTAATTGGGTGTCCGGTTAAAGTAAAGGATGCGTTATAATATTTATATTTTTAATTTTTTTTTAATAGCAAAATTTACTTTAAAGAAATTATAACCTTAGCTATTAATAAATAAATAATAAAATATAAGTTTAACTTTTAAAAATATAAAAGCTTATTATTATATATTAAGTTAAAATAAATTAAAGTTATGATTTAATAAATAACTCACTTTATTTATAATAAATAATTTAAATAAGTTATTTATTTTACTTATTAGTTTAAAGTTAGGTAATAAGGCTAGCTTAAAACGGCTAAAGCTATAAATTAGCCTTAATTTTTCACTATTTTTCGGTGTATTTTTTATATTAATTAGGCTTTTATTCGATTTTTTATAAATTATTTATAAAGTAAATAACTCACTTTTAAGTTATTTATTTTTTATTTATTTACGAGTAAAATAACTAATTAGCTATTATACGCTAACTATATACGGGATAAATTTAAAAAAATTGTTTTTATAAATAAAAATAGCTAAAATTTTTAAAATTTTTAAAATAAGCTTTATAGTCATTTTATTAGTAAAGTTATTAATTATTATATTGTTAAATAAAAATAAATAAAAATAAGTAAATAAGTAAAGTTAATGACTAATGTAATAACAAAATTACAACCTTGAAATAAATCGATTATATTTTATTTTTTATTTTGTTATTATTATTGTTAAAAAATTGCGTGTATTTACATCGTTTAAAAAGCTGTTTTATTAAGCATTACATAGCCCCGTTTTCTTTTCTCTTTTATATTGTTAAGACTAAGGCGGACTAACCATAGCCTGACTTGCAATTTAGCTGAATCAACAAGATCGTAAATAATGGACAAGCGGTGACGAAGAAATTGGTCATAATACAAAACACGAAGCGATCGGTACTAGAAACGCCGAAGCAGGAAAGTGTATGGACAGATATAGCAGATCAAAGTCACACTTCTTCCGATCCCTGGAAAACAGCGTCTAATGTCCAATCAACAGCGTTCCGGCTCAAGTCCAAATCAACGTCGCTTTCGGAATTATTGCCGAGGCACAGGTGACAGGGTCTCGTGCATTGCCGACGATTTTAAGCGGGGGGTTTAATAATACTTCACCCGCCCCTGACGACATAAAAGTCTTGGTGCAATACAAAATTTTCATTTTACCCTTCAAGGCTCTAGCATGATGAGCCCACACGTCCAGACACACATACATACACGCGCGCTGGAGTTGTTGCACTCGCAACAAAGTGCCGCAGCAAAGGAGTCTCTCGCCCCGCCCATCATACACGATGTTGCACCCATACATGGCTACCGCATGTTGATCTGGTGTACCCCGGATTCTTTCTCGGGATTACGGAAGGTCATTGTCAACACCTGATTTCACCCTACAGGTCTGGAAAAATGGTTATTTCGATAGTGCTAGTCGGCAGGCTCCCTCTGAGCATACCGCCCTAGCCGTGTAATCGAAAAGTATTCAAAAGGGGAACAGCCTCCATGAATTGTTGATCTGGCCTACAGTTACTTCTGCCCTTCTATTTTTCCGATAGTATTTGCTCGCTCAAAATATAACACCAATGGTGGTTTAGTAAGATGGCCAACCAGCAGATTCCATACTCTCTGTCCAACCATGACGAAGAAAAGGGGCTGCACCGAAGTCCCACTGGGGTGACGATGTCTCCCGAGCTTTTTGAAAAGGTATGGGCTGTGCCGTACTCTCTTGGTATTCATCTGGTATATTAGTTCCAGACACTGACTCGCGAGACTAGCTTTACCTGACCCCCAAAGTCCCTCGCGCCGGCGACTACAATAAGCGGTTCGCAAATCCAACGCCGCTTGGATTTATAGGGTAGCTTATCTACCGTCATCGTGGCACGGGGACTAGTCATGTGCTGATAGTTCACTGCTTCTTAGCTTCGTCATATCCGCCTCCACCTTTTCTATGATCATGATGGGCTGGGGAGGAACCGAAGGGCTGTCGCCGGTGTTGTACGTGTGTTCCATCTGCCCCCTTCAATTTATTCTCTGTATCTGCTCCAGCTAAAGGCAAGAAAGGGGCATATTCTTTTTCGTAGGGCCGGTCACAATGATCCTCGCACTTATCTTTGAGTGGATTCTGGGAAACTTCTTCTCGATGATGGTGATGGGATTATTTGCCGTGTTTTGGCTGTCATTTGGGCTCCTCGAAGCACCTAATCTCGCACTTGGCGTTCCATTTGCCACGCCAGATGATCCGACAGGCACGGCATCGAGGGCGTACAACGCCGCTATTGGATTGTACCTTGTAGTCTGGGGTTTTGCTTTCTTCACATTTTTTGTCTTCACCACTAGATTGAACATGGTTCTGGCAACTATATTCAGTCTTACAGCGGTCGCAACCTGGGTTCTAGCGAGTGCATTCTTCAAGTCGTCTTGGGGGGAATACGAGACAGCGGGCAAACTTCAAAAAGTAAGTCCCTTGAAGACACCAGGAGACAGACCGTATCAGCTGATTCTGACTGTTCAAAGACTGGCGGTGCAATTATATTTGCTGTATCCATGCTGGGGTGGTATATGTGCTCCGTCATCATGGCAGGAGAGATGAGAATCAGGTTCAATTTCCCGGTGGGAGATTTGAGCCATTTCTGGCCCAGCACAGACATCGAGTTGGCGGCGCGCGAGCACAGTGACTAAAGAAGCCCGGAGAGAAACCAACGAGGCATACAATACAAGGGGAAGATGATGGGAATCTATACTGCGGAAGGCGTGACATGAATTGGAGACTCGGCTTACCGCCCAGGGTTGATATTGCATTACACGAGGACATCTGACGAGTCGTGATTTTGACCGTTCGGCGAAAGGTTGACGCAATAGCACGCTGCAACCCCAGGATGAGACAGGGGGTTAATTGATTCAATATGCTCTCATTATAATAGGACAGTATTTCTAACAAGTGTCTTGCCAAAGAAATATGCCGCCAACCCCCAGGATTATGAAAGAATTTTAAGTTTGATGCTTGAGTGATCCATTTGAAATTAGAATCACCTACCCAGCGTTTTCGGTTGATTCGAACAATTGATTCAGTAAGGACTGAGTGGCTTTAAGTAAAAAAAGGGCGAAATACATACAACACCAGGGATTCGCTGGTCGTCACCGACCCAACTACTGATCTGGCGGTATCTGGCTTAGCTATGGGGGAGCGGACGGGACCCCGCGTTCTCCAGATCCTATGGTCGTATGTGCTTGATAACTCTTTTAGTGTCTCTATATAGATAGCACAATCAATGCTTGCATGTTATTATTACCTACATGTAAGCATGACGGTTCGGTCGGCCGGGACATAGGGGCAGCGGCGATGTAGGAGCTCGAGATGGACCGTTAGACTCAATTCAAGCTCCATGTCGCATGCCACGGTGTTCACAGCTATCCGCATGGCCATACCTTATAGATTTATCGAGCGAATTGATGAACTACCAAACCCCCTGAGACTACCTACCCACCTATTTATGTACAAAAGAGTAAGGTATGAGCAGCTAATGCTGTGCCTTTGTCACCTCTTGTGATGTAGTCTTGATTTTATAGTCGACTCATAGTCTATAGTCGATAGAGTGGTCAGCTTACATATAAGAGTAGAATTTTATTATAAGCTCCTGAGTCCTAAGGAATTATTTGACACCTAAGGATGAAAGGATAGAATACTTAGTATACATAGTACATTTGGAAAGTACCTACTGTACTTAGGTCTGCCCTTGCGCCCCTGCCAACCCCACGTATGCACCCCACTCTATAGGTACATATGTAGACTTCACATGTCTGCGGTAGGTACCTACATGATACCACCCCGGGAGTCTGGGGAAGAAATCCGGGGATTGGCCCGAGAGATCTGGTCACCCGCCCCCTTCCTCCCTTCTTACACGTGTAATGCCAACCTACCCTCACAGTTCACCACTCCACGCTCATTTCTCTATTACGTCTTTGTCTTACCATACCCTTGTCTCTGTGCTTATTCCCGGAGAACTGATTGTTCTTTGTTCCCCTGACCTTATTGTCCTGCACGTTGCCGTCACGGGGCTGCACGGTCATTATCAATCAGTATTATTAAAGCCATGCGATCTTGAGTTGCGCACTGCAGCCTGCCTTGTCTCCTAATTAGCCCAATTTGCGGTGGTCCACCACGATAGCAGAAGAATGACACGATCATCCATACATCTTGCGCGACGACATGACCTTCTTCATCAACCTCCTCTCCCCCGTTCCCGTCGAAACTAAGGGGACCAAGGGCCAAAGACACCCAGCAAACCCCTCCGGCGGCGCCGCTTCCTCGGTCACTCGCTCGCGCTCCTCGCCCCCGGTCGCCGTATCGAGGGTCGTCGTCGACAAACTCCTATACTTGAAAGATGGTCTGACGGCGCACCAGCGTGAGCAGGTGAGGCTCCGCGACGAACGCCGCCAAATTCTGCTCGCCCGCATGCAGAATGCCGAGTCGTGCCGCCAGTGGGACACGGCGGCCCAGGAGCTCGACGTGCTCGAGGGCAACGAGGAATGGAAGGCCGACACGTCGACGGGCGACTACAACCCGGACATGCTCGCGACGCGCCTGAGGGACCTCGACGACGCTCGCGCCGCCGGCGACGTGCGTGCCATGATGCACCTCGTCAGGACCGCCCTGTCGCGTGACCTGGGCGGCATGGGCAACATCGACCTCTACCGCCACTCGTACTGTGGCACCAAGAAGCTGATCGAGCGCTATGTCGACTCGGCCCTGCAGACCATCGCTGCCCTCGTCGACCGCAGCACTCCCCACCCGCGTGACTACGACAACGACCCTAGCGATCACAACGCTAGCAACAACGCCAGCGACGGCAGTGATGACATGGACACCCGAGACGACAGAGTTGGGCCCCGCGATCTGCTAGATGCCATGCTATACTCCCGCCAGAGCTTCGGCCGGAGCGCCCTTCTGTTGAGCGGCGGCGGTACCTTCGGCATGACCCATATCGGAGTCCTGAAGGCTCTGTTCGAGGCCAAGCTCCTCCCACGCATCATCTCCGGGGCATCGGCCGGCGCCATTGTGTGTGCCGTCTTCTGCGCCAAGACCGACGACGAGATCCCGGCCGTCATTGAGGAATTCCCTCACGGCGACTTGGCCGTCTTCGAGGAACATGGAAATGAGGATGGGCTTCTCGATCATCTGCGGAGACTGCTAACCGAGGGCAGTTGGTCCGATATCAAACATCTCACTCGTGTCATGCGTGACCTGCTTGGCGACATTACCTTCCAAGAGGCCTACAACCGTACCAGACGAATATGTAATATATGTGTCTCTACAGCCTCCATATATGAGCTCCCTCGACTCCTCAACTACGTCACGGCCCCCAACGTCATGATTTGGTCTGCTGTGGCTGCCTCTTGCTCTGTACCCCTCGTCTTTAGCGCCGGCGCTCTGCTCGTGAAAAACCCATTGACGGGAGAACACAGTCCTTGGAATCCGACACCCCAGGTGTGGATAGATGGCTCTGTTGACAACGACTTGCCTATGACGAGGCTTTCTGAGATGTTTAACGTGAACCACTTCATTGTCTCTCAGGTCAACCCTCATGTCGTTCCTTTCTTGGTCAAAGATGATCTTCCTTGTGCTTCTATCCATGGCCCTGACTCTGCTGGCTACAAAGAAGAGTCCGATTGGCTGCATACTTTGACGTCTCTTGCCAAAAGTGAGGCACTGCATAGGATGCAGGTCATGGCAGAAATCGGCGTATTTCCCAACCTAGTCGGCAAGCTTCGCTCGATCCTGAGTCAGAAATATTCGGGTGACATTAATATTATACCTGCCGTTGGCGTCTTCGATCTCCCCAATATTCTAAGAAACCCTACGACCGAATTCATGAACCGCTCATGTCTTCTCGGCGAGCGCGCCACGTGGCCCAAATTGGCTCGCATTTGGGATCGTTGTGCTATTGAACTTGCCCTAGATCGTGCCGTCCATGCACTGCGGGCCCGTGTTGTTTTCAGCAAAAGTCAGGTCGACCTACGGAGGATGGCCGCCGGCTCGTCAGCAACGGGGCGTTGCCGATTCCCCGCGGTACCTACTCAAGCCGAGAGTGCGCTGTTCAAAGAGAAGCTAAAGCATCGTCATCGGAGATCAAGCGGCAGCAGTCTAATTAACCATTACGATATGTCCTACGAATCTCCTTACGGCATCATGGATAACGACTCGGATGACGAAGAGCGACTAGAGATAACAATACCTCGTCCTCTAGGAAAGCCCAAGCTGAAACTAAAGAAGTTCCCAAAGCATCATGCTCTCATAAGTGGGCCACAAACAGGCCCTGCGTTGTCTTTCACTTTTCAGACCGAATCCTTCGATTTTTCTCAGCCTCCGACATCTTCAGCGAAATCTGACAACAAATACACTCTAGTTTCCCCCAATAAACATGCCTCTGCGAACGAAAAACACCCCGGTTCCGCGAAGAACGCGGGCGGTGACACCCTTCGCACTATTGAAGCCGTATCCATGACAACGCCGGCATCAGTGATCCGCAAGGATGCTGGATTTGGGACGAGCGCCTCGGACGCCGACGTCGAAAGTTATGCCGATGCAGATGCCGATGCGTCAGATTTCGTATTTAGATCACCCAAACCTGACGAGGACAATACCGCGGCACTGGAAGCTCTTCCATTATCGAAGAAGCTTCACTACCTCACCTAATGATACCGCAATAGGTAGCCGTGATTTTGGGAGTCATTTATAGAAGCAGGAGTGGATTCCAAGTAAAATTCACTTCTGAACACGGGCTCAATATCGAAGCGTCCAACCTTAGTTGTTTGCTCCTTGTTGACCCAACCTTTGAGTGAGTTTCTGAAACAGTTGGCGGAATATCGAATTACTTACTGAAAGTGCGGCCGCGGGTGAGAGGATACTTGGAAATTAAATCACCCCTTCGTAGCAATCTTAAGAGCAAGGGAGGAGTTTTCAGACACGTTTTCTTGGGGAAAATATAGCCGTTAGAACGAGTTGAAGCATAGTTTGAATACTAGCATACCCTATTTTGATTACAGCTAAGTGTTGACACGGCCACGTCATTGGAAGAGTCATATCTTATTTGTCTATACCCAATTTAAGAAAGAATCAATACATAATATCTTTGGAAAGCATTACATTATAGTGGACCGAGGAATCTTGTTACAGTAAAGGGGTTTTGGAAAGAGCGATCTAACCAGTCTATCAACTTGAGCAATCGGCTCTGTCGTTCTCTCGTCTTGGTTCATGATAGCAAGGTCGCCAAGTCCAGTCATGCGGTAGTCATAATCATACTTTTGATAGCAAGAGTATCAATATTCTTCGCTCAGCACCTCTGATAACCCGTAGCACTCTTCCGTCCCTGTAAACCCCATCCATGGATTGAATATGAGGCCGGCGTCTTCCTGACGCGCATCGATGGCCATAACCCAAGGAGAGGACGAAGCGGAACGAGAGGACATCTGTTGCGGCCGTGGCTGCGACTGGGAGTGCTGACTCGCGATACCACCATAACTGCCCAGAGGGAATGTAAGGGGTGTCATTGTTGTACTTCGCGGAGCGGAGATACTACAGGCTGACGATGAAACGGGCGGAGGAGCTGGATCGCTGATTCCCGTGCCCGCGCTCTCTCCTCGAAGAATGCCTGAACCGGACAGGGGGATTGTCCTTGTTGGCAAAAACGACGAATACGCCATCTCGGCTTGGTTCGCCATGTTACTGGCGGCAGACGCTGAAAACGAACCAGCGATCTCGTGGCTGTCGTCTGTGAAGTCGGATTGCAGGAGCAGACTCTGCACAGATAGGCGCTGGCGCGAGCTGGCGTATTGGGATACCTTGGGCGAAGAGCGGGGTGCTGCCGGCGGCTCGGGCTCGGAAGGTGTTTCTTGGCTTCGCGTCTGTGGCTGCATTTGTGCCGCTAGGCGCTTTGAGTAGCTCGATATGAGGTGCTCCAGAGCCACGCTCTATGAGCGGTGCCGGTCAGTCGGTATCACACTCAGCGGTAGGATTGTAGGTGTGGCATAGCGCCGGGCCGGCCCGCGGGAATCATCTCCGCGGAGACGGTACGGGAGTAGGTGGATACAGGGACTTACCAGAGGACGGGTCGCAGCTGAGTACGTGTAGAAATTGGTGATGAAGTAGAGTGAGATCTCGCGAGCTTTGTGAATGGCCACCTCGAGCGTTGATGTCGCGCAAGGGAGACGAGCACCGAACATAGCGAGCCTCGCGCTCTCGAATGCACACACGGCGGCGTCGCGCTCTAGCAGAAGTAACCGGCTACGGTCGCCGCCTCTGCCTGTGGCGTGCGTGATGAAATCACCCAGGATCCGAAGTATACTCTCGGCGTGTTCAAGACATTGTGCTTGCCCTTGGATTTTCGGTTGTCAGCCGTGCATACTTTCATAGGAGATAGGAGCTCTTGCAGAGACTAAAGAGACTGTATACGGGGCACCTCGAGTAAAGGGGGAACTATGGATCTGGACTCACGAGCAGCGCGATCTTGGGGCCGAATGTTGACGAGAAGCTGAGATGGAGCCGCTTCACTATAGCCGGGCAGGAAGAAACGATATATGTCGCAGTGGCACTGATAGTAGGACACTAGGAAACAGTTTTCGGTTAGTAGACGCACGCCGAGCCACCAAATAAAACAGGGGTTTGGTATGTTGATGTCGCCGAATAGCGATGCTCGTGGTATGACCTACTATGCAGTATCACAAATTGCGCCGGCCATGCGGATGAAGTCAGATTCGAGACCGAGTAGTGGTGTTCTGGGCTGAGGGCGGCTTGTAAAGAAGCCAGTTCATGCTCAAACTGCTCAATGCGACGTCCGATTGTCGAAGGAGACTCTTCGCCGAGGCCGACACGCCGGTTGAATCTGGAGGAGGTTGCTCATCAGCCAACTCGTTTGCGTCTTCATCCCTTGCCCACGTCGTGGGATAGCGTGTGGGCTCGGGTTGCGACCTAACTAGACGTACCTCATAATAGCCCGCCGAGTCGAGACGAGTCGCACGTAGACACCGCGCAGTCCCATGGCCGCGATGTTGTCGGATGCACTTGGCCGCAGTCTACCCGTCCGGCTCTGTTGTCCCGCCTCGAAGATATCCTCTCGGCACGGTAGCTCGAGATGGATAGTCTCTTCGGGGCAGAGCTCAAACTCGCGCAAGCCGACGCAGAAGTAATCGTCAACCAGGTACAGCGCCCAGTAAAGTCGTCGACGTGCCTCTTGCGCCACGAAGGCTAATTCCGAGCGCTCGTAATTGAGCCGCAGGGCAACGGCCGTCCGGCCCGCGAGGGCTGCTAGCATCTAGATACGCCATTAGAAGTCAGTCGTCTGCTTCCCTCTCGGTCAAGGAGAGGTGTCGCTTCGAATCAAAATCAAGGCATTTCGGGCCACGTTCACTTACAAAGGCAGTGGGGAACTCGCCACTCTCGATGCGGTAGCGGATGACGAGGAGCAGAGCTTGCAGGTGGAATATGGATGGCCGACCGATGTGCTGGAGTAGAAGCTGCTCGGCCTCCCGAGCCCAGACGGGGTGACGGAGCGCTGCAGGCTGTAGGTGTAACGCCGTGACGGCGCAGACTACAATGATCGGAATCAGCTATCTATCGCCATATTGTATCGTCTATCATGCTTTCACGAAGTACGGACTGTTTCAAGGACGGCATGCGGCCCTAATGGCAACCCTTACAGCTACCATGAAAACGACGTCGAGGGCTGCTTACTAGCGAACTTGAGTGGCTCATTCACGGTGCCATCACGACATCGCCTGATGAGGGTGGGTTTGTGGAGGAAGGCGAAGAAAGGGAGAGGGTATAAATGGTCGAAGTAGAGTTCTATATGCTCTGCCAACACCGCAGTGTCCAGCAGGGTAGTTGCCGACACCTTCTCAGCCATGCTCACGCTCAGCTTCGGGGATAAATGTTCGTCGCGGCCGGCTGCCGGCATGGGCTGGTCCACCGGTGTCTCCTGTCTCGGCGCCTCCTGTGCTGGCGTAGGCGACGATGCCTCCTCGTCCGGCGTGGCAGCGGGCGTAATGGCAGCAGTGCCTTGTTTCCTAGTTGGCGGATATGTGCACTCCCGCCCCTTCCGGACGCAGTTAAAGCAGCTCGGAACCTCGCCATGGCACCGAGTTTTCTTGATATGGCACGGAATGCAGGCTTGCATACGTCTCCGACGCTCGGGCGATTGGAGATAGCGGCCCGGCGACCTGTCCGGGGACTGTTGGAACGAGCATTCGAAGCCTAAGCGATCGCAGTTTTGGCAGAGGCCGTCTCGCCCATCGCAACGAACCTTGCGCACCCTGCACTGAGAGCACGTAGCGCGCTTCGTCCTGGGCAAAGCCGTTGGGACGGCGATAGGCCCTAGCCTTTGCACTCCTTTGGCTTGTGCTGGACTGGCATCTTCGCTATCGTCGTCACGGCGAGTGCTCTGCGATGGACGCAGTGGTCTTAGAGGCATCGCCAGGTCGGCCAAGACCAATGCTCAGCGGCGAATCAACGATTACAATTATTATAATTGGCGCTCCCTTGGCTGATACAAGCTGCAAGTAATGTGCGTCTGTATGTGCGTGTGCCTCACCGCAGACCACTTCGATCTTCTTCCCTTTGCCCTTTCTCGCTCCACAACCTATGTATGATCATTCTCTCGTGAGTTACGTTGCTCACATTAGGACGTGATGGTTCTCGGCAGGCAGCTCAAATTGAAAAGTCAAGACGAAGGTGGAAATATGTGTAAAGCTGCACTGCGGTGACGAAGTCGCAATCCCACCCCTGCCTTGTAGACCCGTACACAAAGCCCTGGATGTATAAGTAATGTACTAACCATAAAGTACAGCCCTGGACAACGGTCAGCTAGACCAAGGCAGCTCTCCACATCCTCGTGTCAGTGCGCAGATCTCTCCGCGTTGTGTGGGGTAAACAGACTTGAATTACCATATATTTATATATGTCTTCTAGGCCAACCTCTCTCTGGCTGGTCGCGCTGCGAATAGAGAAGCAAATGGAGGTCAGTGATCAGAACCTACAGGTAGGAGTGAGGCTGAGAGCGTCATTGTTGAGGTAGCCCTCATCGAATCAAGAATGGCCGATTAGTACAGTAACTGCCTCCCCCAGCATCACTCCAATCCGTTTCGACAACGGTGAAATACATTTGTAGGTTAGTTCACTTTTGAGAGCTTCTGCATGGCCAACCAGGGGCATGGGTAAGACGGCACACCACCTTAGTACGGATGGTGTAATAACCGACGTTCCCCATCTTTCAGCAGCGCTGTTCCTCTCTCCTTGGCAGTCTCTTCCTCGCTCAAATACGTATTCGTCACAGAGAGCACTAGAGAATCAAAAGAGAAAGAAGTCAAGGTTGTGCGGTCTTGATGGTAACCATCTACCCGTAGCTATCTACTTAAATAGGTTATTTAGCCAGGTGGTTATCTGAAGATCCCCCGCTGCAATCCCGAGATAACTGGGGTGTAGGTCCATATTTACTTATGGCCAGTAAAGAAGCTAGCCTAGACTAGGTTAATGATCTATCCATCATGATAAGCCACCTGCTCCTCAGTTCGACGTTGAGATACTCGAGATATTCGCAGTTGCTGAAGCAGTTTTGCTCAAAGCGAGACAAGGAGAGCCAAAGATTGTCGTACTTCGTGCTTCTTCTGCCCTAACTAGGAAGCAATTAAACGTTGTCATCATGGTCGGACACGTGTGAGTAGATGAGATGGCAGTGTTCGTTTGTAGTCACAAGATCATGCTGATGGTCCCCGTTAGAAACATGATGGACGATGTCCTGATTTCAAATCGTACGTTGGCATCACCATATAGATGACTATGGGATAAGTCTCAATGATGGTAGTGCCTCCGGAGCATCTGCGATCGGCTCTGCGAGTGCTCATCTCGCAGGGTTCTACTACTCAGCAACCATTCGTTCGACACATTCGCCAGCGACTTCTAGATCCAAAACCCGACTTCACCCCGGCACAAGTGCTGTTCCCGGGCCCCGATAAGTTAACGGAAGAGTGTTCGAGATACCTGGCCCTTACGAGGTGTCTATTCTCGAGCAAAATGGCGCAGCTATCGTTGCCATAGTACGTATAGCATATCGAGTTTAATGGCTTCTTGGTTAAAGAGAAATCGCGTTGAACAGCATAGATCATTTCGTACGCTCCCTGCGTGACGCACGCGCGAGCTGGGTCATCGGCTCCGAGCTACACCGGGCGCTGGAAACCTTTGCTGCTGATATAGTACAGGCAGTGCAAGCTCTAAAAGAAAACGACCCTCTGGAACACGATGATCTTGAACCTCAGCTCGATAAGCTTCATTTATCTCTGATAGATTGCCGCCATTACTGCGAGGCTCACGAACCAGGAGATTTGAATTATCCATTCCAAAGATCGGAGAGACAGGTTGCCGATGTTTTACACATATTTTTCCCTCATCGTACGACTCATGCAGCATCTCACGAGGTAGACAATAACTCATTACTGCAGCTAGATATCCCAGTAGGAAATGCTGCCGAGACATTTTCTCTGGGCTCCTTCATAGTTCCGCGACTCTTCAACGGCTTCTGGCAGCTTTCTTCTCCTGCGTGGGGAGCAGCATCCTCCAATTCACAAGATGCAGCTCTTGTACAGCTACTTCGCGCATCACTAACAGCGTCAGATATGGCAGATCACTATGTAAGACTCTACTGTCGCAGACACCGTAGGGCATGGAACTGACATGTAGGTTAAACTATCACAGGGGGACGCAGAGCTTGTATATGGACTCTTTCGGAACAGGCTCCCACCTCAAGTGAAAGACAAGGTCTTCGCCGCTACGAAGTGGTGTGTATTCAAGCCGATCGGTCACGAAGTCACCCATGAATGGGTTCTGGGAGCCGTGAAGGAGCGATGTAGACGGCTCGGAGGCAGAGTTGAGCTCCTGCAGTTCCATTGGTATGATGTGAGTAACCACACACTCCTTTCCTTTCCTTTCCCTCTCCTCTTTAATTATCATAGGCATACACTGACGCCGTGTGTAGTATGAAGCGAAAGAGTACCTCGAAATTTTGTTAAAACTTGTTGCCCTCACGAAAACTCACCCGGAGCTAGTCGGTACGATCGGCCTTTGCAACTTTGACTCGACTCATACCCAGGAAGCCTGTGAATATATCCTTTCGAGGACCGGAGCTGTTGGGCTTGTGTCCAATCAGATACAGGTAAGAACTGGAAACGAAAACTACAACCATTTATTGACAATATAACATGTAGCTCTCTGTTGTTGATTCGCGCCCCCTCAGGAAAATGTGCGCAGTATCAGAAAGATATGGCCTAGCCCTTATTACATATGGTTCATTTGTAGGATCCCAGGCGTATTCGAAGCATTACATCAGCTGATATTGAAACTAGTGCGGCGGCTTCCTTTCGAGTCGTTGGCTCGGCCAGTCTTTGCCAGAAATGTATTCGGCTTCAACTGGCCTGACGCCATCCCAGCGCAAGGTAGATTGCAATCCATAACATACAAGATCTAGACACTTGAAGTGGAAAGCTCTGACATAGCACATCAGTACTTAGGGATGATTGGTGATTGGGGAACTTGGGAAGAGTTTCAGCTGTTACTACACAAACTCCTTACCATCGCAGAAAAGCATAGCGTAACACTTACGAACGTAGCAATTCGATGGGTCTTACAAAAGCCACAAGTCGGCGCAGGTAATTATCCCAGGAACAACTCTTATTTTCACTTCCTAGCCAAAGATGTGCCCACTGCATGCGCTGTATCAAGAATCGTTCAGAAGGCTTGCTAATGATAGCCGACTATCACCAGTCATCATAGGAACGAGACTTGGCGTTACAGCACATGATGAGGAAAATGTGGCTGTATTTAATTTGAGATTGGATGACGAGGATATGGAGGTTAGTCTCGCTATGCTGTCCTTTTATAGCTTTCATATTCAATTTCTCGCGGATACCACTAATATGGCGCTTTCTCCCATCATCCACACACTGCACACATTGCAAATGGCATTCATAATTAAGAATCAATACTGACGCGCGTGAGATTAAGGTGATCAACGAGATTGCTTTAGGCAATAAGATGGAAAAGACCATTGCGCTATTCGAGAACTTGGGTGACTGCGGCAATGAGTATCGTAAAATGCACTAGTCAAGGCACGCCGCAGCATGGTTCCTACAACCATGAACCGACATCTTAGTTTCAGTGCAGAATGGATAGCACAACCACATGGTTATATGGAACTAAGTTCTTGGCAGGCTCTCTGTTGAATTGCGGTTATATGGTGACAGGATACCCTCTTTAAGCATTTATTTCATGTCAGGCTGCCTATTGATTTTGAGTGTGCCTCTAAAGCGACGTGTGTATCTGATAAGGCAAGATAATGATTACTGCTGGTGCTTCTGACGATCGCATCCTACAGAGCTGAGCAATGGAGGAGACTCACAAAGAGCTATCCACTTTTGTTAGACCCCAAATCCGGTGAGGGGATATTTAGATAGCGGGCCTATGGGGTTTTAATTGGGATTACTAGATACGGTATTTTGGTTATATTAAATCTAGATGGAAACCATCACTTCCGTCCTTGGGACATATAGTTGTATCCCAGAATTCTAACCCAAGAAAATACAAAGCACGCATTATGTCGCAGCAGGACGAGTTTGAATTATACGACCTTCGTGTCGAGGTCGTCTGTCCGCCGGGCGAGCGGATTCTTTGCGGTGCACGAGAGGGAGACTATTTCACGCTGGAGGGTGAAATGATGTACCTACCACCTGGACAAGGCATCAGTATATACAGCCTCTGTAGGTGATGAGAACCAAGGATAAGGCGATAATCTAAATGTCCTAACAACCTCCCGTAGCATCCGTACTGCCACTGCTAGCTGCGAAGCAGAGAATGACACATTCAAACGACTGGATGAGCACGGACGCCCTGATTGCTTGCCCGGATCCGCATTGCAAGTCGCAGCTGAAGATCATCCGCACCGGAACCCGCAAGTTTCGCCATTCAGAAGTGACTGCTGTCCAGTTGGAGAAGGACGGGTAACATATCTGCGCAGTATGTAGCAAACTCATATAGCTTTCTACAGTCATGATAATAACAATACTAAAAAGAGACGGCAAGGTTGGAATCTGAGTGATACAGTTGTAGCCTTCTTTGTATTCTAGTCAATCCTTTATAAGTTTAAACACTAGAGTAATTTAATCACATACGACCATAGGATCTGGAGAACGCGGGGTCCCGTCCGCTCCCCCATAGCTAAGCCAGATACCGCCAGATTAGTAGTTGGGTCGGTGACGACCAGCGAATCCCTGGTGTTGTATGTTTTTCTTTCCTATTTTCATTTTTTATTCCTTTTTTTTTTCACTTTTTAATCCCATTATTCTCATATTTATAAATTATTTTAAAATATTATAATTAAATTAAATTTTACTTTAGTTATATATTATAATAAAACTCGCAAAATTATTTTATATAATTTAATTATTAATTAATATAATATATTTTTTATTTAACTTAGATATTTAATTAAACCGGTTATTTATGTGATATATATAACACTAGTAATTTTATATAAAGCATTATTTGCTTTTTTTTAAAATAATTTAACAAAAAGTAAATTTATAAACTAATAATTAATATATTTAAATTTTTTATTTAAAATTTTTCTTAATGATATTATTATAATTTAAGTAAATAAGCTAGGTATATTTATAAAAAAAAGTCGGATTAAATATAAAACAAAATAAAAAAGTAAATAATTTAAAAAAAAAATAACCTAATGTTATATATGGGTTATAAGGCTTTATGAAACCTGTTTTACTTTTTTATAAAATTACCCACTATGCACTTATTTTATTTCTGTTTTTTATTTTTTACAAGCTTTAGTTTTATATAAAACCTACTATATAAAATACACTTTTATTATATTTAACTTAGTTATTTTCTCATTTGAGACAATTTTAAAGCTTTTACTATTTAATTACTTATAATATAGCAATATAACATTTTAATATAATATTAAATTTTAAGGTTTTGCTAAATTAATAAATATATTTTTAAGTAAACTTTAAAGTTTTTACAATATTTTTTTAAGTTATTAAAATAATTTAGTTTTATTTAATTTTAATATTATAAATAATAAAGCTGTTAGCTTTTAATTATTATAATAATAAATAGCTTGTTAAGCTAACGAAATTTAATAACTTTAATAAATATTTGCTAAATAACTAGAAAAAAATACTATTAATACTTTAAAAAGAAATTAATTTTATTACGTTTATAAGTTTAAATTAAAAAAAATATAAAAATGTTATAAATTAAAAAAAAAACTTTAATAACTTTAATAATTTAAGTTTTAATTTAAAATTTAATAGCTAAACTTATCGGTTTTAAAACTTGCTTTTTATAAAGGATTTTAACAACTTAAATAATTATAACTTTTTATTTACCCTTTTATTTTTTAATGATTTTAATTACACTAGTTTTAAAGGCAATTTTAGCTTAAGCTACTAATAATATTATAAAAATATTAATTTAAGCAAGCTGCTTAAATAAAAATACCTTTTACTTAGCATAGATTTTACTTTTATTTAATAAATTAAATGAAAAGCTAAACTTAAATTTATGTTTTTATATTTTAATTATAAGTTTTAATTTTATACTATTAGGATTTTATATGTAATTAATAAAATAAACTAACTTTATAAAAATTAATATTAAATTTTATTTAAACGCAAAACCTTTATAAAACGCACTTTATGCTAAATTAATTAAAAGCATTTTATTAATTAAATAAAAATATTTATACGTTAATTTTTATTTTTAAATGTTAGCGTAAATAGCTAATTAAAAAATGTTAATTAATATATTTAATAATTTTTTAAAATGTTTAATTAATATTTAACTTTTATAAAAAGCTAAAAATGTTATTAATTTAATTATAAAAAAGTTATGCTTTTTTATGCAAAGCTAACCTATAAACTTTAATGCAATATAATAAACTTTTATAATTTTTTATTAATTATATAAGCTAATATAATAAATGTTGCTTAATAATATTAAAAATTAATAAACTACTTTAATTTTTTAAACCTTATATAATAATAAAATAATTTTTTTAAAAATTATAATTAAAATAATAATAAATAACGCTTTAATTAAAAATGAAACTAAAATAATAATAATAATTTTAAAAATATTTTTTAAAACAATAATTAAAACAATTAATTTTGTTAAAAACGGGAACGCAATTTTAAAAGTGAAAAAAAAAATTGTTAACTTTTAAATTAATTTTAATTTTTAAATTTAAATTAAAATAACCAAAATATTTTAAAAAATAATAATTTTAAAAACAATTAAAACTGCTTTAATAATAATGCAAAATAACTTAAAAATAAAAACGATTTATATTTTTAAAACAATATTAATTAAAATGTTTTTTGTTTTAATTGCAAAAAAAAAATTATATAAGTTTTAATTACTTTAAACTTAATTAATAAAAGCTAAAAAATTATAAACAAAAAATATAAAAAGTTTAAATAAATAAAAAACAAAACAATTTAAAAGCTTTAAAAAAAAAATATTATTTTAATAATAAATTTTAATATTAAAGTAATAATTAAAAAAACAAATAATAAACTTAATTTTATTTATAAAATTTAAGCTTAATTATTAGCTTTTTATACTTATTTTGCAACGCTTTTATATTTTATGCATTATTTTTTTAATAAGCTTTAAAAAAAACTTTTTAAAAATATTGTTACGAACCAACATGGGCGCGGGCCATTAGGAGGGGCCTAGCGGCATCATTGCACTATCGAGGGGAAGGAACTGTACCAGGAGACAAGCCACAGTTCCCGATCAGGAGAGTCACGTGACGACTCACCCTAGATCACCCAGTAAGTGAGCTCACTTGGGAAGTGAGCCAAGTGAACCAGTGAGTCAAGTAGAAGTACTCACTAAAGGAATTGGTGAAGAAAGGACTGTTTATATAATAAACCAACGTTTCCTATGTATTTAGTTGTAGTTTTTACTTCACAATTTAATCTAAGCATACAGCGACTTCTTGGAATAGCTGTGTGAGAGTTATCTCTTGACGACCACTTAGTTACGACCCGACCGTACAACGTTCGCACCCTAGGCACGATTTAATATGTGGAGCTTCGAGTACTAACGCTTTTACAGACTAACGGTTTGTTACAAATATATACTAATTTAAATTTTTGTGCTAAATATAATTATATTTTTTATACTTTTGCTTTATATTATAAATTAAAAAAAGCATTTTTTTATATATATTAACTTTAATATGCTATTAATAGCACTTTTTTTAATTATAGCATTTATTAAATTATTTTTAAATTAATTAATAGCTGTAAAATTACTTAAAAAATTTAAAAAGCTTGCGTTGCTATTAATTAAAATAATAAATTAAAAAGAAATTTTTTATTGCTATTTTAAATTATTTTAAAAAACAAAAAAATTATCTTTAATTTAAAAGAAAATTAATGGTTTTTTAAATTATAATAAAAATAATTTAAATTATTTATTATTTATTAATTTGCTAAAGTTTATAAAAACAAAAGAAATTATTAAATTATTATATAATTTATAAAAAAACTTTAAATTAATAATATTAAATTATTACCTAATTATTTAAAACTTAAAAACATTTTAAAATTTTTTTATAATTTATACAACTTTTTTAATATAAACAAAGCTAATATACTTTTTTATTTTAAATAAAGTAATTATATTATAAATTTAATGTTAAACATTAACCTTTTTTATTATTTTATTTATTTTTTAGCTTAAAATAAATTAAAAAAGCTATAAAACTAGTTTATAAAAATGGAAAAAAAATAAAAAAATAAAAAAATTTACAAGTTTTGCTAAAGCATTTATTTTATTTATACCTAAAAAAAACAAAAGTTTAAAATTATACGTTAATTTTAAAAAACTTAATTATATTATAATTAAAAATTATTATATTTTTTTTATTTATTTTAAAGTTATTAAACAAATTATTTTATGCTAAAATATTTATTAAAATTAACTTTAAAAATATTTATTATAAAATATAAATTAAAAAAAAAAAAAAAAAAAACTGTTTTTTATATATATTATAGCTATTATAAATTTTTAATATTATTTATAAGTTTGTTTAATTCCTTAGTTATTTTTTAAAACTATATATAAAAAGAATTTAATAAATTTATAAATGTTATTTATATTGTTTACTTTAATAACATTTTTATATTTTTATTTAATAAAAAATTATATATAAAATATATATAAGCTATTATTAAGAAATTGCAAAAAGCTAAGCTATATGCTAAGCCTTTTAAATGCTAGTTTTATTAAAAGAAAATTAAGTTTTTTAAATATATTGTATTTAATAATAGCATTAAAATAAACTTTAAACGTATTAATATAATATTAAAGTAGTTATTATTTAGTTTTTATTATAAGCTGTAATAATTTTTAAAGTTTTACAACTTTTATTATTACTTTATAAAAAGATATTTATAAGTTATGTTTTTTTAGTTTTATTATTTAAAAAAAAACGCATTAATAATAAAAAAAAGTCGAATTTTTTTCAATGCTTTTATAATAGCAGCTTTTAATAAATTAAAAAAAACATTTAAAAAAGCTATTTTTTTTATATATTTTAACCTTAAAAAACAAATATTGCTAAAAACCAATGCTTTTAAAGTAGCACTAGCAGATAACCTTTTTTAAAAAAATAATTAAAGCAAATAAAAACTTATAACATATCCTTTACTTTAATTAAACACTTAATTAAATTAGCTATTTAAATAAAACTTTATATATATATTTGAAAATATTTTAACAATTATTTATATAATTTAATTAAACTAATTAAAATTTAATTTGCTAAACATTTTTATAATATTTTTGCACATTTATGCATTATAGCCAGGCTTACCGCAAAGCTTATAGCGTTTAGCACAAAATTTTTTTCTTTTTATATAATAATTATCATTATATATAATATAACTTTTTGCTTTAGCAATATTTTATATTTTTATTTTATTTTTAACATTTTTAATAGTATAAAATTTTATATTTTATAGCTTAATTTGTTTTGTATAACAATGTTTGCTAAGCATATAATTTGCTTTGTAAAAGCTTTTAATTTTTTTTTTTAATAACGCAATATTATATATAACTTTAGTTATACTACGCGTAATTTAGCTTAAATCTTTAATAATAAATAGAAAAAAAACTGTTTTAATATTATATAATTTTTTGCTTTATATATTTAAAAAAAAATTAGCTTTTATTAAATTATTTAAAGTTAAAATTATATAAAAGTTTAATTAAAAATAAAATAAAAATTTAACTTAAAATATTATTAAACAATTTAATTAATTAATAATATATTTTAAATTATATAGTATTAAACCTGCTTTTTTAAACCTTTTTTATATATTGTTTAAAGTTATTGCTTTATTAAACGCGTGAAAAAACACAGTTAAAAAATCCTTTTTTTAAATATAAATAATATACACGCGCATAAAAAAGTTAATTTGCTTGCTATACAACTGTTTTAAAAAGCTAAATATTTTAACATTAAATAATTAAAAGCAATAAAAAAAATAAAAAAGCATCAAAAGGTAATAATATTGTTTTTTTTGCAATATAACTTAAATTTATACAAATAATAACTTTTATAACTATTAAACAAAAAAAAGCAATAATAATTTTTTATATAAAACTTTATATATTAATTAAAATACTTAATTTAATTTATACCTTATTTATTTATTATTTAATTATTTTTTATAATTGTAATTTTTCAATTATTTAATATATTGTTATTTTTAAACTAAAGCATAAAATGGTTTTTTTTTTGCTAAAATAATATATAGCAAAATAATTTAATTATATAATAAAATTACTTAAATAATTATAGTTTATTTTATATTGCTTTATTTAATTACACATAGCTTTTTTTTACGTTTAAACAAAATTATAATTATTTTAAACATAATTTTATTTATTGCAAACCTAGTTTTATTAAAATTATAAATATTTTTTTTTTAATTTTTATTTTTATTTATTATTTTTTATATAAAAATAAACTATACATAGTATTTAATTAAATTTTCGTTTAATATTTATTAATAATTAATTTTTTAATTAAAACGCATTTAAAGCTTTAAAATTTTTTATATAAAATTTAAAATCTAGTTTTTTTAATAAATTTTTAATTTTGCAGTTTTATTAATTAATTTGCTATATTTTTAACATAAGCATGCAAAAGCAAAAACAATTATACGTTAAAATTAAAAATATATAATACAATTGTTTTTTCTTTGTTTTTAATTAATTAAGCTTTTAAGTGTGGTATTTTATTTGCAAATTAAAAACCATTTATATAATCGGCAAATATTATGCAAAAAACATTATAAATTTAAGCAGCACATCGTATAAATAGCTTAAAAATGCGTTTAAAAGCTTAAAGCGCAAGCTCTATATCGCTTTTTGTATAATAAAAAACCATTGTTATTAATAGAAAAATAAAGGATTTTTTATATGCGTACAACTTAAAAAAAAAATAGCTAATTTAATTAAATTTTTAGTTAAAATAAAAAATGCATTAACGTTTTATTTTTATATTTATAATAATGTTAAATTAAATTATAAAACTTTAAATTAAAAAATATTAACTATTATTAAATATTTTAAATATTAGCGGCATTATTTTTAAAAAAACAAGTTATTAATTAAGGTTTTATTAAATTATATTAATTTATAAACGTTTATAAAAACACTTAAGCTAAATAGCTGTTAAGCTAAATAGTGTATATATTTGGCTTTATTTAACTTTATTATTAAATATTTAAAAAAAAAGTAAAATAAAGCCGATTTACTTTTAAAACGCTTTAATTATATAGCAAAAAAGCCATATAATATAAACTTGCTTTTTACCTTAAAAGAAAACTTACAATAACTTAAATTAAAATTTAAAATAAATACCTAAAAGTATTAATTAAAAAAATTTGCGCTATATATTTATTTAAATAATTATATATAAACAAACGTAAATAGCTATTAATAATAAAAAATCTTTTAATTTAAAAATATTTAAAAGTTTTTAAAAAATAATTTATAATATTTAAAATTTTTTTTTTAAATGTAAAACAATTTAAAAGCAAATTAGCTAAAAAAAGCTTATAAATTTTTAATAAACGTTATAAGCTTTTTTAATATATTATAATAATAAAGTATATATTTTTTTAAAAAAGTTTATTTATTTTTAATTTATTAAGTTATATTATAATAATATTATAGCAAGCTATTTTAATTAAAATTATATATTTAAATTGTTATATTAAAAGTTTTATTAGTAAAATATAAAAATTAATGTTTAAAATTATATTAATAGCTATGGTATTTATTTAAAATTTAAAGTAAAATATCATCGAAAATATAGCGAATTTAATGCTTTATTTTTATTTACTGCTTTTATATAAAAGCTATTAATAAACTTTATTATTAGCTTTTTAAAAAAATTTTATAAAAGGAAATTAATTAATGTTATATTAGTTATTATTAATAGGTTTATAAAATTTAGTTATTTTTTCTTTATTTTTAATATAATAACTTTAATAAAATTAGCGGCCCTGTTTTACGAGAAAATTAAGTGTATTTATAGCAGTTTTTTAAATATAGTTTTAAATTATAGTTTAATTTTTACTAGTTAATTTTAGTTAAACTTTTATTATTATTTAAAAATTAAAAAAAAAACATTTAATAATATTTTACTTTTAAACTAATAGTTAAATAAAGCAAATAAATTAAACACTTAAAATATACCTAAAATATTTTATTAACATTAAGCAAATTAATTAACTTTAGCTATTACTTTAAGCTTATTTTACTATTAATTTATTTATTAATGCTACTATTAAAAAACACTTTTTAAAGCATTATATAGCTACAAGCTTAAATTTTGCTTGTTTATTAAAAATAACTTTACTTTAAAAAAGGTATTTATAATATAAAATAAATTAATAATGCAATAGCAAAAAGCAATTAAATTATATTAAAAATATTATAATAATAAGCATAAATTATAAAATTATATTATTAAACAATTAATTGCTTTTTTTACTAAAAATCTTAAGTTTAAAATTAAAAAGCTTACATTTAAATATATAAAACCTTTTTAAATATTAAATCAAATTAATTTACAAATATATTATATTGCTTTTTTTATTATATATAACCATTTTTATAATGTTTTTCCAGTATAATTATTAAAGCTTTAAATTATATATATTAAAAATAGCTTATTTATATTAGCTTTTAAAGATTTTTAAAATAAATGAAAAATGAAAAACATAATGGGAAAATAAACCTATTAAAGCGACTTATATTATAAAATTAAATAAATTAATTAACTTTTAAAATATAATTAATAAGTATTAGCTATTAATATAATAGCTTTTAAAGCATTTAAAGCATATAAAAAATGTTAAAATTATAAGAAAAATAAAGATATTATTATTAATAAATAAAATGTAAACTTTATTTAATTTTTAATTAAAATTAATATAAATTATTTTAAATTATTTAGTTTAAATTTATATTAAGCAGTATTTTTTTTTAATAATTATTAAGTTTATAAAACGTAATAAAAATTAAATTTATAATTTTAAATTTTAAAAATTTGTGTTTTATTATTAAGCTATATGCAAACTAGTATTAAATTTATAATATTTTAAAATAATATATATTATTATTATTTAAGCCGGCATATATTTTACTTTATATTTTAGCATTAAATTTTTTTATAATAATAGCTTTATATTTTTTGAAAAACTGCTGCACTGCTATTATTTAAAATATAAAATTATTATTATAATATTTAAAGCAAAATGCTATAGCGCGGCAATATTAATTGCGTTTATTTATTGTTTATTTATATTAAAAACTATTGCAAAAAAGGTGTGAAAATAAATATATATAACATTAACGGAAAAATGTTTTATAAATTGCAAAACAATGCTATAATAATAAAAAGCTGCTTTTTTATAAGCGCAAAAAATGGCTTAAAATTTTTAACTTTAAATGTTAGCTTATATTAAAATTAATAAGTTATAAAAGCTTGGCAAAATGTTTATAATAAGCAAAATTAACATTTAGCAATTTTTTAATAAAATTTTAATAAAATGTTTTAAACTTTATTACTATTTTTATTTAAAATTATAAATTTATTAATATTACGCTATAAATTGTAAATATTAACGGCTTAGCTATATAGTTTTTTTATTTAAAACGCATTAAAAGCTATTATATTAAAAATTTAATTTAATATAAATAATAATATATATATAAAATAAACATAAAAATATATATAAGCTTGCATGTTTTGTGGCTAATTTTATAAACTGCGCAAAAAAATATGTTAGCTTTTTTAAATATATAAACAATGTTTAAAAGCAAGCTTTTAATTAGCTAATATATATTGCTAACATTTATATAATAATGTTAATAAGCTATTAAGCTGCGTAGGTTATTTAAATTATTACGCTTGCTATAGCAGCAATTTTAAATATGCTTTGCTTAGTTATAAAAGCAGGCGTTTTATGGTAAATTTAAAATATATTTAAGGTTGGGTATTTTAAAATTATTAACAGCATTATAAAGCATAAGATTATTTTTAGCAAAAGCAATTAAAAAAGCTTTATAAGCATTATTACTAGGATTATTATTATTATTAAGTTAATTGCCACTTGGATTATTGCTAACACTATTTTAATTATTATTATTATTATTAACTATAAAGTTGTGGTTGTATAAATTTTATTAATTTTTACGATTAGCGTTATAACTGCTATAATTATTACCGCGCTAAAAGTTTTTTTTAAAAAACATAGCAAATTATAAAAAATATAAATATAAATTAAAAGAAAATATAAGGTATAAAGGCGTAAAATAAATAATAATGGGAAATTGTAATTAAAAACCAACTTTAAAAAATTAGCAGCAGTTAAAAAAAAAAAAAAAAAAAAAAAGCTAAAATAAACAAAGCAAACTAATATAGCAGGGCACGCAAGCGGAAAAACGGCGAAATTAATACGGGGCAAAATGTAAATATAAACTTAAATATATTTAAATATTATAACAATATAACCTTATGTAATTATATTAATATAATATTAATATTATAGCATTTTATATATATTATAGGTTATAAAAAACCTATTTATAAAAAAAAATAATTGTTATATATAAATTATAAGGTTTTATAAAACCTGTTTTACTTTTTTATAAAATTATTTATTATATATTTATTTTATTTTTGTTTTTTATTTTTTACAAGCTTTAGTTTTATATAAAACCTATTTATTATATAAAATATATTTTTTATTATATTTAACCTAGTTATTTTCTTATTTATAACATTTAAGCAGCTTATAATAATTAAGTTAACATTTTATATATATATTAATATATAATTTAATTTAGCTAATGTTTTTACTTTATTTTTAAAAATAAAAGCTTTAAAAATATAATAAATATTTTTTATAAATTTATTATTATTTTATTTAATGTTATTTTAAAAACTACGTTAAAATTATATTAAATGTATATTAATATTAAAAAAAAAAAATATTTTATATATAATTTAAATGCATTTATATTTATAAGTGCACGGCTAAATAAGTCACGTGTATAAATAGCATAAACCACCTAACGGGTTAAGCTATTTAGCCGTGATTTATAATAGCTTATTTATTACCTATTATTTTATACGGTATTAATAATGTGCTTAAAATATATAGCCGAAATAAAATAAACTAAACAAGCCTGTCGCTATATAAATGCAACGAGGAAAAGTTACCCAAAAATACAATAATAAGTGAGCCCTGGCTGGATTCGAACCAGCGTCTTCGGTTTCTAGATGGAATCATACGCCGGGCTAGACCACTACCCCACAGGACTCCCTGGCTCCACTGCTATACTAATCTTTATTGGGTGCATCTAAAGCGCCAAGCACCATCTATCCAATTGAAGCTCTAGTAGTACTCACTCCTTTTCGCGATGATTTTATACAACTCTTAATTAGCACGCAATATAGATAGATTCGATGATAATTTATACCGCAAGGAAAGAAAGTCTCGTGTAGGACAACCATACGATTGAATGCATCTACTCCTAAATAGAATACTGCAAAAGCTACCAGATGTTATACCATGCCACCTACATCGTTAATGAGTCCTTTGTCTCTCGAGATGAATGGCACACTTGTCACCTGCCGCGTCATTTCATTTGTATCTTGAGAGCTAATGTTGGAGTGTATCTTATATCATTTGAAATGCACCTATCAGCATATCACTCTAATAGCACAACAGATTAGCAGCTTGCATCTAACTCACAACAGCCTCGAAATCATATCACCTTTCTATCAACCGAATAAATCAACGTCTCTCATGAGTTGGCTGTTTACATGATTCTCTCTGTTATCATCCTCTCAGCCATACTATGGCCACAGGACAACATAGTCGTTCCTGAACCTTAAACTTAGACCCCCTAACAACATGGGTTTGGACTCCCACGCCAACTCAGTTATTGCAGAGACGCTATCCGTAATGACTCAACTCATTTTTGATCCGAGATGCTGACATCTACTACACTATCTTCTTTTTCTGCTCATCCTCCGCCGCCGTCACCCGTAATACACATTATGGCTCACGCAGGGTCGAGGCCTGACCAGCTCCTGCTGCGTTCTCTCTCTTTCGTCGATGACCTCCCCTAGCCAAACCAAACCACCCTTTCCGCAATCTTTTATTTTATTGCCGTGGTTTAGTTTATCTCAAAGGAGACGATGGTTTTTAGTCTGAACGAATCGAAATCGACCTTCAGCTCATCTTTGACGTTATGCCCCCGCAGATCAAGATTCCGTTTCGGCCACCTAGAGGAGTATTGTGAACTATAGATGCCAGTTTACTATAGTATCCCCATCTTATCTACTACTACAAGCCAGAAAGAATCGCATATCTCGCAGATCATCTCTTAATTGAACAGCTTGCCCTTTAATCCGTGCCTGTTCCGCTACCTGTTTCCGTGCCATATTGTATTGCGGGTCTAGAATATGGCTGTGTTCATCCGGTAACTCCTCATTATACCACGGCGGCCGGAAAATAAGATTCGGTATTACATCCGTAATGATAAAAACTATGGCAAAGTAGACTAGCCAAAAATTCACCCGAAATAACCAAGGCATATCGTAAGTTGACTTGTTATTTATAAAAAAATAACAGACGATGAGGTACAGCAGGGGCTTAACAGTTGAAATGCTGGTCTTCATCCAGTGCACCCAACGCGTCTGGGGTTTTGCCGTATCCTCCATCCCACAATGATTCGTAATAAAGGAGATATTTGGTGGTGGCCTAGATCTTGGTCGTAATAGTACGAGAACCTTGTCTAATTCTGCCCTTAGGTAGGAAATATTATGGTGAAGTATGAGCTGAAGTATGCAGTAGGTAGCAAACTGAGTGACCAGAAAAGAGGGTGTATTAGGAGTGGAGAGTAGGTAGAAATCTAGCAGTAGTATAGGTGCCGAGGGCCCTAACCCACCCAGAGTGGCCGCATGTACCTTACACCTTGTTTTACAAACACCTATTTTCCTCTTTGCATCTAAGTTTCTATTGAATTTTTTTATACCTAAATACAGCTTCGGAAACCTTCAATTTTCTTTTCTTCTACGGGAGCTTGTATATACTATCTGCACGTCACCTTAGTACCTTCCATGTTGACCTACTACGTACTACGTAACCTTGTCCACAGCTCCCTGAAACTTTTTTACCCCACATTCACTTAGGTAGGTAAGGTACCTAACAAGCTTCACCCAACCATTTCGACAACGGCAGAGTGCGTTCTTCACATCTTTGTCTACCAACATTCTATTGCTGCTTTCTACCTCGAATTTAAGCATAGACCTACCACTTATCACTGTTACATCCGAGCCTATTCGAATATGCAAGCTGTGGCAAAGCAGCTAGACCGGGCTACGGTGGCCGAAGCTCCTACAAAAGCTGAAGCTGAGACGTATCTGAGGTCGCTTCTTAACAAGACGCTACGCATCTACGTGACTGATGGCCGCCTGTTTGTCGGCTCCTTCAAATGCACCGACACGGTTAGTTGGTTCCCTCTATACTTGCCGGGGTGCATGTCAACACCTTGAAGCGATTGCTTATTGACTGTTCGGCCACCCTGTCCAGGACCGCAACGTTGTCCTCGCTCTCACTTATGAGTACCGACAGCCATCTCAGCGAAAGATTGCCGAGGCTACCTCCGCTGCTGCCGCTGCCGCTGCTCCGGGTACAAGTCCAGCCACTATCAAAGCTGACATGGTTTCGCGATACCTGGGCCTTGTTGTCATACCCGGCGAGCATATTGTGAAGATGGAGGTCGAGGAATTCACTAGCCAGGCTAAGAATCGATCTATCTGGGAACGCCGGGATATTTATTCGAACGCCCGGTGAACCGGTGCCAGTCCCCTTGCAGTGTCCCTCGCATCGAACCTTGAAGGGTTAGCATGACTATAGCCTACCAACTCAGATCGTATGAGTTTTACTTAAATTATTGTTGTTGCACCGAGGGCTGGCCGACCTATACCAGTGGAAAGGCCTCATAGACTATGAGTCATCGTCTGTGCAGTGGTCAGTGGTGCAGCAGCGTTCGGATCAAAGAATCCCCTCCAAATGCCCCGGGCAGAGATTATTTCAAAAGAGCACAGCCATAAGTTGCAACGGTATCTTGCTCCTGCGTTTGGCTTTTTGGGTGGCTCTCTGCTCATGAGACACACAACTCTTCGGATATCAGCTGTATTGCAAAACGAAGGTGGAGAGTAGATTACAGGCGAATGCCTGATGCTAATGACAGGCCAAACAAGCCTTCATCTGCCCTCCGCCTTACAGAACATATAACGCTACACAGTGCTTCTACGTTTTGACATGATACACAGGGGAAATGCGCGATCGTCAACGACTCAAGCAACCCCATTCGTGCGATAATGTATTTATTTATCTCCTCAATGGAGACTTTCAGCGATCGCTATGCAATGAGTCATCACTCAGACCGTTAGTAAGGGTGGAATGCAGAATGCGCAGAGCAATCAACCCATAGGTGAAATAACTTCTGAACCTCAGAATTCTTTTGCTTCTACCCACGGTGAACTAAATGATCTACATAGACTGGGACGATAGAACAACGTGATTGATGGGGAAACTAAGGCCGACTGACCAAATAGGCCTAGACTAGAATCAGACCATCTCACATCACGGTCACTATTAACCTCACAAACCGAGTTCTGAGCAAGTCTTATATCGCCTGAAACTAGTTAGAATACTGGCTAAAACATGTCCATCATTCGCAACTGCTTTCAAAATCCGGTTATCCCGGGCTTCAACCCAGACCCAACGGTCTGTGTCGTGCCAGCAACGAACACGACCCCAACTACCTACTTCCTCAGCACATCCACATTTGAATACTTCCCAGGATGTCCCATTTATACATCTGTAGACCTCGTTAACTGGCGGCTAATTGGGCATGCCCGTGAGCGATTCCAGGAGTCTTTTGTCATGATTTGGTTATATATTGGGTATAGGGGTCGCATTCGGGGCCAAGCTCATGTTCTATAAGCTTACGGTTGTCGTTTAGCGCTTTGTTTCATTTTCGATATGTAAAAACTGACACGGGGTGTAGTGACGCGCCGTAGTCAAATCGAGATGCGAACGGTGGAACCAGGGGCGGGTAGTTGGGCCTCGACTTTACGGTACAGATCACTAGAGAAACGCTGGTACCTCGCCACTGGGATTTTTCAAAGATACCGGCCAGGGTCAGATGTGAGTTGCGTGCGACGCAGAGCATATTGATCTCCCTCAACGAAAAGCATTCCGAGGTGGTTGTAGCGATATGAACCTTGGGTAACCAGAGACGTTGAGTATATATGGCTCAGCTAATACTCCTCTCAGGAGCGGATATTCCCACGTGGTTTCTACGTCTATACAGATAACATTTGGGATGATGATGCTTGGTCTGACCCAGTCTACTTCGATAACCCTGGATTCGACCAAGATGTGAGTGGCTACCTCTTCTTGCCTGACCTCACGATTTCTTACAGCAGATTATCACAGCACATCCAAAGAATATATAACTAACTTAAATCATCCGTGTGCCCTTACAGCTTTTCTGGGATGATGACGGCAAAGTTTATCTTTCTACCACTGTGCGGCTCGCGAACCGCAAGCCCGGATCTAAACTAAAAGACTTTGGCATCCATGTATCGGAGATCGAGCTCGAGACCGGCCGAACGCTGACGCCTCCGCAGCTTATTCGCACGTCTCCTTATGGCGTTGCTGAAGGCTCGCATATCTTACGTCATGGGTTGTACTACTATCTCTTCACAGCCGAAGGCGGCACGGAGGCAGGTCATCAGGAATGGGTCTTCCGTAGTCGCGAGGGGGTGTATGGGCCTTGGGAGGCTCAGGGCAAGCCTCTGTGGTATAACGGACCGGACGAGGAAGTTCAGCGTACAGGCCACGCCGATGTCTTTGCAGATGGCGAGGGGAACTGGTGGGCGGTCTTCCTCGGAGTGCGGCCAGTGAAGGACGAGGACGGGAAATATCTAGAACCGCAAATGGGTGAGTCTGCTTCGAAGTCCGTACGAGATGGTGTTGCCTTAACTTCATTTGCAGGGCGGGAATCGTTTTTGGTGAAGGTTGATTGGGTTGATAATTGGCCTATGTTCAATGAAGGGCGCAATATTACCTTGACTACAGCAAGCCGCATGCCTGTCAAGCAAGCGATTACACAGATTAAGCCGGGCGGTGTCAAATGGCATGCTGACTTGAATCAGCAGAAACTCGACATAGGCTTGTACCAGAAGAGTGAGTTTCCTGCTAATTAAGGTACACGTATAGAGACGCGGTCATACACTAAGAATCGGATGCATAGACACACCGCTCAAAGATTGCTATAGCATGATCGAGCGACCGGGTTATCTACGTCTGTATGGGAACTGTTATGATCTAGCTAGTCCCGAGGCACCAGCGATGCTACTCCTGAAGCAATCCTCGTATACCGAAAGCTTTGAAGCAAAGTTGCAGTTTGATCCGCGAAAACCGGGCTGTGAAGCTGGAATTGTTCTTTGGTGGAGCCAATTCTCATACGCTACCTACGGTTTAACACGACGCAATCGCTCGAATGGAGAAGAGGTTCTCGTGATGGCGTCTCGTGTACCAACGGGAAAAGCTGGAGAGAAGACAGTACGTTTCCCAACATTATCATCCATAGTGGCTAACACACGGCAGCTTCGCTACGTAGACCTAGAGCCCCTCAGTAAAGAGGGTGCGGCGCTCAAAACCCTCCCAGGTAATACAGCAGAGTTGAAAATCGACGCAAATCCGACGGAGTACACTCTCTCATTCAAGTTCCGGAGTTGCTCTTCATCGTTCCGTATCAAAGCAAGGGATCTCACCATTGCGCCTCCTACTGGCGGTGTATTCTGCGGTGCCAGTAAGCAATACTCCTATATCTTATCTCCTTCGATGGACAAGTGAATAATTTTCTCGCTCAAATACATCCCCCAGAGACTTTTGTTCTTTCTTGGTACTAAAAACATTATACAAACTAATTCCTATTTGCCGCAGTGTTTGGTGTATACTCGTTCGGTCGCGGGGAGCCGGTTTTGGACCCGGCAGATTTCTTTGATATGAGCATCAAAGCAACATAACGTCATCAGGCCAAATTAGTCAAGAGAGCGCTCTTTAATTTAGACGGCTAGAGAAATAGACGACGCTCGTGGAGTAGAGCGAATTCGTTCCCTTCGATTTTTATGAAATTGTACACTTTGACCATTAATGTTATTTTTTGACTATTGTGGTGCTGGCTTGGATACCATTACCTAGCTTGTATCAAGTATGACCCCTCATTTTCGCCCTCTGGGCGTTTTTATCGATGAAATAACGGTTCTGCAAACTCTCACTGAGTATTGCATGAGCCTAAGAAATGTCCGTCCGTTACGTTAATTACTGTGATTTGTTCGGATTACTTGTTTATTTCCGATGTACAGCGCCGTTTCTTTGCGATCAATCAACTAGCGATTAATAGCCAATCGAAAGTACCTATGCTTGGCTAGATGACTAAATGTCAAACCATGTATCCTAGAGACGCTCTCGCCGATTTGTCTCGATATTCATAATGTTCCCACTCGCGGTAAATCATCTATATTTTCAGACAACTTGTTCCGTGCCTGTAAGAGAGACTAATGTAGACGCCACGCAGCCAAGCCCTTTAATAATGCACAGTTGAATGCCGTCGCACTTGCGTGTGGAGTGCGCGCCGTTAGAAGTGGCGTCGGATATTTATAGTGTGCGGCATTCTCCGCATGTTGAGGAAAGCATCCCTTCAGGATAACTATATTCTCTGAGTAGAAACCTATCCGATGTTGAATTAATCCATCGCAAGGCCTGTACGCTAACATGTCATCAATAGCAGGGGAAACGCTCCGCAGAATTGTCAGTTATTTCAGCGAGGTGCTTACAGCCCAGTAGGGGTATGAACTACTACCTACCTATACATGTTGGATGACTCGTGTAGACACTTGGCTAGTTTCAGGCCGAGGAAATGATCTATCATAAAACTGATCAAGATGATGAATGGATGGTCAAGATAGTTGCGATCTGGTGGGTGCCCGGTCCCAGAGATGTCGCATACCGCCAATTATCCTACTCATGATCACCTGCAGAGTCGTGTTCGACATCAATGGTGGATAGGTAACGGGTCTCACGAACATTTAAGCTGTCTTATTCTCATTCATATTCCCTTTTCCCACTGTTTTCGAAGTATACTAGGTAGTAGCGTTATTAAATTTCCCCACCTCGAACATTACCCGGCAGTAAGACGCGGTATTGAGCTAGGGTCTTCGGGTCTTCTTAACAACGTTTACAATAATACAACACAATGCTATGTGGTAGCTTTTCCACGAAACCAGGGTGTAACACTACGTTTTCACTACTTTGGACTATCTAACCTATAACGGGGATTTTTATTAGAAATAAACGGCTTTGAGCCTTTCGCCCACTACGACTCGTGCATTTGCAGGTTCGTGTTGCCAGCCAACCCCTCACTAGAGTATGCATTTGCTGACATCGATGTTCCCCGCAAGCCGCCGAACATGTCGCTACACACGGTGCCGTTCATTATTGATGGCGAGGAGCGCATCGCTAATGAAACCTGGGAGGTCAAATCACCGGCCACCGGTGATGTCCTCCATTTATGCGGTGTAGCGACCATCTCAGATGCCGACGCAGCCGTTCACGCAGCAGGCGCTGCGGCCACCACGTGGCGAGACACACCCGCCAGCACGCGCAGAGATATCCTTTTCAAAGCTGCTGATCTCATGGACAAGAAACGGTCGGAGCTAGGGCAGTACCTGGTAGACGAGATCGGGCAGCCCTCAAGTTGGGCCGTGTTCAACATAAATACGGCCATCGAACTGATCAAGGATGCCGCCGGCCGCATTGGGACGCTTGACGGCTTCGTACCGAGGCCGTCCGATCCGAAGACGGATGCGATGGTATGGCGCGAGCCGTACGGTGTTGTATTAGCAATTGCTCCATGGTAGGTAGGTGCTTAAGTGAGAAATGTCGATGACATAAATGACCTTGATGGAACAGGAACGCACCCTATATCCTTGGTACCCGCGCTGTGTTGTATCCCATTGCGGTGGGATGCACCGTAGTACTTAAGGGGTCTGAATTCGCGCCCCGTATCATGCACGCCATCGCTTCTGTTTTCAATGAAGCTGGTTTACCCAAGGGCGTGCTTAACTATATTGCAACCAGCCCAGCCAATGCACCCACTGTGACCGAGGCGCTCATCGCCAACCCACTCGTTAAGAAGATCAATTTCACTGGCAGCACGGCTGTTGGCAGGATCGTGGGTAGATTGGCTGGTCAGCATCTCAAACCTATCGTCTTGGAACTTGGTGGTAAAGCCCCTGCCATTGTCTGGGAAGATGCCAACCTAGATCTTGCTGCGGAGAGCTGCTCTCTTGGAGCATTTGTAAATTCGGGCCAGGCGTGCAGTAAGTAAAATGCCCAGGCTGCTCCCTTCTTGGCGGCTTCTAGATTACAGACACTCATTTTTCGGGGGCACCTGAATGGCAGCTACTGACCATGATTATTGTAGTGAGTACCGAACGGATCATTGTCCACAAGAACGTCAGCGAGTCGTTTCAGAGGAAGCTGAGACAAGCAGTGTTAAAGATGTGGCCTGACGCGCTCGTCCACATCAACCCGCAAGCCGTCGAGAAGAACAGAAAACTTGTGCAAGACGCCACCAGCAAAGGCGCATCCGTCCTCACCGGAAATGCCGATGCCGAGGAGTTGTCAAATACACGATTGAGGCCCGTCGTCATCACTCAGGTCAATCCTGATATGGATATTTACAAGACAGAGTCATTCGGCACAACGGTGAGCTTGCTAGAAGTAGACAGCAAGGAAGAGGCGCTGCGCATTGCCAACGACACCGAGTATGGGCTCTCGTCCGCCGTGTTCACCGAGGACCTGAGGACCGGATTTCGGTTCGCCAAGAATATAGAGACTGGAGCAGTCCACATCAATGACATGTCAGTACACGACGAAGCTGCCTTACCCCATGGGGGAGCCAAGGCTAGTGGCTACGGGCGATTCAATGCATCAGCTGGGCTGGAGGAGTATCTGAGGACAAAGACGGTCACTTGGAAGAGCTAGTCATGTTAGCAGTTCCATTTTAATGCAAGCAAGCGGAGCATGGCGATCAAGACATCGGACCCATTTGGCAGCTTGGAGGAGAACCAAGCGGCAAATCTAGTGGGTGAGCGGCGCTGCGAAGTGAATCCTGATATGTACTATGAATAGTCTCTCATCGACGTCTACTTACCCCTTTTCAGGAAATATATCTGAATCTATGATACCTTCGACTCGGTGAAGTTTCCCATACTTTAAATGATTTATGATCGACGAAAGCTTAATTACGAAGATCATGCACACTAGTTCAAGAAACAGCAGGATACATCCGAGATGATTGCGTCTAACATCCAACTGATCAGAAGAGGGGCGGAAGAGCGCACAGCCGTCACACTACGGTATCCTAAATTGAGTAAAGCCCTCGTGCCTTTTGTCAGGCAGTTCCTTCACATCGTGGGTCCTGCTACACTGCGAGATCGCATCCACTTTGCGTAAGCGAGACAATGAGCTTCTTGACGGACGAACTTCTCCCTCATGTACACTAATAGCTATGCTCCTCTTCCTCTGGTTTGTCAATACTGGTTCCTGCCTGCAAAGCTAGCGCAGTCACGACTGTAACTTTACCGGACTTTTGCTCCGAGTGGAACCAATAGAATCCGTCGACCCTCGAATGGGAGTATAATGGGTGCTATAAACGTATGTCCACGTTGAATACATAGTGACAGTATAGGCGGATTCCAGATATCATCGAGAAATGGCACACTGCAACGGCAACGATCCTTTTAAACTCAAGTGGTACACTCGGTTGTTTAGGTAGACATGAATACAGTCCACGTCCTATATCAGATCGCGAAGGGCTATACTTACGAAGCCCCACGGAGATTTTATATAGAGTTCGTGTAGTACAAAGCCGAGGTCTAATTTCGATCTAGGGACTGTGGCTGACGAGACTGTGCATAGTACTTGTGCAAGGGGTAATATCGTCCGTGGATCATGACCACACCGTCGAGCCAGGAACAATACGCAGCTGCATTCAATTCTTCATATCGTGTACGAACGGGGACTTTTCTGCTGTGTGGTCTCCCGTGGCTGCACGCTCCTGCAGGGTAGTATTCCCGTTGTAGAGTACTACCTTGAAACGGCCGCGGGTTACTAATGTCTGACTTTGTATTTCACTTTTCACTGCCGCGATATACGAAAAGCCGACCCCGCGAGCGCAGCATCTGAGAACAGGACCTCGTAGCAGTTATGCGGCTCGAGAAAGGCCGTGGGTATTTTGCCAATTTGTACACGTGCACCGGTGAGGGTCGGCTCAGTGACAACGTCATGACAGGTCATGATATCAAGCAGGTATTGCTCCTAATACATTTGAAGAAGCCGTGGGAACGCGGCTGTACAGTATACACTAGTCGCAGTCCACATTGACATGGCCTAGACTATTCTCCCCGCCTCTCCACACGACTTGGATTCCCCATTCGGGCAATCCGGTTGACAGATCAATGCCTGTCCCGGCACCCCTCTCACAACAGGTGGTGCACATCCCCAGATTCTGCTCAGAGAGTTACCCCCATACGTAAGTCTACTGTAAGCGTAAGTGGACAGTAGCTCAAACCCCAACTCCAAACTTCATGGTTACATACCTCTGGGTCGTGACTAACACCATCGCACTCCTGAGGGGCTCCTTTCACCGGTCAGGAACCGGTTCTGTCTCTACAGCTTTACCTTGATCAGTATCCAGGCATCATGCAAAGTGGGTAGTAGGCTCTACAGCAGGACGCCAATTATTCGAACTACGTAGCCCTTGAGAAGCACATGCCCCCCGCGAGCTCACACGGACGGGCGATGTCAGGGGGGTCGGCTAGCTATATCGACGCCAGGCCATACCACGAAGACACCGCTCCACGGCGGGACGACGGTGGGTAAACTGGAGATGTCTAACTAGATACCGTATGACGTTGTACAGGGTCCAGCTGTCTTGGCCGCCCAAAGATGTGTTCATCCAGAAAATATCTGCTGTACGCGTGACAACAATGAGCTTGGATCCTTTGTGCTTAGCAAACACGGCTATGTTCAGCGGCTGTCTGCAACCATTGCCCCTTCCCGTCCACCCCTGTGCTTCTTCTTAGACAGGTGTAAGTAAGTAGCGGGAAGTATAAATCCAGACGGGAGGTTGCCACCATTGTATCGTTTACGACTACCGTTCTTAAGCCATTCTCACTACAGGTCTTTCCCTTTCCCTCATACTACGGCACACATAGCCAGTCCTCCATCTCAATACTGTGCAGCATTTGTGAGAAGATAAACTCGCAATCCATGATCACGATGGCAGTAATCATCCCCAGAATAACTCGAGCTGCGACTTCATTGCGCGGGCTTACCAGAGCCACACCTACCGTCATCTCAGGAGCTGCTGTTACTCTCCGAGCAGCAAGAATTATGCCGTTAAGGGCTCCATATAGCAAAGACACCCAGAGACGATATGCATCATTATCGTCACAGACCTCCCCATCATCATCCTCTACTACGAGAATATTACCCGAATTCAATTTGCACGGCAAGGTAATTATAGTTTCCGGCGGGGCCCAAGGACTGGGCGTTGTACAAACGGAAGCACTTCTAGAGGCTGGCGCCACAGGTCGGTATCCCTCGCATACACGAGGTTTCCCTGCCCGTATCGGATAATAGGCTTCTGACACGCATAACCAGTCCACGTGCTCGACCGACAGCCCGAACCATCAGATGAATCCATCTACCAGAAGGTAGCACGCCGGGCAAGAGACGAGCTGGGCACGGCGGTTTTCTACCACCAGGTCGACGTGCGGACAGGTGTTGAGAACCTCAACTCCATCGTGGAGAAAATAGCCGAGAAGCATGGACGCATGGACGGCCTTATCGCGGCTGCTGGGATTCAGCAGGAGACGCCCGCTCTGGAGTACACGGCCGCAGACGCCGATCGCATGCTGGGCGTCAACGTGACGGGTGTGCTCATGACGGCTCAGGCAGTTGCCCGTCAGATGACTCGACTCGGGTCAACTGGTAGCCTCGTCTTGATTGCTAGCATGAGCGGCACGGTTGCTAACCGCGGTCTGATCTGCCCGTAAGTAATTCACCGCTTTTGTCCTATCCTATTCAATGTATTTGTCCCGAAGCCTACTCCAACACCCGAAGTGCCATATAACAAAGCAAAGAAAGAACCAACTCCGCTAATGACACGTATTTCGATGTATAGAGTCTACAATGCCTCCAAGGCAGCCGTGATCCAGCTGGGACGTAACCTGGCAATGGAATGGGGCGTCAAGGGGATCCGGGTGAACACCATCTCCCCAGGCTACATCGTGACGGAGATGGTGCAGAAGCTCTTCGATCAATTCCCGGAGCGCGAGACCGAGTGGCCAAAGCAGAACATGCTGAATGCTCTCAGCAAACCTGAAGACTACCGCGGTGCGGCCGTGTTCCTGCTTAGCGATGCTAGCCGGTTCATGACTGGTGCCGACTTGCGGATAGATGGAGGCCATGCTGCGTGGTAGAAGAGCTGTGTTTCTTTCGTATCTTCAGTTCCTCGGTAATAAGGAGTTAGGGGACGTTGTGAAGAAGAGAAAGAAGCGGAAGAAAAGACAGACAGACAGACGGGACTAATTTCACATAGCGATGGAGTTAGACGGCGTTCAGGCCAAAGCATGTTTAACAGTCGTCAGATTGTACAGATTCATAACCTCCCTGTTATGATGTCTCTCACATCTCGACTGCATAATGTTTCTTGGGAAGTATAGTTTATTCATTTAGTTGACAATATCGTGAATGAAAACATATTAAACAGCTGGAATTGCACATTATCATGTCTGGCCCCTATATGCATTATCCGACAATTATACAGGCTGCGAAATATGGTACAGTTATACTTCCAACAATGTACACACTGATGTGGCCAGTTTGCCTCAGGGTCATGCGAGTATTATATACACAAGATTTCATGATCCGGAGCTCTCGCCTCCCTCGGATCTTACAAAGAACAGCCATAACTCACAACGATGAGTTAGTACTTATTATGTCTTCTTTCTTTACTTCTTTAGTACTTTATTTCCCTTACTCATGTAGGCCACCCCAAGTCTGCTTCTTCATCGTCGCGCCCGCCACGGGAACAATAACGCCGCGGGGTCCCAACCGCGCAGCCACGCCACTCTTGAGCTTTAGTCTCGCCTCGATATCCGCCGCAGAAGCACCTCGGTTCTGGAGCAACAGGGCCCTCCTCAGCGTGCCGGCATCCAAGAACTCGCGGCCCCGCGAAGGGTCTTCAAACTCGGCCTCGGCGCGCGCCTGGAGTTGGCGCCTCGCTTCGAGGGCGTTGAGGGTGCGGTTCTGGGCTGGTGGGGGGTAGAATGCTGTTGTGTTTGTCGTGTTCGGGGGCTGAGATCGGGACGGCGCCCGTGATGGTGGGGAGAGCGATGATGAGGTCTGTGTGTATGTTGAGGGCGAGGATCCAGACGGAGCTGAGAAGGGCCCTGCGGTGGAGGAGTTGGAGAGGGTCGGGAATGGTGTTGCTACGCCCATTTTCCGGAGGCGCTCTGAGTATGCTGGGTTCGTGCTCGCGTCGAGGTCGAGGTCTGGGTCGCGGCCGTCGGAGCGGATCGCTGTGGGCAGACGGGTGTTAGTTAGTCCAGACCGCCGGGTCTCTCTGGCTAGAAGCTCTCCATATATGCAAAGACAGCCCAAGGCGCACTCACCCTCGTCCTTCACGGTCCTCGGCTCCGCCCGTCTAGCATTCGCTGCTCCTCCTGTGGCGCGGGGGGGCACCGCACCGCCGGGGGCCCTAGTCGGGAATTTGCGCGATGCCGTCTGCGCCGGTTTCGAGGCTTTGGCGCCCATTATGGCTCGGTCGATGATAGCGATCGCCCAGAGCTCGCAGCCAATTTCGTCAATGCAAGTATGGAATGTCTGCAAGGTCCTTGTTCGAGCTATAGCGCAATCAGTCGCCTTGGTAGCTAAGGATTAAGCTAGTATGTGCGTTTTGCATAACAGGTAGAGTTATACGTACGGTATTGAGATATTGAAGCCGAAATAATAATTTTTGTTGATGACGTTTTTGCGCCTGCACGGAGCCAGCATCTCCAGCTTACAGCTCCGATAGACCTACCCCACCAATTAATTTGTGGCGCTGTCGATACCCAATCTCCATTTTGAGAGATAGCGTAAACCGATGCAAGTAATACAACAACTAATTGTCTATATGCTCTTAATTGCACTCAGTATTTCTCTCCTGTCTATTAAACAATATTACAGTGAGATTCTTCGTTATACCAAATCAAACTCTTGTTCATAGAATAAATATCACGAGAGGCAGAAAAGAAGTGTCAGGATCTATACGGGGATTATCGCAAATGTTGAGTGATATGAAAAATATCAGGTCATTGAAAATATATAGGAAAGCCTGAGAGATGAATAGCTTGACATATCATTTCTATAATATGCCCTTCATACGAGTGTTTATGTCTGGTATATGGTTGCACCTTACAGATGCCGCCACCTCTTCATTCATTTGGTCTGCTATGGACCAGTATCGAGGAGCCCTTACAGTAATCGTTCAGGTATACAGTCGTGAACGAAGTATTAATCAGTTCGTATATGTTTGATTGAAAACAAAAGATATTGTAAATCAACAGTTTAATTTAGCCTCTAAGTGTTGAGCGCCTAAGTAGACCATCTACTAGATAGGCATCTGAACTCTCTAGCCTTGACGGCCTTAACCCATACATGTCAACATAGCAGCTAACTACAGGCGACATGTGAATAGAGTTGAAGGAGCCCCTCTGATAATTACTTCTTCATGTAATAGGACTATTTATACATACCTTGGGCTGTGTTATAGTGTGAAAATAATGCTTTATGCTTATAGTAAGACTTCACTCAACATGTGCTGTAGGTAGTTAAAGTGAAGTTCATATAAGCAAGTAAGTTCCTTATTCTCGTCCTTTGAAATTAGGCATAAACCAAAAACCGCCAAATATATTCATCTGCCAAACTCTACTTGATGTTTGCTTGCGATGATGGCATCACAGACGTTTCAACGGCACATGGCCTGATTGGAATGGAAGTAATGCCGCTCTTCAGCTGACAGCAATCAGCAACTACTATCGTTCTGTCTATCAAAGAAAAAGAAAAGTAATCCAATGTAAAACACATAAGGACATGGTAGCGTTGCTTCGGTACTAAAAAAAGCAGGGCCATATATATAAATTATATACTTCAGCTGCTAGATCCGTACGTACGTAAGGTACAACTTCATACACTACAGCATTTCCGCACATATTACTAAAGTACCTTGCTTCACTTTGAACAAGCTTCACTTTCACTTCAAAGGACTTTTAGCATTGGTCGCTTAGGTGGATAGCCAAAACGTCCAGTCCAGGATCACAGTAGGATGCAGTAAGAAAATAGTCGTCTTCTAATTCCTAGTGCCTGGGACTTGGGACACACTAGAGCCTCGTCTCCATGTGAATCCACCGGCTCAAACGGCGGCAGGCTTGAGGCATGTCATATGTAAGCAATAGACTGCTTGGTGTTCTTAGGATTACTTACCGCCCTCCTTTATTTTCTCTCTGGGAACTCGCGCTTCTGTCCATTGACTAACCGCGTTTGAATGAACCCAGGTGACATGGGTAACTAATAAAAGTACGTAACAGGGAATATTGAAAGAAGAGATCTTGTTACCGAGTTAGCGTCTTGTGCAACTCCTGCACCGGCGGTAAAATGAATTAATACGAACTTCTTGGCAAGCAGGCAAAAACTTCGCTACTTACCTACTAATTACCCACCTGTCTATGACTATATTTGGTATTACGTAGTGTAGGTATTAGACGCCTAGCTCTCCAAAAATGCCGACCATTAGTATACACCACCAAGCTAGAGGCGGACGATTAGTAACACCCCGTAGTTGGGATCGGGTAGCACGCCGCCTTAAACTAAGACGTCTTCTCGCCAGCTCTTTCTAGTAGGTAATAGCTGTCAACTCGGTCACTACTAACGGGTAATCTGAAGGTTAAATTTAAGGTTAAATATGTTTGAAGAACTTTACGTCGAGCTTTGTATCCTGTAACAGTCGCAGCTTGGATGCTATTGTATTGTGACGAGCTGATCGCCAGGGCCGATTGCATGCCAAGAACCGATAAATCTTCCCACCATCTCGGAAATGACCAGGAATCCTTTATACATACCCACCCTCATGCTTCTGCTAGCGCATATCTCAGAATGTCACATACAGTACTTATAGGATATACCCCTTGTTGTCGGTCCACATTATGCAGTTGTTGGAACGCGGGGAGTCGGTGCGCGATCACACAGTCCTCTGGAGATTTTGTCTGCATGCCACATACGTGATATTGTGCGAGTCCAAGCGCCCGTACAATGGGTACATAATACTTGCGTGTTGATTTGTTCTCATATTTGCTCGACGTCAGGCGAGTTGGAGAACTGCCAGTTCTTTCACATGCATCTTCAATTACTGTATGAACCGAGTGCCCTTGACTAGTTCATCATTATTTTCTGGGTATCCCTAGATGACCGCCACTCCATCAACCATTTTACAACAGGTAAAGGCGAAGACAATATTCGTGATTGCTGACCGCCTCATTTCAAGTCTATTGGTATAAGAGTAAACATAGTTACATGAATATTATTCCCTCAGAGGGGCTTGGTCGTGCTAACTTAAGAGGAGGTGACAGGGGGAAGAGGAGTGAAGGGGACGTCGGGGTACTGTCCAACCTCGAGCTCGATACCACCCTGGATGAGATCGAACAGACGCGCTCCCTTCTCGTTGTAGCCGGGGACGTACTCCTGGCCGAAGACGTCGAGGAAGGTGTTGTAGGTGGTGGCGGGGTCCTTGACGGCGAAGCGGGTGAAAGTGTCGTTGGTGCCACGGAAGAGGGTGCTGTTGGTGAAGTTGCCCTGGACGGAGTCGTAGAACTCGGTGGGGATCAAAGGAGATCGCGGCTGAGGAAACTCGAAGCCAATGGACTTGACGATCCACTGGGTGTCGATGTTCTTGAAGTCGGAGACACCGATGATGGTCTGCAGAGAGATACCATCGTAGAGACGCTCGAGACGCTGGGCATCCCACTCGTCGGCGTCAGGGTGGTTCTTGACGAAGTTCACAGCGGAGACACCGCTGTCGATCTCGAAGCGGTACTTGTGGCTGTTGTAGGGAGTGTTGTCACGCTCTGCGAATTACTGTTAGAAACATGTACTTGAAGAGTTAGACATGAAATACTTACGGTCCCAGCCAAGATCGTGTAGGAGAGATCCAACGGCGTGGAGCTCGAGGTCGATCTCAGCCTTGAGGGTGGCGTTGTTGTTGAACGCAGCGGCACCGAGGAGCCAGGTTCGGACAACGTGGTTGTACAGGTAAGGCTGGAGAGGAATGAACGCCTTGACCAGCTTGTGGGCATCCCGGACAATCTGGGTGTCAACAACCTCGACACCGGCGATCTTGGTGGTAGGGAGCTCTCCTCGAGAGCACTTCTTCGAGGGGGCGGCGATGGCGGCACCGGCCACAGCCAGGGCAGAAACGACTCCAGTGGCGAACTTCATCTTGAACGATTACAACTACGAACGATGAGTTGATAGAAGCGAATATAAAGGAATGAATGTAGTAGGAGGGGTGGTAGAGCAGAAGAGTAGTTTATTCACGAGGCGCTGGAAAGCCTTATATACATGTATACTATTCAGTCGCCTTGCACTCAGCTCATCTCTTACCTCTTTACACTACTGTATACTGTCTACGGGGAAAGCCATTAGTGCAGGGTTATGATGCGCATTTCAACCAAAATAGAAGCTCTAGCGCCCCTTGTGGATGAGGCTGTCTGGTTCCTGCTTTTACACTGCCCGTGGAATATGGAGGTGCCGAACAGAATATTAGTGTATCTTGGCTCATGTCTTGGCGAATGCACGCTGACTACACCAGGCCGCATTGGCAAGCAGTGATCAGAATTGGACAGTCCTTTGCAGTAGTGAAGGAATTCTTAGACCTAGTTTAGAGCTGAAACACCTGCCATCTGCGTACGTAGGTGTAGAGGATATGAGACTGAATAAGCCAGTTTGAGCTCAGTTTCCTCGACAGTCAGTAACTTCACAGTTACTCACGATGGACAAGACCCTTCAGCATTTGCACCAGTGTACATACTCCTTACCATGGCGTGGTCAGACGATGGCGCCTTTGGATCCTGAGCTCTAAATTTCTGTTAGTATGGGGTGTTATACCCCAATCATGCCCGGGGCCCTTAAGTAAGTTACATACTACCGAGGGATGACATAAGACTGCAGGATCCCAGAACAAGGTACGGCTTAGCACAATATGCAAAACACTCAAAGGCTTTGTGCTCTAGTATCGTTTCAGTAGGCTCCATATAGAACACAAGTAGTTACCAGACACTCAACTAGTGTAAATCTACAGTGAGGTCGAGATTTGTCAACAGCAGTGAGTACAGTAGAGCGACTGAAGGAAGGTACATGAGAAAGAGCAACTTAACTAATGCTTAAATGTCGACGCAATAAACAATTAGGTATACGCTAAGATGTTTAGTTACCAACTTAAATAGCGCTACAATGTAACTAAGAGTGAGTAAGTTAGCGCAGCCCATTTTCTGAAGGATTTAATGGCAGTTCTAATGCATAACCTCCATTTTAAAAGGAGCAAGAAGATGATCACCTCATCCAAAAGCGCAGAGTGTAGTGGAGCTTAGAACTTGGAAATGCCGGCCGGCTCTTGGCTACCCAGAGAGGTAAGACTTGGAATTTATTAGTATGTAGATACTACCTGGGTGCACTCAGACACACAACTATTCAAGCAGCACTGGTGCTTACAATGTTATACTGTAGAATTGCCCACCAATCAGACACCCTTACCATTTATATTAGAGGTTGGTTGCGTTTCCAATATTAGTTACCTTGGGTGAGAACTAGCCAATAGAACAGTTTGACTCTTCATGCTCGGCAAGCTCCTGTGACTTACTTAGCAGTGTTCCCAATCGCAAGGATATGTCCCCAGGCTCTATCCATCACATGGTGGCAAGTAATCTTAAGTACGGATTGTGCGGAGGTAATCCAGAAATTACCCAAGCGAAGCGATGGAACGATTGTGGTCAGCTAGTGCACACTAGGTACACTACCGGACTTCACGACGACCGCTCGGGGGTTATGGTGTTGTCTTGGTATGCTTCGCCTCACTCAAAAGGGAACGTCCGTCTCTGATTTTTAGTCATCCTTAGTCGAATTGGCGTTTGGTAGTGTAGTGTCATGCTGGCTAGCGGGTATCGAGTGTTGTTCATCCCGTTCGATATCCTGATGAGGAATGCTGCTAGGCTTTCTGGGCACTTCTTCGAGTTCCTGGCCAAGACAACGAGAGCTGACATGGACAGTCAGCAACACGCCAATGAGCTCAAAATTTCGCAACTTAGCTCTCGTTTCATTTGATCGTGTTTGATATTTCGCATCGCGTCGAATGAGTACCAAATCACATCAGTCCGAACTTCCTTGTTTTTGCATCTTGTTGTATTTGTCCACTTCTTGCCGTCATCATTGAAAGTCGTCAGACATTAACAAGCTCACATAGTAGCGCTTTGTCGCTTCCCAAGTTGTTCGTTGCGTCGTCATCTCCATCAATAACTGGAACAACTTCTGTTGGTTAATAGGTCCAAGGACATGGGGCAGCGGTAATGTGCCATTTGCTACTCAAGTAGAGCTTGATTGTTTCGCCAATATCTGGTATATTGGCTTCAGTAACCATCTGTCATACGCATGACCCTTCGATATGCGTATCCTCTTCGTGGTATTATGCGTCATCAGCTAAAGCTCTGTCTTTCTCGCTTCAGTAAGCCCGATTCCTATCCCGATCAGGATACGGATGGCCGGCCAACCACTGCTTTTGATTTTTCTGTTCGTTAGACACTCCCATACTACCGGGGCTAGGTCACGACCTGGAGTGATGATGCCTTCTCTCTCCTCTCTTGGGACTTGGCTTCGACGACTCGGTTCTCATGACAAAACACCCGTGTAGCTATCGCAATGAAGTTGGTCATTAGTCTGAGGAAACAACTTTTATCAATAAGTATTCACAAAACTTAGGCTTCTTGGGTACTGTTGGTTGTCAAGAAAGCTGCTGTAATACTAGTCGCTCAGCCATCGTCGCCTTCGTCGTCGGCTCACAGTGGAGGCCGGTAAACCCCATCCCCATGCTCGTGGCACATATCGACTCCCCTACCCTGCGTATCAAGCCCGGAAGCAAGAAGAGCGGCATCGAGAATCAGGCATGCTCAAAAGTCCGGCTATAGGATGCCATACTTATTAGCCAGTGTCATATTCTCAATTGAATAGATGCAGGCTCTGATCTGGATAGACATGACTTCCGAAGCAGTCATTACTCGCTTCTATGCATTGTCGAACATATGTTAACCAGTTTGAGGTGCGGTAAACGTCTAAAGCGTAGAGCTCTCGTTCCACGAAATAACTTCCCTTCTGTGGGGTATAGTTATAGGCTCTTGGCCGGGGAAAAAAGAGTTGAGATGTTATTTCCATTGTCGTCGTTGCAGTAACGTGTTTTGTTCCCTTTGACATTCACCATGTTGACAGGCTGCGTAGGATGGTTGCGGAGACAGTTGTATCTGGCAAGCCCGTTCAAAATGCTTCCTGATCGACATTGACATCTCTTTAGATGGATTTTAAACAATATAATAAATAAGCCTTTGCCTAGTGATTCTGTCGTCCTGTTCGTCTACTGCTCGATTCGTCTCGTCTTGTTGTTGGCTAAATAGCTGTACGATCCATGACGACCATCGAATAGGATTCGGTGCATCTCGGTCTTCTGAGCTCGCACCGCGTAAACCAACAAACGTATGTAATGGTATGCTAAGGAAAGTTTAGTCTTATTATTGTAGCGGGAGAGAGCATTGATATAAAGAGCTCTTTACTATTAGATCGCCGGCTTACACTAAATAACACTTAGCAGACGGTAAGGTAGGCGTATACGGTGTTATTTTTAGAGTGGCTGATGTGCTTCTGCGGCGTAGACACCAGCCCTATATCAAATAGTGAGTGGCCATCCGGGTAGCCATCAAGGTTCGCTGGGCATGAACCAGTTAGATTGGACGTTAGGCAACAGTTAAGTTAGCTTCTTTATTGCACTCATCCATGACTAACTGTTAAAGAGCAAAAGCGAATACCAACAGAGCTGTTAGGAATGGAGCTTAACTTACTATGTACACTTGACTAGATAAAAGTAGGTCTGTAGTATATCTTGACACCTGAGTTGTTAAAGAAGCAATATATCAAAATAAACACTGATCAACAAGCTTAAGCAAGCAAGCTACTGGCAATTGGCCATTGTCGCACAGCCTACCATTGCCATCAAGCAATAGCAGAATCAATAAGAAGGACGATACAGAGCAAAAAGAATCAAAAGTGACTGTTGTTGGACGAACGGGGAATTGAACCCCGGACCCCTCCCAGACATCATGCTCCCAAGACGGAATCTTCGGATATGCGAAGGGAGTATCATACCCCTAGACCATTCGCCCGCTGACTCGCCTGATTGGCTTGTCATGTGACCAGATGCTTATTCTTGGTTCAATCTAACCTATTAAATCAGTCTACTGTATTGAAATATCCACAGTGTAAAGAAATTCTTTATACTGTATTCACTATCACCACGTTACCACTGCTAAACAACCTAATCAGGAGATTACAGCGCTCGACCCTCGGCATCAACAAGCCTTTACCTCCTCTGACTCATGAACACCTGCAGTCTGCTAGATGGTTTTGAAAACACCGTATTCTCACTATTTGTTGCACTCCTACCTTGTGCTAAGCTGTGACTGCCAATGCCACCTCAATGTCTCCTGATAGTGGCTCGCGGCTCACAGGTGTTTGGTGAGCCTCACCCTAACCCCTTGAAGTCTAACAATAAATACGTAGCACAGCATGAGCATAATAGAATCACTTGTGAAGCGATCCCGCTGACTCATTGATATAAGGTTCCTCGCTTCATTTGCCTGGCTGGCATATTCCTCGCAGAGACATAGCTTAATTAGTACTTGACTTGTTCACCCTCCATTGCTCTAGACCAGACCAGCTGACGCAGCGCTCAGATCAGCCACGCCTCTCATCCTTCCTTCTTCTCCTTATTTCTGGCTTGTTAGCTTTCGTCGGAAGCGTCTTTTCAAAATGGCTTCCGGGAACCCACGGCAGATTTGGTTAGTCTGTCCATTTCGGCCTGTCAGCGTGACGATCATGGCATTTAACCTTGTTGTAGATTCTGATGCCGTCTTAAAGGCATCGTCGTCTTCCTTACCTCCACGACCACGTCGATTCTATACGCCCTGTATCATTATCCTCATCATTCTTAGACTTGAGATTTCTTATAGAGCGTTGCACGATTTTCAATGTTCTACTGCAGGTATTGAGGTTAGACTACCTCTCCCCCCTTTTCACGAACCCAACAAGCCATAGATCTAATTATGTCTTGTAGGCATTTTTGCCATTAATATTAGCCGCTTACAGGTTCTTCTCACATCGTGCACCGCAGGCAGAATCAGATGAACCCGAGGATATGTGGGGAAACCCAGTAGAAGACTTCAAGAAATGGCTTGCGGGCTCACCTTTCATGCTGCTCCTTGGAAGTACCCTCCTTAGCTACGGTGCGTTCTTAGCCGGTAACTTCGCAATGCGGTCAACGTACTTCTGCTCCTCTCGAGCCGATTCGGGGTCGCTTGTAGTGTTTCTCCAATTCATTGGTCTATTCGTGGAAGCGACCATCATCATCCTGCTATCGAGAGTGCTCTCTTGGGCACGAACAACTAAGAGTCGGCTGCGGACCCTTGGTGGCATGCTATCGATCTCATCGTTCGCGACATGCATTCCTTCATTAGTGACACAATTTTCACGGCGTGACGAAATCATTGGGCAGCAGCCCCTTAGAGGTGTCAACTCTCTATCTATATTCGACACTTTGATCACCGGCATACTTGTTGCTATTCTCATCATATCTATATCCCTGACGATAAGCGATACATCCCCGCTTGAACCAATTACCATTGCCTCCTTTGCATATGGCCTGTTCGCCAGTGTTGGTAACGTGCTCCTCGTCGGCACGTACCAGCAAACATCGCAACCATTACTCGTATTGGGGACAACTTCCCTTGGATTTATCATTTTCATTTATGCGAACAACATGCGATCCATTATCTACATAAAACGCGCATTCCTCCTATTTTTTGTACTGAGTATTATGATTTCTTCAGTTGTTTATGTTTGCTTGGCAAAACAGAGGTTCACGCGTCATCCTGTTGACGACCTTGTCTACAAGAACCGGATAGAAGAAGACCGGTGGCTACGGCACGCCACGGTCAGCACTACCATGAAACTTGCCGTAAAAGAGTACGAAGAAAGACACCACGGACGGAAGCCTCCGCGAAATTTCGACAGGTGGTTTGAATTTGCTCGGCAGAGAAAGTCGGTTGTCATCGACATGTTTGATCAAATAGAGAAAGATATCTTGCCATTCTGGGGTCTGCGACCGCAACATATCCGAGATGGTCTCGATTTCCTCAAAGGACAGCCCGATGTTGGTATAGTCAGCATTGCTGATGGGAAGGTGTCTCATAATGGCCCGGCTGATCTTTCGCAACAACAACTACTTGAGGAAATCGTCACCCTGATCTCCAGCTTCGTGGAACATCTACCGACGATGGAAATTGCCATCAATTTGCAGGAACGACCGAGAGTTCTAGTTCCTTGGAATGACATACACCTTTCTACAGCAAAGAATATCAAAACCAACATAAGAGGCGGAGCAGCACATCTAGCTCGATCTCATGTTGCAGCCCATCGGTTTCGACAGCTTGGAGCCCTCGCTTGCCCTCCTGGATCACTGAGTCGCAGTGGTGGCGGTTGGGATGTCAGAGACTTCTGTGCCTCATGTACGTCGCCTCACAGCAAGGAGCAATTCTTGGAAGATTGGCAGTTGGCACTCGACCCTTGTCACCAACCGGACATCTTTCATCTTCACGAATTCCACACCACTCCCCACCAAATCGAGTTGTATCAGGATTTATTACCCCTATTTAGTGGGTCGAAAACCGCTAGTTTCAGCGATCTCCTGATTCCCTTGCATGATTCAAAACCAGACTACGACAGCAAGACCTTCAATCAGAAGCAAGATATTGTCCTTTGGCAAGGCGATGTAACTGATATCCCATCGGTCAACCATGAGATCCTGCACAGTAGCCATAGATTGCGTTTGATACATCTTGTCCAGAATGCCACGGCGGCGGATCACATCCCCATGCTATTAGGAATCGGAGCGGGTCAGAACAGCAGGTTCCGATATGAGTACGTACCCACCACGGAGGGAAACAGCATTTTACCTTTGCAGTTTTCTTTGGCCGGTCCGTCTGAGGGTTGTCAAGACGCGAATTGTGAGCGTATACGGGACGAGTTCGGATTGGAGCAGTCGAAGACTGAGGTGGATGCTCGTTACGTGATGTTGCTCGATACGAGCGACGGGCCAGCACCGAACTCCCTGCAGGTCTTGCGGTCCAACAGTGTCCCGGTGGTCTCATCCATATTCCAGCAATGGTTCACGGAGCGGCTGATGCCGTGGGTCCATTTCATCCCGATCGATACGCGATACCACGCTCTACATAGCACCCTGTCCTACTTCATTGGGCTGGATGGCCGTGGCACGCTCAACGGACGGAAACAGATCACGCCAGGGCGGACAGAGGACGCCAAATGGATCGCTCAGGCAGGTCGGAAGTGGGCCGAGAAGGCAATTAGGAAAGAAGACATGGAGGTATATCTATTTAGGTTGCTATTGGAATGGGGACGGGTCATTGACGATCATCGGGAGAGTATGAATTTCGTGCTGAATTAATAGGAGTAGTAGTATCCTTACGAGGTACCCTGCCTATCTGCCTGGGTACCTACCTCTCATGTAAGACCACATGTAATGATGCATTATCTGATTCGTCGCTTCCTGTTCACATTTAAAAACCACTATGGCTTAGTCAAATAGGGTTAACACATGGCAAATAGAGTTTTTCCGTATTTGCTTGGTCTTACTGTGGTTATGTAAGGCAACTGCGGCCTTTCCATTGTAGCGTTTGCACCTTACAAGACCCTAGAAGACCCCGAAATAGGCATAACTTATTGACTAAAACTCTCTTATCACGGTAAAGAGGCGTGACGTATGCTGGTGTAATCTGTAATCGGTACATCCTACCGGAGGGGTGGAGGCTACCTCATGACAGGAATGAGGCAGTGGTCTAGTCTTCCCCACCAATCTCAGCCAACCGACCAACTGACCAACCATCCAACCTAGGCCGCCATCATCTATCTACTACTTACCAACATCCCCGTCGGTCTCGCGAACCAAACAAATAGAACAGCTTCATTACTCAGTTCGCCCATGGACTAGCCAATCCCTTATGCCGTTTTTGACGAGGTTACGATAAAGATTACAGATACCTACCTCCTCACGAAGACACAAATACGGTTTAATGATTGCGCGGCGGGCGAATCGACATACAACTTAACGTAGCTCCCATACATCGCATACTCCATCCATAGCTAGCTTCGCCCGGGCGCAGGCAACAACGTGTGCAGCACGTCTCCGAACAGACCTCGCCCGCACAATGGCCGTCATCGACCAAGATAACTTCTCCACCATCTCGTGGCAGATCGACACCAACACCGGTGCCGACGCTGCCGAGTCGAGCGCTTCCCTGCCGAACATCGAGGCCGAGCCGCCCACCAGCGAAGACCAACAACGCGGCCAAGACCTGGAACGTCATGATCCGGGCCTGTCGGGCGACATCCTCGAGTGCACCGTCTCGGAACCGCACAAGGAGAGCGACGGGACCAAGGATGCCTTTGTGTCCTACCTGATAACCACCAATGTGAGTTTGGACTTGGATATGTGTTTGACGGCCGTCTCTTGTCGCGCTGATGGCTCCCTACATCAACCACCGACCCGACAACCCATTGACCGCTGCTGACCACTGATCGCTGACTTGCCATTGATCCAGTCGACATTCCCTTCCTTCCAGAAACCCACCTTCACCTCCCGCCGACGCTTCACAGACTTCGTATTCCTCTCCAAGACCCTGTCCAAAGAATACCCGGCATGCGCCGTCCCTCCGCTGCCCGACAAACAACGCATGGAGTATGTCCGAGGGGACCGCTTTGGTCCAGACTTCACGAACCGCCGTGCCTATTCGCTCCAGCGCTTCCTATCACGCATAACCCTCCATCCAATTCTGCGCCGCGCTCCCATCCTGCACACCTTCCTCGAGTCGCCTGACTGGAATGCCACGATGCGGTCTCGTGCCGGTAGGACAAGCATCACGTCTGACCAAGGGAGTGGCGGTGTATTCGATAACTTTGCCGACACCTTCATCAATGCTTTCACAAAAGTCCACAAGCATGACAAGCGATTTATCGAGGTACAGGAGAAGAGCAATAAGCTGGATGAGGATCTTGCCCAGGTCGAAAAGGTTGTGGCCCGTGTTGTGCGCCGCGAAACCGATCTGGAAACCGATCTGCGAGACCTGACAGAGCAATTCCAAAAGCTCGTCACGCTGGAACCCGGCGTCGAATCCGCCGTACATGGCTTCGCTGCTAGTATCGAGGACTCTGCGGCCGGACTGAGGAAACTGCGCGAGCACACGGACCAAGATTATCTCGGCAGCTTACGGGATATGCAGGCGTATAGCCTCGCACTTAAAAACCTCCTCAAAGCACGGGAGCAGAAACAGCTGGATCACGAACAGCTGACCGAGTACCTAAACAAGTCGACGTTAGACCGAGATTCACTAGCCTCGGGCCACGGAAGCTCCGGCGCGTTAGGTGGCGCTGGCGGCTTCATCCGATCCAAGATCGAGGATGTTCGCGGCGTAGATCACGAAGCAAGCCGGCGCGAGCGACAGCGCAAACTTGAGATCCGCATCGACGAGCTGACCACAGAAGTCGAACGTGCTAAGAAGACGTCGGAAATGTTTGATGAAGAGGTAGTAAAAGAGGTAGTTGACTTTGAGCGGATCAAGCGTATTGAGCTGAAACACCAATTTGGGGCTCTTGCTGGTGCCCATGTCGACTTCTATGGAGGCATCATCGATGTATGGGAACAGTATATTCGCGACATTGAGAAGGAGGGCGTGAAGCCACCCCCGTTTGCCGGTGACATTTAGAATTGGATCGACGGGCTCGGCGAGTGGCCGGGGAGCCCTGGGTCTTGATGTGATGTCAATCGGCGGTTTCGAAAATCGATAGTACCGAAGTATAAGGAGTCTTCGGCGTTGCATTCAATCAGGGATGTGGGTGATAACAATTACTACATGTGTATGAACAACGGATTCAAGGATAGAAACCAATACTTTTTATGAGGAATAGGCCACGACTCAAATCCACGAACAAGCACAATGCTATGACGGATAGGTTGTTCTAATCGCACATATATCGTCACCTCCAAGCATCCTTGCCCCGAGCGAAGCACTGGATTTTTAACGTCTGAGGCCTCTATTTGCTAGAGAACCCTAACAAGGCGTTAAGACTGTTATCTAATAAAGACACGAAAAGGTACGTGTAAAAAGAGCAGCAAATGTATATGTCTATTCATCACCTTGCACGTCTTTCATTTTTTGTTGCAGCATAGTTCCTGATCTTTGCGTGGGCTGGCAAAATATCTTGTCTTTACATTACTGGTATTGTTCGGTTCGTGCTTTAACTCTATACCGTGCTAGTAGATATCTATGTTATTTAGCTATTATTATACTATATGGTAGGGGCCCCGCGGTGAGGGAAAACAAAGGAGTAACGAGCCGCAAACGTGCGTCGAGATGGAACAAATGATACGAACAAAGCTATATACAGGCAATGGAGGAGGTTGAAACAATTGGTAGGTAGGTATTTATGAAGTAGTATTCTCTGCTCCGTCATTTCTTTGTGATATTTGACCTATTAGGTGACCCGAGTAGACTTCTTCGTGTGACGCATATTGAATGTCGCATCTCGATGCATGAATAGCCAGCCAAGGCACGTCTATGCTTTGAGCAGGTCACTTTTAAGAAAAAGAAAATCAAAAAATTCGGCACGTTAGTTATGGCGTCACAGTCTGATGCTGTGTACAGTTCAAGTTCACTTCCAAGTCAGCCACTGTCTCCGTGGGCGCAGCGCTTCAAATATAATGCTGGTAGCCGATGGCCCTTAATACAGGACGATGAAATTCACTCAGGGCTTGCTCCCGAGCAGCCCAAATTACATCCTAAATATTATGCGGATGAACCCGACTCTCGAGAAAGGCTAGCGGAGCCAACGACATTACAACAAGACACCGTTTTCCTGAGCGAAAGGTTCCAGAGGACCTACCTCAAAGGCCTCGAGTCGTGGCAGGCGGGTCCCCTGATGCGCTATGTCTGGTTTTCCGACAGCACCGGCCTCCTTTCCGGGGGACACCAGGCAGCCGACTATGAAAATGTCCAGGGCGGCGCAGCGGGTGAGAGAAAGATAGATGTTGCCCTTAAGGTATTTAATAAAGAAAGAATTCAAGTCGACGAGAGCAAGTGGTTCACGTTTCTGAGGAAGGATAGATGGTTCGATTTGGTCAAGCGTGAACCGATACTGGGCGGCAGTAACGTGAGTGATTCTCGGAGCTATATACTTCTTATCCCTGGTTACGTTCCTAACGGAAGACTTCCTTACATAATGTTCTTTCGACCTCCCGGTGGCTACAATATATATATCCCTTTAGATCACCCTCAAGATAATAACTGCTAACGCTGAGTATCGAAGTGGAGCGTAGACAACCCCAAGGTCTGGGACGTGCTGAGCATTTCGTTAGAACTATTAGACAGGATGCTGAAGGCCATGATAGCGGATAAACACGTCATGTTGGTTGCTGCTATACTCGGTGTACACCGATCAAGCAAGGCGGGCTGATCAAGAAAATCTCTAGGATAGAAACCATACTCTTCGGCTTGATCACTGACTGGGATCAAGCTTCCGATCTTCCGATACCCTTCCAGGGAGCCCATGTCCTCCTTTCGCGGATCCGGTCCAAGTCGGTCTGCTATTCCAGTAACGTGCCGTGTGCCCTTGATTACGTCGATCAATATTTTAATCAGGATGACTGGACCGCCAGGCTCGAGACGCTCATGGCTACTCAGGAATATAGCTTCATCGACCGCTTCGACCAGGATTCTACTACCTGGGGCGTCACCGTGCACAGTCTGCACGCATTCATCCTAACGGATGTAGCGCCTCTCAAGAATCTCATCCACGGCGACATAACATTATCAGAGCGTTGCATGCTGCATTTCATCGTCGCAACGACGGTGCGTTTGTCTGCTCTCCCGCCATGCTCTGTTCCGGAGACGCTTTTTCTCGATTTTCGCTAAACCGCTCAGTAGATTTTACATGAAATGTTTCATGCTCTCCATAAGTATCGGAAAATTGATACGTCCTGGCCAGAAAATTTGCCGCCCATAAATTGGTTTAAACAGCCCAACTATGGAGAACCTGTGAGTGAGAGAGAAGAAAAAAAAAACCCCCTCCTCTGATCAACTTGGAACACTCATTCCGAGAATTGTCGACATGATGTTGACTGTAGATACTGATGTTGCTCGTTCTTTCGGATATAGCTCGTAGATTTCGACGCTACGAATGAAATGGGCTTCGCTGCAGAACAGCGAATCTTTGGCGGCCAGCTCATATTAGGTCGTGAGTTTCCTTCTCTCCCTCTGCAACACCCGCCCGCCTACCCGAAAGCTTATTCATTTTCGTCTCTATTTTTTCTATGTTCGTGTCTACGCATTATTGCTAATTCTCAATGTAGCCCTCAGAGTGATGGACTTGCCACTGGGAGTATATGTGAGTTTGTCTACGGAAATCTTATTAGTTTTGTTTCTCTCTACCCCTTTTTCCTTTTCCTTTTCTTCTTATTCTCCTTTTTCTTCACCTCATTCTCTATGCCTTTCTCCCTTTCTCCCTTTCTTTTCTCTAGTTCTTCTCTTCCTTTCCATTTTCTCGAGGCGTAAACCGTGGTTTCAGCCTAGTATCATATGCTCGAACCACCGGAGCACTATGAAATGGGAATGAGTAAGCGACTAACTGATTCTTCGGGGTGTAGCGGGAACAATGGCCAAACCCCATCCTCGGCCCTGGCGAGGAGGTAGATGAGAATCACCCGTCCTGGCAAAAGGGGGCGAAGTTGAGCAACCAACGAGTCACGGCCCTGTACGCCTCGAGATTGCTGTCGACGCAATTCTGGGAGACGCCGTTTATCCCCAACAAGAGCGAAAACCACTTCCACTTCACCAATCTGTTCCAGACCGAATCGTTATATTGTGGAGAGGCCTTCTGGCAGAGTTATAGAGCGACCGCGCTCACCCAACAGTTACCCCCTTCTCTCCTGCCCGGCGATGTCGAGACGATTGTGGCCTGGCATGACCGGTACGTGGCCTGGTTTGCGCTGCGGGACGGCTGGTATAATCGAGACTTGGTAGTTTGGGGGACTACACCGGTGCGTCTGAGACTACACTAAACTAAAGATACTCCGAGGCACGGGAGCTGTACTGTATAAAAGACATCTCGCTGACCTATCTTGAGTACTAGTGGTCGGCACATCAACACCGACAAAGCATCCTTGCGTTTGGCCGTGCCTTCGCGAGGAAGGACGAGGTAGAATGCGCCACGGTAGCCGTACACTTCATCCAATCGATACGTTGGGAAATGGGCAAGAACTTTTACCTAAGCAAGATGCCACCCAAAGATCAAGACCATCAGCCCTGGATTTTTCACACCATAGGTAGGTCCAGTCCCGAGCTCCCGACGTTTTGCTCTGACGTCTCGTCCTGGTTATCCATCCATCCTCTCTCTTTATCGATGCCACCACGATGTTCTAATTGTCTTCCCCAGGTCTTCTCATGGCAGCAGCAATACCGATCCGCCAATCCGAGGCATCGAACCCCAGAGAATTCCCCCAACACATAGCCAAATGGCAACCCAGCCAAGCGGCCGAGGCAGCCCGAAACCCGAGCAAGAAGAAGCTGACGTTCCCCGCGCGGCCAGTGGACGATCGCCGCGTAGGGAGGAGCGAATTATGGGACCCGATGGACAGCGAGGACGAGATATTCGACTTCGGCCACGAGGACTACCTCGGCCTGGCAGAGTCCGTGATCAAGCATCTGGCCGACTCCGGCGTCGAGGTGTCGGCGCCATGGCTGCGCGAGATCACGAAGACGCTCGAGGACCTGCGGCAGCAGCGGAGGGACCCCGGGATGCCCACCCAGGATCTGGGGACCTGGGCCGCTAGCTGGGATTTTGTCATTCCGGCGTATAATAACACCATTTCGAAATTTATTAATGGCAGTTGGGCTGTTCAGATGGTATCCCGTTCATTTTGATAGTATATGTTGTTTCCCCCTCTCACTATATATTCACCCATGTCGATATTGCATCTAGCCCAGTTAAGGTCGTTTAGGGAAGCGCTTGTAAAGTGGTCTCTCGTTCGTGTTGTGCATGTTATGTCGATGGGTTATGATTGTCAAGGGATTTATAAAGAGAATTCTAGTGTGAATCCAGCATGATTTTTCATATTTTTCACAATTTCCAGGCAGTGCATACTAGGACTGAATCAAGCATGCAAACGCCATCTATCATGTTTCTCCATAAGCCCACTATGTACAAATTATAGAAAAACCCATTCCACCTCTATAAGACAAAAGACTCAAAGCATGCACACCCAAAGACGTAGAAATCATGCCATGAGAGTCCTGGAGCTCCGGCTTCACTACAAAGCTAGGGCAACGAGGTAGGGGCTTGAATACACTGCCCATTGGGCTTCTTATACCTATGTCCGATTATCAAGTAACCTTGAGCCTTGCTGTTCTCTTGGCGCATCGTCATCGCTCTCATCGTCCGAGTCGGCGCTAACCAAGCTGCGGTGGTCGTGATCGTCCAGTTCTTCCTCATCGCTTCCGCCAGCAAAAGCATCGTAGAGCTCACCTCCCCGCCGTTTGTTGGTCTTTTCATGCTCGCCGTTTAGACCCGCTGCTTCATCTGGGTTCAGGGGCTCAAATTCGTAATTATCTCGAGGATTGTTACGAAGACGCTTCCGGCGTACCAACCACAACCATACACCGAGCCCTACGCAGAACGTGACAATCAAACCCAAAGCACCGTATATCCATGCTTGTGTCCTGGACGAAACGCCAAACGTAGGTAGGAAGGATGGCAACCAGGAGCTGTTCGTGGTTGTTTCGGCAGCTGCAGATTGTGTGCTGGTTCCTGACGGCTCGCTGCCGCTAGCCGTACTGCTAGGTTTGACAGGTCTTGTTGGGTGATCACTTGGTAAGGAGGTGGTTACAGCGGTCTTGGTGGCATCGGGGTGAGGAGGCAAGCTGGTCGTGATAGCGGTCGGTGTCGCAGTAGCCGTTACGTCATGGTCGACATCGTCTTCCTCCGTTGGCAGTGGGAGGAGTGTGGCCCTTGAGGCATCGATACTCTCGCCCCATAGTTTGAGATGCCAGTCAATAAAAGTGCCCTTATACTCGTTGACCTGTGTGTCACGAATGACAATGGTCCATATGCCAACACCGGATTCTCCCCTGCAAGTCGTTAGCTTCGTCAAAACGACCTCGTACAAAGAGACTTACCAATGAGCCACACTCATAAATGTCCAGTCATCATAACCCTGATCGCTCTTGTCGAGCTTCCGGGTCGCTGAGATGTGACTGATGACATTATCCGGACTGATTAAGTCGACACTCAAATCACCTCGCTGAGTGTGATTTACGTTCATGGTGACGGTTACATGTTCTAATCGTTCCAGATTGGCTTCTTGGAGCATCTCCTTTGTGACTTTGAAATTTACGGATAAACCTTGGTCGCCCTGAGGAATATCTTTTTTGACATGGAGCCATGGAGAGTAAAACCAAGCTTGAGGCTTGACGCTTTTCCAAGTTTTTGCAGCTTCAACAAGAGCATAGCTGTCGATTTTGCCGTATCCAAATGTGTGGCTGTACTGCTTGCCCATAGTAGTCGGCTGCCACTCACCAGTATCAAGGTCGACAGGAACGGCACTCCCCAAAGCAATATACTGCATATCCCTCCATGAAAGGTCTGGACGAACTTCCAAAGCCAGGGCGAAAATACCGGCAGCCAAAGGTGCAGCTGCAGATGTGCCACCATGGCCGTTGTAACATTGGTTTTCTCCAACATCGGTGGTGTGCTAAAAACCGGTCAGACCCGCCAAATCTCCTTTCGTTCGGAATCAGCTTACAATTGCATCACCACTGCCGCTGCTGTATGTTACCACGAGCTGGGCAGAGCATTTCTCAGAATAGTAAGGGTGCAGCCCCTGTCGGTCAATAGCGCCCACAGTAATGCTGTAAATGCTATTGGTGTAGCCGTCAAAGTTGCAGTTATCGTCACTCTGGGCGCCGTTCCCGCTGGCAAAAACATACACGGATCCAAGCCCATTACGGCCCTTCTGAACACCGTTCAGCATAGCCCTCTTAATAAGAATTCCAGGCGCATCCATAGATCTTCCATCATCAGGTGGACCCCACGAGCAAGAATAGATCTGGTTATGTTGGTAGTCGTAGTTCATGGCAGCAGCCTCGTCAGCATCACTGATCTGCTTGCTGAGAATGCGAATACCGGCGATTTGTGAGTCATATGCCACGCCCACACCACAGACGTCGTTTTTTGCTGCCGATACTTCCCCGGCGCATCGCGTGCCGTGCCTGTCGTCGCTGAGAGTTGGCCGTGGCTCGGCGCGGTTGTCGTTGAAATCCCAGCTACCAAATGCGTAATAGTTGGGTTTCAGATCGTTGCTGTACATATCCAGTCCATCGTCAACCATGGCGACAGTCGCGTTCTTGCCCGTGACGCCCGAAAGCCACACACCAGTGACGTTGACATCATGACCAAGCTGGATAGGATTGAAGAGATGCCACTGCTCGTTGAAGATGGGGTCGCTGATACCCAAGGTTTCCATGACCGACTTTTGCTTCTTGAGAGCCTGGGCATCTGCCTCATCAGCTCGCCTGTGTCGTGGGAAGAAGCCGCTTGGAGGCGACGGTATCACCCTTTTTTGCATGGGGGCGCGTAGCTTTTGCTTCTGAGAGAACCTGACAGCGTCAAGTATATCAGCGCCACCCAACGACCGTTTCCTCCGGCGTTCTTCGACTTCCCTGGTGACAACATCGTGGTCCGCCCTCGGGGCGCGGAAAACGAAGTGGTCGGGTAATTCGCCCAGCTGACCCTCATTTCTCAATCCTAGCCGTGACGCGACGTTGTCGGGATCTGTGCTACGATCGAGGTGCAGGACATAGTAGTCGCTGGCGTCGAAGTCGCGGGTTTGGAGGGACGCCGTGCCCAGACCAGCCAGGCTGCCTACGACGAGGCCGACGATGGGGGCGAACTTCATATCGGGGCAATCGGTAGACGGCGTCGGTCAATCAAGTGCAGGAAAGCAAGCGACGGATGCAAGGCCGCTAGACAGATTATTAATAGAAGAGATACGCCGACAATGCAGTTGATGGAGGATGGAACCCCTTTCCAGGAAGGCAATCAAAAGAAAGCTAGAAAACCATTCATTCACGCCATGCACGAGAGGAAAGGAGAGAAACAATGAGACAAAAGGTGTATGATGTATAGACGTTAGCCAGTCGTCGAAGAGGTTCAACGATGGCGACGATGATGGTGAAGAATATTGGTAGATGGCTGTCGCGCAATCAAGAGAGGCTTGAAGACTGAGTTAGTAGGTACGGAACTTTCTAAATGTGGCATAGGTAGAGTAGGCAGGCGTCCGTAGCTCGACGTCCGACTCGTGGACTTTGACACTATGGCCAAGTGTTCCGAGACAAGAAAAGCGGAGACTTCCAGAATCAGCTCAGTCTATCTACTGTCTACCTACTATGTAAGTACACTACAGGTGTCGTAGGCACCTAGGGCCGACCTGAGCTATATAAAGTAGTAGGTCTAAATCCTAAATAGGAAGAGGCTTGTTCACGCCGACTAACAATATGCACACTTAGACGAGTGCTAATATCTCGACATTACCTACTTAACTAAGGTAGTTGCTGGTCGAGCTTGCTGTTTCTAGAGAATCGTAAAGTCTAGTACCTATTTTCCGTCATGTAGTTCTAGTAGTACTGTAAGTCGAATATGCTTAACCACTACCTACTTAACACCGTGGACGTGTTTTACTTTTTGCATGATCTGTCTGGGATCTTTTATTACCTACTAGGTAGGTAGTGAGGCGCTATTATTACAAAGATTTATCTCGTATATCTCCTAATAGTTAGTATGACAATGTTTGGAACGGATGCCGAAGATATATCATATCGGAATTTAATCCTCATGGTTGCCTCCAAATACATCTGTAAGTGTACGTTATCTTGGGCTACACTACGCAAACAAGATGAGCCAGTTACAGGCAGAGGATCAGCGATTGTATATGCTTTACAACGTTGTACAAGTTGTTTCACTCGTAATAATACAAAATGCTATGCGGAGTGGTAAAGAGAAAATGAATACGGTATTTGAGTCGATTTTGATTCTGCATGACTACAGGTTGCCTCAAGATTGTCTCATCACTTGAACTAAATCGCGTATTAGAGATAAGACGATTATGCGCACAATATATTATTCCTGTTGGAAGAATATTCAGCTATCTAGGCAACTTACATGTATATATGCATCGGGAAAAAATCGAGATTTGATTCTCTGCTGCACTTGATACTCCAGATCCTGTCCTCTCCCAATATACCTACTACAGCAGGTGGGTGTGATATTACGCAATTGATACACGTGGACTACGCTATCTTTGTACATTTATGCTACGGATGTGCTAGCGGCGTTGTTGGTGTCTAGCTACTAGCTATCTGCTACCTGTTTGGTCCCAACCACCTCCTCTATCCAGATCGACCAGGGTCATGGCCAAACAGCTACCCGACCCCGGCCGGGAACAGCCTCGCCCAATTGAAGAACCACGGATGTTCCTGCAACGCAGCCAGGATACCCGATGCTCCCACTAACGAACGAGTCGTTTGGCGAAGAGCACAACCTACGCTACGTACATAGTAGGTACCGTATCTGTCTTGGATATACTCAGTACCTACTCCCGTTGTTCGCAAGCCCTCTCGAGAAGACACGATGACGATGCTGCCGTCGAGGGCTCTGACCGCTACTTCTGCACGCAACTCTTCCATCGACCCGTCGTTGACCCTCACTGCCCACTAAGTGCCGTTTGGTCTATTATTCCGTCTATTCTTCTGTACATGTATGTTTCGGCTCGGTTCGCGCTATGGGCTTTTTCCTGCGCCAGCCGAGTCTTTCCCCTGCCGGGTCGTGGAAGTCCTCACCCTTGTACAGCTGCACACCCTCTAGATACCGGTATTGTGTCTACCGACCTGCTTACCTATCTTCAACACACTCGTTACGCACTGCGAATAAGCGCAGTTGAGAAATGTGACATCCTTGCGCGAATCCCATCAGCCGCCAAGGAAAATATCCCGGTATCCCAGCCCCCAGCGGCTGGAGCGCGAAATACGGTACCTGTATAGAAGCTTGAAGATGTCCAGCTAAATACCTCCGATCCTGATCCACCCCGGTCTACCTATGACCTAGGTCCCTACCTATCGTTATACGTCCTGCCACCGTTTTTTTCGGCTTTCTTTTTCCCCCCCTTCCCGTTCATCGTGTGCTGCAGGTCTTGATCACCTACAGGATCTTTCCCAGTCTAGGCGCAGTTGCATTGCATAAGTATGCGTGGCATTAGTCTATTTCTGGCCGAAGCTTGCATTTTCCTGAGCGCCTAAGGCACGAAAAGACAAGAGCTCTGACATAAAGTCTGACCATCTTTTGCCTGATCGGCCAGCCTTGTTCGTAGCCTAGCCGCCGGGAGAGCTTCATCCACTGCGCTGCAGCCAAGATGTCCACTCCATACTGGGGCCAGCTGCCGCCTCCTCAAGCTCGTCGGCTGTCTGAGAGCTCCGACCAGACTGATCGCAGACAGTCATTGGACCGCTCCAGCTTGCCCCAGCCTCGCTATAATTCCAATCGCGCCTCTCAGCAGACCACCATTACCGACGCTCCTACAGACTCGACCTTTTCGCCGCTTGCTTCACCGACTACATCAATTGCGCAAGGGAGCGGCCTAACTCCTCGTCCGCCATCATTGTCTTATACACAGAGCCAGCAGTCACAGGGGCTGGGGGGAAGCCGTCGAAGACGGACGGGTCGAGACCAAGGCGACAATACCTACGAACTTGCCGACAATACATTTCCACCAGCTGCCCCTGACGTACCAAAGGCGCCTCCGATCAGCTATACACAGGCATATGGAAATAGTGATTCACCATATTTTGATAATTCTGCTGGTCCGCCTGGTCTATCCCATAGACTAGAACTACAGGCTAGATTTTATACTATGGAGCCGGAGACGTTTTACAAAGATGCCACCCCTCCTGCTGAGAGACAATCGAGACAGCCCGCGCTTGACCGAGCCCACCAGAATTTCAATGATGGTGTGGTGTCCCCCGAACATCTCGAAAGGGAATTGGTTAGGTCTGGTTCTATTCGGCGGCCGTCAAACGGATACCGGCCCGACAGACGAGACACTACTTCATCGAGGCGACGAGAATCTTTAGGCCCAGAAGCACAGCAGAAGACGTGGGCTGCCGATCGCTCGCCTCTGCAGAAGCTGGAGCTGACGCTCGATAGCATCACAAAGGAAGAGAAGCGAGCCCGTGTAGAAGCTGCTGAGAGGCGCGCAAGGGAGAGGGCAGCGCAGGTTAGCGAGTCTGCGAGGGCCGTGGACCAGAACCAGCCACTTCCTGAGCGTCAAAATGGCCAACAAGCGCACCTCAGGAACAACGGCGGCCAGTTAGTGGGCGGTGAGCAGAGCCGTCATACCGCCCCAGTGGATTTAGCTCCAGCTATACCATCACCAACATCTGGATATGGTACTTCAGCCAAAGACTCTTCAGGAGGAGACCAACTGTATGGCCCGTCGGGGCAGTCACCGAGATCTCAAATTCCAGTCCCCAAGAACCGCAGCGTTTCGGCGACGACCAACGGTGCCCCTCAACGCAACCTGAGTTTTCGTGAAAGAGCAGCTACACATGAACGTGGTCTTCCACAAGAGCCTTTCGGGGACTCACCTCACGCTGCTCAAGCTATAACGCCCAGTGGGGATTTTGTTCCCAAGAGGAGTGGCAGTAACAAACTCAAGAAAAACCCACCTGGAGATCCTTGGTACGGTGTGCGCAGGGAGGCGGAGCAAAAGTCTGCGGAGAGAACCGCTACATACAATAGATATAACACTACTGATGCGGATAACCACGAAGAGGCCCGGTCTCCTCACTACGGCGCAAAGTATGCGGCGACACGATCCACCGGTGAAATGACGCAAGATGTGCCACTTCCTGTAGAATACTCCCCGAGGCCACCAGCTAGAGGTAAGACCTTTGGGGAAGACGCCTTTGTTGAAGAACCCCCGAGTCGAGTCAGAGGGCTAGCAGCTGCACTCGGCTTTGGGCGGTCCAATTCGATGGGGGCGGATAGGCGGCCTTCAACAAGTCCAGCTCAAAACGTGCCAATTTTAAGTGGACGGTTTATGCCGCAAAACACCTACGACGAATATTCAAATCGTGGAGATGAGTTTGCTGCTTCCGGTGAACTTAGTCGGGCAAGTCCGCCCACACAGAATCGTCAGATTCTCGCACCTGCTAAAGCATATCAAGGTACCCAACCTAGCGAGAGAGGTACAAAATCCGTCAAATTTCAAGATGGTGGACACGAATCCGAGATGCTCGACGATAACATATCAGACAGTAGGCATCGTCTAAGAGAGTTTCTACATCATGACAGGCCGACAACATATCGAGCTCCAATCTATCTGGAAGAGTGGAAACAAGGCACGGTAGGGTCATTGTCTGGGCCCTTACTAGATTTAAGCCAGATCCCATCAAGTCAGGATCCCGTTGTACCGCTGGATAAGAGTACGCCGTGGTGGGAGGCCAATGGCAAACGTCGACCCAGCTTTTCCGCGCAGCCGCCTAAAGTAGCATTTGATGGCGGAAATGATGAGGATGAGGATGAGGCGCGTACAGCTTTTAACCCCCCGCTTTATCTTAAATGTGGCCCGTTATTACGCTATCGTGGTATCCGTATTGAGGAACTATCGGCAGCAACGACTCGCCATAATACCCCGTTGGAAAAGGAAATCTGGCAAGGCTCTGTTATGATAGTTACCCAGGACTCAGACTCTTCTTACGATACAGCGCCAATTCTTCGACTGTTTGTGCAGCCCATTGAACTCCTACCACCTCCACCAGCAGAGCTTCAAGGCGAACTTTTGCCAGAGTATGTTGATCCAATCGTAGGCATCCCGAAGGTTGGCCACCGCGGAGAGACATTATACGTTCGACCAGTTGATCAGCTCGAGGAGGCTAAAGACTTGTCGATGGTGGAGCCAGATGATGGCCTATTCGAACTGAGCAGGAGCCTACCCGACAATGAGCTCGATGCTCCTGATCCACGTGGTTCTTTCCCTAATCGTAAGAAGCGTATTGAAGTGGATGGGGAGAAACTTGGAAAATACAAAGATCTGCATGGGATCCGCCTCCATGCGGAGCGGGGCCATACATTTTGGAGATTCAACATTGAGATCGAACTACGTGAGAGGCAACAACGAATCGCGTACCGCATCAATCGTGGACCTGCTACTGGTTTCTGGGTACCGGCTCAGGGAGAGTCGATGAACATTATGTTTCACAGTTGCAATGGTTTCAGTCACAGTGTGAATCCGGATGATTTCAGCGGCCCCGATCCGATGTGGCGCGACGTCTTGAATGACCATCAAACCCGGCCATTTCATGTCATGATAGGCGGTGGGGATCAACTTTACAATGATGCAGTCGCCAACAAGGCTAAACTCTTCCGCGAGTGGATTGCACTCAAAAACCCACTTCACAAAAGTAACGCTCCTTTCACGGCAGCGATGCAAGATGAGCTGGAAGCATTCTACCTCGAGAGGTACATGATGTGGTTCTCGCAGGGCCTTTTCGGCCTGGCCAACTCCCAAATTCCCATGGTTAACATGTACGATGACCACGACATTATCGATGGATATGGTTCTTACCCTCATCATTTTATGAAATCGCCAGTCTTCTCGGGACTAGGTAACGTCGCATTCAAGTACTATCTATTGTTCCAACATCAGACTGTACCCAATGAAACTGAGGACACAGAATCGAGTTGGTGTTTGGGCGTAAAACCTGGGCCTTATATCAATCAGCTGAGTCGCAGTATGTTTGTATCCCTAGGAGGAAAAGTCGCGCTTCTCGCAGTCGATGCCCGCACAGAGCGGACAAGGGAGGAGGTCGTGCACCCAGACACCTGGAGGAAGCTGATGGATCGCTGCTATGACAAAATTGAGAAGGGCAGAACTCAGCACCTGCTAGTATTACTAGGAGTTCCCATTGCATATCCACGGCTCGTGTGGTTGGAAAATATGTAAGTGTCATCAATCCAACGCATGAAAAGCAGAGCTAATTCCGTCGTTAGTTTGACCTCAAGACTCATGGACCCCATCAAAGCTCTTACCAAATTTGGCTTGCTACGTAATTTGGTCAATAGTTTCGATGGCGGTGTCGAAGTTCTTGACGATTTAGATGACCATTGGACAGCTAAGAATCACAAGGATGAACGGAGAGTTGTCATTGAAGATCTCCAGGATCTAGCGGTAGACAAGTCTATTCGTGTGACGATACTGAGTGGTGATGTGCATCTCGCCGCAGTCGGCCAATTCTACTCGAATCCTAAGCTCCGTATCCCAAAGCACGAGGATTTCCGCTACATGCTCAATATCGTTTCATCCGCAATTGCAAATACACCACCCCCGGACCTCATGGCAGATGTATTGAATAAGCGTAATAAAGTGCATCACTTCGACAAGGAAACTGAGGAGGACATGATGCCACTGTTTGCCCACGGAGTCGATGGCAAGCCACGGAACAACAAAAACCTTCTACCTCACCGGAATTGGTGCTCCATCAGGGAGTATGTACCAGGACACACACCACCGCCAACACCACCCCCAGAAGAGTTTGATGACACACCTGAGCCTACTCCTCCAAAAAGGCGGGGTAGCCTACTTCGGCGGCTTTCGTTGTCGAAGGATCGCGGGCCAGCACTCCGCCCTGATGTGCCCAAAAGTCCCATTGACCGATCACGCCCACCCCTTTCCGGAGGGTTCATGCGCTCCTTTTCTCGCCGAGGATCAACTGCTAGTGAGGTAGGACGCCCAGAATCTAACGGGTTGGTGCGTACTCTCTCTCTTGGTGAACGCACCGGCAAACTCTTCCGTCGGAATAGCAAGAAAAAGAGTCGGCCCGATGATGGCGGTATCAACGGCTCTTGGGGCGACGATGACGAAGATGACTTCGTAGCACCTGCCCCGCTCCACTCTAATACCTACGCTGGCAAGAACAGCCTTGGGCTCCGTGGCGGTGCCGGCAACGAATATGAAATTGGTGACGAGGCGCAATTTACCGCACGCCCACCCCGTCGCGCATTTACGCAACCTATGCAGAGCACAGCACAGAAACAACAACAGAACTATGCCAGCGGCTCTGATGAAGAGGGGCCCCCAACTCGCCCCTTCCACCGCACACCTACAGGACTCAGCGTCAAGAAGATTCAGAAACACGGCCCGGACCGTTTCGCAGTGAATTCCGAGGGTGGTCTAGAAGTTTGCCTCAACGTGGAAGTGAATCCCAAGGACCCGGCGGGCATCACAGTGCCGTACAGATTGCTTGTCCCGAGACTATGGTACGAGTACCAAGGGGAGGGTTCCCCGGAACCAGAGCCTGCGCCTCCGGTAAAAAACAAACTTGTGAAGCGAAGAAGTCAGGAACAGTGGCCTGGACCTGAGAATTACGATGATGAACAACAGGATGCTGTGGAAGTTCCCCAGAGAAAACCCAGCGGTATACGTCGCTGGTTCAGCAGTCGCGGGAAGAACAGCCAGCAGCAGCAACAGCAGCAGCAGCAGTTTGAAGACGAAGAGGATGATGAATGGGGCCAGTAGGAGCAGGAGAAATAAAAGAAGAGAAGGAAGTAATACATTGATGTGAATTGCTTTGGTTAGCGTGCATACGGCCGTGTCGTACTCTGGTTGATATATGCACGATCTTCGGCTTTGTCTATATGAATGAACGACGCATATACGATTATTGATAAAAGGGAGAATGGCGTTTCTATTTTTTTGGTTATCCTAGGAAGCAAGCAGCTTGGAGTATGTGGGTATATCGGATAGGCAGGGTTTGCTAGCAGGCAGGCATGGGAAAAGAACTTTTTATTCAGCGTCAATATTATATCTCGTGGTTGGATGGTACAGATTGGTCATACCAGTTGATTATCCATGGCGACACCGTGCAGTGTAATTGATAGTCATGAGCCTTAATTGCTTTCTTCTCGTGTTCAGATGACCCAGTGCTTTATACCATATGCCGCGCATCTCCTGTTTGTTTTGGTACATTAGAGCACACATAGGCTAGATCGGACTGTAATCTATCTTATTCATGGATCTGCATGTATACAGTACCGACCATCTCGATAACAATACTTATTTACCCCTGTCAATTTACACTGAACAGATAGACTCAGGATGCTATCAAAAAGCAGAAAGGCGTTGTGCTACATCATGTATAACACTACTCTAAGAAGCAACTGAAATACAAGAGAAAAGTGTATATACTGCATATAACCCCTTCAAAGACAGTTAATATAAATATATTTGAAATGACGCCAGTTATGCTTTAATTCGCTATCCAATGTATAATGTATAATGTATGTATGCATGCACTCATCGCTCATATCATCATAGTACTACAAGGTTATTGATCGTCAACCCCTGACTCTCAACATGGTATCTCCTCCTCATGCCAATGCTCTTCACCGTTTTCAGCAGCTCATATGTCGCCTCCCCATTACCGACCATCAACATGGGAATGGGACGATGGCGCGGGATACCCGCGGGCGTCCGCTGCTCCTCGTCCAGTAGGGGCCGGATCAAATTGAAGCCCCAGACATCTTCGCCGTCGTCCTGCGAGTCCTTATCATCCGAGACTACGATGACGAGTTGCAGCCCGTTGCGGTGCGGTGCGAAGGAGGGGATGTTGGCCAGCTTGTCTGAGAAGGAACAGCCACCCCGGCGCATAACGATGACTTGGTGCTGCTTCGGGGCTAGATCGGGTAGTTTACCCTGGCAGGCTTGGTCGGCGAAGTAGACGCGCCCCCACGAAAACGACTCGATATTCGGTTTGAGATTTGGATTCGGAGCCTCTACGACGTCCGGTAAGGGCGCTACACCCACACCTACAGGTGTTATTGCTGGTATACTTATGTAGTTATATTCGATCTTTGGCGCCGGCTCAGGGCCAAATGTAGCCGCCGGCTCACGCAGGGCGGATGTGAGCTGTTGCAATAAAGAATTGAACAGGTTTGTCGGCCTTAGCTCTGTATTCGGCATCTCAACAAAAGGCTCAGACTCTTGTGGGGAGGAATCCGTAGAAGTCGAGTTATGCTTCGGCGTGGTATTCGGAACCTCGATCTGTAGCAGGATATCGACAAGTACTCCATCACGAACGCGATGGAAAAGGGGGTCTGAGATGTCCGAAAGAATGTCGCGGGATATGAAGACCTTTTCATCCCTTCCAAGAAGGAAGTTGCCTATGCTGTATATCCTCCATTGTCGTTCCGACGTAGCTGGTGGTTCTTCTAACACCATCCCTATTTTCAAACCTGATAGGTTGTTAACCGCAATGCCTTCGCTACCCATTCGAAACAAGTTGTTATTTCCGAAAAACTGGTTGAAAGCACTTCCTACCGATTGTTGGGTGTTAGAAGGGAACTTGATGAAACTAGTGTGTCGCTGTTTTGATGCTATACATATTCCATCGCTCGGCAACATAGATTGGGGTAGAGTCCAGGGAAAGTGTGTATGATTTGAGACGCTGAAGGCACTTCGTTTATCCGCACTTGATTGTCCCGGTTGGGAATCGAGGTTCATAACATCGTGAAAGTTAGGAACCTGATGAAGTCGAACTAATGTGGCCGCATTGTACAGGTCCGTCCGAGCAGCAGTAGCCGAGCCGGACAAGTGAGGGAGAGGGGGAGGCATAGGACAAGTATTTGTGAAACTCTCATCAAAGTAAGGTTGAAGAGATTTCTCGCTTCGCACTTTTTGAGAGCGGCGTGGACTAGTTTTCCGCGGGAGAATCAAAGGATGGCCCTCTGTTGTGAAAACATATGCCGCGTCCAGCTTGTTGAGCGGATGATCAGCATCAAATAGGAGGTATAAATATTTGGCAGTCTCCCCTAGAAAGAAGCTCTCCATCCGGTCACTTTTCTCGCCGGTGCGCACATCTTGGAGACCCGACCAGCCGCACTCTGTCCAGCATCGCCTAGTTATGTCCTTCAATGTCATCTCACCAGAGTATAAGTACCATGGGTCTCGGGTGGCTCGATATAAATGGTACGTAGACTCAATGAACTCTGGCCGACCGGGCCACCAGCCCAGTCCACCTTCAACGTGCCCATCACGGACTGACCAGCGTTCCGGCAGAGCAGAGAAACGAGTCCACAGAGCCGTGTAGAGAAGGTGTGTTTCAATAGCCTCGTCTAGCTCTCCTGCGAGTGTGAGTAGGCCTGAATAGTAAGCGCCTAAACTATCAATCCAAAACGTTTGAGGGGACCCCGTGGAGATATGTGCGTTGACGTAATGGGGGTGATGCATATCAGAATACAGATGGCGTTTAATGGCAGCATGGGCATGGTGCCAGGCTTCAAGAAATGAGTCAGGAGAGTTGTCCTTGTCAGAAAGGGGGCTGTAAATCTGATTTGGATCAAGCCAGCTTTCGTGAGCAATGTGATTAGGAATTGTTTGGTTCGGCAGTTCATGACCAGACAAAAGAATATGCGTTTTAAGTGCGTATTCGAAGAAACTGTCAATGCCAGCGCCAATGCCAGCAAACCCCCCTATCCAATGGCCCTCCTCAGCGTCGACCCCGGCGCCTATCAGGCCGATATTACTTCTCCGCGACCAAACAGCCCAAAAAGCTCTTTTCGCCGCTTGCTCGAATCGAGGATCACCGGTAAGGCGGCTGAGCACGGTAAACTCGAGAACAAGACTGCCAGCGCCGGCACTACATGTCTCGGTAATTTCAGGGGATTCCTCAGGCTGGCCAGGGTGTGGACTGGTGTTTTCATGGAGCGGCGAGTTCACGTAGAAGGGTATACCATGCCGCAAGTTGACGCGGGGATACGGCATGCCTGTCTGGGTGTAGAAAGCTGGAAGCAAGCGTTGTGCTAAGTCGAGGGCAAGCCGCAATAGCTGACCGTCGTATTTGAACGAATTCGGCCACGCAATAGGATGTTCTTCGATATCCACGTCGGCTCTCCGAGGCTCGTAACCTGTAATGGGCAACTCGCCTACGGCAAACAAATGCGCACTCAGCAACCCGCCAACACCCCGAATGACGGTCTCAAAGACTTGGACTTTACTGTCGACGTCAAAGCCCCGGCCCCGGGCGCCATGACCTGAGGGACCAACCCGCCCATCACCGTACTGAACAACAAGTGCAGCTACGCCGTCCTGGAAGTCGGCCAAGGCCTTTGGGCCGGTGTTCTTGCTGTCGGGCGGGGCGGAGGCGAGAATGGCGAGGGTGGAAAGGCTATCGATCAAAGTCAACGAGTAGTTTCCGAGGACGTCGTTCAGCTCGACGTTCCTGGGATTGACGGGATCGCGAGTCAAGGGGATGCACGAGACCGGGCGCAGCTGTGGGAGGCACGTATGAGCTGTCTGGTTCTACATGAGATGCAGGCGGCGCAGCAGGGCGAAGCGTACCTCGTCTTCGGGGAAGGCTATCCTCATGTAGTTGTCGAAGCCATGATAGAACATGTCAACCGTCTCCTGGCGCAGCTCGGCGATACGGCTGGGCCGCATGGCCAGGCCAGGCACGACGAGCCATGGCGACAGCAAGAAGACGCATGCCACGACCAGCCCGAGAAAAGAACTCGACGGGGCCAATTTGCAGCCGGCCGGGCCAGGCAAGGGCATCACCGGCAACCAGGTGCAGTAGAATGCATGTGGGGATCGGCAGTAGATGACGGCAGGCGGCGAGACGACGACGACGACGAGCGCGAGGACTCGGTGAGGACGCTAGACTCACCGGTTCCGGCACCGATAGAGGGTAGAGGCAAGACGAGGCAAGACGCACACAAAGCGCACGCGAATACGGTCAGTGAGATGAAGACGGCATAAGGGTCATGCGTCTTGGTTCTCCAATGGTCACAGTGTGAGTCTGGAAGAGTCGGGTTGACAATGCTAAGCAAAGTTGCTGTTGTTGTTGATGTTCAAGTGGAGGGGTGAGGTTATCGTCGCCGGCTAGGTACCAGTAAGCATGTTGTCTCTCGAAAGCACGTAATTGATTTAGGTAAGTCTAATTTAGTGTACTCCCAGTTTGACGCCATCTGGCTCATACGACATAAGCGCCACCTACCTACTGTTGCTGCTGCTGCTGTAGGTACTAAGTAGTGGGGGTATCCCTTTGAAGGCCAGACTTACTCCAAAACCCCCTTGTAGAGGTTAGTAGCCAATCATAGCAGTTTCTACTAAGTTTAGCCTATCGCTGAAGTTATCTTAAAGCTTACAACTACTTAGCACTACATCAGATCTACATAGTTTATGCTTGCTAGCCAATGTAATACTGTAATAAGCCATATAGTTACCATTTATAGTAAGTGGCTTAATTGCAACAAGTAGATATAATGTTTGCGAAGGCTATGTGGGTCAATTTCCACTTATTTATGTTTTGGAGTAAGTCTGGCCTTCAAAGGGATAGGGCGTCGGTACACTTACTTTAACCACTAACACAACACCACTGAGGCTTAGTGTATCGGTAATAGCGCCAGTCAACTGAATACATCGAGGGCGGATGAAAAAAAAGGGACACGTGCCGTTCCCGGAACAGGGTCGGAAGCTGTCCACTTCATCTGCCTATATGATTATCTGCACTAAATGAATTACCTACCTATCATGTTATCAATTGATACTTTATTTGCCCAAATTATATTGATCATGTCAAACGGCACTGCACTGATGCAAGATTCTGTGCTTAAAAAGGTACTTTGAGGTAAATATTAAGATTGCAAGCAATAAATAACCAGACAGATCTATAATAAATGTATCATATGCGCCATTAAATACTACACCCCCCTACAGATCAGTAGCGTCTTCCGTACCGCTGGGAAATAGCAACACCAAGCAGTAACCATAGAAATCCATCAGAGGTTTTAAATGCAGGGCATTCTTCAGTGCTGCAGCACATGCCGGGTCTGCCGGGCCTGCCGGGTTCCTGCAGTGAAACGGGACGATGCCGATGGATGGGCGATAGGGCAGCCGATCACCAACAGCCAACAATACTATCGCTTCCGTCTTTTCCGAGTAACATTTCGATCACCACCTCGCCAAGTCTATACACGTACATACTTGTACTCCTCTCTGGTTCTACAGTACCGAGTACCTCAGCTCTGCAGGGTCCTTTCACATTAGATCGTGGCATTTTGCTTTGTCCATCTAGTATAGTCGATCAATCTGAATCACAGCCTCACGCACGTATAGCTCCTCAGACTGAATACCTATTGTGTATTGTCAGTACGACGTGCTCATCTATCTAACATGGGCGTCCCCGGCAGGTGTAAGTCTTGGGTTTTATCCTTTTGGCAACACGAACCGAATCGGGCTTAGCGCCCTGTCCGCTTTGGGTCAGTCAGTGCCGTCACAGCCCGGCTTTACGATCTCATTTCAGTTGCGTAGCAATAGACGCACGGCAACGGTCCTTAAAAGCAATTGTCAGTGTTTCAACCTTCAGCCCAAGGGATACGGCATGAAGCGCCTTGTTCTACCAGTGGCTGAATCCTTTGCTTATTGTTTTCTGATATGTACGCAAGGCACAAAAACAATCATGCGAGACATTATTTGAGTCTGTGCTCGGAAACATTCAAACCAAAAAACTTTGTACAACCTTCTGAAATAGTATCAACTCGTCGTTACCCCGTTGGCCCGCGTTAGCGAAGTCAAAGGGTGTGGAGATTAAGCTTATTTGTGCCTAGGTCGATGGAGCTGGTCAGTTTCCAAAGTTGATAGTTTCCTGCCGGTAAATCCTAGAATCTCACTTGCAGCTATTTAGTGTCTACAGTAGGTAGTTGAACAGCAAATTCACTCAATGACAGGCCTATTTGCCAGCAATACGAAGAAATGTGACCCAGGTTCACACGTTGATAATTTTCGCATCCTCTTACCATGCATGCTGGCAGTCTAGACCTTCACCTAGCCCTTGAAGGAAGCATCCTTACTTCTCCCGGCATATACGGAACAGGGGTTGTTGTTCAGGCACCGCTTACTACATATATACCAGGATCGGAGAATTATAGTGTAAGGGACACTAGCGTCCCGGAAAATGATTGGACATTATATAATTATCTCGTGTACTTTGATACAAAAATTCAACACCGCTCTTCAACGACAGTGAAACCGAGCTGATATCTGTCGGCTTATTTACAAAGGTCGGCCTGGACAAGGTTTTTCTCTCCCCGGGGTTTTGCTCACCGACCCCGACTAAATCAGCTAAAGGAATGAATAAAATGAGTGAATGAATGGCTAAAACCGATCTATCACCGTCTCCTTATCCGTAACTGGGCAGGACAAGTCGCCATCGCTTAGACAACGCCGGCGGGCGTCTCGCAGAGAACAGACTGGCCAAGCTGTAGAGTGTATAAGTCAGTAACCGCTCTAGATAAGGCTCCGTGTCAGGGGAGTACACTTACAATGGGGATGACACAGCAGCGGGCTCGCTGGCCATGGGCGGCGCAGATGGCCTGGAAGTTAGCAGGGCTGCTTGGGATAGCGTCGGCTGTAAGATGAAATATGTTAGACAATTGTCTCGCGAGGCTATAGGATGTGAACAAAAACTTACGGCTCTGGCAGTCCAGGTCAGCAATACCGAGGATATCAGTGGAGCAGCACTGCGGGACGCTGTAGAGTCCGGACGGGCATTCAACGTAGGGTGTACCGGTAGGGCCAGTGCCAGGAGAAGTAGTAGTCGAAGAGGTAGGGTTGCCGCCACCAGGGGTAGTAGTGGAAGAAGTGGAATTGCCACCGCCAGGGGTAGTCGTGGAAGTAGGATATCCGGAAGTGGTCGTGGGAGACTTGGTGGTGGTAGTCGAAACAGTTGTCCATGAGGAAGTGGTGGTGGGCTTAGTGGTGGTCCAAGAAGAGGTTGTGGTAGACTTAGTCGTGGTCCACGTGGTAGTTGTCGTAGGCTTGGTAGTAGTCCACGAAGAGGTCGTCGTAGGCTTAGTGGTAGTCCAGGACGAAGTGGTGGTCGGCTTGGTGGTGGTCCACGACGAGGTGGTGGTCGGCTTGGTGGTGGTCCACGTAGTAGTTGTTGTCGGCTTGGTGGTCGTCCACGTAGTCGTTGTGGTGGGCTTGGTGGTCGTCCACGAAGAAGTTGTGGTAGGCTTCGTAGTCCATGAAGAAGTCGTGGGAGACTTAGTTGAGGTGGTAGACTTAGTGGTCCATGAACTAGTCGTGGTAGGCTTGGTAGTCCATGATGAGGTCGTAGGAGACTTAGTCGAAGAAGAAGATGGCGAAGTCGGGTAGCCCTGAGTGGTGGTTGTGGTCGGGTACCCCTGAGTAGTGGACGAAGTTGGGTAACCGGTTGGGTAGCCGCCGTCGGTAGTAGTTGACGAAGTAGGGTACCAGTTCAGCGGTTCCAGGTCAATGGGACCAGCAGAAACGGCCGTAGCCAGCAGGGTGGTGAAGAGAACGGTGAGCTGCATTGTGTCTGCTCAGGTGAAAGAATGAAACTCCGTGGTTCTTTGGCTGGAGGAGTGTTTATGAACAGAGGCTATGAGCCAGTAGCAATGAGCTGAGAGTAGAAAGACCTGTTGTTCTGCCTGAGGAGCGAGATGATAATCATGACACTGATCGGATGGAACACCAGATATTTATATCCAGGGACGAGTGTTATTTTGCATCTTCAGGACCGCCATCGTAAGTGTCGCCATCGATGGGTCCAGGTGCAAGCGTCCAATGAGTGACCGTAGGCCCACGAGGTCTCATTTCGTATCACGCAGGTGGACTCGATTTCTCTGATATTACGATCCGATACGTATCCCAGAGCCGCTAATAAGGAGACGGGTGTGTCGCCATATCTTTGGCCGCCTCTTTCCAAAAGCCATGTCAAAAGAAAATTTCACACCCCTCCTCCCCCTTCGGAATCTACAAGAACAGCTCGGAAATAAAGCCAGAAAACAAAAACCTGTAACTCATCATTATTTTTACTTAGTTATAGTCATTCTTATCATCATTTCAGGTTTGTATATATAGTTTGAAGATCTCATGATGGGTTTCCTAAACTGATGTTGTTATTATTGCGTGCAGGAGTAATAAGATCTACCTGTACGATTCATCTAGGGGGTGGGAATATTCTTGTCGCTTGCGATAACCTCTATTGTTCCTGTACCCCCCAAGAAGGCATAAGCAGGCCAGTTTGCCGATTGCGGTCCCGAAAAAGAAAAAGATCGTCGATGGAACTGTCTCTATTCATCAAAAAAATCTTCTTATGACTCTCACTAGCAAGATGCTAGATCCCAGCCGTGATCCAGAGATGGATGCCAGGAACATGGCCTCGAGAAGTCAAGAAGAGAAATGATCGTCGGTCTGGACGGATCTTTGGTCAAGGCACCCCAGACTCAAGCTTAGCTGACTTAAGACTCGGCCGTGATAATTAATGCAAATATCAAGTTTCTCTGGCTGCACGAGTTGCAGATGAACCTGAGAGCACGGCCAGTACACGGCGCATAGCCGCATACGATGACGTCGGTGGCCGTTTTACCGGTCTTCTCGTTTGCTTTGCTAACTCGGAAGAAGCAGAATATATTACTACACATGTCTCGATATGGTGTTCGCATGAGCTGGGCAGCATGCTAGGTGTGCCACATGATGCCGTTTGGAGATAGTACATCAGGTCTCTAGTCTCGTTCTGTAAAGTCGGATGAACTGCGGCCTCGCCCAAGGCTAGCGTAACTATTAATTAGCCCGTGTAGTGACTAGCATGGAGCCGTGATTTACACTAGGTTACCGTTACGCTAGCCGAGCCGTGCCGAATACTAAGTAAGTCGTACTACGTACTAAGTCGAGCTGCTAGCGCTCAGGATACTAAGTAATTAGCATTTTCCCATGGAGCCTACTGGAGTCATGACGGCCAACGGCTGTCAAGTCTAGGCCATGGTCTTTTTTTCTCCTTTTCCCTGCGGTGAAACAACTCTGGTAAATTAGATGCCTAGTCTGAGTATTCTGCTTCAGGCGTCGACAACCGTCCGTCTTATATGCGCGTAGCCGGAAAGTCGGATGATGTGCTCGTTGACTTCATGCAATAGGGAGCGTGGGTGTGTGTGCGTGCCAGTAAGTGTACTACAGTAGGTGGTATAGATAATTTAGTGTATGCCAAGATGGTTTGTGGAAACAGGGCCTGGGGTAAACGCGCGGAAGTGAGTGGAAGCAGAGCACAGAATTCCGGGTAAGCAGTAAAAACTCAGGCCAGCCCGCTTCTGCTTCCGGTTTGCTGGCACTCGTCTAGCCGGTGGAGATGCTTCTTAATAGATTCGGCTTATGTGTACAATGTTGACGACGTGCCTTTAGCGTGGAGTGACGCGCCATCGGCTTTGATTAGCAGGCCAATCGTCAAATCAGAATACAGCGGCTGTTAACTCTACTCCCTGACGTGGCTAAGACGCTAGGCCTTAACAGCCATCATACATCAATAATGCACAGCAGCTTGCTCCCTAGGCTTGCAGCTCGCTTCCAACAATTTTTGCTCTGTCGAACACTCGCTATTATTACACAGCTCGGATAGACCCGGCACGAGCCGTCCCATGCCTCTGACTTGCAAGGTTTGGTGAGATGGCCGAAACAATTGATGGGATGCTCACGTCAAGGAAGGATGTCAAGATCCTGAGAGGAGCTACTGAGAAAAGAAGCAGAATGAAGTCTTCTAGGGGCGGGCAGCAAAGCCGGAGTCTTCCTCCCTTGGGACGAGCTGAGTTACGCCTAGCACGCCACCTGCAATAGCCCGGCCAGTTACAGGGATAAACAAGGAATTAAAAACGACTATCTCCCAGTAGCAGATTACCTACAGCTGCAGAGCTTGGCCTGCCGAGCAGATACAGACTCCGCAAACCATGGCAGTGGAAAGATGGCAGTCATTAAGCGAGAGACCTTTCGGTTTCGGTCGGTGTGATTTACGCACAGATCTGTGGAACGTGACATGACCAGAACATGATCGAAGTCTCACACATTGCATTGCAGGATCCTGACATCAGCCGTTGCATTCTGACGCAGTTGGGAAAGTTTCCTATTCCAGCCATGAAACCCCTCGTGGGAACTGCGCAGCAGAGGTATCGAAACCTCTATTCTGATCCAGCAACGCTTCGCCCCGGTTTTGAAGGAAGAAAAAGAAAATAAAATGGACACACATGGTTGTGCCTTGCGAAAATTAGCTGCAGGTTAGGGGATAACAAGGGCTCTGAAAGAAAGATACGTTTTAGAATGCTGCTTTCACCAATAGTACGACACGTAAGAGCAGAACCGATTCTCATTTAAGTAAGTTTAACATGGTGCATGGGGCGAGGTTTTTACAAATGAAGAAATGTAACTAAGTAGAGCGTTGCTGATTCATGAGGGCCTAGGCCATATACGGCTTTCCCTCTATTGCCAAATACAGTTGTCCTCTCTCGGCGAATGCCGCCTCGGCCGATGGCAGTGCAGCCTATTGCAACTTCAATATAAAGCTCTGATAATAGACATGTATGTTAAAATGATCTAATTTATCAGAATATCAGGCACACAGCATTCACCTCTGAGCTAACTTGTCATACCCTAAAACGAACATATCGAACGCAGTGAGCTGGTTCGAGATGGTCACCATCGTCGTCGGAATTATCCTAGTATAAAGTGTCTATGCGTCGCCCGCCAGAAGGGTTTAGAAACTTCGTGGCGCTTGGTTAGCCTTGACTTCCTCGTGAGTTAACCATCTGAGTCTCCTAACTAGCAATTCCGAAGCTGCCGGATTGGGATTGAGGGGTCCTTAGCACAGGAGATGGTCCGGTATGCCTCCATCCTTCACCTCCTTACGAAGAGGACCGTATCTAGACAGAACTTGTTTTTGACCTCTCTAAAGATGTGCTTAGATGCAGTCAGCTGGAATATGCATTAGCCAGATATAATCATCCATCTAGGTGACGGTGCCGCGTTATATGCTGACACTTGCCAAGAAATGATAGGTTCCTATGGTAGCTTTACAAAATATCACCTACGGTCGATGACTTGTTCTCTTAGGCTCGCAACTGCAGATAATTATAGCAACGGACTGTTTAACTCCGCGTGGCCAACGCTAGCGAAGTGAGTTATTTCTAATTCTCTAAACCGGTTTGTTGAATGTGTTCATTATTAAGTCACTTCCCGCTTGATTGTCTAGTAATACGGAGTTGCGCCGATCGCGAAGCATCGTTACTTCGTCCTTTTTTTAGCAAGAGCCGAGCGCATTTGAGCCTGTGTCAGATCACGACTGTCTAGTTTCTAGGCTGAGGTAGGTGTCAGCATGCGGCTCTAATGAGTACTCTACGCAGTATGTACTCTGGCTGAATGGATACCGTCGATCCCCTCGGTTATCACACGAAACTAAGGGAGAAACTATATACTGACTCAACTTGACTCAGGCCAATTTCCGTAAGAAAGGCTTGAAGATATGCTCAGTTCAACCATGGTCTACGGTGAGCAAGTCGGCCCGTATAGCCATTCGGAAGCCTTCCGGTCTAAGGCTGAAACTTAGATCTGGATCGATACGTCCAAGTCTGTCGTCGATCTTCGCCATTTCATACGGGCGTCCTGGCATCTTAGATAAGCGAGTGCTGAGTGGCTTTTTCGAGACAGCTGAGACAGCTGAGACAGCCTGCCTCTGACACGATCTAGAATACAGGGGCTTCGGCGCCAACCTGTCGGTAATCCATCTGAGTCACATTGATCCTCTATACAGTTGTGTCTGACCTACCATGGTAAGCCGCCATATGAAGGGGGAGGGGGGAGGGGGGAGTTGATCCAAAGCTCCAGTTGGATTTTCAGATAGGTATGTTAGGCTTTCGGTCACGAGAAGGGGGTGTTAAATCTATCTAGGACTGGATGTACTTTGATACGCCAAAGCCGCTCACGGATCTTGGTACTTCCGAAATTAGTCTCCTCCGTTCTTCTGCCAATATCATTCGCCTAGACATCGAGGCGAATTATGGTGCAAGTCCTTTTTACACACACCTCACGACAGCGACAGCACCGCAGCTGAACCAGCCAACAATGATAACCACATTAGGATCACCACTTACGGTAGCTTGTACTTTTGCCTTGTTAGACGTAGCCCGAGGACTTTCAAATCCAAGAAGCAGCTTTTCGGCGTCCACGCTTGTTATTCGCCGCTTATGGACTCTCTGCATCCATGTAGCTTTTTAAGTCAACAGTTACGAGGAATGGCAGATCGACTAGGAGGGTTTTGAGGGATCATACGATGCTCTTCTAACTCACGCATATCAGTTCATCTATTTAGAGGGGTGATCAAATATCCAGTGCCACTGACTAGAAACTTCTATCCCATTACATTACTGGTAAACGAGTTTTAGGCAAGTACTTATCAATCTGCTCTTGTGGTATGTTCTCTCTAAATTCCTGTTGCAAACAGTTCATAAGACTACAAGAAGATCGCTACCTAGCTGTAGGCCTGATACTGCCACTTGGATGTTAAGACAAACACCTTGCTTAGCGCTGCTTCCTTGTTAGAGGGATGGCGCAATCTCTTGGGTTTCTTGATTTCACGCTTGAGGTTGTCCTCGAGCTTCTCTTTGTGGGCTGGGATGTTCGACTGCTCGATATTTTCGTACATGCCGTCGAATTCAGCCACTCCTTCAGCGACCTGTCAGGAGTGGTAGTTCCAGAGTGAATAGAAGCCTCGAAGCAGTCACATAGCAGGTAGGTAAGGGGTCAATAGCCATAGGGTAGGTGAAGGTTGGTCAATTGGCCCCAGGCCGTCCAATATCTAAGGGGGGTTCCCCCCCCCTTATATATACGTTCCAAGGCCACTATCTCCACTCTAGGGTCCATAGTAACTATAGTTACTATGACTCCTGACACGACCTTCCTGAAGGTCTTGTATATCTCCTGCTGTACTTCGTGGACTGCTATCGTGGAAATATGCACATGTGGCGAAACACTCTCCTGGGAGAGTTGAGGAGGCTTTCCTACTACTCATTAGTGATATCAGGCAATGACCCGGCATCTCGAAGAGGTTCTGCCGTCTAGATGAATGGACGGTGTGTCGGGGAGGGTCTAGGGACATTGACGCCTCCACGAGTATTGCGCCAACGATGAAGACTGCTTATCTTCGCAAGTCACGTTGACGAAGAAGTGATCTGCTCAACGATGTGAATTGGAAACGATGGATTGCTTTAAAATATAGCACAATCCAATCACTTCAACAGCTTTATTCAGCAAGCATATCCACCATATCCAGAAATCAGGCGTAGCGGTGTGATCTACGTCGCTAAAGTGTCGCGCTTGGTTAAGCGTCTCCCCTATGCTGTAATCGATTTCTCACCTCGTGAAATGAGCATTCTCTTCAAGGGTGCTCGCGCTGTACCCCTTCCCTCTCTTTCATTTTCCCCACAAAAATACTTTCTGAAAGTCTACAGGAGCATGTCTTACAGTCGAATGAGTGTCTGATGTAGTGTTGATAATGTAAACACCCTATTACATCGAAGGAGTAGTTTATATAAGGATAATTGCATGGTCGGTTGGTTGATTGATCGACAACAGGCCTACCTCGCGCAGTATACCAGTTATCTGGAATACGTATGGCCTCTATCGTGTCTGTATGGTTGTGGCACCCAAATAGAGGCCGCGGAGAAGACTTCGACAACGACACTTTTACGACCGGCGGCGGGAGGCCCTTATTTAGCACTCGTTTAGGCTACCCGGGTTTTTCCATGAGGTTTTTCTGGTGTAGGCACGGAAGGTTTCAAATAGCGCAAACACTGCTTTTAAGACTGGTTGCGCTTGAGCAAAAAAAGGTAAACTGCTAAGGCAAACATATAAGGGACGTATTAAAGGCGTTAGCTAAGTCGATCAAAACAAGTCTAGCAAATACCGGTTGTAAAGACTATAGACTACAAAATGTTAAGCTTCAGCACGATCTAGTATTATTATATTGTATATATAACACGTTACCACGTTTTATACCCCTAGGAAGGTTTTGCGAAGTAGTAATATAACGCCCCGCACCGACTTTAAACAAAATTAATCAATAAATTAGTTGATTGAACGATTTATGACGTTTGACGTTATAAGCGTGTCCCGGGCTGTAGCATATATATACCACGTACCCAGTCTCTAAAGAGTATTGAGACATGCCAAGCTACGTGTACGGCTATAAAGACCAAGCTTCTACTTCAAAGACGTTACGCCGTGACTCCGCGTTGACTACTCCTCGGAATACCGTGCCTCGCGCGCACAGATGTATGGTACCTGCAGGAAAAGGGGCGAACGGCCGGCACAGAGGCAAGTACAATATTCTGAATCTACTAGGCAATATCGAGCCCTTTTCAGTAGCCTTCTTTACCCGGGACTAAAAGGCAAGTCCCTTTCGGCTGAATATACCGTGTGAAGTAGTGCATCTAAAAGACCACGAGTAACCTCCAGGACTTGTGCTAGGATGCTTATGTAAACTAAGCGAAATATTTTAGTAACCGGAAATGCTTTATCGATTTCCGTTAAAGACGTGGTATTTACGTTGAGATTCGCCACTCGGCCCTGAAAATTCTTATAGCGTATTCAATAGCATACTGAAATATTCCCTATACCGACTACGGCAGAGGCGGTTTCCAAGTGTGCTCAGATGCATGGGATATCGATGAATTCATGCTTTGACAGTCAAATGGCTTGTCATGATCAAATAGCACCCTCGATGAATGATGTACGCCATTGCACGCTCAAGCACGAATATTTACTACAGCCCATTCGCAAGCTCCTCTGGTAACCCTGGATGTCAGGATACCAAGGTACAGTATAGGATACTTATTCGTTCTTTTATCACACTAAGTAGCCTAAACTACCTCGTGATCCACGCTGTAACTTTATACATAAAAGTCCTTTGTCTTAGAGGATCGTGACGCTGGATCTCGATCAGGGGGGAGGAAAGGGGGGCTGGAGGAGATCACGGATGTTCACGTAGAAATGTACACAAAATATCAAAGAGAACTCTGTGCATGTTCATAGTACCTCCTCCAAGACTCATTGCTGTCAAGTTATAATGCCGGCCGTAAAGCTACGTAGATAGACAGACAGTCTATAGACAAGACTATCTCGCCGTACCAATACAAATCTCCCCTGACACCAATCGAATGTGTCGTCGTTATGAAACAACGTGTTATGCTCCTGTCCGACTGTAAAATTTCGCAGGCATACAGCTTCTGCCTATGTCCTGTCGTTGACGAGACTCCAAGAACCCTATTATAACAAGTGGAAAATCATTGCCTTTAACTTATGTATAAGGGTCCTGAGCAACGGCCTCCGGTGAGTCATTCATAATGCCGGCCATGACTGAGCTGCTGAGCTGGTCAATCTACGATAGTCAAGTTCTTGTCCGACATTAAAAGCCATAAAGTTGTTAAAGACGATCAAAGTCAATCATATGCTCTAATATGATATACATGTGTTGCTACTACGACCCCTATTTTCTCAGAGTCAAATGGAGGCGGTCGTTTCATGATATTTGAAACTGGTAGGGTTTCTACTCTTAGCTGTACAAGTCATGCGATGAGAATATACGCGCTCTGTCTAAGTTCCACTGGTAAAAAATGCTTCGCCAATCATCTCTATGAGCTTGTAAAGGCTGTAGTATATAGGTTTGTCGGCGATGACCTCCATGTCTACTGCCTCGGTCTATGTTTTCTGCCATCTTGGCGCATGTGGTCAATGTCCTACAATAGCGCGCGGATACTATGGCGAAGATGTCACTTACATTGACGTGATCAAATAAAACAATCTAGTCAATTTATTCAGCTCTGTTAATTTTAATCTATACAATAAATCGATATATGAATTAGAAATGGTGCGCGATGTCGGGGACTGATCTCCTATCGATTACAAGACTTCTAGCGACCAAGCTCTTGGCCGTGTTCTCGAGCGGAGGACATTTACGAAGAAGACATATCCTAGATCAGAATATTCTATCTTCGACTTTGAATCGCGTCAAATCTCCCCTTCAAGGATTGGACGGTGCCTCGTAACATATTCATTTTGCCCCGACAAGATGCCTTCTCTATCATAACTGATCGTTGCTACCTCTCATTAGCTATACTACCTAATCGATTGTTCCTTTGCAACCGTCAGTTTACTCAGCACGGCACTGTGTATAAAGCGTTGAATCTCGCCGATCGAGGTAAGTTTCCGCGAGCAGTGATAGAGGCTGGAAAGCACCTACCGTATAAAAGTCCCACCCTGCCACCGATGTCTGTGTTAGGGGTCGTTAGGTACCGGCTCCGTTCCGAGCGCACTGTTCAGCCTCTGAACTATTTCTATTTACTTAGCAATGCTTGCAAGGGCTCCCTTACCAACCAGATCCTACTGTAGTGTACTTATATGCACCGGCGGCCTAATACCCAGTGTGCATCAGGACACTAGTCTCCACTGCTTGAGCTAGGCAGTGTAAAAGTATGTACAGGAGATCAGGAACCGTTCGGGACTTGAGCTTGCAAGGCAGAGAGAGACAAGATAATAACGTGTATGCTAGTATAGCGTATATGAACTAGGGAATCTACTATAGCTAGTGCTACTACGGTAGCCCACCCGAACATAGCGTAGTTCACGTTAGTCTCGTCGCCGTTTGCTTTATTTTATGGGCTTGTTGGGAGTTTTGTTCGCCGACGTAACTATATGGAATTCAGCCCTGGATCGACTTTATGCGACTAAGAAGAGCGGCTGTTATCATAACGTTGCATTTTGCAATTTGCGAGAACTGGTCCAGGCATATATATCCAACATACCTAGTGAATTGCGTCTATTTCCGCGCTTCAGAATCCACCTTCACATCTTTTGTTAGGTGCAGTGTTAGCAGTTGCGCTCATTTTGAAGGCTCACTGGTGCTGGCAGGATTTCTGATGTGCATTTGGCGTCACTCTTGTGCCCAGAAGTCGCGCGCCCCATATCCCGAATCACCGTCATCACTAGCTCACGTTCATCATCCTTGCTTTGGCTCTACTCTGCCCTGCTTGTGTAGGGTACTTATAGAGAGCTGTTCTACTGGTATTCAAGGATGAGCCCCAGATCACGGTGGATAATGGTAAGCTTGATGACGGAAAGATACCGGTATGACTACTTTAGTGTACTGTAGAAAAATACCAGGTTCACCAAGTAGGTAAGATGGTGCGAGAGCTGTCAGCACTCTATTGGCGCGACTACACAACCAACGCTGGCCCTAACGGGCCCCATATGCTTTCACCATTTAGGCGGTTGGACCTACTATTTCAGTTGCAGTTACACGACAATAAACCACTCTCGCTTCCTGAATCCCGGGAGCCGGAATGTATCCCCGCCCCGGCCTAGACATTATAGTTCCAACGTTTTCTGCAGTGGCTTTATGTTCAGAGGAGTTCAATACTACCTTCCTAGATAAAAGAGAATAGGTGGTACCCGACATCGTGCCAGTATGCGAGAGATGAGTGAATTACCAGATGACGGGGACGTGTGTCACACGTAGCATCTATGACGAGCCTATGGCATCGTCGAACAGTTCCCGACAGAACGGTTCAATTGTGACACGACTGTAGGTATCGCATAAGCAATTGCCGCTTTCAGATAGATACAGGCTCGCAACAAGCGCCATTTTCGCTTTGTCTTCTATTTCATCACACCCAACTCTTTCGATAGACTTTACTGTAGTCATAGAACCTCGGCTATGGGAATAGCCCGAAGTTTTAGTCGGGTCGGACCCTACCTCGTCTCGCCCGTTCACCTTTGAGCGGGACGGATCGCCAGCAAAGCTCGAGCTCGATCGCATTACGGCGGACTCTACTAAGTAAGAGATTCCGGTTCCGCGCACCATCATTGGGGCCACTAATTTCTCTCTACGTCTACTTAAGTTCGGTACCTACATGCCCGACATCCATGTATCTACAGCTACCGTCTAGCTCATCAATGCTATAATGGGTAATCAAAAGGGGGATTCATGTACGGGTATCGGTATGTGGGTATTCAGCGAGGGTGAAATCCTCCTCTTCATATACAAAGGCCGTTATAGACTGTTTGGGGTAGCTAGCTAGGTTACTTACCGCTCGCATGCTAGGTCACGTATCCAGGATCCAGGTTTACTCTACTTAGTATGTACTGTTATCTCCTGGTATTTCCAAACTATTTTTGTTTACTAGTCGTAGGTACACAATATACTGTAACTTTTTTTAGTCAGATCTGCTATCACGTAACCTTATTATACCCTCGAGAATTCTAATATGTAATACATCGCAGGGCTAAGCTCCGGCACTTACATGTAGTGTAATCATGGCAATTCTCACGCCTCACGCCAATCAGCCACGAAACCGAGCTAGCTGTCAAAGTAACAAATGAGAAGCCTTCCCTCCCCCCATCGCCATCCCAGCCATCGCGGCAGTGTCGATTTCAGAACGGCGCTTATAAATTTCGAAAGCACAAAAACTGTAAGCAGCCACAGGATTCTGGGGAAAGCGACCCACCAACTGCTTACGAGCAGTGACAATTATTCAACAAGAAAATGAGTTAATTGGGGCTGAATAGGCGCTTGATAACTCCGTGTCCTAGATACTGCTTAGTACAACGATATACACCTGAGGAAAAACCAGGGACTAGGGAAGAGATCGACATGGTCTACTGCACCTCTGATCTGGGTAAAACTGCCCTTCGCGCTGACAATGTGCGATCCTTTTCAGACGAGAGCCGGTGACACCCACCATGCCATCGCCACGTGGTGACCAGCCAAGTGCATCTAGGAACCAGATGCCGTAGCTATTCCAAAAGGGGTCGCGCAGTACTCGTATTTTGTAACACCGCCTTCTTCGCATTCGCCAACAATTCGTACCTAAAGTCTGCTGGAAGATAGCCACACCCATAAATAAACCGCAGAGGCGAGATCGACATGGGCAGAACCGTTCTAGCTCGATTCTTCAATATTCAAATAGCTTGCGAGCTGCACATGATGATGATATAAACTTGGCCGACTAGGCCGTCCACCGGTCTATGTCGAGGCTTAGATTAGCAGGTAATTTAGATACGTCGTGGATCTCGATCAGCACCGCTTCCATGCTACTAGCTCAACGAGCTTCTCTCATCGAACCATTCTGCCGAAGGTCCCCTTACATTATACAGTACGTAAGTCATCCTATGTCGAGGTCCACAGGTAGACGCCTGTGTGCGGCGTCTGATATAGACTAACAAAGTCACGATATGTATACTAAGAGTGTCTGTGCCTAGTCAGTACTGCCTACCTAGTCAAGACAAATCCAGACAAGCTTCGAACGAAGAAGTGCCTTAAGCCGGGATATTCTCGAGCCGCAAGGCTTGATGCTTGCTCGATAATTATAGATCAATGCCAAGCTACGAGGCCGGTTCTGAGTCTGCTCATCATGTTGCCCAGTCGTTGCCGGATACGGACACTAGTCTAGAGACTATTTCGACGCCTGGAAAAAAGGCAGGCAGATCATGAGATGCACGTCACTTGTGGAGGTGAAGAGGATAGACTGTCGTAAGCCAAAGAGTTCGCTCCGACAAAACGCCACACCTACCTGCGAGATAGATACCTAGATTTCGTACAGTGGCATCCGTCATTGATGGCAAATGGGCCGGCAATAGTGACATAGAAGATGTATCTGAATGGTCCTGAATCTGGATGATCTGAAACCACGTTCCTTGCTCTGATCATTTGAGTATCAATCGGTGTGTGGCAGATCGGCGTGGCACGGCCATGCGAGGTGACTACATCGCCTCTCGATTCCACATGGCAGGGTAACATAGTCCAGAATGCTTCAACGTCCCATTCATCTACTGGGTATAGCTTGATGCCGCAATTTGCCCCCACGGCCGGTGTTTTAAGACGCACTGGCTCAGTTGGAGGTATTACAAATCCCCCAATCGCGAAACATCCAGCGGTGAATGAGGGTATAGCTGGCTGGGACGATATGTTAGTTCACGGCGCATTCGCATGAAGTATGTCAGCAGGTAGGCATTAAGAGCAATCTGATGACGGTGTATTCGCTTGTATCGTGGGTGGAAGCATTGTCAGCATAGCGTAGCAATGGGCAGCGGCGGCGGACAAGCCAGGCCAGGCTGGGCTGGGCCCAACTGCTTCCAGACCAGAATAGCAATAACGAGATGAAATGGAGAGCGGAGAAAAAGAAGCTAGAAAACCACATGGCTCATGTTAGATCATATAGTGGGTAACTTCGAAGATAGCAAACCTCGAAGGAAGGAAGTGGAGGAATACGAAGGAAGAGAGAGAGGAAAAGTGAAATAAAAAAACGGCCAGTTGCAGATGCGCCGCCAACAAGCATTAAGCATCCTTGCTCTCGCACGTGCCTTCGGCAAAGTCGGGGCGGAGCATGACGGCCAAGAATAACGGGGCACAAGGGGTACCGAGTTCGCGGAGTCTTGCCACACAGCACGGTCTTAGTGTCGGCGTTTGACACTGACACTGACATTGATACTTGGAGCAATGAGACCATCGACGCAATCAGACGGCGTAGTAGGGCTCGAGGTATGCTCGGGTGGAAGATGTCAGGGCGATCATCTTCCTTCGAATGACACATCAAAGAAGCCTTGGCATACGTGCTACACTACTTGGTACGAGAGGTGGGAAGGGGGGTAAACTGGGCTGGAAAAATGTAGCGATGACACGGGTATAATATTGATGTAGGTGAGGATAATGAACTATCTAGGGAGTGACATCTAAGTGTGTAGGTTGAGGACAGGAAGGAAAACCTTTGATCATTGCCCTAGGTGATGTACATGAATCAAGAATCAAGTTTACAAGTTGATTGAAATTATGGGCCAGCCAGTCATTATGCTTCAACTATCTGCGGTTGTTTTTCTTCTTTTGATGTTATTGGCTTTTTCATTTGCCTATACTGAGAGACTTCATAACCTGACCTGAGTCTGTACAATCTTTCGAAATGAAATAAGTTAAAAATCCCCGAACTCCTACGCTTGGGCTAGCCATCTGATATGTTTTTTTGTCACCTGAAGGTGGCGGGCGAATAGGGGAATGAGTGAGTAGCCACGATGGTGAGTATTCTCTCTGTTAAGTTGGTAGAAATACAGAATCATTCTTGCGGAGGCCGGATCCTACTGCGAGGGGGTATGCCAAGGACACCCAAAACGTAATTGATTTATCCTGATCGCTTGTTGAAAAGGGGGAAATATGAAAGATGCGGTCATTCCATAGGTGTTGAGAATGGGGTATCTTTAGGAGGTTGTATGCCGCTGCAAAACGTAGTAGATGCGCTTCTCAAGACATGTATCGGTTTTGTCCATTATACAAATGCTCTCCCCGCCCGGAAAGCATTTGATCGCACGCCTGTTTAGCGACACGTGCGCTCTGGCTTTCGCTGGAATCTTTATCGTTAATGGGTGACGAATGCTCCATAATATCCTCTCGCTGCGGAGACTCAGGCTCTGTCTTGCAGAATGTCTCTAGGAGTATCTCATTCTCTTCTGCTGTCAGTTGGCGCGGTTCAGGGTTGTATTGAATATTGACGCATCCTACCCAAGGCTCGCCACCGGACTTTTGACGGACAGTGCTTTTGCGCTTTCGACGAGTTCTCTTGACAGGATCTCGTTGATCGATCTCGTCGACACCCATCTGAACGAGCCGCTTCGCGATACTACCGTCATTCCAGTCCCACACGCGGCGGCCACCCTTCTCTCTCATAATTTTTCTGATTTCAGGATATCGGCGTCGCTCATACTCTTCTGCGGCATCCTTTAAGGCTTTGTCCTGTAATGAAGTTAGTTGACCTGTTTTCGCTCCTTCGTGTTCGACTTCTAACATGTACTTACCTCTGATTCCGGCCACATAGCGTATGACTGGACAGTGCGAATCAATTGCATTTGCAAGTTCTCCTTGGTTTTGTGACCGTAGTGTTCCTTGTATGCCTGTTGGATCTGTTCCCACATGCCCTTCCCTTTATCATCGCTCATTCGGCATCGCAGTTCCACGAGGTACCTGGAATCTTCTGGAGCCTTGGCATCGAGAGTGAGATGTTCTGGGGGTGGAAGCTCAGGGTTTTCGAGTGATGTGTTTGTTGTCATGGGGTCTCCATGTTCACCGTTGTAGCCAACATTGCTTTTGGAAGAGCTCTGGTCCATGTTGCGACCTCGCTTCGACAATCGGCCGGATCGGCTTGTCCTAGCTTTTGACTTTCTTGAGGGGTAGGGTGGACCATATTCCAGGGATATATTACTGAGATTACTGAATTGATGCAACTCGTGCGCCATTAGCGGTCGCGGATCATAGTGCGGAGCCATTGAGACCTGGGAATGCGCTGGCGCGAGCGGAACATGTGTTGCGGAGGGCAGCCCGTATGGGGGGGATCTGATCAGGACTGATGGTGGAACACTGGAGTAAACAGACTGAGAGGGCATTGGTTGTGATAATTCTTCTGCCGGTTCATGACTTGAGACACCGTAAGCGCCCCAGTAATGTTGTGGTTCGACTACTGATGTATGATGCTCCGGGGAGTGCGATGACTCTAAGGAATCTATGTCTAACATCTCAGCTGTACTAGATGGTACCGTCATGGGAGCCGAGGAGGTGCTCGTCATACTGGACGCGTATGGCCAAGGAGCAGATGTCGTTGGCGGAGTGAGCTGCTGGGAACCCTCCCCCGGCTGATTATAGGTGGACAGCATCTTGCCGGACCTTTCTTGCATCGAAGGTGATCCAGCAACGGATACTGGAGTTGGCAACGACGAGTCGTATGCCGGCACCGAGTAAGGACTATAAGGAGGCACCTAGAGAATCAATGAGCAACCAAGTCCATATTTCTCACAATATCACGTTGGGCATAAACTTACCGACGAATATGATCGGCCCATGTCCTGGGTATCGTACGTAGAAGTGGGCGCTGTCGATGACGAGTGCTTGTCTTCGCATGGAGATCTCTCAGGCAAACTGTCTTGCATATGATCAGGCTTGGGTGACATGTACGTCGAGTCATCCATATCGATATGAATTGCGAGTGTCTGTGCTCGTAGCGCTGATGATGAACCAGTGCCTTGCCGTGAAAAGCCTGCTTCGGAAGCACAAGCAGATCCAGACGAGGGTGATGAAGATGTAATAATAGTATTATATGCGCACATGAGTGACGATCATGTAGGTATGTCTAAGAAGAAGTGGGATAGGCGTTCCCAAGACAAGCCACAGAAAAAAGAAGTCTGCCTTCCCAGGGTCGTGACCAAGTGTGATGCGAGTCAAGTGGACGACGGACAGACCGGGTTATAAAGCTCGTCTGGGACCAAGCCTCGTCTTCAACCGAAAAGAACCAAGGTGGAGGTGAAGTTGCTAGGTACGATAGAGACCCTGGTAACTCGATGAAGTTGTTGTAATGTACCCATAAGAGTACGTACTGATGTGTACGCTGTGGGACTACGGGAGCTAGGTTGATCAATGAGTTGCATGCTCCTCAATACGTACCGAAGGTACTTGGATGGGGGAGTGAGCACCCTGGCACAGTACGGAGCGCATGTGAAACCCATCGTCTTGTACACGCAGGTAGACATGCATAGCAGAGTACTCTCTACCTATTCAAGTCGGTACCCCCTGGCAGGATTGATCGACCAACGGGAGGGAAGGCGTCGACATAGTGGCCCCGCCACGGGCGCCTAGAAGCGGGCGAGAATATCGAAGTTGAAGCGAAGAGAATGACCAAGGTGGAAGAGACAACATAGCGTGGAAAGTGGGAGCCCAGCGTGGTTATTGAGAGCGAAGACTCGAACACCAGGGACTTCCCCAGCGCCATAGAGCTGGCATGATACCAAACACAGAGAGTGGTGCAAAATAAGGTGCGACCCAGATAGAACCGTAACAATTGCTTTGTGGCTCTGCATAAAATCTGGGGGGTTAGGTAGATTGTCTTACTTTGACACTTATTTCTCAGACAAGGGATAAACAGTGCATTTACTGTACGAGTGCCAGGCACGTGGGAGGTTGAAATACCTGGCGTGCCAGGGTTGCAAAGACCCGGAGGTATGGAAAGTCACATCACCATGCGTGGATTCGAGTCTCACTCGCTCTCAACCCATCCAGGAGGATGGGTGGTCTCATGCTCTGCCTAGCTAGACCGCAACAGCCAGTTCTCGGAAAAAGCGAACTTGCGCAAAGAAGCATTGGGGAATATACATGTAACTCTTTGGTATGAGTCGCGGAAGCCCGTTTTAGGGCTGCTCGAGAATCCTCATGTTACAGATGGCGCCGCGGGACACAGATACAGGAGAGAAAAAGTACACTATGACGAACCAGGTATTAGCTGTGCTTGCATTGTCGCGACAAGACACTGGAGAATTCTCGCAAAGATTTAGAGAAATTTGCGTATAGTAGTTAGTGCGTGGTGTGCGTTCCAGAGTTCAACCCTGGTAGTCCCAAGTACTAGGATTAGTCTGGAATAGTACTGGTACTCTGAATGCAGCGCTCGTGAGAATACACTCGTGGGCCTAAGTTTTACCAGCAGTATCGCGGTATCTGGTAAACGTATGTATGTATGTCGCTATTGTGGTAGTAGCCTGGTTACCTCTTCTTTTCCTCCATCAGTAGTATTTGGCATGAACACTCGGTCGGTAACGTATCAGAAACGGCCACAGAATCCATACCTAGGTCAGACAGATACAGCCCTCCTAACCTGCAGGAGACAGAAAATTAGCGACAAGGGTTGGCGAAATGTGGAATAAAGCGGGTAGGTTTTCGAGCAAGGGTACGTATGTCACAACCAGTCTGCCGTACGGTACAGGATTATGTAGCGCAGCAAGAGGACACACCACGATCCGGTACGATGGGTAAAAGCACCTCGCGCCCCAAACAGCGACACAGGTGCCGTGTAGCGGAAACAAGAGACCCGTCATGGCCTGGCCGGCGATCAGGTGTATAAACCCCGGGAGGAATAAGGTTCCGGCATCAGTGAAGTAGTGTAACCAATGGGTCACGAACCGGTGGGATGGCGGTTTGAGTGGCAGTGGCAGTACAATACCTACCATGGGTGAAGGCCCATTTCCCGATCGAGGTCCCGTATGTGGACGGGTCGCGCTCGAGCTTCGAGCCGAACTAAACGGGTTGCGGGTCGGAAGCACCACGATGGTTTGGGGGCAGTACAGACAGACAGTGTGTGGGCAGGAGGAGAGGAGATCGAGGGCCGATATGGCAGCTCGGGTAGATCAACCCACGTCACTTGATGGTATTTGATGGCCCATCACACATCACATCCATCGGCAGGATCGAATGACCGACTGGTGGCTGTGTGAGAAGTCGGCTGTCGCAGAGCAAAAGGCGGAGAGTGATAGACGCCAGCTGCTGCAGCGCGCCGGGGGCTGCTGGGCTCGGATGCCAATAGAAGCGAGCTCGTCTCACTGCCAGCATCCCCTCCGATGCGTCGTTGGGTTGCAGCGTCAGTCCCGACGCTCTGGGACAGCAATGCAAATAGCTCAAATAGCTCAAATAGATTACAATGGGCGGTTGTCGCGGATTCTTAGCTCGTCCGCTTGGAAGGCTGTCATCATTGCGATTACGAGATGCATGACACTACGGACAAGAAAGGAAGAGAGAGCCATCGTACGGTTGTTGCTGGCGGCCGGGACGATGACAACGCCGGGACATGGTCAGGACCGACAGAGATGTTCGGGACGAGAGGGGGGGATGGATGCATAGACGAAAACACGACAGCTAATTACAATTGCAACGCTGCAAGGAAACAATGGTTGCTTTTGGCAGACGATGCGATATCCCATGAAAAGGACCGTACTGGCATGGAATGGCGACAAGGTGGTTAGTGGTGCCCCCAGCGGGTAGACAATTTAGGTAGCAGGTGTGGTCTTTGGAGTGTCTTCCATGGGAGTAGGGCAGAGGACACCCCAGAAAACAGGTAGACCAGGTATCTACTTGCGAGCCGTACAGTGGGTGGTAGACATGTAGAGCAGACAATTGATAATGGAAGTCCACCTGCCCATCGCAACTGCTACCTCAGAATAGCAGGGAGCGGAGCACCAAGTACAACTCAGGAGCAACGTACCTGTCCGACACTGGAGGTACAGCCCAGTCCGACCCGCACAGTGCGTGGCGCCAGAGACCAAGTGCCAGTGAAAGTACCCCCAGCAAGACGACAGAGCAGTGTGCATCAGCATACAGATTAAGGCGCGGTTCTGGAGTGACTCGGCAGGGGTTAGGCTTGGCGGCAACGCAAGAGAGCCTCCTATTGGTGACCCGACAGGTCGGTAACCAATGATATCGCGCGAGGTCTGACTATCTTCCAATGTCCCCCCAATCAATTTGTCATGGGCGTCGAAGACTCGCTGTCTCGCTCTCCCGCTGCTGCTGCTCTCAACACCTCCTCGTCTGGACTTTGTCTTAGGGCTAGCCATGGATTCATGGATCCATGGATCCCATAAGGCAACCCATGCTGCCTGCCTATAGTCACGGTCAAAGCGGGAACAGGTCCGACCGCTAGATGGTGATGCTGGGAAGATACTGGGAAGACAGAGTTGATGCCTACGCAGTAGTGCAGTGGGTGATGATCGCAGTATACTAGTCTCGGCGCGAGATTTGATCTATGGCATCCACTCTAGAAAGGGCGGAGGGGGCCATCATTACGTAGTATACGTAGTCCACGTAGTACATGTAGGGCTGCCGAGTCTATCACAAGTACCGCCGGTCCGAGGCCCAGAATATCCTCCCACCCGCGGATAGACTGTGACAATATGTCTCTCGTATGTATGACTAGATGCCCGCGCCCCTTCGAGAATAGTTCCAGACCTACGTGTGAGTTTCACCGCCCTGATATATTTGCTGCTTACCTATAGTTATAGTGTCATCGGCCGCTATAGGTCGGCCATTGTCGAAGAATTAAGCATGTATGCATTCCTACGTTAGGCGCCGACTCTCGTCGAGGTAACGTATAAAACAGAGCCGCTAGGTGAAGCCAGATAATTGGGGAGGTAGGGATAGCTACAGAGTCATTCGGCCCTCTACTAAGTAGAGCTCTTATTAGCGTATTTTGGTGCCAACGATTAGCATCATCTAGTCGCGTGAGTCGCGCATCGCACCGGCCCGCAAGCGACTTCTTCTACTTCAGCCTGCCCTAGCAAGACACTCTAGTTTACTTTTTTTCTTTAGTTGCCTTTTGTTGTTAGCTATTGCGGGACAATGCTAGCGGCAGCCAAGGGCTCGAGATCGTAATCAGCGTGTTAGGCACTATCTCGTCAGAGCTTTCATTCGTGCATCACGAGATGAACAGCCGCTATCATCACATCTGTGGCGACTAACACATGCTTGATTGTTTGGGGTATCGTGATATCATTGGCCCTCTACGAGCACAAGCTCTTGGGATTTGACTCCTAAGCGACCTACGAACATAACGGTCGTACTGCAACAGCCGCTCCATCGAACCATGCAGCCAACATCTAACAGGTTGCCCAGGTAGGTAGGCACCTGTATCTCTCATAAAACAACCATGTACACCAGAACATACCCAATGTACCCCTTGTCACAACCGTGGGTACAGATAAGTCCCCTCCACCATTCCCCGGCTTTAAGCCCTTTGCTTTGTATAGACCTGTGCTGCTTGGGCAGTAGACCCAGCAGGATGGTATCTTTCTTTGTACCAATAACCAACTTTTTGACGCCTCTTTAAGTACCACGCGTGACCCACGGCTACAAAGAGGGTATGTACAGCTTTTTTTATGCTGCTATTATGTACTTTGAAATAGATGATACTCACTATTTCCAGCCCTACGAGGCACACAAGCGCCCAACAGGAGTTCGAAATTTCTACAATCAACTCCAGCTAACCCCTTGTCCCTTGTTGTGCCCTTTTTCTTTTTTTTAGCTCCCACCTTTTTCTTTCTTGAGGAATAGGGTGCATAGCTGGCGCGCCGGAGGGCATGCAGTATGACCAATGATGTGTGCGACTTTCTGAAGTTTTCTGGTCTCATAACTGCCTTAGTTTTTGGAGATTGCACACCTTACTGCTGTGCCTCTATTGGAGCAGCAGCTAAATCTCGCTTTGGGAGCGGCCCCAGGTGTTAGCAAGACCCCTAAACACGTACCAGCTTAGTGTTATTTCCGTAACATAGACTCTTCCCCGAAACTTGACATATTGAACCAGTATCTCCTGATTCCGGTACCAGCGAATAGCTCAACCAACGACACAGATTCCTTCAGATATATATGTCCTCATTTGAGAGATTAATGCCATATTCAAGTCGTTGTATAGGCCTATGCACATGTTGCCGGCCGTAAGTAAGTCCACTTGCATTCATAACCAAGAAAAAAGAAAAAAAAAATACCCTGTATCTTGATATAGCTCGCTAATGCAGGTAAGAAGCAAGAGTAACCTCAACCCATACAAGCTCAGACCCTTCGACTACTGGAGCTCTTGGAATGTTCTATTCCGAGTACCTAATCAGGAAATAACGATCTTGTAAGTCGATAGTATTATAGGGGAAAATGAGCTGTGACCTACGATGAAGTAGACACCAATATAGGTTCTTAATGAGCTAGGCATCTATCTGTATTGTTGGGTCCTAGTGCGTCTCATATTTATTCCTATGGCCCTGTTTCTCTGATGAGCTACTAACAATCAGCACAACAGCAAGATCAAGAGTCTAAATTAAGCGGATTAGTCTAATATGTTTGTCAGTACTGAACCTGAAACTTATCTAAGTACTACCATTGTGACCTCAAGATGCTTTGAAACTCTCGATTTCGAGAGGCTGCAAAATACTCGTAATCTCTAAATTCGTATCTACAGCCTAGTAATATGCAATACAAAAAAACTTAGCTTACAGAGGCGGCGAAGTATAGAGGGTCGTTTTGTCTACTCACGAACTTCAATCTTAAGGCTTGAGCTAATAGTACCAGCACATCTTCCAGAAACGGTCCATCATTATTACAGCTGGTAGCCTCTCAGTAACGAGATATACTTTACTATGCCTCAATACAGTAGTTCTTCTGAAGGCTGCCAGGTGGGTGAAGCAAGCTGCAATCCTGCCACGCGCTGTCGCCAGCAGGCTATCTCCATCCATTTGAAACTAAGAAATCAGCATGGTACTTTCTTTCTCCGCCTAAGACTCGTCCAATGGGGTCCCAGTTCACCATTTGTATGTGCTCTTAGGCGGCTAATATGCCGCAAGTCCTACCTATTAGTAGCTCCCAGAATTCTGATCCCTACGTCGGTACCCCTCGGTCGGCTCTAGGTCGGGGGCATTGTGATGCCACCGTGGAATAGGTCGTGGGGCGTAGGACTTACCAGAGGATCTCGCATTTTATCATCTCGATACAAAGTCGAATTGGCTCGTAGGACTATAGGTGCCGATATAAAAAAACCACCGCCCCCAATTTTCATGTATAATCACGGTAAGCTGAATCACGGCAAGCTAAATCACGGCTTACCGCCTTTCCGAAATACTTACCCCAAGCAGAAAATGTCGCCCAAACCCAGCCTGTCTTTCTGGAAGTCGAAGTTATATTACAATGAACCCCCCGCTATATTCGCGTGTTACCACCCTCACAGCAGCGAGTGGATGCGACGCCGGGTTTCAACAGGAATACACAAAACTGGGGCAGATGTAACCCTTGGCTCAGATGCCTAGTCTAGGTAGCGTGCGTGCATGTGAACCAGACCATATCCGCTCACCTTTACATCATTCAATACACGATACTTGGGTGTACATCAGTCTTCGCCGCACCAACACTGTGGACCGTGACATCACGGTTTACATGTTCCCATTTCCTTTCCTTTGGCGCCGTCTTCCGCTAGAGAGGGTGGATGATCCGGAAGACGAAGAGGAAGAAAGAAAAGAAAGCTAGAGAGGAAGAAAGCCTTGCATCGCCGCACCCTTACTGCGGCCCCTGTTGCAAGCGCTATCGCGCTTAGCCAATAGTCGCGATACCCTGATGGAGTATCGCTCCTTTAGATAGGGTCTTATGCGGCCACGCTGCGACCACAGGCTCGGCCTAGTCCGGATTCTCACCACTGTGACGAGAACAGCTGGCCAGCTTCGTGGACCCGGTCGGCCGTCTCTGCGACCCGGCGTGACAGAGCCACACGGGACGAAAGAACAGTCGAGCGACGACGGCGGAAGCTTTCGGCATAACAAGCTCGCTGCGGATATTTTCCACTTACTTGGACAGCGTCCCATCGCAAGCGCAAGCAACAGCGCAAATGCACCGACGATCAGTGCACCCCAGACCTCAACTGCTGCTACCATGGTGTCGGGTCCGGTCACCCCGAGATTTTGGAGAGCAACACTGCAACTATATAGGTTGTTTTACGAGAATGCTACCTTTAAGACGTCAATTATCGGCGACATGTGTCTGGACCAATGCTAGTAGGAGAATCATCAGATGAAGCGTCCTGTGGTGACTGCAACTGCGGCCTCCAAAGGTTCGACCACGAGCGCCAGAGCGGCCAGCGTTATGGCGGGCGGCTCGTGCCTAATCATACTCAGTAGCTAATCTCGTTTCGATGCATATGTGCCGCAACACTACAGCTCCACAGACATGACCAGTGGATTATTCAATGGCAGTTTCAAACGATGCGGGCAGATCCTGATTTCCTGCGACCCATACCCTACTTACTGGCTAATCAAGATAGGGGAGTCTTGATGTCTAATGAGCTGATCTGCCCACAGCAAAATCGCAACGTATGAGAGGCATTACCGGGTGACTGGCAACGAATTATATCCATTCTTCTGACGTGGTCAAGTACCCCGATTTCTAGGGCCTGATCAATCCACAGGCCCCTATCGCAGTAAACTTACATACCTTTTCGACTCTGAAGCTCGGTAGGCTCCGGCTGCGAGTTTGCCGAGCAAGAAACCGACTTGATACTTTGCAGCTTAGCTGTTTCTGCTCAGGTAGGCGTATTTCAGTGCACTTGGAGTTTCCAAGCAGCAGGGTCCCTGACTTGCTATCGCAAATGAAAGAGCACGCTGCTTCAGTCCAGCCGCTCCGGTGTAAGTCATGTCGAAACCGGGACTGGCGAACCAAATAAACTCCGAATTCACGTAAACTGCCGAAGCCCCTGGAGTAGAGGCACCCAGGCGGCGGGGGCGAGAACATGAAGCTTTTATCCAACCACCTTCCCTATCAACGTTGTACAACTGAGCCTCATGCTTATGCCGCTTCCCCCATATGCGTTGTTGTCATCTGCTGTCCTACTTCGGGTTTTACCCTTTTAATTCCTAAGCCCAGCCAAGTAACGTCAGGGACGGTAGGGCTGACGATGTGCAGAATCCAATTGACAGTAGCTCCCTAGGTACATATTCGAGGCCCGTCATCCGGGATTACGCTTTTCGTGCCTTAGCCCTGCATTTGCTACCCATTGTGACTGGGCAGCGGTCATCCGGCCAAGAGTCATAGATAATGCCGCTTATTGGGTCATCATGCTACTCATTTGTCGTTTCTTTCCCCATCATCTGGGCACTTTAGGTGCCATCTCATAAGGCCACCAATCACGCAGAGAGGCCGCATCGTCGTTATCACACTGAATCTGATTGAACGATACCCTACCGGTGGTGGAACAACACGAAGCACACGGTACGGGATTTAATGCTGTGGGTGCTGCGACATCCCGTAGCCTTATGCAACGCCACCAGCGAGAGACGCAGAGTCCTTTTCAAAGCCTTTCTCCTCGAGATGAAGCGAGAAACTCAATTCTCATACTAATGACTGACATCCCGTTCCAGTTGAGAACTCTTTCATATAAAAATCCATTTATTATTCGTTTCTCATTTTCCTTCTCCTTTACACAAAATTCTATGCCGAATGCATATCGTTTCATGTACATGCGCCTGTGTTGCATTGATCTCTATACACTTTCATTTAAGGTAATCTACCAGATGCCCCGAATAAGATTCAATTGGCCAAGTCGTTATTTCACTATCTACTATGTATGTATTTTCCGTTATGAGGTGCCTTTAGATGGGTATCACGACGCTTGACCGAGCCTGGGCCTCAGCCCTGAACCTTATGTGACATCTAGGATGAGCAGACACTGGATGGTAGTATTAAGGAGAATAAACCACAATGCGATACCTAGAATATATTGCTGAGGAATCATTAGAACGATGTAATACTTGTTTTGGCACACCTAGATGACTTGATACCAGAGCATCATCTCCACACCGTGTTCCATAGCAGCGCCTCTCATAGACATCGGTAAAGCCCTATACAAAATCCTATTACACCGTCTTTCAAAGTTTGGAGTAGTCCATCAGGTAGTCCTAGGCTACCGACAACAATACTCTCATGGCTTCCTCTCTAAATGTAGATCTGATGTAACTACCTCAATAGCTAATACCTCGCGAATTCCAGATAATCGAGCTCTGAACTAAAAATATGTCTACATGTAAGCCGATTGCATTCACTCCACAACCTTGACACCACATTGCTTTTGCCCCGGCGTCCACACTAATTATGCTTGATGGTCCTAACTACATATCTAGCTCAAAACCTCGCGCGTGCACTTCTTTGCCGCCACTCCTATATTTATCTCACATTTAACACGCGTGGCGCCCCACGGTAGAACAATACTCCTAGGATCATATGTATGGTATATACAGTACGTACCAGGATCCTTCCGGAGTATCGGCAGGTGCTCCTTACCACATTTCGCACGGCTGCGGTTTGCTTACATGGAGAGGCTGGGGTACGGCAAGGCGAGCTTCAAGCCTCTTCTCATACTAAAAACGGGGTTAGCATATTTGTAATCTGCTTGTTTGAATAGAAAAGGGAAATAATGAATGATTCAATACGGCAAATTTCGGTGAACAAAACATGCCAAAGCTACACAATTAGAATGTAGTCGGGGCCATACTGGACGAGTGACTCTCGCCATTGCAGACTATTTTAGCCAGATACTCACTCGATACCTGTCAGTGACCTAGGACGATTTCTATAGAATTGTAGCTTTGTTGTTGTATACTGTAAAGATACAGCTGCCTATATGGTAGCATGCCTTCCCCCTGTAAGGTGACATTCATTTCCCAGCGGAATATTTGCAGACGCTAGCATGTGCCGCTCGGGATGGTAGAGAGGTGTTGTGCGGACATGTTAATATAGCATACACAGGGCTTGTACAGAGCTCGTATCGAATAATGTTATCGGCGAGGGAGGATTAGTTCTGTTATTCGAGAAGTCTCAGGAAAGATCTTTGTTGCTCGGTTAACGACACTGCACTAGATGTTCATCTTCAGATCGTGAGGCTGGCATGACAAGTTACCTATACTCAACTGCTGCACTTTTACTCTGTGGAAATATTCACCCCTTAACGGCTCAATCCTTCACTATTCGGTGCTTTACCAGGAGAGAAAGACGGTCAGTGTGGTAACACGAGTTACAAGACACTCCATGTATTCCATAGAACCGCGTCGTTCGACACGTGCATCTCGCAGACAGAATACAGCCATTCATGGCTCGATCTCCCCACCGTTAAGTCCGCCACCACGCCAATGTACAAGTCCTAGCCGTTGACAATACTCACCTGGACGCACTAAGGGCACACCTAGACCAAGCTACGCCGCAACCTTATCATATTTAGGATCTTGGTTCCCACCATGATTGGGGCGAGCACCATGTCTGCTGAGAGACTTTCTCTTCCTACTGCCACTGGTCACCCCCAATATTACATCATGGAATATATCCAAGCCGACGATCCTTTGACAACGGCCAGACACGGACGCCTAGGGACAGCCACACGTCGATCCCCCAGGGCGGTTCACGGTCTAAAACCATGCTCACTTGATATTAGGCATGGGACTTTGCTGCAAAGTCCTACACTACGTCTCGAACATCCGGGCCGGCTAACATGCTCTCCACATCCGGAAGATTCTGATCCCTTCATTCATCCTCACCCCCTATACACACGTTCAGACTAGAGTAGAGTGATAAAATATGGCCACTTGTCTAACCTATATAGTAAACTCTTCTGAGCAAGACGAATAACTAATACGAATAACTCTTATCAGTGTCTTGTGCATAGATGTACCTGCCTCTCCGCCCTAAATAGCATGACATACTATACCTCCAGCAAAACCATAACCAAAGTTTTCCTGTCGGAGCGTTTTGAATACTACGTAATCAACACCAAGCCCATGCTCTCGGGTCCGAAGCCTTCCAGAGCTTCATGGCCAAATCCAAGGCCAGGGGTTCCATCTCGTGATGAATAATACCATATGAGACAGTAGCATGAGAGATAATAATGCGATGTCCACAAATACGCCCTGGGCCAAAATACGACCGTGAATGGCAGTGCTGCAATGCAGGGCCACAGCATACACACAGTACAGGGGATCGACTTTGCTGCCGGAGAATGGATGCCACGCGGCAAAGCATAAGCATTTCGAGGGGAAGGGGAGGGTTCGACAATGACAGATTAAGTAAGTAACTCACGAAGTAACTCAGTACAAAGGTAAGCACATAAGAAAGCAGGTAGGTAGTAGGTACCTAAACGCCATGATAGCAAAGTCAGTCAGCCCCCGGAACGATGGGGAGAACAAAAAGAGATTGAATATCTCATACCCCCTCTGCATGACTGCGGCGAGGTGTTTCCGGTACATAACATCCACGATAATAATACCACTTACGGGACCCCTACCTACCTACACTAGGCATTTATTCATTTCTTTCACCTACCTATGTACTCTGTTAGTTACGTACACGCCTACTACCCACATATATCTCCATACACCATCGTGCCATACACTACATATCCCCTGTCTCCAGAAACTTGATCTTCAATGCAACGCAGGCAGATGAGAAGAGCGAAAATGCACAACTTAATCTCCCGATGTGGCTTTGAACGACATACTAAGTAATTGTAGGCAGGTATATATCAAGTAACTACAGTGCTAGGCACTTGGCCCACCCCATAGCCTCTACAACAACAATACAACTCACAATGGCATTCCATGACAGTAGTGGTTACAGAGACTGAACAGACTAAACAGAGACCTACAGGAAAACCCGCCCGGCTCGTGGTTTGTTATTTTTATCTCTCTGGGAATTACACTAGAGAAGCAAACACAACCAACGTAGAGGGGCGGGATAAGAAGAAGAAGAGAATATACATAGGAGGATAAAGATATACATACATACTACATACAGTTAACATACGCATAACATTATCTAATACTCTGAGCACAGTACATCAACTCGCCCCCGATCTATCCGCATATCCCGGGCACTCACTCACCTCCCCAGTCCCGACCGGCAGATAGCATGAACTCCACGGTCCCGAACGAAACCCGCTCGATGACAGCAGATCATCATAATCCAGGTATCCAATAACAAACGTTCACACTAAACCAGAGAGGATAGAGATACACTCAGATATGACGCAACTATATGTAACAGGTTCCCTTCCTTTGCCATGAACACCAATGGGGTCCCTCTCCGCTGGCTGCAACAAGTGACAGAAGGAAGAGGGAAGAAAGGAAGGAATAAGTACCAAGCAGGGGCCGAGGGCCACGGCATCAGGCGTCCACGTGGAAATCACGGGGCATGACGGTAAGTAACACCCGACGTCGTCGAGTTTTCGCATCGGAGCCGAAGGGTACACGACTGCAGGGGGGAAACTGGATGCGAGAAAGGGATCACGACTTGCCGAGTGGCCAAGTCGTAATAGATTGGACGCAGGAACGGCCGGAAGGAATGAGATATACTGCCTGGGTGTGATACACGTGAGGTAATCTCAGCAAGCATGATGAGTTGATTTGAAGAGACATGTTTAGGATATCGTCGTAACGAAATTTGATTGTATTATAGAATACCTACTTGTATCCGTATCAAAACAGGGACTCCGAGAAGAAACAAAGCAATGAGCATGCTACAACCGGATATATAATATACCTCAAATCGCACAGTGTAAGCCACCCATGCTCGAATATGTCCCCTTGAAAAAAGAGAAGCCCATGAGAGCCTCCAGTCCTACACACCAGGTAGCGTACGAATCGGAACAATCTCAGATTGTGCTGTGTTCAAGTCATCAATCATCTCCTCTCTTTTCCTCGACGCATCATTGTCTTGTCCAAGTCGTACAACCAGTAATCGAAACATTCCCCGTTGTTTCGTTCGATCATTGAACAAATGCGTTCTTCCATGTATATATAGGCAGTCCTTTATAGAGATTTGGTATTACATCCCTTCTAGCGGTTGACTGTATGTGTAATTAAAATCAAGCAGTCCATCGAGGACCCAATGCTGCGGGTCAAAAAAGTCGTAGTTTGTTTCGCTGCCGTAGCCTCCTAAGCCAATCATGCTATTGGGGCCGGCGTTGAGGCCATGTTGCGGTGTAGGTGTTAATCCACCGTTATTACTTATCGATCCAATGGCAGGCACATTGTTTTGTGCCAGGAGGGTGCTATCCATGTGGGTGGATGATGCTGAAGACTCGTTAGCGGAGTCTGGGTTAGTAGCTTGCTTGAGAGCTAATGGATATTAGCATGTTCTCTCAGATGGAGAGGCTAGATGATAATGGGAGCTTTCTTACAGTCGAGCCCTCTTCCATGGGCTTGGTATTCTTCCCTCCAACGCCAAATCGAGTCATACACTAGACTCATACTATGTCTACATCGTACCTTGAGCTCTAAGCTATCGTCGACAGGCACTGCCGCGTCGTCATCGTATCGTGGCTTATTGAAATCGATGCGTGCGCCGTTCCACATCTGGACCATGAGCTCTGCCAAGCGCCACGGTAAATCATTATCCACGGTACTCGTTTTGCGGATAGCATTGATAGTCTTGTGGAAAAGGGATCGGCCCCTGGAAGCATCTATCGTCCTGGCGAAGAAGGACCGCATCAACTTCAACAAGGCAAACCCACAAGCAACAAGCATTTGCTGTAGATAGTTAGTGGCATAAACCAGGATATACTGATTCGACTCCACAACGAGAAGATCTAAGTAAGCGGACACGGCCCGCCAGAGACCCATCAAGTCATCCATATAGCCTGGTGTGGTGCTGGAATCAAAAAAGCCAGCCAGACGAAGATGTACATTTGCGGCTTGCAGATGAGCATCAACAATAGGCGATAGATGTTGTGAAAGGATAGAGGCTTGCAATTCTTGGAAATCTCGTCGATACACGCGCATCAGCATGGCTCTATGCTCGTCACCGGCAACACCCCGTGGATCGCTAGCGTTACTGTACATCTCCTTTGAGACTTTATCAGCAAACCTCTCAATCCGCAATCTTGCCTCCAGCTCCGGCGCCAACGTGAAAGGACCGTCTTCGCCAGGACGGATCGCCAGCGTCCAGTCATACAAAGTCGTTGCCGGCTGGCCATAGGCCGTGCCTATAGACTGGGCAACGATGTTACATACAGCCCAAGTCGTGACGCGGTCGTGGAGCTGATCTTTATTGAGTTCCACAGAAACCCTAGAGAAGTCCTGTGTATGATTGGGCCGGTGCATACCTATACCCGTCGCAGCCTTCATCATCACGCCGCACAGGATGTGAGTAGGGTCCGCCGTCGTCGTACTCGTCGGCAGTGGCCATGTACACATGAGACATAATGCCTTGACTACAAAATAACTATTGGGCACATCCCCCACCGTCCCCCATAGCAGCCTATTGAGTGGACCACTGGATAGCTCATGTAATACGGCGGGCTTTGGCGCATAGCGGCGGGATGCAATGGCGATGATAGTCCAAAAGAGGAGGGCATGCTGCTGATAATACAGGTCGGGTGATTGATGTTCGTTGAGGAAAGGGAGAAAGGGGTGGTAACAAGTAAAGAACTCTTGGAATAACCCAAGTACATCCTGCTCGGTTAGACGCACATGTTCCAGCTCGTAGGCGTAATGGGTGGTAGGCATGCTGTAGGAGCCGCCCCTCTTCAAGGTAAGCAACGAGGTCACAGCCTCATCGGATCCCATGAGGGAGGGATTGCGGGTATGGGAGTAGGTACTATTGGCGATGGGTGACTGCAGTTGAGAATGGAGTTCCTCCTCTTCGTCCACGACATAACCCTGAGCCTTGGCCTGGGAAATATTCCGACGCAACCGCTCGATCTCCTTTTCCATCTCGGCATGCTTCGAGCGCTTGCCAACGCGTTTGAAATTGGACTCGATCTTGCACTCTAGCTTGAGGCGGTTGCAGCGCGAGCAACTTTGAAACGGAGTCTGTACGACATCGCACCGTAACTAGAGACAATTGAAGTAACACCAGTCAGCCTTAGCACATATCGGATAATTGAGATGACGCATGTCTGAGATAGCGACGGAGCGCATCCATACACAATGCATGAGGGGCTCTGCAAGACGCAGGAAGAACGGCGCGACACCGGCAGGGGGCAAGGCACACGGCGGGAAAAGGCGTACGGGCTGCAGGCGGCGGCACGCATCCCGAGTCCGATCCACGGCGCCGCCGAGGCGATTGGGGACAATTGGAGATGGCTGCCAGCGGCTGGGGTGATGCGGTGCTGGCGGCGACAGAGGCAACGATGGTAACGATGGTAACGATGGTGGCGGGCGGGTGGCTGACTCACTTTCTGCTGGCGACACTCATTGCACGCGCGCTTGACGCCGGGCTGTCGCTTCTTCTCGGGCTCGAGCAGGGAATGGTCCTCGTCGCCGATGCTGCCGGGGCTGCTGTCGATAGTGCTGCGCTTCCTCTTGACCGAATCATGGCGATGGAGGCTCATGGGGCTAGTCGGACTCATGGACGGGGCCGAGGGGGCGCCGCCGACGACGTGTTGGCCATCCATGCATTCAAGGGCCAAGGGCAAAAGGAGCGGCAGCTATGGTCCCGAGGAAGACGCCGACGCGCAGGGTCCGGTCCGCAGCAGCAGCTCCGACCAATGCTGGGCTGGGGCTGCTGACTGGTGTGTGCCGGTGTGCTGTGTCTGTGTCTGTGTCTTTTTTTTTTTTTTTTTTTCTGAGCCGTTTGCACTGCTTTTCTCGGTGTCGCGCGGTGAATGGGAGACTTAGGCACACCGATCACGGAAGGAATTGGGTGAAGGAGGGGTCTTGGACTAATAATAAAAAGGCGGGAGAGGCAGAGGCGCGGCGACAGACGAACAAGCTCCTGGTCACAATCAAATCAGACGTGTTGAAAATTTGCTTCTGCCACTAAAAAGGCAAGCCGACCAACCATCGATGCCATCCACACCGGCCACGAGGAGCATCCACTGGCCGCTTGCGCTGGAGGTGCTTCTTATCCTCACTAAGGTGGCCTAGGGTGATACCGTACGCACGCTACTGTAAGCTGGCCACCTGGAGTCTCGACACTAGTGTGGTGTATATGTAGGCTCGTGGTGTCCCGTCCAGTCCAGTGTCCTGTCTCGACTAAGGAACTTGGAAGCTGCACTGCGCATGTGCACAGCATGCGGCCACGACAGAGAACGATGCAGTTCCAATTAAGTCCGGGGAGGAATCCGGGTGGGTTTCAAACACGGCCAGCACTGCACGGCGACGACAGGTAGAAGTGGCAGCGAAAGAGGAGCTTGGGCACAATCAGGTACGATCGAGGAATGATAGGTAAGACGTCTCGGACGTGTGGTGTACTGTAGGTAGGGGCGCCCAGTGGGACAACGGCGAGCCACAGCAGGTGAATTAGAGGGTGAAACTGCACGGCAAGTGGACTGGGCATCGCTCTGTTAGCGGGCCTGTAGCGAGTGAAGTGTCCGTGGCGGCATCCGTGGCGGCAGAGCAGCCGAGCAGGAGAGCAAATGGACGCGAAAGGACTCGATTGGTCCAATTGCACTGTGGTTTTCGCTGCCCAGCTGACCTGCGCTACCCGAGCTGGCCTTGCCATAAGCAGTTAAGCCGACATACCGCCAAGCTTCGAGAATGAGGGGTAGGCAGTGGGTCTGATGTAAGGCATTGACCATTCGCAGAACGGCAGCGGGCAGGTCTCTGCGATCGGCTGTTTGCTCAGTGCATGTCAGGGTCTTGCTAGCGTGTATTCTTACACTAGCCTGGATACAGACTTAACTTACTTAGGTTAGAGGCAACGCTCTACGTTTCCACTCGCATACATCTACCAATATAGCTGCATTTACGTAGATAGCGTTCACGTTTTGTAGTCTAGATTATCTATATGTACAACAGTCGATCCTTTACGAGGTATTCCCAAGATGTGGATAATTTTGTCCCTGTCAATTTATAGATTCATATTTCATATCTGTGTATATTATGACCATCGTAGTGCCTCAACAACAAGAACCACAGAATTCAAAGTTGGAACCTTGATCGTGAGTGCTTATCTACCTCATACTGTCTGCTTATTATAAGCTAGCATACCTATATGCATACCTGCAGTCTGCAGTCGGACGTGGTGACGAATCTGTACCCGATTTGCAACGTTCAATGAGTTGTTGGTCACATGCAAATATACAAAACAACCCCATTGGCTTTCTCGCCTTTCTCCAATCCAAAGACTGTACTAAACTTAACTATAGCCAGGTAGGTTGCAAGGGATGAGTTAGATGATTATTTTCCATGTAGATGAGATATTTATCTTGATATGTTTACCCAAGTACTTAAGTGTGCAGACAGCGTTGTTTCAAGGTGGTCTGGTTAGGAACTATACCGATAGCGGTTCGATCGGGTCATGAGTCATGTGGCAGCTTTGAGCTTAATTGAATAGGCCAATGCTAGTGGTTGGGTAACCTCGAAGGAAAAAAGAAAAGAGTGAACAATAAAACAAGGGTACGGGAGGAATTCGACAGAAACGGAAAAAGGCAAAAAGGTAAAAAGATAAAAGGATAAAAAACCAGTTCTTAGCGGCCTGCCTAGTAATTCTTTTTTCGAATGAGGTATTGAGTATACCTTTACAGAGTGGAGAGTATGCAGCACATTGTGGATGTCACGAGAACACTAACATGACGCTCTAGAGTCCGAGTTGCGACACGTATACTCATTATTCACTATTTTGCTTGTGACACAATGTCTCCGATCGATAAAGAAGCCCGTCCCACCGCCCATCCGCAAGCAGCGTCGTCTCGAAAGCTGTTCAAGGGTACACTGAGTCCACCCCGCGTGCAACCGGCACACAAGTCCTACACTTTGACCCCGGCATCCATCTCGGAGGTTTCAATCAAAGACCCGGCGGACAAACAAGCTTCAAGTACGGTCGCCGCCTTGCCCTCTAACCTAGAAATGGCCCGTTTCATGATTGTATATGCTCATGCTCCCTCTCGGCATACAGTTCGCCGCCCCATTGCCATCTCATCCACGGCGGTCCCGCAGCCCTTTGTGGACCCAGCCGTCCTGCAGCGACGTCTGCCTCTTTCTTGACTAGCATTTGTCTAGTTCCGCTCTCGTTCCAGAGCTCGCCCCCCAGGGACCAGACCAGAAACCAGACCAGCCTCCTAGCGATGTTTCCATGTACCATGTGCGTGGAGGCGGCGTCAAACTGCTTGCTGCAGCCCTTACAGTAGCTGATCCTTCTATGGACCATTGGTAGGGCAGACATTACACAACTCGTCCCGCACTCCGGCCAATGCTCCGCTCGGCTGGCCGTATCACGTGGATGCGGATACTCTCACTCTCTTTTTGGCGGTTTCGGGATTGTCCTTAACCATGATGCCTGACACATGGGGGCCAGCTTCAACAAAGTTCGACGAGTCATCCGAAGTATAGACCCATTGTTTTAGAGTTGGTAATACCACGGAATCTATTTCAGCCGTCCTCATAAGGCTGACTGGCATTTTCAATGGCATCTTGGCGGGCTAGATTCTATTGCAAGGATGAAGTTTGCCACAATATATTTCACCTAACTTCATATCGAGAGATCTCTTTTTTTCTTACCACTTCCACTTTTGTTGGAAACAACCCACCGGAACTAGTGGCTAGTTGCTTAGCAATCTGCGGATGATAATGGTATTCTACTTAAAACCCAAACAGTACAAACAGTGTATATAATAGCCTCGGAGACGAATAGTATCTTGCTGCTCTGCATTATAGATCCAGAATACCCAATAACAAAAGGAATTAAGTCGTATAAACTACACGCTCGGACCTCTTACAGTATATCAGAGTAGTGTATTGAAGTGCTGTAATGGCTGCTGTATTTTCAAGACCGAGTGTTGGAATTATGATGCAGCCTGCGCAAGGGAACGGTGAAAGCAACTTAATCATAGAATGAGAAAGCGACATCATACTATATTAATCACGCACATCCATTCAAGAGCAATTCCATTATATTCTATTCGTTATGATATTTACTATTCTCCCTCTCTCTTTGTGTTCATCTTAGTTGGCACTAAATACAGTTGTAAAAAACCAATTACAAGAGCCCTCGTATCGAGAGTACTGAATGATTGATTCATCGCTGACATATATACAAGGAAAACAAGGTCAATTTTGAGCTTACACGCTTCTTCGAGCTCAGTGATAACCGAGTCACTATTCAGTAACTATCAATTATATTTTTTACTCGCTTTTAAAATCTACATTTCCCGAGAAATCAAATAGAGGTGCTCTATGTCGTGATACATGCCAGTATCTTTTCCTTTATTCACGTACACCTTCTCTCTTCCCCTTGCGACGTGAGTACACGACAATTATTAAGTAAGGTGAAACCAAGCATAAAACCCTGGTCGCATGCGAAGCTCTTGTGGCCATCAAAAAGAAGGCGCCATTAAAAGTGTCATTGCGTTTAAGCATGAGGATCTCACCGTTTTTGAGAAAAGGACAATAAATCACACCCTATGTCCAGTCAGTGTAAGGCATAGTTACAGCCTCACTCGGGGAAATTAAAAGCATGCTAAAACAAATGAAACAAGATTTGATTGATTTAAGTTCACTGAATTAATGACTATTGTATGTGTGCATTACTTATCTGTTGCGAGATGATGATTATCTATGGTTCAGTCACCCATTGCGAAGAATAAGTATGGCTAGGGAAAGCGACATATACCTAGGTATATGTAGCTCTATGATGTACTTCATCTCTGGAATGAAGATTTACTAATTCAATAGCGGTATTTGCGCTGAGTGAAGAGGAACGTCGTGTAGCGATAATCATTGGGTGTAATGCATGACTGATAGTCTTGAGTCAAACATGCGTCGTGTTCGTTGGTTGTGAGATCTGAGAGATTTATATGATAATCATCTATTCAGGTATATCAATAATGAAAGACAATGTTGCTGGCTGAAATGAAACTCTATATGTCCTTGTTCGATTTTGAGGCTGATAATTGAGGTGAGATTGCTTGTTGCTTGATGAGAAGGATGACGTCATGTCTTTATAAGCACTTTAAACGTAGACATACTAGCATGATCACGTTCGATAGGTTGCCATCCCTTTTAAACGTTATCCTTCAAGGTCGTAGAAACATTTGAAATGGAATCAAAATAGATCCAAAAGAGTGCGCAAGTCAACTGAAGCCCAATTGGAAAGACATCGAACGCATGATGTTAGATTTCTGTATTGGTCATTGACATTCGCGCCATTGGGTCGGGAATAAGAGCGCCAAGATATTGAAACCGCGAAGTCGCGAGCACAACCCCGCTTTTGTGAACGGCTTCCATAATCACACTCGGCCATCTAAGAAGGCGTTTTGCTTACCAGATTAGGACTTGCGCTTTGCAGGCTCACGGTAGATGCCGATAGCCTATTCGCCTGACAATTGCTCAGCCGGCGCTGGCGAATTGTATGGCTAAGGAACTTCACTGAATTGAAAGGCAAATCGTTCTACGAGAAAAGGGTATCACTAACATCTTTTGCATAACAGAACAAGCTCATCAATTAACAAATCGACAATCAATAGGTTGCATATTTTATGTTGTAGCTTCGTTTCTCAATCTAAGTTCGTATAGGTATTCTTCTTTGCTATTATACGGTAGTGTAGACTCAACATTGTGCATCGTGCTAGCATCTGGTTAGTATGTAAGCCGTCAAGATGCTAGTAGCTTGGCAGTATCGGCCGGGCTGCTTACGCGCCAGATGTTGAGAGAAGTACGGCCGAATGCATCGCGACGAAGGTTCTGAACTATGAAACTCTTAGTTGTTCATTACCAATTATCATCGAAAGGCTGTCATAAAGGCTTCACGACTCAATGTTAATGGTTTCACTAACTGACAAATCGGACGAACCACTTCGCTTTTCGCGTGATGTGGCGCCCCCCCTAAAGTCCTGGATTGCAAGTCATCAACACCATTTGAGATTGAAAGTTAGTTATACAAGATATCGTAGCAATGGAGAGCAAGTCTTCATATAAGTCTCGACAATTCCTCTCTTCAATGCCATTCAATCCTGCTTCTCATTATCACTATCGGAACAACAACAACTACTACTACAAAGCAACCAACACTTTACCTTAACTCAAACAGCATTTTTTCCACATCTCGTAACCATCAATAACCACATCACAAACAATGTCTGCTAAGAAGATTATCACTGTGTTCGGTGCCACTGGCAACCAGGGCGGAGCCGTCGTCAAGCATTTCTTGAACGATCCGAAGCTGAACAGCGCCTGGGTCGTTCGTGCTGTTACCCGCGATGTCTCTAAAGACTCAGCCAAGACACTTGCTTCACAGGGTGCAGAAGTCGTCGCAGTAAGTTTATATATTCATTACTAAAGTAATGAACTGTAACTTATGACTTTTGTTCTATAGGCCGACCTCAATGACAAGACCACTCTCGTCAAGGCTGTCGCTGGGTCCGACACAGTCTTTGCCGTGACCAACTATTGGGAGAAGCTCGACATGGAGCTTGAGGAGCAGCAGGGTCGTAACATCGCTGATGCTGCTAAAGAGGCCGGCGTGAAACATCTTATCTGGAGCTCTCTCTTGGATGTCACTAAGTGTAAGTTTGAGAAACCTAGTTTTAGTATCGGAAGGTGGTAGTGAAGATCGACATACTAACATTCGTTGCCAGTGACAAATGGCAAGTACTCTCGCCTCTATCACTTCGACAGCAAGGCGCACGTGGAGGAGTACATCCGAAAGCTCGGGATCTCAGCCACATACTTTATGCCAGGCTTCTATATGCCTAATATCCCCGGTGGAATGATGTCGATGCAGGGCGAGAACTGGGTCTTCAGCCTGCCTATCGCATCCGATTCGCCTATCCCCTTGTACAACCCAGCCGACACGGGCAAATATGTCAAGGCCATCGTAGACAACAAAGAGGCTCTCCTGGGCAAGCGATTCCTAGGTGCCTCCGAGTACCTCACAGCGCAGGGCGTCGTCGACACTTTCAAGGAAGTGTTCCCCGAGACTGGAAAGGCCGCCGCATATCACGAGACGCCGAAAGACGGCTTTTACGCCTTCATGAAAGGAACTGGCATGCCTGATTTCGCCGTCGATGAACTCTACGAGAACATGGTGCTCATGCAAGACTTTGGATACTACGGTGGTGAATCGCTTGACGAGTCGCATGGATTTGTTGTGGACAAGCTTACTACATGGGCTGAGTTCGTCAAAAATGCCCCTGCTTTCGCTGATCTGAAGTAGAAGAACTAGAAAAGGCAAAATAGCTCAATAAATAAAAATTACTGTATTTGTATTAGAAAATTTGGTGAATGAATGCCTTGAGTGTAGTTCAATGATAGCTTAGTACTTTTTTGTATATGTGTTTTATGGCTTAAACTAGTTAGTTCATAAACTATTATTATATGTTAATTTATAAGAATAGTTAAACACAAGCAATTCTGTACTGTGAATAAAGTTTATTCATTGCATCAATCTATAAATATATATACTTGATACACTGCAGAGTTTATTTTAAGGCTGCATGTTCTACCTAGTATGCTTCTTTGACTACACAAGTTTAACAGGTAATGTTGTCATAATTATGTTTACAAAGGTTTGCATGAGGGGTGAGACGGAAATATTTAGTTGTCTACGAAAGACTTGCATTCGAGGCAGTTTGAATGGTATGATATAAAATTTGAGTTCATCGAGCAACATACGGAAACATGTGTAATTACTTCAGATGGAAGAAAACGAAGAAATATGGAGGAGGATTTCTGCCACGTGAGGAGCTGTAATCCAGAAGCCGAGGCTCCTGTACTAAAATGCCGAGTCTCGGCCGCTGTCGAGACTGTACACGGACCCACTTTCAATTGAAGGCGGCAAGTGCAGGCCCACTCATTTCCAACGGCCCCAGACCACCATCATCGTCTCCATTCTCTCATTTCATCCACCCATCCATCTGGCCATCTCCAGATTCTGCGGTTGTCAGCCCATATCGGATACCTGGGCGCTGTCGCTTTACTCTGTACCAATCGGCCCCGCGCTGCTAATTCACTTGTCTTTTCCTCATCTAATTAACAGCGAAACGGTGTCCTCGCCCTGGTGTACCGATTACCAATATAGTAGAGCAAGGAGTCCCTGGACCACCAGCGCCCCCGAGCACCTACATATACATCATCGCCCGCTGCGCTCGCCGCGGCCCGAGCGGGCGTCGAGACCGAGTACATGGCCTCGCCGCCAAAACCCTGGGAACGCGCCGGTGCGACCGGTGCGGCAACTGGTATGTTATTGCTTTTGATTTCTCGCGATCCCGGTTCCGGTCTTAGCCGCAGCCTGAGCCTCAATTTCGCGTCCTCTCTGTTGTCCATGTGCTTCCTCTTCTGACTTACATTGTCTCCTTTGAACAGCGACTATGTCTGCGCCCATAGCCGCTACCAGTGGCGTCTCTCTCCCCACGTCGAATGCTATCACTGCCCCCTCATCAACAACAAGTACTACAACGCCTACTGTACCCCCTCGTCCCGACTCCCTATCCGCTGCTGTCAACCAAAACGCCTCTGCTTATAGTCGCATCGGAGCCAACCCTTATAACTCGACGTATTCATCTCCCTACTCATCGCCTTATACGAGGATGGGAAGCATGGGAGGCATGGGAGGCTACGGATACGGAAACTACGGCGGTTATGGTGGCGGATATGGTGGGTACGGTGGTGGTATGTACGGCAGCAGCATGTATGGAGGGATGCCGGGCATGATGCCGAATGATCCCAACAACCCCAACAGCTTGACAAGTCGCTTCAGCAACAGCACACAGGCGACCTTCCAGATGTTAGAAGGGATTGTCGGCGCATTCGGCGGTTTCGCTCAGATGCTTGAGAGCACCTACATGGCTACCCACTCGAGCTTCTTCGGTACGTGAATCCCGAACGTGTTCTTCGTCTAACTTATCCACTCGCTAACTCGATAAAGCCATGGTGTCTGTTGCTGAGCAGTTCGGCAACCTTCGCGATACTCTAGGTTCCGTATTAGGCATATTTACCCTGATGCGCTGGATCCGTACTTTAATTGCGAAACTCACTGGCCGTCCCCTCCCAGCTGACGCCACGGCCCTGACGCCTGCCGCTTTTGCCCTCTTTGAGGGCCGACAAACTCCTGGCCCCAACGGTGCTCCCGGCCAACCGAAGCCCAGCAGAAAGCCTCTGATCTTCTTCCTTCTCGCTGCTTTCGGCCTGCCGTACCTCATGAGCAAGGCGATCCGATCTCTCGCCGCCTCCGCGGAAGAAGAGGAACGCAAACGGATGGAAGCTATGGGCCAGAATGCCCCGCTAGACCCCACCAAACTCGAATTCTGCCGCGTTCTCTACGACTTCACTCCCGAGGCAGGAAATGCGACGCAAGGAGTGGATCTTGCTGTCAAGAAGGGCGACTTCATCGCAGTTCTAAGCAAGAGCGACCCACTAGGTAACCCTAGCGAATGGTGGCGATGCAGAGCGCGGGATGGCCGACTGGGTTACTTGCCAGCTACATTTTTGGAACCTGCTAGGGTCTCCGGCCAACCTGTTGCTGCCATCAAAGCGGCTGAAAGCGAGCCTGGAAACTCGAGAACAAATTCAATCACCAGTGCGACCCCGCCACCACCGGCTATCACAAGTAAAGCGGGTGACATCTCTCCCGAGAGTTTCCAAAAGTCCCAATTTTACTCTTAATAGAACCAGGTTTCTGCATGATGGCATGCATTAGCTAACAACGCTGGCCATGACGGCCATTCGAAATATTTCTTTACTAGCGGAGTTGCATCTGGCATAACGGATACTTCGTTGTGTATCACGTGCTGGGATGTTTCGGATCGATCAGCATTATATATATATATACCTTCATATGTACAAAGTCAAAAGTCTTACAGGAGCTTCTTCTTTCTGATTGATGGTAGCTGGGCGTTTTTTGTTTGGATTTGGGAGGAAACGCCTACTAGAGGCTACCCGGTGAAACATGACAGAGCTGACTTGTTTTGTTGGGTCTGGCTTGTCCATGATAATATGGATGGTCTCGTGTTCACGCTGTAGCGAGGGCAATAAACCACTCGTTCACAATTGAAGAATAATTGCATTTTATTGTATTACTTGTATATGTGATTTGTAATTTGTCATGAGGGTGTTGTTTTCTTTTTCAGGCTATGATGTTGTTCGGAACTGATGTGTTTATCGGCACCGATTGGGGAGTTGATTACAAAAGCGGCCCCGTCTGCTCGTATGTGGTAACTGGGCAAACCCCTTAATGATTCTTATTTTTGTTGCGTCCTCAGATCGTAGCCCTCTTGTAGTGTGTCGGTGAGTGAGTGACTAAAAAAGCAGATAACAATCACTTTATTTAACTTTATTGAATGTGGTTTACTTATCTCCACCACGGTCCAACTTATGGACATATGAAAGAAAATTACGAAGCGGTTCAAGCTGAAATAGGATTACTGCTCTTACGGTTTAAGTGAAGATGAATGAGGCGGTGATATATAATTATGAGTCAACATGATGTAGGAGTATGCTTTTTGAGATGTAGCTGTATTAAGATTCTAAGATTACATACAATTGTACACACATAGAGCAAGTACATGTGCACGATCACGTTGAGATTGAACTTGAAGTAACGTATAAGCTCACATTTTAGAGTACATAAATATAGAGGTGAAGATGTAGTACAAGAGATTAGGTGCCATAGAAATACAAGCCTACCTCAGAACGCCTACGAGGTTCAAGGTAACTAGGCAGCTTCCTGCGGCTGCGTAAAAAGATGATATATCTTCTGCTGGGTAGGCGTGGTCTTCGACGGGCTGCCTACAAGCAGATCCTCTCCTTTATTATTCTTGGGGAATGCGATGACGTCTCGAATCGAGGGAACATCGCAGAGCACTGCAAGGAGGCGATCGAACCCGATCGCCATCCCGGCGTGTGGGGGACACCCTGCTCTCAGCGCCTCTAGCAGATGTGAGAACTGGCCCACGCCTTCGTCGGTCATCTTCAGGACTTCTCGCATCATATACTCCTGCACCTCGGCGACGTGAATACGCCGACTTCCACCGGCAACTTCTACCCCGTTGAGCACAAGGTCGAAATGATCGGCTTTAGCCTTGAGCGGGTCTGTCTTGAGAAGCTCGACGTCTTCGGCTGACAGGGGTGCGGTAAAGGGGTGGTGCGTTGAAGAGAAACCCGCTGATCCACCCTGGCCTGGGTTGCCGTCGTCTGGTGTGAACAAGGGGAATTCATGCACCCAGACGAACTGCAGTGAGGAGTCCTTGTCCATCAAACCTTTCTCGACGCCGGTGTCATATATCAGCTTTCGGAGCCTACCGAGTTCTGTAGAGCCACCTTGGTGAGGCCGATTTTTGCGCGCGTGTATGATAATCACGTCGCCGTCCTGACATTGCAGCCAGTCGTCGCTGCTATAGTTTGTAATCTTCTCTGCTGCTTCATGTCCTAAGGCGGATAGGCCCTGGAGTGGCTTCGATGAATCGAAGACGAATACGCCGGGCGTGCTGTCGCCGCTTAATCTGTGAGTTGTATTTGGAAGGGCGTCGAACAAGTTCTTGATTAATTCCGCCGAGTCTCCAGGTGTACCTGTGAACCGGAACTTGCAGGTTTCTACAATGGGGTCCTCAAGACTAGTGACCATGCGCTTGAAATCTGGAGAGAGCCAATCGCCTATTTCAGTTATCTACTGCTGGTTAGTGCAAAAAGCCTTGTTAACAGCTCGAGGGCAGTGAGATTACCTGTGATGCCTGGAGCGACGTTATCCGGAGATCTGGTTTATCTATGCCGTATTTGCCCATAGATTCATCGTAGGTTATGTACAGGTTACGAGAGTTTATCTTAGGGGGTTCAAGCTTGTCAGTTTCATAGCCACTTCTGTCTTTATAATAAGCGGAAAGCGGCCGATTCAGAGCAGTCATCAAGTGATTGATCGCCTCTGATACACCCCTTCCATCTATAAAATTCATTTCAAGGTCGACCTATCCCCGATTAGCAAACTTCAACAAGACACGAGATGGGAACAAACCTGAGTGAATTCGGGCTGCCGGTCGGCGCGGTGGTCTTCATCTCGGAAGCACCTGGCAAACTGGAAATACCTTGAAATGCCACCAGCCATCAAGATCTGCTTGTACTGCTGGGGGCTTTGGGGCAAGGCGTATGCGAATCCTTTTCGTCGAGTTGGCACCAGAAACTCCCGAGCACCTTCTGGGGTTGACTTGAACAGCACTGGTGTTTCCACTTCCATGAAACGGTGATACCTTAAATCCTTGCGAAACGCAGCAGCCACGGAATCGCGGAATCGCAATCGTGCATACAGAGCAGGGTCGAACTTTAACTGCAGGTGGCGAGATTGAGGGGACCACACAGCATCTTTGGAGACGATAATATCCTTGGGAAATGTGTTTAGGTACTGGATGGACCCCAACTTCACCTCAAATTCCGCCAGTTCAGGCGGCGGCTTAGACTTAGTGGGAGAGGACCGAGAAGAAGCTTTATTATTGGGGTGGGTAGCGCCCTTTTTGGGACTCAGGATTCCTGTAACAACCACTGGACTATATGCCGGCACCGACTTCAGGGCGGTGTGGGCTGCTTGTTGTACAGAGCCCTCCTCTTCCCACTTCGATACAATTTGAATAACTTCGCGACGCCACTTAGTCAGCGTTATATAACAGAAACTCAAGTTCGCGCTCTGGTCTCGACGTTTTCCAAGAAACCCCTGCAGAGTGATCTCTTGACCTGCCTGGAGACGGTGAGGTATAGGCCTCCGTTTCTTCTTGATAATATCAACTAGAGTGTAATAATACTTAGTTGCGTTAGCTCAGATGAGATGAGATGGGAATTCCATACACGAGTTTTTGAAGATGTCGAATTGGGCTTCGAGCTGGGTGCTTGGGGATGAGGGTGCGGTCTGGCTGGTCTCGGAGCTAGAGAAACGACATTGTGGTTTAGGTTGCCAGAGTGACCGTGCACTGCTGCTGCTGGATATGGCGACACGTCTTGAGGCAACCCTCCTGAGCGGGGACGCTATATAGAGTCGCAGCATAGCATATGTGTGTTCATATGAACCTTTCGCTCTCAAAGTTTGTGTAAGTTCATGTGTCCGGTTGTGGATGTTCAATCGGTTTGCCCGTAAGGCGATGGTCCCACTTAAATCCCCGGCAGTACCTGCATCGTTCGACCTAGTGGAGCCACGCACACTGATCTGTCCATCACCTGCCAGACACCTGCGGCAATCTGTAGCTTCTTTTGCGAGCTCAGTATATCTTTTTCTGTTAGCTGGTGGGGCTTCGAACTCTTCTTTTCTTTCTTTCCTCATCCTTCCAATTCAAATAAATGTGAGTTTTAGCTGATCGCAGCGCACCAGCTCGTCTTTTTTCCATCACTAACTGTTCTCATTGCTAATACTGTTTCTCTCAGATGATGAAAGCCGCGTGTATCATATGATGCGTTCCGCTTCTCGGAGCTTCAGTAACTCTCCTCTTCGGAGGCTCAAGTGGTGCTGGGGTAACGAGAAGAACGGAACCATGAAATAAGCGTTCGACACATCTTGGACCTTGTTTACACTCGAACGCGAGAAGGCAACTCTGACAAAATATTTGAATACTGGAAGATGTGAACACGTTCGCTCCGACTTCAATCTCCTGGGGGCTAGATGGGCAGGCTGGTTTTGGTGGTATGCAATATCAGCTATGAACGCTAGTTATTCGCTGCTACCGTACCCATGCCAACCCGCACCACGTAGTGATGGATATTAGAGCTTCACTTTGCTATAATTGCCAAAACCTCAAGTGTGGTTAATCCCCGAATTGTCCTTGCCCTGGTCCTCTTTCCTTCCCTTTCCTCTCTTAACTGAAGCCCATCACCTTCTGCACCCGTTTCTAATATGCTATGACGAGTATATCAGCTTGGAATGGCTAGGAAATTCTTGTACATACATGGCTAAGTTGCAGATTTCCGAGATAACATTCACGTCATGACCATAGGGTTGCGCGACCTGAAAGCCTGGTCGACTACTCGCACTAAGATGAGACATCAGATGTATCAGTGTTATGGGTTTACCTGTTCAGTGGCATATGGAAATGTTAAAAGCCCGGGTAGACCTAGGTAAGCGTCGGTACATCTCATAACTGATGCCGTTAGTAGCTTTCTCTCGGGAGGCGGGATCGAGAGATCCGCAACAGTCCGATGACTATGATGACCTGTTCCTGTTTTATCTCGGAATATGCTAATGCCATACTCGGAACGGTGGTGAAAATCAAACCTTTCAAGGCAAGGTAGTGTTTGAGACCCACATGGGAGAGGCTCTCGACCCATCAGCTTTCAGATGTAATCTGAATTTTTAGTTGCTTGTCCTTCTGGCGGCGTAGAAACGGTCACATTCCACCCTACGTACTATCAGTAGTTGAGTTGCAGACGCACTTGGGCCTTATGCCCGTATGAATATACAAGCCTTGCATTTCTTCTATGGAACCATTTTCACCGCGTTATCTCATATAACTTGCAACACACAACCGGATTTGGACTGTTGAAGGCGTATTACGGGATATATATGTATACGTAGCTCTATCAAGATTATCTATGACAGCTCTGCGCATCAAAAAGAGGAATAGTCCTAGCTCTAAAGTGTACCACGACCATGGATTTTCGGGTACTATCCTGAAACTACTCGGAAGTGCTCCGATGCGAATTACAATTACAAGCCCGATTATCATATTCGCGGCTGTTTCTATTCTGCTGAAGGATCTCAACAATGATCGCCAGCTGCTGAGCGTATATGTGCCTATAGGGAGATTGTTTGAATCTCGATACGACAGAAGTATGCAGCAGATAGTTATCAATACCTGAATAATATATCTTAATACTTTCAGGTGAATTGTCTCTGACACGAATAATACTACGTAGCCTCGTCTCGCAAAGCGACGCCGTTGTTGGGTGAAGCACAAAAGCGGTATATAACTACTTCTGTTCGATTCCTAGGCATTTGGATCTTCTCAATAAACCGTGGAACTCAAAGTAGTAATTAGATATGCCCTAATTGTATTCATGACCATTCGTGGGCCCTATACATCAAACTGGGCTTTATCCCAACCTCTGAGCTCTGTAACGCCCATAAGTTTAGAGAGGGCTGATTAGCCCCATTCATAACATTGTCGAGACAGTCGTTCCACGGCCTTCAGCGGGCCTCGACGTGACCTTCTGTGAGACTCTTGTGAAACACTCGCGATGACTTCCTCAGTTCCAGGGCCAGTTGGAGCCTCGAAAGATAATATTACTCAAAGAGGCGAACCAAATTTATAGACCCGGCAGCCCCTCGGCTGCCTTTTGCCCTGACGAGTATCAGACATGTATCCCTGTTTACGAGAACACGATACTCTTTTCAGATGTCGAGCTTTCTTATTCCTCTATCTGAGGTGATAGATACTGTCCTTCGACTCTCTCGATCTCGACTAAGTGATGGTTAGATTTTGGGCGATTAGTTCTTCTATTAAGCGAAGCATCAATAAGGCACTTTGGCGGAGTGGTTAACGCGCGGGCCTGCTAAGCCCGTTCCTTCGGGAGCCAGGGTTCGAATCCCTGAGGTGTCGAAATTTCATCATTATTAATGAATTCTTCTTTTTCATTCTTCCGCATCGATGGGGGAAAAAGATATCTTTTTTTGCACAGGCTGTGGTCAGTAAAAAGGAAAATGGACACTGCTCTGCTGAAGTGCCTCGATGAAGCTTTTAATGAGTATGTTAACATGTAAATCATGTTGCTTTACATAAAACTAAACTAATAACCCACATTGATTCTCCTGCGAAATGTCATTATAAGCAAGGAGCGAATGAGATGGACCGCTAACTTGCTAGTCCCTCCCAGCTTTGCCGGATCACCGGCGAGTTGCCAAGGAATAAGGAGCTGGAAGAGCTGATATGCATAGCTACATCAATGCGATTCACATGCAGAAGGATGTATGTGTGGGCACTAAGCTAGGAAGTAGATGTTGTTAGGTTATACTCAGGTTGCTAAATTTAGGATATCGTCATGGCGCTGGAGAGATAGTATCTACCTCAGCAAGTTAAGTTTGTAAGTATTTATCGAGGTAGGGATTTGGTAATATAGGAGTAGAATATAGGTAGGAGGTAGCAGTCCGAGATTGACGTCGTAGGTAGGTATTTCAGAACCTTCTGAGACGTCGTTAGCAGCTGTGTAGCCAAGAGCCAGTAACTTTTAGCGTCAGCTTCTCCTTTAAGCTAGCCCACCGGCTTGCAGGTATAGGCCCCACTGACGACGTATCTGCCCGACGCTGGAAGTCAACTCCCAATTTCCAACCTGCCGACGGCCGCTCGCCACGACGACACGGACAATCCACGACCCACGTCGGCCTCTCGCGACGACACCGCCGCCCGCTGACGAGCAGTTGTTACATGTCCACTTAAATCGATAATTGCATTGTTAACCCAGACAATATCGTAGTCTCGACGACGTTGTACGCCAGACCGCGCTCGCCATGGAACGACGCTGACTGACTCTTGTACGCTGTCCACCGTCTACCGTCCACCGTCTCCCCCGATCTGTCCGTCCGCCGGGCTGTCCGTCTGCTCGTCTGCTCGTCCTCGTCCTTCGTGCCTTGTCCGCCCTTCGTCTGCTTGACCGTCATTTACGCCTGTGTCTACGCTACGCTCACGTGTACGCTCCTGTTATTTCCGGGGATCAGTGCTGCAGTTCGAGCGCTGTACTTGGCATCTCAAATTACGCCGTGGTAGCGTCGTAGTGACGTGCAGCTTTTGTCCTACCGTGACGACGTTACATTGCTCCAACTCAGCCCAGTGCTGATCTGCGTTGCGCGCAAAAGCGGAACCTGGCCGACGATACCGACAGTTGATCATCCGTGCATTCCCGATTCCCTTCCCCGTCCGTACTCTTGCTTCTCCTGGCCACACCGCCCCCTGACGGGGACTGTGAGAAGAGATGTCGAGCTCCTTCGAGAAGTCCGTCAAGGGCGCAACCAAGATCAAGGTGAGTCTGGCCCCTGAAAGCCGAAACTGGGCTTCTTCTGGATTCCGCCGTCCGTACTGACTGGTCTGACTGTTGTAGGCTGCTCCCCCGAAGACGAAGTACATCGAGCATATCCTGGTAGCTACTCACGCAGGAGAGGCTGGTGTGGGGGAGGTGTTCCGCGCTCTTCAAAACCGTCTCCGAGACTCGACTTGGACCGTCGTCTTCAAGAGTTTGATTACCGTACATTTAATGATTCGAGAGGGCTCGCCTGACGCCACGTTATCATATCTTGCTAGGAACCGTAATCAGTTAGCGATCAGCTCCTTTACAGATGGTTCGTCCCACACTGCGACTACTCAGCGCTCTGTGCTAACTCATGCCCTATTCTAGCTCAGATACAAGGGCGAAATATACGGCACTATGCCTCCTATTTAGCTGAGCGGGTGCGTGCCTACAAGGATACTAAGATAGACTGGGTGCGTGCCAAGGAGACGCGACTCGAGAGCCTTTCGGTTGAGAAGGGTCTCTTGCGAGAGACTGAAGCAGTCCAGCGCCAACTAACTGCTTTGCTGAAATGTGATGTATGTTTATGTAATTCATTCTGTGGAGACGATCGAATGGCTGACTGGTGGCAAGGTTTTGGATGAGCCTGAAAATGAGATTACTATCACCGTTTTCAGGCTTCTTGTTCTTGATCTTCTAAGTCTCTTCCAGGTCCTGAACCAGGGCATGATCAACATACTCGGTAAACCTGGCAGCTTATCATTTTGTTATATTGATCAGAGACTGACGACTGTTAGGACACTTCTTCGAGATGTCGAAGGTGGATGCGGAGCGGGCTATGGACATCTACCGCCAATTCACCAAAACTACGGATGCTGTCGTCCAGTATCTGACCGTGGCTCGACAATGGGAACCTCACACGAGGGTGGAGGTCCCTAAGCTGAAACACGCTCCCGTAAATCTGCGTCGCCAGCTCGAAGACTATCTTAATGACCCTGATTTTGAAATAAACAGGAGACAGTATATAGCTGAACAACAAGCTAAAAAGAAGGGTGGTATATCGAAAGGCGAAAAGAGTGCGCCAGAAACAAAGCTAGAGGCCGCTAATCCGTTCCCAACAGCAAACTCATCATCTGCATTTGCTCCAAGAGCCCCTCAGGCTGCCAAGGGTCCTGATCCTGATCTTATCGACTTCTTCGATTCAATAGAGCAGAACCAGACCACAATGAGCACCCAGCCCAATGCTCAGCCAAATCAAACGATTCAAATGCCACTGGCGAATTCCGGTAACCCCTGGCCGACAGGAATCCAGCAGCCGACGCAACTGCAAGATAATGGCTTCGTAACTCAAACCACGGGGTTCCCGAATAACAGTCCATTTCAACAACCAAATCCCACCGGGTTTCCATTGCCACAACAGATCCCTCCCCAAATGCCTCCTCAAATGCCTCCTCAAATGCAGCCCCAAATGCAGCCCCAAATGCAGCCTAACTTCACAGGCGCCGGTTTTGGTGGTTACACACCTCAACCAAGTTTCACTCCTACCAGTCTAGCCCCGATACCCCAAGACTCTGTCGCCTCTTACCCTACAGGGTCTCTCTCACCCCCCATGCAAACCGGTCTGCAAACTGGTCAACAAACGACGAATCCGTTTAGGGCGTCGATGATGATGGCTAACCCCACGGGCATGCCTGTTAATAGCACCATTCCAAATGGCTTTCCTGCACAGCCGGGCCCTCAGATGCAGCCTCCCAGTGCACTCACTCGACAACCGACAAACCCATTTGCCAGATCGTCGCCTCAAGCTGCGGTGCCCTTTTCTAACCCGCCGTCAACTTCGCCGTTCCAGTCACCGCCACCTATCCAGCCTACAGCGTCGCTGCAACCCGTAGCTACGGGGACGAACCCGTTCGCGAGGAATTTCTCGCCCGTGGGGAACCAAGCCCAGCAGCAACAACGGCCTCAGACGAGCGGGGGTATCGTACCGCAAGCTACAGGTGCTACGAACCCGTTCCGGCAGGGCGCTTTTGTCAACCATCAGACCGGATTGGGATGGCAGCACAACCAAATGCCTATCGGTGGTGGCCTAGATCAACTGCCCACACAGCCCATCTTTCCTCGGCCGGCGCAGCAGACAGCATGGGAGCAGCAGCAGCAATAGTTGCTCAGTGACTGTCTCGAGCCAGGGTAGTTTAGTTACACGACGAAGACAGGATGAGCGGCCACTTGTAAAACTCAATCAATTACTCTGAAGAGCGTTTTTTTCTTTTATTCTATTTTAGAAGCTAGTTTGCCCGCTTCCGGAGAAGAAGGATGAACTTTATTACCCCGTTTCCCCCGCCTTTCAAGTATCTCCTTCCTACTATGATGGATGGATGGATGGATAGCGTTTGGCTTTCGCTGCACTTCGCAATGTAACTATGACTACTATTACTATTACCACATCATACGTTTTCCTGTCAGCCTGGGTCAGGAGGGTCAGGTCAGATTAGATAGAGATGCGATATTACTCGCTTTTGCTCACCACCAACACGTTGCGAGCGAGGCGTGTGTATCAATAATACATTGATGGAAATTCCTTCCACGGCTTTATTTGTCTTGTCTGGCTTTACGTGCCTCCCTTGATATCTTGATTGGGTAAGTTGTAGAAGCGAATCTCCCGGGCTCATCAACTCAATTGATCGTTCATATATGTTTTCCATTTCCTCTTGGGGTATTATATATCTGTCTGTCTAAATATCTCAGGATGCACAACCTACTCATACTCTGAGTATTTCCTTTTCATCTATTTTGATGCCTCTGATCAAAAGGCTTTGAGTTTGACTCTTGAACCCAGTCTGGCCTTGCCTGTATGATATTTTTCTGCGCAGCGTAACCCGATTTCGTGCGTCTAGCCCATGTGAAAACAAAAACGCCGTCGCTATGCTCTGTGAGATATTAGATGACGGTCGTAGTACGTGACCTACATAATGAGAGCTGAGCTTCTCTCTTCATTCGTTGTTGTAAAATTAATCTCCATGACCCAGATGTGAAGTAAATTTCATGGCCCGTGTGATTGATACCCGCGGCGACAAATCTGGAGTCTTGGATTTTCAGGCCCACGGCTGTAGCTATAGACCTGAGCTTTCACAGCCATGTCCAATAATAGTATCCCCAGTATAGATTGCTGAGAGCTGCAAGTCTGCCTTTTTGGTATCACCCAAATACATCATCAACGTCCATGCGCCCCGAGACGCGAGCGGCCTCCGCCGCCAGAGCAGTCCCCGGACCGCGAGCAACATCCTGCGTCTCGTCGGCAATGCTGACGCCCAGACCGGAAAAGGCATCGAACATGGCGCGCGCGACATACTCCGAGATGCTATACCCGGGCACGCGATGGTCGTCGTTCGTGCGCGCGGGCTCAAGCCATGGGTTCGGATAGGTATCGCGTAGTGCGTACCGCGAAGGCTCGAGGGCAGGCCCTAGACCCGCGAAGGGATCGTACGGTTTGCTCAGGTCCTCTTCCTCTTCTGAGGTCTTCCTGGTCTTCAGCCCGCGGATCGACAGCGTGTTCTTCGTGCCCTCGTTATTGTTGAGGAGACTGGAGTAGTGCGCCCCTGATATAGAGGCAATGAGAGCTTGCTTCTCCGCTACGATCCGCGCCTGGATCTCGGCTGCTGACCCGGGTTCTCCCCGTGCCAGAGCCTCCATGACCTCAGCGTTGATAGTAGCCTCAGCGGCCCTTGCGCGGGCTTCCTCACGCGCCTCCTCCGCCCGACGCTGGCGCGCGGTCTCGGCTTCCGCCTCGGCACGCTTCTGGCGTGATAGCTCAGCTTCTCTACCACGGCGCTTATTGCGCTCGATCTCGTCGCGGAACTCCTGCTCGCGATGCAGCAGCTTCTGCTCCGCAGCGCGCCGCTCATCATCACCGCCAGAAATAAGATCAAAGGTCAGATCCTCGACGTCCTGCAGGTAATTGTTGTAGTCGCGCAGGGTCTCGAAGTCGTCCTCGCACATGTTGTAGGCGGCGGCGACGCGGCGGCGGATGTCGACCTCGCGCTCGACGGCGAGGTCGGAGAAGAAGGCGGAGCGGAAGCCGCGGTGGCGCAGGGTCTTGATGCAGGTCGCGTAGGGGCACTGCGCGGGGCCGGACTTGAAGATGTTGGTCACGCAGTTGCTGCACATCGGGTGGTAGCACTCTGGGTTGATCAGGAACTCCATGTCTGTGTTTAGGTAGCGCACGCGCTTGCATACTGGGCAGATGTCGGAGGGGATGGCTGTTGATGGGCCCGAGGGAAGCTTGACGACTGTCGAGCCGTTCGTGACGGGTTTGCGAGACATGATGGGCGCGATGCGACGTGTTCTTCTGTGGTGTGGCGAGCTCGGGGAGAAATGCTGCGTTCGGGCGTCTTGGTCTAGGGTTTCGGGGGTCGAGAGCAGAAATCGAAGCTGCGCATTTGGGAGACGCGGGCTTGCAGGAGCCGAGATGGTAACCAGACGGTGTCGGTACCGAGATGTAGCTAGAAGTAGAGAAAAGAGTGAGTGGTGTTGTGAGAAGATATGCAGAGCAGAATATTCGAGTAACAAAGCTCGTTCTTGATTTAGTATGTCATCAAATGGTATTGGTTGGCTCTTGAAGCGCTACAGGGATACAATACAAGGGTACAATACAAGGGTGCAGGTACCTCAAGGCACACTAGCTGCAAGCTTCTATGCCCCTCCATCAGCTTCATTATTAACTATTAGGTATGTACTTAAGTATGTATTTATTTAAACTAACCTACTGTTTCTTTCGCGTGACGACGGAAAACTAACAATAACACGAGGCCCAAACTATTCAGACAGAGAAACATAAGATACCATGGCTGACAAAGGTAAACACTATTTGAAAAAATATTTTTCACTCTACAAACTCAGAGCTCTTTGCCAGCATATACATCTTCCCAACTCCCATCTCTAGGCCGAGACCCCTCCCCCACCATGAATGACGAAGCTAACAAGCAGCCTTCTTCACACCACAGATCCCACACCCGGGCAAGAGGCAGCAGCCCGCGCCACAGAAGCCGCCGAGCAAGCAGCTCTACCATACAAATGGACCCAGATTATTTCCGAGCTCGACATCGTCATACCGTCCATCCCCGGAAACCTCAAGGGTAGAGATCTCGTCGTTGAGCTGAAGAAGTCCACGATCAAGGCTGGTATCAAGGGCCAGGAGCCCATCATCAATGTATGTGACTAAACCTATTCCCTCAGGCATGGTCAAATATCCCGAGCCCTTCAATATTGTCCACAAGCCTCTAACCCATCCCGACAGGGCGACCTCCCGCACACGATCCTCACCGAGGACTCGACCTGGACGCTGACGACGGCGCCAGACGGGACCAAGACGATCGAGATCCACCTGGACAAGGCGAACAAGCAGCAGTGGTGGGCGCACGTTGTGCAGGGGGCCCCCAAGATCGACGTGACCAAGATCCAGCCCGAGAACAGCAAGCTGTCCGACCTCGACGGCGAGACCCGCGGCATGGTCGAGAAGATGATGTACGACCAGCGCCAGAAGGAGCAGGGCCTCCCCACCTCGGACGACCAGCGCAAGGCCGATATCCTCAAGAAGTTCCAGGACCAGCACCCTGAGATGGACTTTAGTAAGGCTAAGATAAATTAGTGGTTGGAAAAGAGATACCCCCCGAAATATAGAATGAGAAAAGGATTCTTCCTGTGAATGATGTAAATGATGTAAATGAGACCGGTTTATGATGAAATGTCATGAAGTTATAATATGAGTGCTGATGAACATACATAAGTAGGCCTACGAGGTTGGATAGTCTGTCGCATGTCACAGGGTCGTAAGAAGCACGGCACAGAGCATTAACCATGAATTGATTTGAAGTTTAGTTATTATCCATCTATATGAATGCGCGAAGAGCTTCGTGCTCTCCTATCCACAGAGAAGTGAATATACGGCATGTTCAGGGAGAAACGAATAGCACACTCCCACAGAGGAATTGCTCCCGAGGTAGAGGCATCAGAGAGCCCTGTTCAATTTTGCTTTTGGAAACGCTAGTAATGTCGTAGCGGATGGAGAGCCGCTACGCATCAATTGTCTGATAATTGAGCGTTCCGTTTGGTTCAACATCATACATAAACCCAACACACCAAGGAGACTTTCACACCTACACATACATACGAATTGCTCGAGGGAACTCACCTTTTCGGTGCCGTCATATTTTCTTGAGCTTAGCGTGAAGCTGAAGCTGCTTTACTATGTGTTGCACACCCGACCGTTGTAACGATGGGAGCTCGGACATTGATTCACATGGCATGATATAACGAGGCTGTGGCTATGGAGCCTCAACATCACAGGGGCGGCCGTGTAGGTAGAATTCCAGAGTTGCAAAGTCAAGGTTATTGAGCTATTACAACTCCAGAGTCTAAGATTTGGCAAGCCTGGCAGCCTTGAAACGACTGACTCGCTTCGGCCCGCCCTCCTCCTCTTCCAGTGGCTGGATGGCGTCCGTATTCTCCTTGAGAAAGCCGCCTTGCCGGCCGATCATTTTGTTGCGCATCTTGTAGTATTCTTCCGTTACCTGCTGATGCAAGAAATTGGCGTCTAGTTCATCAGGCTCTTTGATTTCACTGGATGGCTCGTGCTCCAGGATGGTAGAGGCTAGAGTTTGGCCCTCCGGTCCTGAGGGTGCGTATTTTCCGATATCAGTGGGCTTCTCTGGCGCAATTAGTGGCGTTTGTGTGGCCGGTGGACCGTTTGCCCTTTCCTTTCGGAATCTGGATTGTTTTCGACCAGATTTTGGGGCAATATTACTTGGCCCCGAAGAACGACGCTCCGTCACATCAGAGAGCGGGTCGATTTCGGAATGTTGCGCCTGTAGCGGCTGCTGTCGAGGAGATGGGGATGAGGCTTCGGAAACGTCGAGAGTAGGAGCGAATCTAACACTCTTCTTCACATTGTCTTGGGATGTAGAGTTGGTGGGCGCGTTGCCGTTGGTATCAAGTAAGTTCGAGTTATTTTGAGTGGCACTAGACTTCTCCTGTCGAATGGCTATGCGTCCGATACCTTCAGAAAATTCGTCGTCCTCTTCATCGGCCTCTTTCTGCTCGCCGAATGCTTGCTTGCTGAGACGCTCCTTCAGCTCCAGCATCTCGCGTTTATAGTCGTCATCAACAATGCCAGATGTTGATCTTCCCCACTCATCTTCATCGTCATCGTCTTCTTCATTCTCATCATAATCCCAGCCATCGTCGTCGGCTGATCCGTCTTCCAGATTCAACTCTGCGACTATGGGTGCCATCTCGTACATCATTGTCTGTTTGTTGTAGCGAATCATATCTTCGCGTAAATCCGCGTCCTCTGGTGATTCGTCGGCGGGTCTGATCGGGTCTGATAAGATGTTCTCCTGATCTTTGGCCTGCCGATACAACTCTTCCAGTCTCTGAACAGCGTTACTAGGCCTCTCTTCATTCGTCTCTTTGGTGTCTTCCGCGAACGTGACGCTTTTCTTCTTGGGTGGCTGTTTAGCCTGAGGGATCTTCGCTACGGCTGCGCCATCTTGCCGTGGCCGTTGTTTGGCGCCAGAAGAATCGGAGGGGTCAGCAGCCGAAGAGCTGGTCGTATCAGGCGTTGTGCCAGGCGCCGATTCATGGGCGCCAGAGGGCAGTTCTTTAATACCAGCCTTCTCGAGCGCGTCCATCAGCTGTGGTTGACTATTCCCCGGCTGTCGCAGACTGAACGAGACGACATTGTCATCGTCGTCCAACTCCTCGCTAATCTCTGTGATAGGCAGACCATCGTCATCGGTGGCTTCCGGGTTGGTCACGACTCGTGCGGCAGCAAGCTTGTTCTCGGCGGCTTCGAGCTGTTTCTCAAGCGTGGCTATGTTCTTGGTGACGTAGTCCAGCCGGTTCGAGATGGTGCTGACCACCTGGTCGCGCTTCCTCGAATCATCGCGGCCGAAGATATCGATGAGCTCCTTCTCGTTCACCAGCTCGCCCTTGAAGGCTCGGCGCGTCTGGGCGCGGGTCTTGGGCGTCGTTATCGATGGAAGGGCCAGGACATCGGTTCGTAAGGCTTCGTATTCTTGCTTCCATTGCTGCCATTCGTCAAGTGCTAGTATGAGCTTATCTACCTGCTCTTCGATTTGACCGAGATGCTTCTGGAGGTCTTCTAAAGGATCTCGAATTTGTGCCATTTCGAATAATACCAAAACAAAGGGAGATTTGAGTTATGCTTTGATGGAGAAATTTTTGGCTGGGCACGGTCCTTTGGGTAAGGTATCCATGGGATGCCATTGAAGGAAAGTGGGGCAGTGGCTTCTAGTTGCAGTCTTAGCGAAGGCCAGTGAGTAGGACGCTAAGTACATGTACCTAGGTAGATGCTGCACATAATTTGCATCATGAATCCACTGCACTTACAGGTTAGAACCTTAGTAAGTACTAGTATAAGGAGAACGACTATTTTCTGATTTAATAATTGTCAATGTTATTCGTCCCTTCAATAATGATATTTTGGACTACGTACCCGGTAACTACCCGAGCGTACAAGATTGATCGGGGCGGCCCGACGAGAGTAGTACCTCTGAATTTTGGCAAATGCCACTGCTGAAATCTACTTGTACTTTTAACTGTCTTCGTCCAAAACGCCTGATTTGATCTCGTCATCGCGCCTTCAAGCTGGTATGTCAAGAGCTGCCTCATATAGAGAGAGTAGAACGTTGTGTGTAAAGGAACCCTGGAGCTGGCTAGGGTCAAGTTTACTGTATGCCTCCCTTACACTACCCCTCCATGATCTATGATACCACCCTCCCTGATTGGGACGCGTAGACCACGATGGGATGTAGAATGGCGGGTTTTGGTCCTGGCAAGCCAACTTCAATCGAAAACCAATTGTCTAGTATGTACTCTTAAAATATCAGCGTCTTGCAACTCACCTTGTCCTAATCACATAAGACTGATTGATAGGTCGAGACAGAAAACCATAGCCACCATACAAACAGGCTGATCGAAGTTCACGGGAGCCACACAATGGACTTACTACTTACTACATCTCCTTGTACTTTAAGTACCCTACTGAGTAAGCCTATATTAAGCTCCAGTGATATGTCGAGAGGGCCGAAAAGCGGCCGATGAGATTCAACATCCTGGAGCGATAGTAGTGGATGGGAAGCTTAAAAGAGAATAATGTGAATAGCGCCTATCATGCTATCACGAGGAGCACTTCTTTTCTCGTCGTGGACATCGTGTCGAACTTTTCTGGCAGCCTGGGTCCTTCGCTGCGAGGGTTTCCTAGCTGTGCGGTGAACCCCTGACACAAGCATTGAGGACACTACTGATTGGCATAAGGTTTCGGCACTTTTGACAATCCACGCCATCTTGCTTCGTAGTCTCTACTGGGAAAATCCCCGTCTTTCCATCCATACCATGTGCAGTACCATGCGCATAGTAACCCTGTCCTTGTAAGGCATCATAAATCGCCTGCTGTGTAGTCCTGTAATAAACCTGGGGCAGATCGGTCCAGTTCAAGGGCCGTCAATAATTGGTGGAAAGTTCCTAGCATGACGAGTATTTCCCCTTTAGGCCTTTCCAGATTTGTTTTCTCTCCCTCTTTAGCAAGACGATACACCACTCCGACGGCCTTAGTCAACATATTTCCGGCCAGCGACAACAGTTCCGTCAATGATCTGCGTGCCTTGTTACTTATTCCGCTCGGCCTCGGGCCAGCTTCAGGCGAGGGCTGGTATAATGCCGAACCATGCGCATTAAATTCTTCGATATAGTACAAGCTCAGAATCGTCACTAGACTAGTAGACACGGCATCCCCACGTACCCGGCTCCAGCTTCAAAATCGGTAACCTGGCTCCGACGCGTGCTCGGAGGAAAGCCCCTTTACCGCAGAACGGCAGGGAAAAGGGCGGTGATATGGCGCATACAAAGAGAATAGGATGGCCGGCGCCAAGGTCTCCCGAAGATCTGCATCTCGACAAGTCGAAACAGAAACGAGAAGACTCTGTCTCTGGATCTGCCAGTCATGCTGTGGCCAACCATCTTTAGCGTGCTCTTCGCCTGGGCCGGCGTTGTTCGCGGTATTACTGTCACCTCGTCATCTTCGTCCTATGTTATCGACACTGCCAGCTCGTACAACTTCATTGTGACGATTAGCAGCTCGACATGTGACATCACGTCTCTGAAGTTCTACGGGACTGAGTACCAGTATCAGAGTACTGGAAGTCATATCGCCTCAGGGCTCGGCAGCGGCACGTCTGTAGGTTGACCCTGAACTGAATTAGCCCTCGTGATACTCAGTCTAATATGGCCCCTAAGGTCTCATATACGACCAGCACCTCAGGCGATACCGTCATCTTCGCCTGCACGCAATCCAACAGCGACTTCGACCTGACGCACTATATGGTCTTCCGTGATGGCTCGGCCAACATCTGGAGTGAGTAGCGCTGATATAGTCTCTTTTAAAACTGCTGCTACTTAGATTGGGGGACGTCTTGGAGAGCCTGCGAACCTCTCCGAGACAATTCTTATTTACCCTCATAATTATGTTTTCTGACGCTGGATACTATAGTGGGCACTAGCATCAACTCGGAGCCGTCAGTAGGCGAATTACGATATATCTTCCGCCTGACGGGCTTGACCGCTGCTTATCCTAACGGGGATGTCTCGTACACATCTGGTGGCACTGCGATCGAAGGCTCCGACGTTTTCACCGTCGACGGCCAGACGCGCAGCAAGTTCTATTCATCCGACCGCTTCATTGACCAGTCGGTCTACTGCGCTACCGACTCTGGTGCGAGCGTGCACGCTTGCTTCTTGCGACCGAACCACCAAGCTACTGAGAAGAGCTCTGGCGGACCCTTTTTCCGTGACATCAGCTTGAACTATGGCGGTGATTATCACTCCGTGACCTACTATAGTAAGTTGTCCTCAGGGTCGTTTTCTGCTAGCATATGATGGCCCTCATGCGAGCCAGTACCATCTGTCCTAAAAAAACTGCCGAGCTCTAGAATTATCCAAAGAACGCGTTCGAAACAGAAGTTGTTAACCCTTGTGTTGTAGTGAACTCCGGCCACGTCCCTACCGAATCCTACAGAACAGGCTTTTTCGGGCCATATGTCTTCTCCATGAGCCGTAGCGGTATCCCTTCAGCCAGCTCTGTCGACGTAACCTTCTTCGACAGCCTCGGTCTCAAGCAATATGTCCCTACCTCTGGAAATCGCGGCTACGTCAAGGGCACCGCGTCCGGCACCTCTTCCAGCTTCCCTACCGTCGTCCACTGGTACAACAGCGGTTACCAGTTCTGGGCTACTGCTAGCTCCGGAGCTTTCACGTCGCCGCCAATGCCTGCTGGCACCTACACGATGGCGCTATATCAAGACGAGTTTCTGGCTGCGACCCAGACTGTTTCCGTTTCAGCTGGCGCAACCGCGACGGCAAACATCGCCGCCACTGCCTCAGCGCTGACACAATCCAGAACCACTATCTTCAAGCTTGGAGACTATGATGGACAGCCAACCGGATTTTTGAATGCAGCAAATCAGCTACGCATGCATCCATCGGACAGCCGGTAAGCATCATATGAATGAAAAAGGATTGATACGGCTTCCGCTGATATTTCCGATAGAATGTCGAGTTGGACTCCCGGCACTGTCGCGAGCACAGCCACCGCTTCATGGCCTATGGCCATATGGCAGTCGGTCAACAACGGACAGAAGATTAGCTTTACGCTCTCAAGCGCCGTGTCTTCCACTGCCAGTGCGTACCTCTGAGCCTTCTATTTCCTGCTTCGTCTCATATCTCTTCTATACGCTTGAAGCCCCTGAAGTCAAATGATGTGCAGTAATTACTGACCCCGGTTTGCACAGCGCTCCGAATCGCCACGACACTCGCCTTCGCCGGTGGACGGCCACAGGCTACCGTCAACTCTTACGCGTGCTCCGCCCCTGCCGCGCCCACCAAGATCGACAGCCGTGGTGTGACCCGCGGCGCCTACCGTGGTTACGGGGAGATCTACGAATGCAGTATCCCCTCTGGCAATCTCGTGAGCGGCTCTAATACCATCACGATCAACGTCATCTCCGGATCGAGCGGTGACACATACTTGAGCCCCAACGTGGTATGTAGCTTGAAGTGCTGATATAACGAGTCTGTCGTACTAATGAGATGGTGTAATAGATCTTCGATGCTATTGAGCTTTTCTATTAGTTTGACATACCTGGTCGGTACTGTAGGGGCTCTGAAAAGGGCTGTATGCTATGAGTGAGACGTAGGTAGGTTCTCTATTTTTGAGTCTTACACGCTATTGGATTCTCTCGCTGGGCTTCGTAACTACATCAGCGACTGGAAGGCCAGGAGGCAAGGTCAATCATAACTTGAATAACCCCGTTTCGAACATAAGCTCATAGGGAGGTGACCAAATAGCTACCAAAAATAGCCAACATTAAATCTCATATTTTCATGTGCGCTATGAGTAATATACATCGTCTATGCGTGTTCTATATCCATGTTACTGTCTTTCACTGGCCCGTCTATCCTTCTCCTTCACTTCTTGCCTCCATTTCATTCCTTTCCGGACAACCACCACCAAGCAGGGCGATACCAACACGTAAAATGATGCGATAATAGAGAAAGCTTTACCAGGTTCCAAGGCTGATACTAACGGCTCGATTGCTGCTGACATGGCTGCGCCCAGCAAGAATTTGATGATATTATTAGACGCAGAGGCAGCAGAGGCTTTCTCGGGCCTGATGTCTGTAATAAGCGCGCTGAAGACGCTGGCTACGCCGGATAGTCCTAGTCCTAAGAGGAAGACGAGCACTACTACCACGCCGACCGAAACCTGATTCTCGACTGTCCAGCCCCATGCCGTGATGACGATGACGCTTAGTATGAATGGTGGTATGAGGACCTCGATCCGCGCCTTTTCGATGGGAAATGCGGATAAATCCATGTGTCGCCCTTTAGTAATTGTGATGTCGAGGCGCTTGGCGTGACGTTGAAAGTTCCAATTCAGCGCTTTGCCCACTAGTATTACGGCGACAACCGATCCGGCGGCCAATGGGAGATATAGTAGTCCGATTGTCAAGCCATTATAGCCATAGTAATTGGCGAAAAGACTGGGCGCTGCGGTACCAACGGCGTAGAGTCCTGCGAATAGAAGACCACCGTAAGCGGATAAGAGAAACAACTCCTTCTCAAACAGAAGAGTAATCGCGCTGAGGAATCGAGCCCAGGCGTTTACTTTGGGGATTTCTCCGTCTGGAACAGGTATAGCTACGGGCGTAGTACCAGTCTCCAATTCATGTGGTCGATCTTTACTGCGGCGGTTCTGGAAAAGTTGCAGAAATGTCTGATTGGATTTTGGCGGTAGAATTGAGCCATTGCCTACGATCCTGCGACAGGTCTCTGGAAATAAGGCGAATAGGATAAATAAGTTGATGCCACCAGTGATTGCTAAGAACCAAAATATATTTCGCCACCCGAGATACTGCGCAATAGCTCCTCCGATTACAGGTCCTATGCTGGGTCCCAGAATCGTGGGGAGAGCTAGGAATGCGGCGTACTGGCCGCGCTCCGCGCTGGTGCTGATGTCAGCCACGACACCCTGGCAAAGCGCCTGGGTAGACGAGATGGTTATCGACTGCACCGAGCGTAAAGCTAACAGGCTGCCGTAGGAGTTTGTCAATGCGAGCGCTACATCAGTGGCTATATAGAGGATGAAGCAAATGATGTAGACAGGCCGTCTGCCCATTGCGTCCGCATAGCCGCCGATGAAGATGGGCGTGACACCTTGGAAGATCATATAGCTTGTGACGGTGAGATTGATCTTCTTGGTCGAAGTGTGTAAGTCTTGGGCTGCATTGTTAAGTGCCGGCAAGTATATCTGTGCCGTCCAAGATGCGAAAAGCCCACTGAACGCAGCGCTGATGACGAGAAGCCTTTTTTGCCTTGAGGAGTATACTGAATGCGCCGGTGGTATCACAGCGGGATCTAGTGGCGATGACTCCGTGTCGGGGGCAATGCCGTGAGGGTTGGCAGCGATTGTGTCGTTGCTGGCTTCACTCTGCCTTTGCGCTGAGAGTTCAGTGGACTGCACCAACGGGGGGTCCTTCTCATTAGGGACGGCTTGATGTATCGATGCCATTGGTTGGAATATGAGTCAATGAGTCCTAAGAGATGCTTAGGGTGCCGGTAATGGAGCTTGATAAGAAAGGAGTGATGGCATGTTCGAACAGTCTTTCCAGGTGGGCAAGCTGCTAATAGAAACTCGATGATAAAGATATCACTTCCCTACAGCTCATGAAGACCTGCAGCCAACGACGTCGGGTAACTGGCTTCAGGGGTGCCGAATTGCGCAGAACACCAGCCGGCCAAGGGCGTATATCGCATCATTGCGAAAAACTTATGTTTCGCCTTGATCTTCCGACCAGCTCCAGAACATCTTTCCATTTGTCAGATTGGACTTGTTCTAGTAGAGATGGGTCTATTGGAGCAATTCACATGGGCTTAAGGTGAGTCGAGGCCTGTAAAAACAGATGAATCCACCAGGGAGAAGGGAAAAATGCAGCAAGCTGACAGCAGCTGCAGGCGATCAATGCACGCATGTCTCGCCTTGATCCGGTAATGTACACTGGCTCTCTTCCAAAAGCGCGAAATCTCCGAGACGATCGATTGAAACGAACAATACGTACCGGGTGGTTTGGCCAAGATGAGATATCGGCGATTTTCGTGAGCCGCGAAAGCGAGGGGAAAGGCCCACAAGGCAGGTATAACAGAGATCTTAAGATCTCGTTTAAGACCTCGTATATTTATTGGGAGGCCCTGCAATGAGGGTGAAGAATTCTAGAGCATCTAGAGAACGGGGTCCAAAACGGCGACCTCAGGCTGGACCCAGGATTAAAGGAATGAAGGAGCATGCAAGTTAACGCAACCCATTAATATAAGCGAGCGGCTTCCGGAGAGATAAGCCGCATCTGGATCTTTATGAGAGACCGAGGTACAAAGTCGAAGGGTAGATTTACTTCGGAGTCGCCCCCATTAATTGAGAGTAGGTCAAAATACGTAGCATCGAAGTGTTAGTGATTGTAACCTTTCAGTATCTATACTTAACGTCTATCCTGTTAGTAAGATCGGATCAATGTTAGGTGTGACATTTAGCTTTCTCCGACCTCTGCCATAGATGAGTCGCTCATGGTTAACCCATCTGTCACGTTCCGCCCGCATCGGTTCCGATACAACGCTCGGTTAACAGTCTAGGTAAGTGTGCTGTACCAAGTAGGCAAATGTTGCGCCGTATCTAGTTGCATTGCTCTTTTCTCGCTTAAGTGAGCTGTCAAAGCTACATATGGTCCACTAGAACCCTGGCAAATCGGCACCTAAGTATTGTAAACATACTGAGTATTATAGCAAGGATCCTTGTCAGTACCCTTTTGGGCAGAAGTTGGGTAAGTAAGGCGGCGCTTCGGTTGACAGTTTCATTTGAGCAAGACACGCATGCAGTGCTTGCCGAGCGACGGTTTTAGTACACTAGAGTCTGTCGAGTCTCGGAAGCTAAACTACCTATGACGGGGATCTTAACTATCGAGCCTTTATGAGGAACGGCAGTATCCTGGTATCCTGGCTACCCTGAGATAGTATACTCGTGGCCTGAAAAGATAGGTGTTCCGCTTGATACACTGAAGGTGACTGGATAGGCTTATAGGGTAAATGAACATAAATTACTACATCTATAGCGAGTTAAGCCCTTTAACTCCTTGATACATCAAACGCATTCAAGCCAGTAGAAGTCCCTCTCACCCTAGAGCCCTAACGATCATACAGTAGCAAGAAATCGTTCTCCATTTGAAGGAAATTGACCATTCAAAGACCAGAAATTTCTTAATTCGCCAGAGGCGTCACGTACTTTTGTAATGGCCTCCATAGTTTCACAGGTTGGGCTAAGGTGAAGCGATCAGCAATTCTGCCCACCTTTTTGGAAATATGCAACTTACTAAGACTCTCGCGCCAATGAGCTAACGCACCAGCACATCTAGAGAGTACGGTAATCGCTATAATCATCTCCGGATCAAAACCCCTAATCGCATGTCAGCATAGTGGCTCGATGTGGTCTGATAAGTGGCTTACATGGCTGTGTAAAGGAAACAACCCATCAAGTCCGCGTTCGCCTTCAGATTCCTCTCAATAAAGTAGGGGTCTTGGCTAGCATATTTATCGATAGCTAGAGACACTTGAATGAGAGGGTTCGCATGAAGCTCTTCCTTGTATTTCTCCATGAGTTCCTCGATAAGAGACAAGCGAGGATCTCTCGTTTTATAGATACGGTGGCCGTATCCGAAGAGCCTCCCCTTGCCCCTCTTGACGCCTTCGATAAAGTAGGGAACACGTTCTGGTATGCCGATAGTCGCCAATGCCTCATATGCAAGATCAATAGCACCACCGTGCAGTGGGCCGTAACCACAGATGATGCCGGACATGGCAGCCGAGACCGGGTCTATCAGGGTAGAACCGGCATGCAACACAGCGGCTGTGGAGTTGGTGATCTCATGATCCGCATACAATATCCAGAGCTTGGTCAAGCACTCCTCGACCTTAGGGTTCTCCTGAGACACTCCCATCATCCGCAAGAGATTACCAAGCAAAGACCTGCCTGATTCGGGGGGAGTGAATTTCCTATCATTCTTGTGACAATATATAAGTGCGATTGTCGCAGCCAGGTACCCAATAGTTCGCACAAGTGCTGCGTCGGCAACATCCAGACGGCCTTGGAACATAGCCTTCTGTGTATGACGCGTAGCACAGACCGTATCATCTGCAGCAGCGAAAGCGCTCATACCTGCAAGCATCATCGGCATTGTTTCGGCATCGCGACTAAGCGTGGCGTTAGTCTCGTGAATGTTAAGCTTATAAGATGTACTGCGTACGGAAATGCTGATATCACTTTGACAACACTGTCAGGAGGGCTCATAGCATTAGCCATACCGGCTCGAACGTGATCCTTTTCTGCCTGAGAGGGCAGGTGACCCCAGATGAGGAGGTGCATAACATCTTCGTAGACATAGTTGTGAAACAACTGCTGGATATTGAAATCTCTGAACCGAATAATACCCCGATGACCGTCACTGGAGCAGAGAGAGGTTAGCCTCATACATTGTGTCGGAAGTTGGATTGACTCACATAAACGTGATACTAGACTCAACACATGCAGTATTCTGGTAACCTGTATCAAGAATACGAAGCCCTCGAGTGGCCTTAGACTCATCCTCGACATCATTCACACGATCAAACTCCGCAATGTTGATTTTTCCGATGTCAGTGGCCCGGATATATCCATCGTCAATTGGGATCTTATAAGACTTTCCCGTGCGGGAATCGAGCACATCGAGGTGCGCCATGATAGTATTCTGGAATGTTTGAGACTTGGGAACTCGCGTGAATGATGCAGATTGGCTGACCGAAGGAATAAGTATGATATAAGTTGAAGCACGAGTAGAAATGAATTGTGTGAGGCGAACGATATGAATGTATAAACGTTCCTACACCATAGAACTTAGAATACTGTAAGCTAGGTAGTCGCTGTGGTGACTATGTTTACACCTTAGCCCTAACAGACCCTCAGTTCATCTAGAATGTCCAGACCGTACCAGCTCTGGTGCAAAATCCTGCAATCCTGCAATCCAATAATCCAGCAATCCAACAATCCAATAGTCCAACAATCCCTTAGAGTCTAGACACCCTGCGCCACGAGGGCATTAATATCACGCAGCTTAACGTGCATATATCACATGCATAGCGCAAAGCTGCCCTCCCTAACAACTCAATCGTCAGCTCTCGATAAAAATAGGATCATTTTACGGATAAATTCATATAGCTTCATTGTCCCTTGCCCGACCATTCACTTCTACGCTCAGAACCTTACTCCTGACTTGACTACTTTTTTGCGCCCCTCAGCTTTCTACCAACTCGCCGCATCATGGCTGCTGCTGTCCTATCTACCTCTGGCCTTATTGGCATGTGGAACGGTACTAAGGATGGCAAAGAGGATGGTTATGTCGATTGGGCTACTGGTAAGACCAATGTCAACAACCCGAAAGAGGTCAAAATAGAGGTTCAAGACATCAGAAGTCTCAGCCCTCAACCATCTTTTGAGTCTGATGGTTATGGACTTGTGAAGCATGAATCCTCTTTGACCACCGAACAGTTCCTGGCAGGTGCCACCCCTGAAGGCAAGTCTTAGTCAGATAGATTGAAACGAAAGTAGAATCTAACTCCCTCTAGGCAAGCCGCTGATTGAGGATGTGTATTTTAAGGAAGTGGCCGAGCTGGTCAAGAAGGTTACTGGGTCTCAAGATGTCCTTCCTTACGTCTTTCGCATACGCCAGAACAACATGCGTCCCGGCACTTTCTCAACCGAGAAGCTCTCACATACGGCGCTCCCTGTTGCACATGTGGATCGAGACGACGTGACAGGAGAGAATGGAATGCGGGAGCTTTTGAGCGGGCGAGCAGAGGAACTACTTAAGAAAGGTGTGCGTTACGCTCAGGTTAACGTTTGGAGAACTATCGGTGAGCCTATTCAACGATGGCCGCTGTGCTTTGTCAATCACAGCTCTGTGCCGAATTGGACTTACTCCACACATATGGCACGCGTATTCCCGGAAAACGACCCTCGAGTGGCTATTCGGGGCGAGAAGAGCCACGATAGCGTGCTTAAGCACGACCCTAAGTACGTAGCATGATGTACAGAAGCCGTCAGGAAACTAACTTGGTGTGCAGTTACAAGTACCATTATGCCAGCGCTCTCGACGTCAATGAGGCTCTGGTGTTCTCATCTTTTGACTCTGATATCTCCAAGGTCATTCCGCATGGTGCTTTTTGGGATGATTCAAGCTTGGAGGATGCGCCCACTAGACGATCAATTGAAGTACGCTGCTGGGTAGTCTTCGAATGATCCTCGTAAAGATAGCGGGAGTGTATGTGTTTATAGTTAGTAGATGATAATGAGATATCGGTTACCCCGATTGCAACATTGTTGATACCCAAGTGATGTTGAATACGCATCTTGATTCGACACCATAAAATGGCAGTGACCCGTTGGGCTCCGTGCACTAGCCCAGCTATTAGCGATCTACAGATGATCATCATGAAATATTCCTTAACAAGGCAGATTCCCCAGCCGGATCGGACCGCACTGCCGCGGACCGCTAGGGTCGTTGACTACTATGTACTGACTACAGGAGGCAAGTCTGTTTTGTGTCAGGAGAAATTCAAGCTGACTAAGGCTGTATGCCCCTGAGAATTTTATCAGACTCTACGTGACCTCGATCCCTGATTGGTAGCTATGGTAGTACTCGAGGCGTGATATCAATATCATCTTGAATCCCAAACTGCTACGGCACGTTGATAATTATTCTTGGCACAGGCCAAGACCCCTTGCAACCCTCACACGCCATTCTTACCAAGTATGACAGCATGAGCCTTTTTTCTTGTTCGGCGTCGACATCATAAGTACTTGTCACATATCATATACATACGAGGCTCCTCGTGCGCCTATATTGATGCTTCGCCGGTGAGGAAATACTCTGTATATTTTGAAGAGATTTTCTTGTAAATCTTCACTTATCATCTTGCGCTGGCGGCTGCGGGGTTCGAAACCGGCGTGTACATCTAGTTTGAATCTAAGCGATCTGCAGGCCTGACAGCCAAGCCTCTGTTCGCAGAGGACTGCATGCCAAGACAACAGGTAGAGTCATCCGAGACCCTCAATCGCTTGCACTACTAACGTAGCACAGATGGATGAGCGAGAGACCCGCGTTACGAGTGGTTGTTCGTTGGATGGGCTGCAGTATTGCTGTTAGACGTTCCGCGCGCACATACATTGTCCGAACATCCGGTGCTGGGCCCATCTAGACCACAGGAGTGATTCAACAATCAGAGAAATTTATTTTTGCTGCTTTTATAACAACAGCGGTAGCTATCTTCGCTTGGCGACACTTTCACGCCAATAGACGTGAGCCCGCCGATCTAGGATAATTTACCCATGATCCGAAAACACTACCATCCTGAAACGGTGCCAAGCCCTATATACCGTACGCCTCTGTGCACGCTACCTAATGAGGCAGTGTGGAACTACAGTAGATAGCTGAGTCTGCCATCCCACTTCGTTAGATATCCGTTTCCTCCACCGCGCATGTTGCCAAGTAGTCCCACATCATAGTCGATGACTGTGCCTGTATCTGATCTTGGGTCATGGAGGTTGCAGCAGCTGCTGCTACAGCAGCCGCTCGAGGATTCTCAAGCACTGCTAGGCGACTGGGGCGTGGTCGGCCGTTGGAATATCGTCGGATCTTATTGCAGCTCTGCTTGGCTATGTGCGTGTCTCTGGCGGAGCTTCTTGTAAAGATTGCGCCACACAAAGGGCAAGTGCACTTGTTGCTGGCGCCAGACTTCTCCTTCACATGCCTCATAAGATTACTCTTTGATGAGAATTCCCGGCCATTACATCCGTGTTCCCAACACCGTGGCTTTTCGTCACGCTCCCCCAGTTGGTCAATGTTCGGAGCGTCCAGTAAGTCTAATACTGCCATTGGCTGACTCAATGGAGCCGGGCGCGGAGAGGATGACATGAAGTTGCGCGATATCTGTCGGCACGAAGCCGCTGGGGTGTGAAGTGTATTGGAACCATTGGACAGGTGATTGTCAGCATTGATACAATCAGGCTCGAGAAGGCTGCTGCATATCAGCTTGGCTGCCGTTTTGTCTTCAACATATTGGATTACCTTCGTGAAAGATACTGGTTATTGAAGCCAGAGGGTCCACCAAATACCAAAAACTCATCAACCAGGCCGGTGAAGCCAGCCGGCGGTACTGCGTGCTCAGGGGTTTCCTCGGGAATTTCCAGATGGAAGGCATTCTGCGATAGTCTATAATCCATGCGCTATGGCATGGCCTAATAGCCGACTGGATGCTAATCGTGGTGAAAAACCGGTTTGTGAGAATAGGACCAAGAAATTTGGGCCTGGTAACGATTTCAGAATGGCAATTGACGAAATAAGGAAACAGATAGTAGGAATTAATGCGCCGGGGCATACCGATTGGATAGCCTTTTGGCATGTTAAGCTCACTCCACCGTTCTTAATGATAAATCCGTCCCAGACATTGTGATGCTATACTCCCCAGAACTAATTCGATCTTCCCAATCATGAGGCGCCGACGACTCTAGAACAGGAGCACAGTCAATTCCCGTGTTGACAAATCGGGCTACCATCTAGCCGCGAGATGTCGATTCCCCGGTGAGACGGCTCAATTTGATTGACACGGACTGAAGCATAGTATTGGCTACAACATTCATGCGAAAGCGTCTGAAGCTGCCTTAACAGGATGGGGGTCGTATCTCTCTATACAACGTAGATGCGAGTAACCCTGCACGTGCAGCCAGTAGCATGTCCTCGTTAGGACCGATATGAGCCATCACAGCGTGGAAAGGTAGGGGGCTGAGTGGCACCACGTGACTGTCCTGCATGCCGTATATCTCTGGACTGCCCACTCGGAGCGGCGCCTAGAGGCTAGATCGACTACTAGAGAGTCTAGGACGTCGGATGTGGGGGCTATGGCCACGGATATTCTTGGCTCTGCCCATTCTCATCGTGTCGGTACGCGCCTGCATCTCTGTTGAACCGAGCCCCCGAGGTTATTCGAGGGTTTTTCTAGGGGTTTTCTAGTGGTACATGAATACCTTCTCTGGGCGTCTCAGTATTAGGAGAGACTAGGACGCTACTACTTATGCAAGGTATAGATGGGAAAACCGACTCGCTTAGAGATCTTTTATTAGGAATCGAACCTTGCTCAAGCTCGGCATAATGAACAATGCTTGATTGTATTATTAGATATGCTTAATTCACTGTGATTGGTCCCGGGAACGAACCTAACTACCGACTCGCCCCCCAACGGGTATAAGGGACAATAGCAAGTATTCCATATTAACCGCCAACAGCATTGGTTTCTATGTTAGATAAGCAAATATGATGAATATTCTACTGGTCTAGGGCGTCTTGAAAAGAGCGCGATAAACTGCCACTCCAAATAGAGGATATGCTGGTCTCTGTGACAGAAAAGCAGAGGTGAAACCTACTCGTCACTGATGAGATGGCGTGACAACATCAAAACTTCTCCTCCACGATGTGTTGAATAGATTTCTTTGACATCTGAAACCCATGATCCGACTTGATCATGTGCATGCCCTAGCCTTATATATATATACCTTCTAAATTTTAGCGAGCTCCCATTTAGCTTTCGTGCTGCTTAAATATTTTGTAATATACCTTATCTGTATTCCACGGGTTTCCAACGCTGCTCTTCATACCACAGACAAAGTAAACTTGAGCGAAACTACGCTACTTGCGTAGGAATGCACCATATATAACGGATTTGGTAGAGAACTAGGAAAGTTCTTGTACCTAAAACGCCGTTCTTAACATATCAACTATAGTGGCTCTATAAGGCAGCGAAAAGAAAACATGATAAGACTAGAATACGTTCAGAGGCATTTTTGGCGAAATACTTAGTGATTCACTATGAAAACTCTCTACACCATAACTTCTATTGATTCAACCCCACTTCTCTCATTCGAACTACATAGACGTCAAAGAAATTCGCGAATAAGTGTATGAAAACTACATCTAGGCTATCTGGGAAGGCTTTGGTGGTGGTGATAGGTGTTTGACCCAATAAGCCTGAGGGTTGCACCAGCCCTTCAAACCAACCTCTCCCCAGTCCATTCCATGGCCACTCTCCTTATGCCCTCCGTAGGGCACATGGGGGTCAAGTTCAAAATGGGTATTGACCCATATACTTCCAGCCTCGAGTTGCTCGGCAATACGCTTTGCCCTTGGCACATCGTTACTCCAAACCGACGCTCCTAGGCCTAGTTTAGAGCTATTGACGCGTTTGATCACGTCCTGTTCATCTGACCACTTGAGTACGGGAACAATAGGGCCAAAAGGTTCGTCTACCACGATGCTGGAGTCTTCTGGGGGGTTGTCAATAATAGTAGCGGGCATATAGAAGCCCTCGCTATCCTTAACTTCACCGCTTAGAGCTACCTTCCAACCCTCGACGTCAATCTTTGCATAGAGTGCTTTGAGCTTTTCGTACTGTTTTTCGTTTTGAATCGGGCCGAAGAATGCATCGGGATCGGTATGATCACCTATCTTGAAATTTTTAGTCTGCTTCACCATGGCGGCCAGGAATTCATCGTAGACTTTTTCGTGCACGTATATACGTTTGATGTTCATACAAATCTGCCCACAGTGTACGAATGTAAGGAAGGTTACCTTGAACGTGGCTATCAGTATACCAAATCAAATAGGAGGCTTAGGTACGCGAATACCTACATTGCCAACTACAAAGTCGATATTGGCGTCTTCGCAAACCACGGCAGCGTCATTGCCACCGAGCTCCACTACAGCACTCGATCATTAGTTACTATCTAGAGACTGATTTGGAGGACTTCGAAACCGCTTGAAATCTCGAGCTACCAAACTGAGCTGAGTAGGAGCTTGCTTGGTGTACAATCAACACTACAGGAAGGACAAAATTACTCACATGTTAGTCTTTTGACTGACGTAGCGCAAGCTACCATAACCTTTTTACCAGTCTCGACTGACCCGGTGAAGCTAACTTTAGCAACGCTTGGATGTTCAGTAAGCCAAGGACCTAGATCGTCGTTTCCACTGAGGGCTTGGAAGACACCAGGTGGGAATATCTTGGAACCGATTTCAGCTAGTTTAAGTGCTGAGTAAGGAGTAAATGGAGATGGCTTCCAGATGAAAGTATTACCCGCTAGGAGTGCAGGTAGTAGCTTTCCGATCCCCAGTGTAAGGGGGAAGTTCCACGGCACAATACCAACACCAACCCCGAGGGGCACGTAGCGGACAATCGCTGTTCGCTTTTATATCTTCAGAAATAATGTAAAATGATGCTGTACAGGATTTCTTGCTTACTTGTTCATCGTCAATGGGCTTCTCCTCTTTGAGGCGGAGAAGAGGGATCTTCCTAGCCAGGTTCATCACTAGGAACATCTCAAATCCTGCCGCCTGCGGTGGTTTACCGGCCTCATAACCAAGAAGTGTAATGAACTGGTCTGTGTGAGACTCGATGGCGTGGGCAAATTTATTGAGGTAGATTGCACGTTCATCGTATGAGAGTTTTCTCCAGGATGAATAGGCATCGGCAGCACATTGAACTGCTCGATTGACGTCCTCTTGAGTGGAGACTGGAGACTCAAACTTTAGTGGCTGCTTGTTACTTGGGCAAATCGTGTGGCGTTTCAGTGTCGTCTCGATGAGTTCATTGTTTATGACGTTGTAGAAACCTGTCTAGAGTTGGCAATGTTAAGACAAATGAGTTTTCTTCAGTGCAGAGTTCAACGCGGCATACCTCAAAAGACACTCGGTCATTGGATTCAATCGACATCTTGAAACAATGTTGTCAAAGACGAAAATCACGATCGTAGCAGTTGAGGATTCCAACAATAAAGTAAAGTTCAATTTTGTTGATCGAACGTAGTGAGAGAGAGGTACGAAGCAGTAGTACTCTAACTATATATTCTATGAGGAGAGCAGTTCAAGTGAGGGGAAACCGTAAGCTTGGGAAATAATGAGTAAGCGTGTAGAATAAATGAAGTGGCAAGGTTGCACAGCGTCCTTTGATACTCCAACTGTCCAACTGCAAGTAAAATTCACATTACGTCTGGCGCCCAGCCTACCTACCCACCCCCATGGCCTGTGCTACACAACATGTGCATATTACAACATCCTCGGACTCAACACGCTACACCGCCTGACTCTAGGAATGGGGGCCGAGGCGAGATGGGGTTATACAACATATACGAGAACTCGAAACACGCAGATGACGTACAGAGCCCTCCCTTGAATCCTTTTGTACCATGTCGCAGGATAATGTTAGAGGCATGACGCGTTACTAGACTACTTAATTCTTTGGGACAAATATGTCAAAGCTACCTACCAACCAATCTCTGAGACACATTAACTAGATTATCATATTCACTCTCACCATCTTTTTTATTAGTAACATAACACAAATTATACACTTTTATTACAACCGCGAAAGGCCATGGGCGCTTATTCTAGCCGCGTGGAGACTTGGGCTCTCTATTCTAGTGGTTCCCTAATTATTTTCGCCCGAATGTTCTGTCGCTGGAGAATGGTCGGACTCTTGGGGTTCAAGCCGGATGATTACCTTATTGTGTTGTCGTGGGTGAGTTCATTCTTTCAACCCTCGTATCAATGGGGGCTAATAATGAGCTCGTCAGGCAACATATACTGTCATGACATATGCCGCCGATGTGGTGGGAGGGCTCGGCGACCTTCACGCTCTGCCTCTCGAGTTGCGAAAAGCTCTTACCCCAGAAGAGGCAAAACCATATATCTATGGGACGCAGTGGTTCTGCATCGGTGTAGCTACGTACAACCTATTTATATGGACGTTGAAACTTAACATGTTATTCCTCTATCAACGAGTTGTGAGGGGTCTCTGGGTTGAGAAGTTCATTAAACCCACGATGGCAATTCTCGCAGCAACCTTTGTCGTTACTTATATAGCGCTTTTTGCAGCCTGTCGTCCGTACAGCCGCATGTGGACTGTCTACCCAGATCAAGGACGTGAGTCTCAGCTATCTTGATGGAGCCAGGTTACTTTCTTATTTTCTCCTTGACTCGCCGCATCAGAATTTCTATTAGTCGGTGATTCAAAGGATTGTTCAATGATTACTTATTGTGTTTCGACATACACTTTATAAACTTTTACACGTTCCTATCCCATTCTCACTGACCGGCTTCCTTTCCTCGACGTTTGCTAGGAGAATATTTTCACTGGTTCTCAGACTAATCAACTTGTATCAATAGCATATTGTCAGCCTCAGTCAACGCTTAACCTAGCAGCGCCGCTAGCTCTCAATCTTGTGACGGACTTAATCATCACGGCAATCCCGGCCCCTGTTATTCTCAGAGTCAAAGGCACTATCTGGAAGAGGGTTGGCCTGATAGTACTGTTTGGAGCCATTGGGTTTATCATGACAGCGGCTATCCTCCGTGTTACGATGGTTCTCCTTGTAAGTAGAAGCTCTCTCTTCCTCGATACTCGAGATGACCAAATATGTTTCTAAGAAGGCGCAGTACAAAAGTGGACCAGTGGCAGCGATCTGGTCATGCCGAGAGGATTTCGTAGCCATCGTGGTCGGGCAATGTTTCTTGCTTCGGCCGATGCTTCGAAAGTCGTTCTGGACTCGTAAGCAAAGGACGCGCACCGGTCTTTCATCGATAGACTCGAGCGAGAGAGAAACATCTAGACCATCTTTTGCGACTAGATCCAAGTGGAGCCAGAAGAGCACGCCAAAAGACCCCTTCAGTGTCACCCTTGCACTCGCTACTATCAATGACAATGCAAATCCGAGTGATAGCAATTCTCTAGACGAGCCGCTCAGAAAGGTTCATCCAAGCCCTCCCAAGTATTACCAAGACGGCAGCAATTCAAGCCATCGCGAGGATACGGTAATCCATGTTACTAGACACGTCAGTGTCGAGGAAGTAGAAGCAGACCAACAGACATACGATGGCATGTATAACGCAGCTCAATCTTTGCAGCCTACGAACCGTGTGAGGGTATGGAATGAGTCGAAATTTTAATCTGTGTTCTCACAGGAGTGTATCGAGCCATTGACAGAGTTAAGATGTGGAAGGAAGCCTTTAGTTATGGTATTGGCTGATCAAGGACTAGAGAGCTAATGTTTGGAGAGGACACTTCTGATAGTACTGCATGGATAACAAGTATCAGCCGTTCCTGGGTAATTTTCTTCTTTCTGGTCTCTCGTCTTGATGCTGCCCCATCTCTCAGGTAGTTTACTGTAACTTCTGATCCCGACTAAGGCATAACCTTCCGGATGAGGTTTATATCTCAGTACTTGTCCACTATCATGGTTGTACAGGTTTCACCGTCACGTATACTAATTCTATCTAGTTCGAGTAATAACAGGCTCCATAGACAAGAGAGATTTGATGCAATTCATCTATGCAATAAAGGTTGGTAGGACAAAATGGTAAAGCTATTATACCCTTTTTTCTAACACTCATGTTCGACGCCTATTATACGGAACGAGTAGGTAGATTAGCGTTTCACAAGAGACGAGGAATTGAATCATGAGAATATCTTGACGTTTGTATCGGTTGGGTAGTAATGAAACTTCTTGAGTCTATAATACTATTTTACGTACCACGCAGTCCGCATCGTCCATTGACCTAACCGGAACTTGGCGTTATGTCTACTAGGCGAGGGATGAGCACTGCATTATTGGACACATATAACACTGCTGGTGACTTAACACTTAGAGAATGTATCAGTATAACGTATTCTTTGCCACTTGCCGCATCGCAGAGGATCTGTGTCACTAAAGTTGGTCGAGTGATTTGCATAATCGCTTGGATCACACGGTCGGACGTCAGGAGAGAATGGGTTGGATGACTCCTGAAACCATCCGGGCATGATAGAAGGAGACGCCTCAAAACTTCAGCGCGCAAATTAGAATTTAATGGTATACAGTTGACAAAAATGCTACTTGGGCTTAGAAAGGATAATCTCGTATTGGGTCTAGGAGTTGTTGAAAGTGAGTTAAGGAGTAACGTCGTGTACTGTAACAGACTTCGGGGCATTAAGGGGCACGGACATCCTATTTATACCTCTATGTTTCTGTGTAGATCTAAGACCTTTCCTACTTACTTATGGACGTAGCCAAGCCGAATGTAACGCTTATAGTACCTACTATTTCACTATGAGTAATCCAACTGTCTCTCGAGACTGTCGCACGCAGATTTATTAAATAGAGCGAATGATCTTTGGAGTGGCAGATGCTGGCTACAGGAACTGTCGCGATGAGTATTCTGCTCTAGGCTAGAGTCAGTAAAACTGCAGCAATCCCCATATTCTCCGCACCATCAGCACCACCTGGCCCGCTTCGCTGACGCCCCCCTAACCACTGCGTTGGGCTCGTGAATAGACTCGTCGTTGTCGGCGCATCGGCCTCCGATCGCTCCGCGTCGTCCTGGTCCTGGCCGTCTGGCAGAGGAATGTGGTGCTTATGGCCCCATAACGGCCACTGCATTAAGTACTATGTGGTCAAGGGACCGCCTGGTTGCCCCTCCAGTATGCCGGAGGGCAGATCCCCACAGCGGTCTGACAGCCTTTATCGTCGGCCGAAAGCGTGTGCCAGGGGGGGTCAGCAGCGGCACATTCTCTTTCGCCCGCTGTATACCCGCGACGAAGCTGCTGAGTTTGGTCAAGTAGCCTTCATCGACCACACCACCAATATCAAGTGCAGTCGCACGTTGGCCGCAGGCAACCTGGTGTCGTGCTAGCGCGTCTTGAAGGGGTCCGTAGTCAAGACCATGCTCTTTCAAGTAACTAAATGTACATGGCGTTGTGGTTGAATCTGGTCTCGCCGCTTTGACCCAACAATGACGATTGTTGGGCTTACGGACCTCCAGTACTTGTAAATAGGTACATGGATGCCTGTTCTACTACTGCTTACTTATTTAAGTATGTACGTAGGTATTGTAGTATGCCGCAACCCTCTTTGTTATTACATTACATCGAAATATTGGAACTTTAGAGCATCTTACAGCTCTTCAAACTGATAACTCGAGCTTGCAACAGCCGCCTCGTTCATCCATTGTGTACTGAGTACTCCCTCCTTTCGGGCTATATGTCTCTAACCTACCTAGACTACCTACTTACATATGAGTGACCAGGGCAGCCTTCATCTCCACAGCAACTCATTTGACGGCCATAACCAGCGGGGACTAAAGCCATGGCCCAATTCGGACTTGATGGGGTTGCGCTGGTGGTAGGGGTATGTATATATAACACAATCCTTCCAATCCCTCCTCCCTCGACACAGGACCACGGAAACTGATTTAGATGATTCGCTGTGAATAGGCAGCCGGCGGCATTGGACGCGAAGTTGTCTTCACCTTTGCCGAGGCAGGTGTCAAGGGCATTCTGCTTGCCGACTTCAATGCGGAGGCTTGTGCGCAGATTTCTGAACAGTCTAAATCTCTAGCTAAGAACCCGGAATACAACTGTCTCTCAACTCGTGTCGACGTAGTAGACGTGAAGTCTGTTGCGGAAATGGTTGATCTCGCGGTCAAAACTTTTGGCCGAATTGACTACTGCATCAGCGCTTTCGGGGTACGACCATGGTCTCAAATTACCATTTCCGCATCGATTAATCATAACTGTTTGATTTAGGTTGATGTTGCCGAATATGTTCCCTTCCACCTAACCACTCCCGAAGATTACGATCGTGTTCTGGGAATCAATACCAAGGGGCCATTCCTCGTCACCCGCGCAGCCAGTAAAATCATGCTATCTCAGGACCCCGCCCAAGTCGATCTCGGACGCCTCGGAAGAAGGGATGTCGGTCGTGGTTCCATTGTGAACGTTTCCTCCGCCATGGCCCTGGTGGCTGCACCGGCGAAAGCCCCGTACACAACATCCAAACATGCCGTTACTGGCGTCACAAAAGCTGCAGGTTCGTTTCAATTACCCACCATAATCAACGTCGTACTCACCGCAGATTCAAACAGCCATGGATCTCAAGTCAGCAGGCATCCGTGTCAATCAAGTTTGTCCGAGTTGGGTTCGAACACCCATGTTTGAGGAAGAGTGTCGCCGAATCCCTCAGATGCCCGACGTGATCAATAAGATATCTCCTATCAAGCGAGCGATAGAACCAGATGAAGTCGCGGCAGCTTGTCTGTATCTCTGCAGCCCCAGTACAGTGGCTGTGAATGGACTCACTCTTACTATAGACACGGGTATTCTAGTTGGGCCTACGATCGGATAGATTTCCTAGATTAAGGGCTGGGGCATAGCATTTACCCTAAATTAGGCAATGCCTTCTTCGACTGATAGTTAATTTCCATAGCGAAGAGAAGATGAAAGTGCTAATATCGTTTCTCAAATTAAGTTAAAAATAAATTACCTTTTTTTAATAAGAAAAAACTTAACCTATACACTTTATAGTAGTATGTGAACCCAGCCATAGATATGACCTGCCACGTCAATTCTGTTGACCACGTCGACTCACCTGTCTAGGCGGACTAGGTAATGTATACAGACCTCCTGCGTTGACTAGCCTAGCCTATACCGACCGAACAACTCACTGACCGGGCTATAATATCTTTTATATCATATTTATTTATATTTGAACTTTTGGTCAAGTAGCTGATTCAGGCCATACAAGAAGATAGGGAAATCCAGTGAAAAAAGTATCAATTTGACTTCAAAATTCTGAGAACTTTTCAAAGGGTCTTTCTTTGACTTGTTTCGGCTATGGTGAACGCTGACGAGGCATGTCTCGTGTATTTGGTGTAAGGTCTAACTTCTCTCGCTTCATTATCAAGGCCAATAGTAATCCAACCACAGCTCCTGCGACATTCAGATAAAATACCTGGCCAACAGTGTGAGCAATGTGTCATGGAACCTCGAACTTTGGGGTAGGTAAAGACACTTGTTGTTGCACGAAGGTCTCAAAACCTTCGTGGGCAACTATCTAACTATATACAAATGTATCTTTGCACTCCGTGACACAATGGTGTCACGGATACGTAGAACAGTTTCACTGTCGAGATTGTCAAATAGCGCTGTATTAGCGCTATCAATGACAGCCATGATTTCATACCGCGGGAGGTTCGGGAGGATCGCCGCTATGTCCTCCATAACACGATTCAGGAATACCAACGTGCCAATGCCGAGTGATAGCGTCATTCTGGCCATCTGCGTGCAGCTTAGGAGTTGAGAGACCTCGGGAACTGATAATAAGCTACCTTACCTGGGCCACGGTAAATCCTAGTTGCACGACTGGGGCAACACCTAGGCCGCCGATGATAGTCCGACCGGTGATTGTACTAAATGATGTTGTATATTGAATGGTAGAAAATAGAACATTACTGATTAACATCAACACGCTGGCTCCAGCAAACCAGACCATGTAGTATGGGAACTTGGCAAATATGGGATCGGTAGTACCACTGCTGACGATGATGGCCGCGATGAATGGGGTTAAATCCTCGATATGGATGTCGCGACACGTGCCGATATTGGTGGGTGGCCCTGGTATTGCATTCTATGTGTCGCCCGCCAGAGTGGCGGTCGGTTCCCAATCCTAGCATCCCCTTGAAGACTCGTGTCGCGAGATACTCCGACTATCCTGACTTTCCTAAATTCCCTGCCTCTGCATCAAAACGAGTCACTGAAAAGACCTGGGTCTCACTTCCGTCCGCCTAGATGCCTATATACCGAGTAGCTGGGGATCGCATAGCACATCAGTAAAATCTAACGTGGGCTATCTTGGTCTAGCTAACACACGCAGTATACTTCTACGGTTTTCGTCATAGAAATGTCATCTGACGCTAGGAACGTTGTATCGGCGAACACAAGGGGAATATTAGAACGAAGAAGAGGCTAGCTTACCTGATGGAATATGTATACAAGCTCATAACAACAACAGTAAAGCCTCCAGGCGACGATTAATGTAGGAACCTGCCATTGGGATGAATGTAAGTTATGTAACAGCTCGGCTAATATCGAGATGCCAAGACCACGACGCCACGTCCTGTCCAAGCGATAGTAATTCGCGTTTTGGAATAATCCCCAAAGCCAAAATAGGGGTTGGCTCTAGAATTGCCGATAATGAGAAGTAGACCTAGCTAGGTTAGTGCCTCGTTTGTTATAGATGACTTGAGTAAAGGGGAGAAACGAGAAAACAGAAACAAGGAAACAGGAATAGGAAGATGAAGAAAGCTCGCCACTTTTTTGTTGTTTCTCTGTCTAGTATTTTTCATATGTTTGATATTTCTAGTATCGTGTCGAACTATGGACGCTGAAATTCGCGTTGAGCATACAGCTGTGCAGATAATGTATGGTACTAAACAATAGACACTAGAAAGTTTCGTCCTCAGACTGTGTCCCGAATTCAAGTGACAAACTCGACGCAACAAACACAATAAAAACCCCAATGATTGGTAGTGGTACTCCTGGCTGTAATGCAAGGGGGTGCTCACGTGGAGTCAGCTCCCTTGTATCGTTCTGTAGCATCACAAATTCTTTACCCAGGGATTATACAGTATGCAGCCACCCGGCCATTACGCTCATGAAAGATAATCAATCAAGTTTTCATGCTGTTTGCACAAAAATAGGGCATGTATGAGAATTTAGGAAAGGGACGATCTACTGAGCGAGGGGTTGGTAGTCAATGTATTTATATAGTTAGAAAATGGTCTGCGCTGCAAAATGGGTTTCTTAGCTTTCGCAATGACACATCAGTATAATTCACTTCAAGTTATCTTTAATTTCACATTTTTCCCCTTTTACTCTTTCCATCACATATAGGTATCAAGATGTCTACTATTTACCGGTCTGAGCTTATTGCGCCCATTGTCATATCTGCCTTTAATGTAGCAGTTGTGATTGTCACGGCGTCGATAGCAACCTGGAAGCCACCAGCCCAGTCTAGCCCTGATAACCTGCAATTGATCACGGTCATATGGATCAGTCGAGCAATACAGTTCTGGGTTGCCCTAGCAGCTATCCTGCTGTACACGGCGCCCATACCCATCGAGCGGAGCTTCGTGGTTGTTGGTGCAGGGATTCTTGGCAACATGTACAACGATGTAAGCACCATAAGCCATGTCTTGTTCGATTCACTAATTAGATCGCAGTGGACTCGACAGCTAGAAATATTTCGCTTTGTCTTGATGGCCCCCTCCAAAAATGCACTCATCGTGTTTAGGGTCTGTTTCGGAATCTCAATCGCCTGCGCTATACTATTTGTCCCTGACCTCATTCTATCACCTGGGAGGTGGCCTAAGATCGCGCTGATATTAGTCTGCGCCATCCATAGACTATCCATCACAGTACCAATACTACTTTGCCGTGGAAAACCTCTCATAAGACTAGAAAATATAATTTGGGGAGGTGGTCACGCCTTGGGTGCTGCTATCCAATTCTTTGGACTGCTACTTGGACCCTTCGAATGCCGACTTGTATGTTTACGTCTATTCACGTCTTCTTCCATATAGTCCTTTGCTAATAATGTAGTTTTTATACGTCACATCCTCTGTCTTTGGACTTGTTGCCCAAATTCCTGTGGCGGTGAGGGTCGATAGAGGGAGCCCGACTAGCAATATTCCGCGGCCGAACGAGAACAAATCGGCCGTCAGCCTTGAGGCAAATCCTTTGCCTCTACCCTCACGATTCAGTTTCGATAGCGAAATGCAAAACAACCATATGCCCCAATGGGTTTCCAATACGATCAACTACGACCGGTATTTTAGAAGGGGATGAGGTTTGGACATAGAAGTCAGGGAATAAACATCTTTCTCAACGCTCACCTGCAATAGTATCATTCCACTATATTCCTAGTGCTTTTATATCGTACAGTTTTATATCTAAGTCGTCAATTATAGACTATATAATGATAAAATAAACCAAAGACCAATTCGCCTCCGTAATCGGGCCACCATATATGCTTCCCTTCCCTTCCCTTCCCTGTACTCTAATCTAACTCTCTTGTGTGATGTTATGGAAAGTTTCCGACTTTGGGGGCGACCTAGAGGATAGAATGTATTACGTAAGGTCTCTAGAAATTAAACCCAGATTAGTTAGTATTCGAAATTAATTAAAGCAAAAAGCACACTATTGTACACAATACAAATAAATAGGTCTCCCTGGGAATCGAACCCAGATTAGTGGAATCAGAATCCACTGTGATAACCATTACACTAGGAAACCACGCTATGATATAACATGGGTCGTGACTGCCCAATTGATGCTGTTTCCGAATTGGGAGAGAATATATATATAGTATTGTAGGCTAAAATATAGCAAATAAAAAATATAAATAAACCACTTAATTGCCAAAGGAACACCAGTAACATAAGGCATATTAAACATATAGGAAACTTAAAACTTTTTCATACAAACAATACATAAATCCCTTTTCTAGTTACTTGTCCACTGTTGAAGATCTCGAAATTGTAAAGTTGATGGGGAGGGGCAAGGAGCGGAACCTCCGGCGGTCCTTTCATCGGCAAGTCCCGAAGACCCCCACCTTATGGATCTCCGACGGTCGGATCGAACTTCGTCACGGTCCTCCGACATGTATCTATGTGACTCGCCCGGTATAGGTCCGTTATGTAAACAATTTCATTTCCTTGTATTACCTAGTCCTGCATATTCGTCAGTATTTAATAGCGAGTCAATAGGGGTCACGACAGGTGGATGTCGGATGCCGTGTCCTTTTGTTCAGCATTAAGCGTACGCCGTTGAATTAACATTGTCCTCCTACTCTTTCCAACACACTGTTACAATCTAGCAAGACAGTCATTTCGTTTGGAATAGTAAACTTCCGCAGCCAGGAAAAACCATCATGGCCAAAATTGTTGTTATTGGGTACGTCAACCTTCTCTTCACTCCCCAGGCTAGATGTCATAGCTAACACCCACACCTAGGGCCGGCGTGACTGGTCTTAGCTGCGCCTTACGGATTCAAGGTGCTGGCCACAACGTAACCATTGTAGCCAAGGACTTCCCCAGTGGCTTCGAGACCATAGATTCCGCAACGCAAATCAACTTTACTTCACCATGGGGCGGCGCACATAACCGCTTCATCCTGCCGCCTCCAGGTGCAACGCCCGACTCCCAGGAAGCCCGTGAACATGCCATGTCGCTGTTGACCTGGGATGAGATGCGTGCCTTACATGACCAACATCCCGAAGCTGGCATTACGTTTATGAAGGCTTACGATTATTTCGAGGCACCCGAGCTAGCTCAAACTTCGCTCACAGAGGACAAGGCGCGGAATGAGTTTGGCATGAAGGGGTTCAGATTCCATTCCAAAGAAGAGTTACCCGAGGGCGTGCAAATTGGATATGAATATGATACATGGTGTGTTAACCCCATGGTCTACTGCGCATTTCTACTCCGACGGTTTGCCTATAGGGGCGGCAAGATTCGTAAGTTGTCTGATTGTTTAGTTACGCCTGACTACTACACAACTGCAAAATTGGAGATTATCGGCTACTGATATGCTGCAGTCAAACGAGAGATCAGGCATCCTCTTGAAGTGTTTGAGCTGAAAGACCTAGCCCCTTTCGACGTGCTTATCAATGCTTCAGGCATTGGGTTTGGTGACCATGATGTCTTCATCACGACAGGTAAGTAACTATCTCAACATAGCATGGATGGGTGATTTATTCATAGCAACTAGGCCAAACATGCCTCGTAGCTAACCCCTGCCCTGTTTCGATCACGAGAATAAACGCTAAGGGCATGGGGTCATTCAACGTCTCACGTAATTTCGAGGGTGGAACTATCATCGGAGGCACGAAGATACCTAACAACTGGAACCCAAATCCATCTCTTGAACTCAGAGAGACATTGTTAAGTAACTTTGCCGCCATGTACCCTGAAATTCTAGGCCCAGACGGCAAGTTCACGGTCATAAGAGATATCGTTGGTAGACGTCCAACCCGCTATGGTGGCATGCGGCTAGAGAGAGAAATCGCTCAAGGCAACAAATGCATTATCCATGCCTATGGCCTAGGAGGACGAGGTTACGAGCTGAGCTGGGGTGTCGCAGACAAAGTGGGAAAGATCCTCTCTGCGCATCTGGGGTCGAACGATATTGCACTTGGACAAAGGCAGGCAAAGATGTGAAGAGTGCGTCCTGCCATCTCTATCAAGCTGGTATCAACATGGGAGACGGGAAATAAAGCGAGAAAGCTATCATCATAGGGGATGGACTCTACTTTTGATATCTTGGAGATAGGTTGACCCATGCTTGTCACGTACCACGCCCTTAACAATCGTTAGCAACATGCGTCCATATTATTCACTTGTCCAATTGTATTATCCATCTGCATACTGCTATGACCAGAACAATGTACAGACTACAACTTACTCCTCTCCTTAGCCTTCCTTTTTGCCGTCTTTATCTCCTCCTTGAATGCCAAGTCACCCAGGATCTCCTCAGAGCCTCCCCCAACAACCATCATCCTGAGATCCCGTGTAATTTGCTCGACGCGACCACCACCGCCGGGACCATCTCGCTGGTACGCAACGCCACCCATAACCTGCTGTGCCTCTCGTGCCGCAAGCTCAAGGATGCGTCCACCCGAAATCTTAGCCATGGAGATTGGACCAGCGATATCTCGACTATCCCACCCGTGCTGATTAACATGATAGGCAATCTGCTCGAGGCGAGCCCAGTGTGCCTCGATTTCGCGAGCAAGATTGACAATTTTATGTCGAATGACCTGGTGGCTAACAAGCGGGACACCAAATGTCTCGCGCTCAAATGCGTATGCTAGGGCCGTCGACAGACATGTGCGCGCCTTGCGGTTGCACCCAACTGCCATGATGAAGCGCTCGTTATTGAAGTTTTTCATGACGTACATGAACCCGGCGTTCTCGGCGCCGATCAGGTGGTCGGCAGGGACCTTGACGTTGTCCATGCGCACCCAGCTTGCACCGCCCGCGCTTTGCCCGCTGTTTCGAATCTTTTGCACCGAAACACCTGGTAGCGAGAGCGGGATCACGAGGAGCGAAATGCCGCCGCCGCCGGTACCGCCTGTCCGCACGGCAGTCGTCATGTGCGTCGCCCATGGGCTACCTGTAATCCACTTCTTGGTGCCACTCACAACGTAGTGGGTGCCGTCGGCGCTTTTGTTGGCCGTGGTCTTTAGATTACTTACATCGCTGCCGCCACTCGGTTCGGTGATACCGAGACAAAAGCTCGTCTCTCCAGTGAAAAGGCCAGGCAGCCAGCGCTTTTTCTGGGCCTCTGTGCCATGATTTACGATAGGCGGAACGCCAATCACATTTGCGCCCCCAGACAGCGCGACCGCTACGCCACCTTCGATGCGAGCGGCCTCATCCGCTAGGACGAGGCGGTGGAATATGTCCAGCTCGTCAATCGGAATCCCGGCTATAGCGCCATGTTCTTTCGGTCTGTATTCCTTCGGCACATCGAGTGCTGCTAGACCAGACGTGAGATATGAGGCCTTTGCTGACCTAGGACAATCCCCCTTTTCTTCCCATTCCAGCATGTGGGGAATGACGTTTTCGTCAAAATACTTCCGCGCGTAAGCTTGTAGCTTGCGATGGGTGTCGCTGTAATAGGGTGATGCCAGTGAGCTCAGCCACGGAGGCTCGGCCCAGGGTAGCTCGTTTTCCATTGATTACTGTGATAAGGATCGAGCAACACAGCGCTGAACTATGGAGCAATGCAATCCTCAGCTATGGCCTTTCCCATGCTTGCCTATGAAGTGAAGTAAAAATATGAGGAACGAAGCATGAGAGTAGAATGATGCCTTCTAGAGGTGAGGAGAAGTACCGAGGCAATCTCCAAATCCGTGCTAAGATACGCTGTGATTGGCGGCGCATCACAATTACCCCAGTCTGCAATCCAACTGGGAACACGAGTTCCCAGTATCACATTGCATTTCGCTTTTGGAAGGTAGCCATAGCACTGAAGATTAGGAAATAATTAACAATTGGTAATATAAAAAAGTTTTATTAACTGCATGGTTACATTATTTAGGCAGCATCTACTGATTCGGCCGATCGATTAGCTATTTAGATTCCTTCGGTATATCAAAGAGGATTAGCTTGTCCGCACTAAGAGCTGCGTCACTTATAATAGGTTGGATAATTTCGAGAATTTCGGTGCAGAGAATACTTAAACAACTGTTCGACTTTATTTATTAGGCATAATTTTCTATTATTTCAAGCTGGTGTCCTGTAAGACTATCTCAGGTAAGTGTATGAGATTCATTGCCTTTGCAAGCAATTCCTTTCTATTGCCTACCAATTACTGAGCCCAGATTCAAAATCCGGAATGCTGTATAAGCTACAAGGCATATTGATCCGAGCAGTATCTTTCAGAGAGATTAAGTAGCACGATATCCAACAATCTCTCCCTAGATATCATGCAAGCAATGTCCTGGACAATATATACTGCAAATACGTTGATGGCTTACTCTGTAAATGGCATATGTACTTTGGCAAGCTGGTCTTTATATGATGTCACCCCTGTCACCAGGAATCATACACTGCCACCCAATCGTCGCGACCATCTACTTCTCATGACGGAAGAGAGCACCGCATCACCGAATGCTACCAGAAATATGATGTATTGCGTATAGTAATCGAATAGAAACTTACCTATCCTTAGCCTTTAGACGAGGCATACTCACTGTGACATACTATTTCTATTTATGGTCACTCAACATTGGTGCCTACATCATTAGCACATCATTGGCCATGCACGAACGGCCCCCACGGTTACATGCATACAGAGTTACGATGCTAAAGCGCGACCTAGATTTGAGATGAAACGACATATCTTTGTATATGCATCGTCCTAAATATAGGGACTTTAAATATGGAAGAAACAATTCGAAAGCTGGAACTCTGCGCCCTGCAGTGTACTATAGATCACGCTCTCAATAGTTTATCAACTACTTTGGCGTCTATATGCTAAGCTTCGAGTATCTCGCCGCTAAGAGCACGTGCATTCTACTATGTTACCGAACAATCAGCATTATCAGTTCTGTGCCCGTTGATTGGTCTGATAACATTACTATCGAAAGACCAACGGCTTTGCGTCTCTATTTTGATACCCAGAAAGAATTATATCATTACCCGACGAATCGAAACATAAAATCATCTTCGAAACGTTTCAGCAGAAATAGCGTCGTGAGTCTAGTCGTGCTCGCAGTTATGATTAGTCTAACATACAGTCCTGGATCAAAAGTCCTTACACTGGCGAACAGGCAGTATGCATATACCAATTGGCAATTCGATACCACACAAGCAAATTCGAGACGTGCTCACATTATCACAAATTAAGCGCGATACGGACGGCAGTTCCAATGATAGTTCAGCAGCTGTGCTAGGTACTATTATCATTCCGATAATTTTCGGCTCTGTTTTCATTCCATTATTCATTGTGATGTATAGGTCATGGAAATGGGAAAGGGCAAATCTCTTGAAGAATCAACAAGCTCAGGCCAGCGAGGAAGGGAATGGAGGAATAGTTCAAAAGGCAGAGCTCTCTGGTGATAGTTCAGTTGTGATAAGCGAGATGGACAGCCAACGGGAAGATCAAGAGCTACCCGACGGGAAGGGTGGTTTATCTCATGAGATTCTAGGGGCTATCGCTATGCCTCAAGAGCTTCCCGGTGATCTCCATGAGATGCCAGCTAATGAGTGTAAAACCAAGAGTGAAGAAGCCAAACAAGACATAAACCCAACATCTAGGCTGAACAATACAGAGGGTGAAGGGCATGTAACATAATGCATAATAAATCTCGATAAACGTGAAACTACCTGTATCTAGAAAGTTCCTGTGTCAGGAACCAACTATAGAGGTACAAGAAGACTTTTATTGTTGCGCGGGGATATCTAATAGGTTCTGAATGCCCTCACGCTATATAAAATCTAGCTCTCTTTGTCCCATATCGTAACATCCTGTTAATTTGTGGCGGCGCAATCAATTTATTTTTACTTTGCAATCCATTATGAACTATTTTCTTTTGGTAACTATACAAACAATCCACGTGACTTATTAATCAACTCAGCTGATGACTATTAGAAGACGTAAAAGCACATAAGAGAAGTGACTGTCAGATCCGCGATGTAGCATATAGTGTTATCTGAATTACAAGAATTCAATCAATGTTAAGGAACAGGGTCGCATCTATCCCCCCTGTACCGAACAGTGCGGCCACGGTTCCGATGAGGACTAGCGAAGTTACTGCAGTTGGGGATAAATGGTGTCTTCAACGAATGACATACTGTCAGGAACCTCGCACTATGGGGTAGGTAAAGACACTTGTTGTTGCACGAAGGGTCTAAAACCTTCGTGAGCAACTATCTAACTATACGTATACAAATGTCTCTTTGTACTCTGTGACACATACCAAATTACTTATAGTCATCTTTTACGATATATGAATGCGCGAACCGATTCGGCACCTGTCAGCTACAACCATCGTCTTTCTTACAGATTTTCGTTATACTTGAGACATAGGGCTTTCGGTTATTTGTGTTATTAAACGTTATTTTATATACTTGTCCATTTGGTGTACACGAGTTAGAAGTGATCCGTCGAGCTTTTAAAGTGTGGAATAATGACTTTATACTTGTCCCTTGGACAAGCTGGCACAGCCCCTATTGAACCACCTGGCAGCCGGTTATGCATAACACTCAATATGCTTCATTCAGCACCCGTTGGTTGACTCCGTCCTGTCTCCCTTCCGCGGATAGACTTAATGGAGTGTCCTAATGCTCTGCCACGGTCTGACGACTACTAGGGAAGACAATGCTATCATAGGTAAGTCAATTCGTATGAACATCTAGAGAGAAACTAGGGCTGCAACAAACGCATGTGAGTACATTAAATTGAATATACCGCTCTCATAGCCACTAGGCCACATTAGCTAGGTTAGCTAGTTAGGGTAGGAATATTTAGCAATAGATGGCTTCCATTTTAGATACATAGTTATTAAATAAGTTGACAAAACCTCGGCCTTCGTTACGTTTGCACAGAACTGCCTGTATGAGGTACCGACCTTACCTCTTGGACCAGACTAGAGGGGCCCTCTCAGGATGAAGCATCTGCTGTAACAAGACCATAGCAGAGTCAGTCTTAATGAGCTCGAGCACCCGTTCGCGAGCTGCTTCAATCGTTTCTCCATTAAACGTGACCGGGTCTACTTTCCAGTCGCGGAACAGTGACGCTATAGTAGCCACAAATTCAACTTGGGAGAACTTCCTCCCAGGACAGTCGCGCGCACCCTCGGACCACCCAACGAATGTGCCGCGTTTGGGCTGAAGAAAGTCATCCTCTTCGACCCCTCTTTCCGCGCGCTTGATGAAGCGAGATGGTCTCCAGGTGAGCGAGTCAGATCCCCACCATCTGGGATCAGTCTGCAGAGAGGAATAAGCTAGGCAGATCATGGTATGTGGTGGCAGGATGAGCGTTTTGTCGCCAACATTAAGTGTTTGTGTTTTTTCTTTTGTCCACTTTGTGACCGGCACAGGCGTATATAATCGGATAGTTTCGTAAAGAATAGCCAAACAACGCTTGAGGCGTGGGAAATGGGTAGTATAATCCCACTCGTGGGATGGCAAATAACCTAATACAGAATGGAGCTCCTCTGAAAGCCACTGCTGTACTTCTGGGTTAGCAGCCAAGAAGTATACAGCAAATGTGAAAACATGGGCAGAAGTATCATGGCCAGCAAAATTGATAACAAATATATTGCCGTAAATCTCTCGTTCTGTCAGACATTCGCCTTGCTTCGCATCTAACGACGCTTGGGCAAGGGACGATAAAAAGGTGCGGCTACCGGCAGCCCCTGATATGCCCTGGGCGACACTGGATTTTTCCGATTCGTACATGTCTGTCATGGACTTCTGGAACGCCGTCACCGCTTGCCCAATCTGGCGGTACTTGTGAGGCAACCATGGCATGTTGGTAAAGAATTTAGGTCCAACGGCGATGATAAGAATGCAGTGTTCCAATATTAACCGTAGGGAGTCCTTATAGCTCGCTGAGGGATCAGTATGTGAAGTCTTTTCATGGCCCTCGAATTTAAACGACTTGCCAAAGCCGGCTTTGCTAAGCACATCGAGTGACAAGGTTGCCAGATCATCCGCAGTACTTCGTATCGATGGGCGTGACGTCCAGTAGCGGATCATATCGTGGGCTTGAGATATGCTTTCGGACCATACTGTCTTATTGTATTGTTCGTTGAAACAGGACGCCATGAGTTTTCGCTGCGTCACCCACCGCTGACCTTCGACCTATGAGAGGAGGTGAGCTTACGGAGGTAAATGATATAGGAAAAACCTACACTGCCAACATTAGGTCCAAAGACGTCAAGAACCTGTGTCAACTCAACACATCGAGGAAAGTCGTCTCTTCTTCGGGTGATTTCCATAACGATATCCGGGTGGCCAATGTATAACCAATTCCGCCCCGGTGTAACTAGCATAAACGCATCACCTAGCTCCCGATGAGAGAAATACCGATCGGGCAACTCCCATCCCATCCAGTTATACCTGGTGAAAACACTTTCCCCAAAGACTTTTCTCACATAACGAAGAACCTTTCTGTCAACAAGCATCCAAAAATGGTTCAGGTGGCTGATAGGAATAACATGAAAGCGGATACCGATTTTGCGCGCCAGTAGGTAGTTCGAAAACAAAGAATAGCCCGACTGCAGCGCTATTACAATTGGAAGCACCCAGCAGCCCCAGAAAATAATTGAGAGGATAGCCATACTGAAGAGGAGTGATCAGGTGGCGTGGAAAGGATACCAACGGAAAATAAACGGCGATGATTCGAAGCATAAGGTAATGAGCTACGAAGAGAACGTCTAGATATGAATAGAGGAGAGCGGGCTGTTGAGGAACTAGAGGGAGGTCTAAGTGATTTGGAAGCTGTTGTTGGTTCCTAATGGTTGTATCTACACTAATTACCTACCTACCTACATACATGGTTACCTAGTAGACTGCCTGTGGACTACTGATTACCCCTCTTCAGTCCCTTACTGTTAGGGCGCAGGGATCCTAACAGCCCCTATGTGGGGACAAAGCCGGCTGCACCCGTCTAGGTAAGTACGTGCATGTATGTACCTCTTGATACCCCAGGCTACGTATACGTACCAGAGTAAGTAAATACATGTATGTAGTTATGTAAGTAACAAGCACCTACTCAGTATGTAAGAAAAGCTTATATCAGAACCAGACAGCTAACCAAGTCTTGCATTCCAGCTCTAGGGCGTAAGGATGTACCGTCTAAGTCGAGGCAAGGGTATCACTGCCATCGTCGACGGGGTTCTAAGGAACCGTGGCTTGGACTTCTCCCATTTCATATCCGAGATAATTCAAAAGTTCTGCATGACCTTGCAGGACGTTGAACGAGCTGAATATAATCCTAAGCCTGGAGATAACTATTAAACCGAAGGAAATCATACGAATTCTACCCATCTGAGCCTTGTTTGGAATGCCTGTATAGACAACAGTTTCTTAACACATCACGTTTAGATGACCTCTCCATGATCTTTGTCTAAATCACCACGTCTGCAATACCGACTACACTGACTCCCTATACAGTATCCATACTCCTGGCTTGAACAGAGAAACAGCTCTCTGCCCCTTGGTGGTCAGGACAATGGTTGACGCGACAATACGAACCTTCTTTGACCCCTATCTACAGTGTCAATAAAGTTAACGTTAGATAAATAGCACACTTTTGAGCGGAAAGGGAAACTACAAATACAGGCTCTATACCGTTGACTAATGTGAATGAAAAAGGATATATATGGACATTACACGACCTGCCCTTCACTCGGGTAAATTTAAATGAGCTTGTACTACTAGATCATGTCTCCCTCATTTCTGTGTGTATAAGAGAGGGAGATAGAGAGACATTATCTCATGTCGGCTTACGTCCCGAGGCTGTAAAAATGACGCCTGCATGCAACGCAACTCCCTTCTCGATCTCGCCTATGGCCTTTACTAGATTTTCAGTCCAGAGTTCTCTAGTAATAGGAGCATCAGGCACCGTGGTTTTAGACGGGAAATAAAAAGTGCATTCTTCCCAACTCATAAGGAAGTCGTCTGTCCAAGCTTTATAGTCCTCCTTACGCTTGGGCGATGTAATTAAAGAAACATTATCAAACCCATTCTTGATGAGATGTTGGTCCAACTTGGCAAGATAATCAAACTTCAGACCCAATGGTTCGCCGCTGGCCCGCAAGGTTTCTTTGAGACTTTCGCACGCCGACTTCTCCAGGGTGGGCGTGGCTGGTTCGATGAGACAACGGGGATTCATTTCTTCCCATTGAACCCACCCACCTGGCTTCAGCATAGCAAAGACCGTAGACAGCAGAGGCGTGGTATCCGCGTGTAGAATGAGGCTCACGAATGCCCGTACATGAATTACATCGTATGTGCCCATCAGTTCCGCGGGAAGGGGCCGGGCAAGAATGTTGAGCTTTTTCAGGGATACCAACGGCGGGAGAAATGCTGGCGCCGGGAAGAGGATATCGTTGACGTCAAAGCCATCTAGGTTCGCAGAGATACCTTGATCGGCCAGCTTGCGACCCAAGTCAATTAACCAGGCACCATTCCCACAAGCGAGGTCGGCAACTTTGAGCACGCTGGTCGGTGCCATAGGAATGATTTGTTCAACATCCTTCTCCAATAGAAACCCCAATGTGTTCTGGAAGAGCATGTGCTGAAGGTGCAGACGAGCCGAACTCCTGAAATTCCGAGCTGGTGCAAGCCAGTAGAGCGTCGGGTTATAGAACTCGGCAGGCTTCGCCTCACTCTCCATTTTTCACGATAAGGGAATCGAGACGATCAGCGGAAAAAAAAAATTGATAGGGAATTGCCAGGTGATGATAGACTAGAGATGGCTTTGTTCACACCCCTTGTTCTTTCGGCTGATTTGAAGTTTAAATACAAATTCAGTTACTTACCTATACAGCGGATGCCATGTGAAAGGCCGTAGTACCATTTGTAGTGCGCTGATTACTAGGTACCTTAGGTAGGCTGTACTATAATAGTGTAAGAAACTTAGCGGCTCTCCACGACCTGCATGCAGACTCCCTGGTGTTGGGTGCGCTATGCAAGTACACGATACCTCTCACACGCGATTGGTTCGGATCTTTGCGGAATGCGCCATTGGTGCAGGCCTTTATGCGGAAACAACCAACACCTAGGAGTGACAGACTATTGGTCAATTGCGCCATACCTTTCCGCCGCTACTCTTCTTTGTGAAGCCACGGGATATTCCAAGGTGAAGTCTGAAGTCGTCTTAAAGCAGCCCGGTAGCAGTCCGAAGTGATACCCCACGTGCATGTAATGTGAGCCGTCCGTGGTCCGTGTCTGAGCATATTACTTAGCCCATCTCTCAATCAGTTGGTTTCGAAGCATAATCTTGGAGCGCGCATCTTTCAAAACTTTACTCTGGACTCTGAATCAGGTCTAGAGAAGGCGACCTAGAGGGGAAGGGCGGCTAGTACACGATTGACAATTAATTTTTATAAATATTAAAAATCATAATTGTTGCTATATTATAACATCATTCAGTTTGAAAAGTCCGACGGCCAACACGACGCCTCATTCCTCTGGCTGTGAAATGACATCGAAACAGACGTTGCAATTCCTTTTTCGTTTGTGACATTTCTCTTTATTGGCACTAGAGCCCATAAATTATTTTATCATGCTTGTCATCTTTCCCTCAACTTTTCGCCCAGTCAGTTCGCCCAGTCAGTTCGCCAGTCAGTTCGCCAGTCAGTTCGCCAGTCAGCTCGCAAAAAGAAGCCAAGCTTCACCCCTAGTGATTCATACCGCAAAATGATTTCACGTATTCGCAGTGGAAAACGACGCTAGAAAGATCCATAAATCAATATTTCAACCGTGATTTAGTCAAGATACGTTGGTTCATATACTAGTAAGTAAGATCTTGAGCTTTTGAGTTAGAATACTTAGGATAGCTTGCAGGTTGTGCTCGCTCTGCGTCAGACCATGAATCATACTTACGCGATGCCTGATGTAAATAGTCCCCCTAGCCAAGCAAACCGCATTACGAAAGAAGTTGGGTTTAATGTTACATAACAGGAGGCTTAAGCAGAAGAGGTGATCTGTATATAGAATAGGTAGCCTGTGCCAAGGAGAGTTCTGGACCTTGCGCATCAACGAAAATCATCACCTATACATACAGTTGAACCATACGTAGAGGTTAAGTTTCAATTAAAAGGGTACCAAATAATACATAGAAATCAATCATCTTCCCATACTACGATGTATCTACTGCGGGCTGTTAGGGTAGCTTTAAGCAAGTATAATCAAATGAAGAAGAAAAGACCGAGCTATATTGCCGGCTTCGATTTCGCGAGCAATGTAGCCCCTGCAAAACCCTATCCTCTGGATTCGTTCAATGACGATTTCTAGAACCTTAAGACGTGATGCGAGGGAGAAAAACATACGGTTTTCGGTCTTGCTGGACACTCTGTGGTCGATCTCTTCACGCACTAGCTTTGCACTGCGAAATGAAAAGTGAAACGCCTTGTTCTCTTCATATCTATTACGGTAATGCTACCATGTTCATCATAGGTGGACTTAATAGGAGGCATCAGGCTGAGCGTTGCCATCACGTTAATTGCTTACCCTTTTTCTCGCCTCACGAAGTTTTGATAGTTTCCATAAGTCTCTAAAGGATATATCGGCATAGTAAAATGACATTTAATGAACGTAATATCTTCGGTTAATCGTAAAATATCCATAGTCAATCACCACCCTCTAGAAAATGAACCCGAAGCTATGTAAGGAAAGAGTTTTCTGTTTGACGCAAATGGTGCCGAAACTTCAGGGGCATTGGAAAAGGGGCAAAGTGTAATTGAGCAACAAGACCGGTCGTGAGACCAATAAGAAATTATTAGTCATGGTTATTGAAACCGCACAGATGCACGTCTTCATACTCGTCTCCAAAAGTCTCTGTCTCAATGATGATCTCGTAGTTCACAGTCGTTGCCCCACCGAAGTCGATGTATCCAAAGTACCTATTCCAGTTGGTTTCAGACATACGCTTTGCCCAGTCCTTACCGACAGCCTGCCCAGCATACTGTAGAGCAGCCTGATCAAACTGACTCGCCTGCGCCGGTGTAGCAGTTGTTTCCCAGGAGACTTTGATTCCTGGCCCTGGGTGACGCTTGTCCAAAGATCCCCTTACGGGAATGGCTCTCACGAAACTCGTGCCGTTATCTCGTAGATGGAAGCTGTGGTCCATAGGTACATCAAATCCCGGTACACGCACGGCCGGTATCTCGACTACATGACATATATTTCTGTCGCGCGATACTAGCCCTGAGGTGACCATGCTCTCAAATTCAAGCCCGGCTCTACGTAACAGTAGGTCCAAGCTCGCAATCTGGTTTGACCTTTTTTGGTCGACTCCGGATAGGTCTTGGCTTTCAGTGCCCGTCGTGGCTTGGGGGTATGTGGTAAGGCCAATAGCGACGGCTACGCTAGTGAACACGGTATTTCCGACAGCGATGCCAAAATCCGCACAAATGTTATTTTGGTCGGGAGGGGTACTCGAGGTAAATAATCTGCAAACACTTTGAGAGCCGAAATGTGCCGAGGTGCCAAAGATCAAGCCTCCAGTGAATGCGAATACCCACTGGGAAGGAATTTTGGCAGTAGCATCGTTATAAAATTGGAGGAGGAGGCTTGGATTATTAGGGCAAGATGGCTCGTCTCTCTGATCTACTTCATGCTGAAAACGAGTGACGTCACCTCTGGAGGTGATATATTCATGGGTCTGGCCCGTCTTGGGATTGGTGGCGAGCGGTCCGCCCATGGAAATTGCAATGAAATTAAGAAGGCAGCAGAAGTAGATGAATTTGGGAGATAACATCTCGAATATTCAACTATTGTCGATCTGATTCTTATTGTCTTAGTCGATTTAGCGGTCCATGTAATCAATGGCCACCGATCAGTATATACTTGGGTTAAATCTTCAGAGTATATCGTAACCTAGATATTGTGATTTCGCAGAAACATAGGTTGGCAGACGAGGTAGAGCCCGGAGTTTTCGTTGTCTTTTGAGCTCGTCACCGGCTGGAATCAGGCTGTCTTAAATATTATATAGAGGCCAACTCACTACGTCTCTTTCTCGCAATGGCGGTGATGCCGATACCGGTCACATTCGGCATGAATCCATCCTGATATCGTATCTAAGAATAGAGTGGCAAGACCAAATCAACAGCACTTGTATCTGCAATGTTCAACTAACTATTGAGTATATTTCTTTTTCTCTGTTGGTTTAGGAGTGTGGGGAGAACATGCACGTAAGGAAGCTCGGGATCTACTTATGCGTAGATCGTCATTGGTAGCAGTAGCTAACAGATAACAATACAGCATTGCTAACTTCAAAACAAATCGGATACATCCGTATATTTTGACGAGTTTCATGTCGTGGCTTAATGCAGAGAACCAACAGTCCATTCACTGCATGATTATCAACAAGGATTGCCGATCAGCCTGCTATAAAGCTGTGCCGCCCACACCAAAACTGGAGTTAAGCCCCAACCCTGCATTCCAGCTAATCATACCATGTAGCCAATTGGACGTTCGACTCTTTTCCTTTGCTCTCTACCATCAACACCAACATCACAACAATTGTTAAAAGGAGCATTCTATTGTTTGGCATCTACCAACAATTCACTAACTGAAACATTCCTACAATGCAGCTCACCATCGCGGAGGAATTCTTTTTGAAACACTACCGGGCGCGCGGATATAGCTGCTGTTGGGAACCTCTGCCCGGCCCAGACTGCATCGCCATTTCCATGGCGATGACCACTTTGACCGTGACGTACGTAGTCATATTTTCACCACCAGTTTTCAGTGGGGGTGAAAGCTGGTTCCGAGGAGTTGGCATGAAACGCTCTACCTAACGTTCCGCTCTTCTCTCAAGTTGCGGATGGTTTGTTTCTTGTCGGCTTTGGTTGTCAGGCTAGTGACTGAGAGAGGATCAGGGCTCATCATAGTGTACGTGATAGATCAGTGCTGAATGCCTTAGAGAGACAAGGAATTCGAGGCTGGGGCCAGTTGGTGGCGATTTTATTATTGGGGGAGGAATGAGGAGTCGAAACATCAGAGCCTGCTATGTCCTTGCAGTCGTTGTGGCAAATAAGAAAACCAGGGAAGAAGACATCACGTTCTCTTGACATGTTCTGTTGTCTATTAGGAAGGTGTGATATGTAACATTGTGATCTCGTTATTGTTGGCTTCTTTCTTGCGTCTTGGCAAACGGCTGATTTTCCTTGATGCGTGGCACAGCATCAACATCGAAAGTTTTATGATACATAATAGCAACTCATCCCTATGGATCGATCCTTCACGTCATCTCTTGCAGACTCTAATTTCATATTTTACGAGGGTCGGCACAAAGGAGGGTTTCTGTTCGAGAACACCGAGCTAACACTATTCACCATACAGGCAGGTCAGATCCACGTGGCGGTTTGAAGCGAAATAACATCGGTCACGGTTCACAAAATTGATCATCTCTAGCTGTGAAGTGTGCATTGCGCTCGACGTAGGAAGATCAAATCCCACATGTTGGTTCGAGAGGAGCGTGCTACTTAGCGGTGTTCGGGGTACTCATCATTGCTTGGTATGGTCTATGTACGCCATTTTTTGTTTGAGGACATTGGAATACAATGTTACTTGTTTATATCAAACGGAGAAAATTCCAATGGCGATCTATGACACAGAGAAGGTAAATAAAAGTATAAAAAACGCCAATTTCTCCCGTTATTTCGTTGGCCTCATCAAGAAGACTTCAGACAGCAGAAGTGTATGCAAGGGACTCAATCACAATCAGCATTTATGCTCTCAGTATTCATCGCATTACATCACTTGAATCTCGTCGCAATGCATCTCCTCCATGTGTTCTCTTTCTCCGTCCTAGCGGCACTATGCTCTGCCTACAAGCCTCCCTCTGACCTAGAAGACGGCATCTACATGGTAGACCCCACAGCGCAAATCGCCCAATCAGCCAAGTTTGCAAGCAACTTTGACAATGATGGCCTCATCCGTGTTGGAGATCTCACCCAACACACCGGATTCAACCATACCACTCAGTTTTCTCGTCGCGATGACTTTACACAGCACCCTAGAGAGACGAAGTGTGAGACCTATGACACCATGCTCCTCGCAGACTATACGGTGGCCATGAACTCGTTTGCGGATCGATGCACCAAGGAGAAGGTCCCGGCACGTAAGAAGAACGGCTTGATCTGCAGCGGAAAGCAAGGGATATTGTTTGTCAAAGCTGGAGGCTCCATCGTGTATCATTGCAATGTATCTTGTCAGAAGCAGAATTGCGGTGGCGGGCATATTGCCCCTTTTGAAGACTGGGCTGATCAGATCTGTGGGAGCCTCAAGGGCGCTTGGTTCTACTCCTCTTGGGACTTCACAATGGGTCGTGATGAATGGGGTTCCGAATTTTGCCGCCAGACCATTTGATCTGGACTCCCTTATAGTTAGGTCAGGCCGGACTCTTGTATTATAAGCAGCTCTGGCAATTCAAGGGGTGTACTGGGGTAGAGTATAGGGGGTGGCTGGATTTGAAATTTACCAGCCACTTAGTGGCTGTGACTAGTGGGAGAAAAAGGGGCTAGTACAGACAAGTACTTTACGGGGGGGGAAGTCATGGCGATGACCTATTGCAGATTCACGCATTCAATAGACTTTATAACTTTTGATCGTTAAGTCTCCAATTATATAATCATTCTATCAAATGTATGCAAAATTTGATCCCTTAGAGGGGTTCAGTAAGGCGATATACGAGAGTGAATAAGTAGTTCACAATGCAGATCAAGCTAGCTAACTTTGACATGAGAGAGATGAATACATAAGAATAATTTGACACCAACGGATCCAGAACTCCGGGTGAATCTTTATGCTATTGGGAATGAATACATTTATATCGCCGTCCAATCACGACAACCAAGTCAAGGCAGTCTCTTCCCTTGTCAACCGACTATATCTTACAGTCTCTCTCCAGATCATCGCTCGCTCGGCAGCGCTTATATCCTTATGCACCGTCAACTGTAGCTTTAAACCGCAGATGGAGCTGCCTCTAACCTCTGACCTTGTCTGCAGTGCGGCCTGTATCACATCTGAGCTAGACTTGACAATCGCCCTGATAGCACTTTTGGGACACCGCCTGGAAATGAACGATGCCAAGCAACGAGGAACAGCGGTTGAAAGCGTCGCGCGAGTAAAGCACCTGCTACGACGAGCAAGGCCAGAATCACCTATGTTGCCTAAATCGATGGCGGTGATTGAGATACCATTAAGAACTGGGTCGACCTCGAGACGGAGCTGTAACTCTCCGACCATCATGGTAGGAAACAGTTTAAACGCACCGTATCGCCTGAGCTCTGCGGCTCCGTCGATGCCATCTTCCTTGTCAGCATAGGTTCCTCGGGTGAAATCATCAATATTATCCTCGTTAAAGAAATTGTTCCATTGTTCATCTACATGCTGACGCTCCACTATGCGGAGAGCAGCATCCGTACTGTTTGATGCCAAAGTTAGCTACAATACAAAATATAAACCTAATCACACTATTCATAGAAGCCACCTACTACGAAGAGAATGAACATACTGGTATAATCCGTCATTGGCCACGACAATCCTCCCATTCACTCGATCCATGCTCTGCAACAACAACATACTAAGAAGCCACGGGCCAAGATATCCCATCACGAAAGCAGGGTAGAGTCCATTTTCGGTATGAACCTCGCAGTCGATATCGTAGTAAGCGGTGTTCAATATGAGGATACGGATAGGCGGAATCTCGTTCACTGCTATGCGCGAGTTGATTTGTTTAGCGACTTCGCGGATATTCGAAAGCGATGACAGGTTCATAGAAATAATATCACAGGAGCACAGTCTGGACGATTTTCCGAAGGTCTGCTTGACGGAGGTGGTTGTTGAAGTGAGACATAACTTGTAGTATCCGGCCAGTTGGGGCGTGGAGTTGATCTTCGATATTAGCCCGTACCCAAGACTGTTGTTGGCGCATGTTATAATTATAGTGTCCTTATGACTTGGCATGTTGTCATCTTAGTGTAAACGGCAAAGATGAGTTGGACCGGGCATAATATGAGAATAAGATTCAGCTTTCAAACGAGGCATGTCCGGAGAGTAGTAGCCCACTGTTTTCCGGATCGATGCAAGGCAGTGGCACGGACATTTCGGGACCCAGTATCCGAAACGACCGAGCGCTGAATGATAGTTGGCTGCATATGCAATCTTGCATACAAATTTTGAAGTGTTAGTAATGAAGCATCCAGCGCAAGAAGTTTTGTCGACCGAGATCGAAGTCAGCCACCTGCACCATGTTCGCCCGCTAGGACCAAGAAATTTACAAAACTCAATATAATAGATTGACTAATACGATTTACTGTCGAAGTCCCTTTCATTATCTGGAATCATAATTTGATCTAACGACAATAGCACTGCGAACCCTGTCTTCCTCCTTTGATATCTCCCACTGCCCTTTGGCTTTGTATCAAGTACCCCCGATAGAGACCGGCTGCCGGACGCCGTTATTCTCTGTGACGGCGAAAGTAAGGTAACCAATGTGAATAAGCTCGAGTAGAGGCAGACTCTGAACATACGCTGTGGCATGTACAAGCATTCGAGATTTGTGAAGATCCGGGAATCCTTGCCCTGTCTCGCCATCATTGTCGGATTCGTCCAACAGGGTCCAGACAAAATGGTCGTCCCGGATGCAGAGATGTCTCAACCGCGAAAGGCGTCCAACAAATTCCCTAATCTTAAAGTATCGATTATCCCAATTGATACGAGGCATAGGTAGCGTACCAACATATTTCGTAATGAGGCTAAGCACTTCAATCGAAGACAGAAGTGAGATTTTCTCTAAGGATGCCTCGGGAATGTTGTTCTGTTCCCACTCAAGTGAAAGGCACTTGAGGTTGTTGTGTTGGTAGAGCGAGTCAACGACGCGTCCAAGAAATTCTACTGGCGCCCCAGTGATCTTTAACGAACTGATCTGCGGGTTCATTTCGATGATTGGTATCCCAGAGCCAGTCATTTCGCACGCTTCAAGTATAACAGCGTCAAGAGTAGATATGTGACCGAGCTCGGAGAAGTTATCATAATAGGGAATACTCAGAGAGGTCAATCCTTCTCGAACAAGAGACGATAATACTTGCGTATCGACTGTTGTCATGTTGCGGATGCGGACGCCTCGTAACTTGGGAAATTCTATATTAAACGACAATGGCTTTTCCAACTGTCCTGTTCCCATGAAGCCTCTATAAGCCTTCGTATGCGAAATGTCAAGATAGGTGAGATTTGAGCAGCACGCGGCCAAGAGGCTTTTATAGAAATCAGACGGATCCAATGCAGCCTCATGGATAACTTGGCGGCTCCAATATGTTTCAATACATAGTGTCTCGAGATTTTTCAGAGAACAGGAATCTCGTGCCTTTCTCAGTTGGGGCATGCTTGGAAATTGCCCTTGTAATTCAAGATATTTGATTGGTAACTGCATCAGGCAGTCCAGAAGGTTGTCATCGATAGTACACATTCTCATAGTCAGAGATTGTAGATGAGGGAGGGCCAGGAAAACTGTCGGCCGGATGTGATGGCTGAAAGATTCCAAACAGTGTGCAATGATGGCCTCTTTTTGGGGTGGTGGAACAGTTTGAGGCAATCCCGCCGTGTCTAGCCTTAAGTGGCGCACATGAGCTCCCAAAGACGCCAAAACGGTAGTACTGTCCGAAGGTTGGTCTATTTGGACGGCTTCTTCCTGAAGCCGGGTCAAGACTTGAAGTGCAGTGCCACTACAATCGAGGTGAAGGTTGCGGAATTGAGATGGTCGAACCAGCTGGCGACATGTCGAATTGACAAGTGCCAGTGAGGCCAGATCTCCCTTATTTGATGCAACGCAGCCTACGATCAGGTGAAGGATCTCGAGTGGAATAGTAAACAGGATCGAAGGCGGTGAACCGATGTGCCTATCGTCTATGGCGCCTTCGGAAGACGGGGGAGGCAACGCCATTGGAGTGGCCATCTCGTGAGATACTGGAGTAGAGAGCGAGGAGATTGTGTCTCTCAGTAGAATAGAAGAAAGAATCGCTGTTCCGATGGTTCTGCCAAATATGGCGGAGCTTTGGGTCAAGGAAGTGGCAGACCTGAACCGATGACAAGTCACAGACAGACAACCTACCTACCAGTATTATCTATCCCTTTTAATCTATCCCTTTTACCGGCCGGTGATGAAGCGGGGTAAGGTGACACATCCCAACAAGAATTTATTTTTCTTGAGTATCTCGATCGAGAAATTGGATGGTATACGTAAGCCTGTGTAGGTATGTTTCAAGCCTGGGAGGATATTGTACTACTGCCCACCTCGCCAGATAAAGCCTACCTATCTTATGTAGGTAGCTACCCAGATAGGTACGCCATCCACCTTTAGAGAACCCTTTTGGAGTTCTTCTACCGGCCCTATCTCTCTTTCGCGCGGATAGCAGTGTCACCAGCGGCCCGTGCGATGCCGTCTTCGTCCTCATCACTAGGCTTGTCGACATCATTGGTTGGATGCTCGAATTCATCGCTACGATCGTTGAGTGGCTTATGCAGAATGGTGGAAATACAAGAGCCTGAATCAGGATACGCGATCGACACGACGTTGTCTTTGATGGGCCGAGTATTGGCAGTGTAGTGTTGCTGGCCGTTGGTGTCAGGAACCAACTATGGAGGTGTAATAAGACTTTATTGTTGTACGGCAGTCTCCAACAGACTCTGAATGCTATATACGATCTAAATCTCTCTGTCCCATATCGTAGCAGTTGCAATGATATTCCTAACATTATTCGGTGACTTTCGCGTTCGTGGTTGCGCCTCGATGGTGTTCGGTAGTGTCCCGAAGCCGTAGATCGTGCGTCCACAAATCCCCACGGCCTCGATTGCTGCGAATTACGGTAGCTTGACAGTATGACTATTCGTAATGTTGCCTCAGTGCATGTAGCAAGTTGTACACCTCCATCGTGGTCAGTGAAAACAAATCGGAAGTGATTGGTATTACCTGCTGGACGATCAATGCATAGAAATTAGCCTGCCATCACAGATAATCTACTTCAAGCACCTAGGAGCTAGATTATTTGGCAGTCTACGGCAAACCAGGGTGCCAATTTTAAGGTACCAAATACCAGTAGTACTCTACTGACCGAGCCAGTTGGTATCTGCTGTACAGTGGGCTCTCTTTCTCGCGTCATTCGCGCTGAGTACGGTGAAATAGCAATCTACATGATATTCACGAACGTCTCGAATGAGGCCATCATGCGCGGGGCAAAAGAGTGTGTATTGGAGGAGCTCAGAGTCTAGTAATAGATGCAGGCTATATGCGTATATCCATAACCTCAAAGAAAAGAAGGAGCTTCAGAAAACTTATGAATAGCCAGACAGGGCTCAGCTGACGCTAGGAAAAGAATCTAAGAAAAGAATCTAGGAAAATAATGAAGGGTTGACTCTATCCCCAAGCTCCCGTTGAGCTCTTGTTCTAACAAGGGGGGTCCGGAAAGCTTCCGAGTGCCCATGCAGAACTAGTAGCCCATTGTGCCCCAGTTCCTTACAATAGACCATTGCCCCTATTGGGCCATATTTACAGCCGTAGTTCCCTGTCTTCAATGTTCAGTTGGATAAGAGAGGGTTCCGGGTCCGACCTTTTTCTAAAAGTGTGTACAGTGTCATTTCAATGTGCAGTGTCATCTCAATGTACATGTGATCTCAGTGTACAGTGTGATAAGAGAGGGTTCCGGGTTCGATGTTCCTCCAACAGCGTGTGCAGTGTGATTTCGATGTACAGTGGGATAAGAGAGTGTTCCGGGTTCGACGTTCCTCCAACAGCGTGTGCCGTGTCATAAGTCATAAATCATAAATCATCTGTATAGAAGAATAAATGTCAGTAATAATTTCTCGTAATTGACAGCCAAACGCGACGTGCCGACTCAAGTCTAGGATGATGAAAGCGTGATTACATACCACGTCGTCAAGGAAGACCGCCGGACACAGCCGATCTTCAGAAAGGGCCCGAGGAGTGAAGGAACCTCAGCCCAAAGAGCCGAGGCCCATTCTACTGGGGTCACATAAACAACCCCCAGATGGCCTGCCGTGTTGTCAGTACATTCAAGGGGTAGTTGGCAGCCTCCAGACTCGTACCTTCCATACCCCGGAGCCCCTGTTCTGCGGGCATTCCGCAGGGTCAGGGGCGGCGGTCTCTGCGACGGGGGAGCGACGAGTAAAGACGCTTGCGATTTTGATCCTCAACCGTTGAAACTCCGGATAGAGAACCTTGAAGATAGAGGGTCCTTGGGGAGGCGGGAAGGAAACATAGCTCGAGTTCTCCGAGGCGGCTCCTGTGTTAAGCCGTTTCCACGCCGTGGCTGCAGAGTAGGATGTGAGCAAGGCGATGGCCGGCATGGTCACGCCGAGTATAGGGGACAGCACGTTACCTTCAGGATTGCGCCGCCAGTTGTCGCGTGAGCTGGAGGCAATGATCGCCTTCTTCAGCGCGATGAAAAGTATTGGGCAGTAAGTCCACGGACTCATCGTCAAGCGCGTCTTCTTTGCTGGTGTGCGCCTTTTCTTTCTCTCGATGGATGAATTTGACACGTAGCACTACTGAGTCGGACGAAAGTGAAGAAAGAAGGGTGAGTGATGTTCGTTCTGTCTTGAGCATCTTAAGCAGCCGGCGCTCTTAAGTACCCGCAGTCTGCGTCTCTGCGTCTCTGCGACCGGAGACCGGAGATTCGGACACTTTGTCAGAACCAACCTGAGGAGCAACTACAGGGGCACGACATTCTGCGCGACATGGTCATCGCACAGCTTGCAGCAGATAGTGGCGATCGTCGTCAATGCTGTGGGCAAGGATGTCGTATACGAAAGGGAGTTCGCTACAGGCGTTTGAGGAATGTCCCGCTGACCCCCGATCTGTTTTACGGAGGCTACTCGTTCCACGGCAGATGGGTATGGCGACAATCTTGGCAGAGGACGTCGCTTCGGCTGCTAGGAATGCTGGGTGCAAACTGGCTGCTCTCGAGAAGTATTCGTGAGGGGGAGGGGAGGCGGAGCGGCGGCAGCTCGAGTGGTTCGACGTGAATCGAGACGGAGGCAAGGGGGTTCGCGTTCTCCTTCCTGAAGACATGGCATCATCTGGAATGGAGATAGCAATCAGCAAGTTGGCCCAGGAGAGTGGCAATACCTTGAGAGGTTCGTTGGCTGAAACAACAGGATGGAGGCCTGGTCGAAATGATCTGCCGATGATTTTGCAATTGCTTCATGCCAACCCACAAACAACAACACCAGCTACGTGGCATGTGCAAACAGATTTCCTGGCCGTGAGTATTACACGAGAGCTTCAAGGATTTTGGCAAGGCATGCATAGTCTAGCTTGACAGGACCACAGGCTGGCTGGGCAGAGGCACAGCAAGAAGAGAAGCGACTTGGGATTCCGGTTTAGGCAACAGAAAGCGAGAGAGAGGATCTGTGTCCAGAGATACAACAAGTGGTATTAGCAAGTAAGGGCTCCAAGCATCTGGTTCCGCAGAGGAGTCGAATATTGCTCCGACAATCGCTTCGGGTTGATTCGTCTTACCCCTTTGAGTATGCGGACAATTACCAGCTACCTACGAAGCTGCCAAGATAAGGACTACAGGACAAAGAATCTATCGTGTATGCTCCATCAGTCCCTGCAGTTTCAGTATACTAACTATCCATGCTTTCAAGGCTGACCTTTGAATTTTCCCGAATCATCAGGACGTAGCTGCATAATCTGTCTGATACCTTTATTACAGTATTTGACATAATTACCAAGAGGTTTAGCTACAAGCATCACAAGGCCAAAGGCACTGTAAAGGAGAGGACTTAGGGAGCCGTGTGTTACTTAGGCCCATAAACCCCTATCACTACCTACTCACCAAGGCTACGGTAGGTAGGTAGGCTAGGCTGGAGTGGGTTCTCAATCATAACAGGTTATTCTTAGGGTACCGTACCTACAGGATGTAGGGGAGGCTTTTCTACGAAGTAGCGTTACGGACAAAGTACATTGCTGGTCAAGGCTTGTAATTGAAGCTACTAATCGCAAAGGGAATGTGCTCTTGGTACTTGTCCTGTGGTGTCCTTGATCCTGAGAACACCCGATGGCCAGACATTTATCGTACCATTACCAATACACCCAGTATAACATTATGATGTAGTGCCACGCCTATAATACGGCCTCGTCATGATCCACACAGTATTCCCGCCGGCTTGTGAAGCATTTCAGATGTGTTCAGAATGCCCTCTCTCCCTGTGATCGATGGAACTACTTGCTCAGATCTCCGCTTCGGCCCCTCTCCCACAGCTCTCAGAGAGTACAGACGATGCTACAAACACAGGATATTGTTTTCTCTCTGTACGCATTCCTCCTCTGAGAATCTCGTATCCAGTTTCTAGGTCCATCGATGACATTCTCTGTGATAGGTACATATGGTTTGTTGGCGGAAAACCTGCTCATTCCGGGGAATGATTTTTGTCTGTGGACCTCCCTGCATTCATTCCCTTGTACTATGTGATCTTGTTTATTGTTTGCTAGACTCTTCTCGAGGTGGTGTGTTGTGAGGTGATTGATATGCACTACCCTCGGCGTCACATCGCGAAGTTTGCTGTCGCCCCTGTCGCCCCTGTTGAGGCGCGGGTCCCAAGGGTGCACGGCATACTCCTGGGTAGATTGTGTCAGATTCACTGCCATTATTCCTCTTTGATTACACTCAGTGGCTCTTTGATGCTGGAAGCAAAGCCGTAGGCATAATCAGAGACCCACTGGTGGTGCGTGCCTATGTGTGTGTCCCTCTTGTCCCTTCCAACTGGTATCAGGCCTCTCGTATTGGTATCTTCGTTCCACAGCCCGCCTTTGCACTGCAAATTCTCCCTAGATTAGAATATATGGGCGGTATGTAACCAGTCCATCTTCGTTTACTTCGTCTTACCTCTCTAGATGATCCCACAAGCCATCAACTTTTCGAAATCTCTTCGTCTACACACTTCGAGCTTCATCTTCGCAGATATCGTCGACTAGCTTTCTATATATCGTTTGATATACCGAGTAAAGTATACTCCATATCTCTATTGATACCTCTACAGCACGTTTTCTTCCCTCCTACGAACCTCCCTCTGTCACATCACCTTCCCACGTCAGTCAGGATTTCCAGCACTTTTGCCCAGCATGTCTTCCTATAGCAACGGCAGCAGCAGCCACTTTCCGGGCCAAGGCCAGCGTCGTCCAGGTAATTGTTCTACCCTATGAAGATGCTGGATTGAAGGCAGAGTTCCTAACGTAGCTGTTTCCCAAGTTGCCCACGGAGTCTTTCCCAACGGCAGACCTATGCCCCCACCCCCCCAGTGTCTTCCAGCCCAGCATGTCGACCCGAACATGAATATTTACGGCCACCCTCAAGGTATGCAATCTTTAAAACGTTTCCTCTATTGGTAGCCCATCAGGCTCAGCCTAGAAACTATGACGTTTTCACTTGTCTAACTAGATATTTCGTAGCAACAGGTCCTCAAGTTGCACAACCTCCAGTACAGCTCTATCCAGGTCCCAACTCGGTTCATACACAACCTGCATTGACGTCCACCTACGAGCTTCAGCCTCTCTATGGACATGGGAGTTCTTCGTACAACCCTGTACTGAACCCTGCGAACCACGTTCCTCGAGTTCCGCTACCCAGTCCACCCAGCTTTGTGCCTTCCCAGCCCTTGAACTTGCACCCCATTCCATACGGCAACAGCATGAGTTCCGGTGATCAGCTTGATCCCATGATTGCCGGACCGCAACAAGGCTTCTCGTTTCCACCCAGTTCAGCCGCTCCCAGTGTATACGCCCCCAGGCCGGTTGTACCTTCGCTGTCCAGCTTCCATCGCCCATTTGCCCATCTCGGCACCACTGGTGAAGCGACTGACTTCTTCCCCAACGGACAGCTACCCAACTACAACGTGTCTGCACCCGTTTCAGCCGCTCCCAGTTCAGTTGCGCCTTCCCTGTCCAACTACTCGTACACTGCCAATCCATATGCCAGCAGCACGAGTGTCGGTGATCAGGGCGGCTACATGACTGCGCAACAGCAACAAGCCCTCACGTCTGCATCTATTTCACCCGCTTCCAGCTCAGTTACGCCTACATTGTCCTCCCACTCGCACCGTCTCCCATCTTCCAACAGCACGAGTTCCGGTGATCAGAATGGTTACGTGGCTACTCAACAGCAGCAAGCCCTCACGTCTACATCCCTTCCACCCGCTTCCAGCTCATTTGCGCCTTCCTTGCCCGACCTCCCCGGCCGTAACCTATTTTCCAACAGCACCAACGTCGGTGATAAGCGTAGTTACATGGCTGTCGAACAGCAACAAGTCCCCATGTCTACGTCCAGTTCAGCCGCTCACTCCGCTGCACCCCCTGGAAGAATCATAGCTCAGCCTCACTCGACTCGACCTCGCTCGACTGAACCTCGCTCGAAGTTTACACCAGAAAAGTTTAGTGAGATGATTCGTGCGCGCATAGAAAAAATCTCCCGGAAACGCCGTATAAGTTTCCATGATTTCGACCTTGCCAAATATACCAAAGATATGCTGCCGCCGCCACAGCCGCTTCCCAAAAGGCGTCGTACAGGGCTTGCTGGACACCAGCCCGTTTCTGGAGCTTCCGGACCTCCCGGAGCTCAGCCGCCGCTCGAGCTTCCGGGTCCGCCTCCGGAAGAAGATCACACGAGCTACGATTTCGGGGGCTCCCACGGATCACCCAGGATGCAGCTGCTCAACAGTCCTGTTCAGTTGCACATGGGAGAGGAAGGAGCTGAAGCAGCGGGTCAGGACATGCAGAGAGTAACTACCCCTGAGCTGTCACTTTCTATCAGTCTCCCTGTGACAGGTGCTCACGAAGGTTCAGATTCAAACCTGATTATGACCAACCCATGGGATGCCGGACAGGGCAATCATGCCCCTGTCCTCGGTGGTGATCCGTACATAGGGGACTACGTCGCCGCCGTGGGGCAGCCTCAGCATCCTCAGGCTACTGGCGAAGGTTCAGTTTTTCAGAATCCATTTAGCGAAGATTATACCAACTCGTTCATGACCAACCCAGGGGGTGCCGAACAGTACAATCATGCCTCTGTCCCGACTGATCAGTCTGCCGTCCACTACAACAATTCAATGGTCGAGAACCCCCCCTTGGAGCAGTCACAGTATCCTCTAGTTGATGTCTTGGAAGATGGCTACAATGTTGTGAACCCTTCAGTCATAGAACGGGTCATCAACGACCTCCGGAATCTTCTGTCGGGGATCAATCAATTAACGGAGCACGGCCGCAGAAATACTCCTGGAGAAATTGCGTTCTTTCATCAGTTGCATATGGCAGATGATCTATTCTACGGTGGCATCTGGAATGGAAACTTTATGGTGAGCGGTAGCTACGTGTTTGAATATCACAATGCCCCTCCATTACGCCCTAACATGCCAGACAGAGATCGCACCGATCGTCGGCTCCTCCTCTCTTGGGTGCAAGACAGCGTTGGCAACTCCGGCTGGTGCCATGTCTTCAACCAGAACCAGATTACTCCCGCGCGGGGAATGGTGGCGCCCGTCTTGGATCTCGAGGAATACTTCTTCCGTCGTGTACGTTGTGATCACACTCTAGAGGCATACGCCAATATTGTTGCACCTCAGTATATTGACTATTCTACTGAAGCGCAACACCACAACGTGCCAGTCGTTGGTCCGTACGTGGCGGCCCAAAGGGCGACTGCTGCGCTATGGAATGCTACTGAAACCGACGGCTCAATGGTGGAGGCCATGTCAAGTCCTGCCGCCGGATCCAACTCTCTTGCCCCGTCTCCTATGATCGTGCCGACCACTACACTTGCGCCGCCAGACAATCCCTATGTTGGCTCAAGTGTTCCAACTGCGTACGTGGTGGCTACTCCCCCTGTCAACACCAATACAGGCCCGAACAATGCAGACCCTTCTCCCCCTTGCCAAAGCACGCTCTCAATTGATGACTTTATCTGTAATGCAGTCACTGAGGCCGCTGAGGCTCATCCCCTAGTTGTTGAACCCAGCACGCTCATAACGTCCGGGAGTTCTTACCAATCTGATGCTGAGGCTAACCTCAGTCTTGCTATAGCCGGGAGTGTCACAACTCCGTCCGACCCTTCAGTCCCCGTTAGCAGCAAAAAAACGGAGCGGGACATCGCAGGACGGTTTTCCGATCTTCCCAATCTTTTCGAGGCTCCCAGTCCTTCCAGGAGCCCGTCTGGTAACTACCCCCTCGTGCAAAGCCCCAATGGTTCCAGCGCTCAATCTTTCCGCGAGAACTACTGGGACTTCGTGGATCTGGATGTCGAAGAGGCTAGTGGTCTCTTGAATCCCTCCTGGCAAGTGTCCGACAACTCCTATGCTGGCTGCTCCCCTTTAGAGGCCAACCAGGAGTTCGAGAACGGGTGCAGCATGGGTAGCTCGGCTGCGGGCGGTCCTTCTCTTGACAGCAATACCTTTCACAGCGATCTGTTCACCTCTAGTGATACCTGTGATCTTCCCATTAGCAATGAGCAAATCACTAGAAGTGATGACGGTACTGACGATGGTGATGAACAGGATAGCGTGGAACGAGGTCAGGTACCTAAAGGCAATTGATTAGAGTCACTGGATCCGTTGGCTCATTGGAGGTAAGAAAAGCACTCACATTCCCGACCTCCTCGGTGTTCCATAAGTTGCTGTTGACTGACAGAGTGGCCGTGTTCTCATATGTAGGTCGATAACATCGCCAATAATCCCATATCGAGGGCACCGAAGTTTCCGAATCCTTATACGCTTCGTCATTGCCATTATTACATCCAAACAATGAAGAAGAGCACTGTCTTCGTACTCCTTCTACATCTCCTTCCTTATTTATTGCGCGTGCTGCGAGATATGATAAGCGCCTACCTGCGGCTCGGTGCAGGTGATAGCTAGCCGGGACTCTTCAAGATAGCCAGGTCTCAAGCTGCTTATCTCAACATTCAGGATCCCCTGAGGACCTGCCAGGGTAGTGGCACAAGGGAACACGAAGGATGGAGGGCTAGTCGCCTATCTCGACGCGATGACTTTTCTCGCAGCTCTATTTCATATGTCGTATGTTTGGTACTGGAAGATGTTATCCCCATTTAGTCACGTTCTTTCTTGCATTCAACGACGACGGATTGGACTCACGGTTTACACAATCTGATGGAGGGCTTGGTAGCCGACCATATCGTTACGCGGTATATCGGCTACCATTGTCGTTGTCGTTCTGAAGATGGATGATGAGTTCGTTCCACCCACCAACCCCTTTCAGCATGGAGGTCAAACCCGCCATCCCCCTAGGGGGACAGCGGGTCTGAATCGGTTTCCCGTTGAGGGTGTGACGATGGATGAGGGTAATGAATTCCGACTTGATCTTTCTTCTCTTTGTCGAAGGACCTGGGGCCTATGGACGAGGCTGCCAGGAATAGGGGGATTTAATGATCACCACGATGGATAGCAACTGGTTGAAGCTCGATTTGCGCTCTCTTTTATATGCATAAGTACATAGTTACTTCGAATCTCCAAGGCATATGCGTTTCTTTACCAAACTCCCCTGTCCTTTTTCTCATTCTCCCTGTGACTCCAGCGAATTCGCTATGCGGATAGACACCTAATGCCATGAAGGGTCAACCGTAGGTAGGGCTTACATAACTCGTTGCAACACAAAGTTGCATAATACCCCCAGTGACTATCACCAGAATTGCATATTACTTTTCCAACTGTAGTAACTACCAATATTAATGCTATATGTAATATTATGGTATTGTTAGAAATATTGAATTAGATATGATGATTTAATTATTTAATTAAAAAAGTTTATTCTTTTTTTTTTTTTTTTTTATGAGCAAAGTTAATTATTAGCCATGAAACTTTATTTTCATAATAATAGCCTTCATGAGAAAAAATATCTAGAAAATTTATTTCGTTGTATATGAATTATTCTGCTTAAAAATATAAGCTTAAAAATGAACAGGTACGTTTTTCCATTAATATTTTAAGATATTATAAAGAATAATTACTAGAATTAATACTGCAGTAAAAATTCACACCAATAATACATTATAGTGGCAATACTGTATTGTAGTCCTTTAGGTATACTGAATCTTCACCCCTGATCATCACCAAGCTCCGACGACTGTCTGTTTATTCCTTATCCTGACCCATAAGGATCCGAGTTCGGCTTGATGCCGGGCAGAACATGAACCTGTACGATCCCCACCTTGGAATTGCCGATCGTTTGATATTACCGAAGACAGATAGTATAGGCGAGGTTTGCTATTTCCCGTCTAAGACGAGTGATGTCCCTTGTTGAACCTTTGAGCGACGCATATGTGAAACCGATGATGTGTTTTTCTGCTACTCAAGTTCCACGATCATTTTACTATCCTCCGAGATGTGACCCGAGTCCAGTGTTGACCAGATCATCGTTCGTTTTTCTCAATGGGTACATCCCTTCTCAGGCCACATTGCCCTTGCTTGCTCTCCAGCAAAGTACAACGAACGATCTACGCGGTGGCATCTCGGAAATTACTGCCGTTTGAATCTGCTTGCTTTCTACTATCCGTAGTACGATCTAGGCATCGTAGGTCACGCTGGTTTTACCTTCACGCTGTTACGAATTACAACAATGAGACTCCTTGTATACCGTTATAACTCAGACACGGAGATCTAGGGAACTACAGTGCAACAACAGATGTAACAGAGTAATCACCCTACATTAGCTAACCTGACAAGCAGGATATGCAGCACATGTACCAAATTGCGAGGACTCAGGAGGTGCGATCATCGTAGATCGTGCCAGGACTGCTGGTATTAGGCACTGTATGATATTTGCCGTCACACGAAGCTTTCAAGAGCCTTCGCACCTAGACTATAGCCATATACAAGGAGTCTCTATTGTTGTAGTTCATGTAGTCTTATATCTGAATTCAGATATTTATGGACTGTGAATTTAATCAACAACGTGCAGACAGAGCAATGCTCATGACGAATACTTCTGACCGACGAATTTCCCTATATGGGGAACTAGATCAAACACACGACGAAACTAAGTACATAAGGCTTTACAGTAAATACACCGACTAGGTTCGTCTCCAATCGTTCGATCCTACACCATACAGTATAAAACAAGATCATACTAAGGGTTGCATACTGTATTGTGGTGAATGCGTACAATGTATGTTGTGCTCCCCCAGGCCGGCGATTATCTCTCGGCCGTAAGAAACCCGGCGGCTGCACGTCAGCAGCGGCCGTGACCCAACCAGTTCGACCGATCGTGGGACAGCAGGACAGCACAACACACAATGTGTCCGTGCGTGAGTATACAATGTGTGACGGCAAATCTCAACAATTGAGGAGGTAATGCGATGCGATGTGGATTTGCTGCTGCTAAGTACCATTTAGTACGGAGTACATTACACCATATCGCCCTACACCGGACGTGAGCGAGCATGGTATGGGCAAGTATCTTCCCCGGATAGATCCCTGAACAAGCAGGACAGGGTACATCGAGACAATGGCATTATACACTACCAACCCGAATAATCATCATGCGGTCATTTTCTATTTTTATTTTCTGCCCCCATTCCCTCCCCCCTCCTGTCCTCGTACTACCGGCACTAGCAATCATTCACTGCTAGTCCCTGCAGCGATTACCTCTTTAGCTTACCTACACTGCCGAAGTGCAATCTTAAGGTCAACGGCCGACCCGGCTGGCTGGGTGCACCGGAGAGCTTCCTGTCTGACGCTTGGAGAAGCACGACCAATACTCCAATTCCGAATGCGAATACACCAAACAAACAACCTCACACCAACGTGCACCAATTGCTACCTATCGCAATTCATTGCCGACATCGCTTCGTGACGATGGCCTTCAGAGCCGCGATCGTAAGTTCCGTCGTGTATTCCAAGGAAGCACAAGTCGCTGACTAAGAAATCCGTTCAATTTCTCCCAGAGCATCATTGTGCTGGCTCTTTTATCCCCCTACCTATACGAGCGCTGGCAGACAGCTGCCCTGTTTTGGAAGAATGCACCGCATCGGCTGGTGAGAGTCAACACTTTTGCGTCCCATGAGGTGAGGTTCGCCGACCGCATCCGCAGCTGCGAAGATGCGATCCTCGTCGAGTCGGTGGGCTTTGCCATACTCGGCTGCGATCCTGGTCGCGAGCGGTGGAATACCGTCATGGTGAGTTGTTTTCATTATCACGATTGATTCGCATTGTTTCTGTTGTATTTCACTTTTATTGGGTGCTTATCTCATTGCATGCCTGCGATTGTATATGCACCCAGAACAATACTATTGTTGTCGTTGCTAAGTCATGCATCACGATCGTCGGGGGTGCATGTATGCGATGAAGGAACTACCGCTGTGTCGCGGCTGGGCGCATATCTCCGAGATCATGTGTTTTTCCCACTGTCGCCGTCTCGCTAACCATCAATCAGGGCATATTCCTCCCGGAGCCCGTGGAAAACGCCAAGCTGTACATCTTTGACTACAAGAACACTGGCGCATCCGACGATGAAGCTCTGAAGCAGCTTGACTTCGTCGGGTTTGAGTCCCAGTCTGACTTCCACACCCTGGGCCTGGCTTACGACGAGCCTACGTCAACTCTGTTCGTCGCCAACCATCGCCATGATCACCCAGCCATTGAGATCTTTAAGCTGGATCTGGAGGCGTACACGGCGACGCATCTGCGCACCATCCAGCACCCCCTGATCCACGCCCCCAACTCCATCGCGCTAATCAATGAGCATGAATTCTACGTGACCAATGACCACCGCTTCCCCATCAGGTTCCACCCCCTGCTATCCCAGCTGGAGACCAATCTCGGCCTGCCGGGCGGCAGCGTCGTGCACGTAGACGTCGCGCCGGCTCTCGCGGACCCGGTGGCCCCGGCGCACGCCACCGTCGTAGTGCCGTATTTTTCCTTCGCAAACGGCATCGAGCTGCTCAACGCGACAACGGCCGCCATCGCCTCCACGTCGCGGGCCTCCGTGCACTTCTTCACCATCACCCGGTCCGAAGCGACCGCGGCGCCGCGCTTCACGCACGCGTCCGAGTTCAGGGTGCCCTTCGCCCCGGACAACCTCTCCGTGTCCAAGGACGGCGCCCTCCTGGTCGCGGGCCACCCGCACGTGCCGAGCCTCGCCAAGTTCGCCAAGACGCGCCACGTCTGCAATTCGCCCGAGGAGCTCGCGCGCGCCGACGCCGTTGTGCAAGAGACGTGCGCGACGCTGGCGGCGCCGTCGTGGGCTGCGCGGTGGACGCAGGAGGGCGGGGTCGAGAACCTGTATGTCGACACTGAGTATCCGAACAGCGCGACGGCTACGCGCGACTCAGATAGGAAGATCGGGATAATATCCGGCTTGTATGCTAAGGGTATTTTGGTCTGGCGGGAGTGATTGCTCCTTTTGGCTCACATCAAAAAGGACAAATGTTGGGGTGAGATTTTCATACAGTGCAGGCTTGTTCTCACTAATCTTATGGATTTCATCCATCATGTCATTTCTGGGATGAAGTCGTAGATCTCGCGACATAAGCTCTGCGGGCATCATAGCATGTTGGCATATATGTTGGTAAGGAGTGCATAGGATGCGCAAGGCGAATCATGAAGAAAATAGACAAGCTTATGTGTATTTCAGAGCTCGTTTTCTGGTTGGCAGTGATTGACTGGCTTCGCTGTGTGAAGGGGGGGATATTCACACACTCTGTTCCCACATATTACGGTGAGAGCGCCTCACATAACGATGAGAATAATGAGAATGATGATAATGATATGTGCATGTTGGTCGGGTGTATCCCGAAAGTGCAAGTATATACAAGAATGAATGAATGAATGACCCGTTCCCAACCAAATAGAGCCCAAAAACCAAACCAAATCCAACCCGAAACCACTCACTGACTCTCATCAGAAACTCATGCGTGACACATCAATCTTCAATCTTCCACTCATCTCTCCTATCCGCTTCGCGTCGGTGCCTCATACGATATCGAAAAAGTTCATTTCATTTCGAATGTTCGTTCGTTCGCGATGAAAAAGGGGCTCTTTACTGGCATTGCGACCAGTAGGCGCCAGTGCTTACGCACGTGTACGGCGACTGACAGACCGTCGACCCCGTGTAGCCGATGCCGCCACACCTATAAACTCGTCAGCAAAGTGATTCTCAAAAAGGGTAAATTGCCGCCCTCGGCCCTCGAGACATAGACCCATTGCCCCAATCACATCCCTCACACACACACACAAATTGCGCAATCGAGGCGCTCATCTGCCCACACTATACATAACAACATATATCTCTAAGAGAGTAGGAAAGGGTGGTCGTACTGTCCCCATTGAGGAACCCCTGTCCCGGTTGCTTGCGTGGTGGTTGTGGTGCGGGTGCTGGTGGACAACGTCGTCGAGGTGGGGGTGGGCGTCGCCGTACCTCGGGTGGTGGTCGTGGTGGTCGTGCTGCCGTTGCCGCCGCTGCTGCCGCCAAGCTCCGAGACGACGCTGGAGAGGAAACCGCTGTTCTCGTACAGCTGGCTCATGTCCCACATCATGATACCGCCGAAGCTCGAGTACTGGGACTTGGTGTCGTCGATGATCGTGCCGAGGGTCGTGGCGTCGACGTAGCCGGCTCCGGCGCCGGTGTTGGCCGGGACTCCGATGAGGACCTTGACGTTGGGGTTCTTGCTCGTGTTCTTGGCCCAGTCGTCCCACTGGGCGAAGTTCCAGGCGTTGGGGTTCGAGAAGTTGATGACACCGCAGAAGTTGTTGTAGAACTGCACGTTGATCCAGTCGAAGGAGACGGCGCCGTCGAGGAGCGAGTTCAGGGCCGCGTCGGGGTAGACGCACTGGGGAGCGGCGGACAGGTAGTAGGTCTTGCTGGTGTCAGCGTCCATGAGCGAGCGCAGGGTGGTCGCGAAGGGAACGAAGTTCTGCACGCTGGACTCGAGGTCGAAGTCGAAACCGTCGACGACGGCGGAGCCGAAAGGTCGGTTGGCCGTGTCCGTCTTAGAACCAAACAGGCCCCAGACCGTGTTAGCCGCCGCAGTAGCAGTAGCCTCGTCAGTGAAGCCGCCCTCGGAGTATGTGGCGCCACCGACAGACAGGAGGATGGTCTTGCCCTGGCCCTGGCAGTATGTGATATCCTCCTCAATCTCGGGGCAGCTGAATAGGCTGGTGCCATCAATGGCAGTGCAAGCGTTAGTGGCGCTAGCAAAGTTCACGCTCGGCGTGTTAATGCCGACCAAGAAAGAGATGTTAATGATCTATAGACAGTCTTGTTAGATAATTCCGATTTTTAGCGGCAGACAGTGATCATCTTACGCCAATTCCATTGTCTATGAAGAACTAAATTAGCATCTCTTCAAATAAGCGTGTCGGGGTGTGGCAGTTATCTTACCATCGCAGTACTCCTTGAGTCTGCCCTGGGTATCGGCGCCGCCGGCGGAGTTCTGGCCTATAATGACGATGTCAGTCCATCTGCACACCGAAATGACAACACGCTGCTTCATATTTCTTACCCCAGTAGACAGAGAGGCTGTTGGTTGCCGAGGATGAGAAGGAGGCGAGAGCAGATGGGGCAAGGGTTAGGATGCTGGCAATCGTAGCCAGGCTCGAGAAGGAGGGAGCCATTTTATTGAAGGAGGGACAAGCTTAAGCTGCCTGAGCTAACTATATAAAAAAGAGAAAAAGGAATGTGGGAGCTAGAGCTAAAGCTACCTGAGCTGATGAAGTGTCCAAGGATGGATGTGGTGAAGCTTCAATATCGAGTGGGAATGGTGAGGACGTCTCTCCATTATATACCGAATCTACTCCTTCGACTGACAGCCACGCTCCCGTCCCAGGGTCAACGTTACTCAATCATCAGGTATGCCTTACCGACCATGAGACGACGGGCTCCATGGCGCGCGTGCAACCTACGGCCCCGTAGTCGATAACGCGGCACTACCGAGTGGCACCGCCCGTGGAGACAACATGTACAGTCGCGGCCATGGTCAAGGTGAGACTCAATCCTCCAAAAGGTAGCTGGTGTGGAATAGTAACGTCCAGGATTGGGGCTCGTTGCAAGAGCATGCTCTCACCCTAACGGTGGTCATCCTACCGCGCATGCCAGGTCGTGGTGGTAGTCACGATAGCTGCAAGCGGCAATTGGATGATACAAGCAGGTGATTAGCCACAGGCGAATAGAAATCGAGATTAGTTTGGTCCTAATGGGGACGTGATCGACAGGTACAAGGTAACGATTCTGCCGGCAAAGGGCTTGGGAGGACCAATGATGGTACCGGAGATGGCAGCTCGAGACAGCTACCTCCTGCTAGTTCGTCCGAGGTCAAGAGGTAAGGCAGCGATCGACGGCCGCCAGTCACCAGCGAGCTTCCGGATCGGTGCGAGAAGGATGTTGTGGCGGGATTCAACCAGCCGACTCTACGCCCGGATCGGAAACAACAGTGGCGGGGTCTGGATTGTAAGATTTAGCAAGGAGGCTCTAATATGCAAAGCATAATCTAATAATAAGACGTGATGTCTCACAAGATGATCCTCTGAACACGCTGCGCGGCTGGGCATTCGCGAAGCAGGCTATACTGAGACATTATTTCTTTGAGTCTGGGGACTTTTCCTGTTTCTTGCTGCTTCTCCCTCCACCACCACCAATGCTGGATATTGTTACATCCTGTTCCAGCGATTGCAGTGCAGTGTAGTGTCGGCACATATAACCTTTTCGAGATAGTTGAGCAGTCATTAGTTCAAAAGACCATGCGTGTGCTGCGATTAGCCCCTTGCATCCCCAGCTTCCTGTTCCGGAATAGGGGTTCGGGATCGACGAATGGGAGGATTTAACGACGCCGCCCCCTAGCAAGGAAGCTAGGGACCCTACTACCTAGTATGGTAGTTAAAGCAAACCCGTTGCAATCTGGTGGATAACTGTTGTCTTTGGCACTCGTCCTGGTGACAGATGGGTTGATAAGTAAAGGCACTGGATGCAGTCAAGTGCTCATGCACGTCAGAGTAGAAGCAAGCCATTACCCCAGAAGTGTGCAAGACATTAGAGGACACTAAGCTAAGCCTTGTTTCGTCGTTTATATGCCGATCATATGAGCAAAGACCCTAGATCGAGCTTCCCTGTTTCATGAAACAATCGTTGAATCAGACGATTTTGTCGTCAGCCTTGGATCGACAAGCCTTGTATCCGCCTTTATGCCATTACCGATGCCTGTCCCTGCCTTACCTCCACGGATAGATTCCCTATCGACATGCACTACCGGTAGTCTAGGTAATTTCTTGCGAAGCACGTATAAGTAAAGGGGGATGCCATGCCATAGGGCCGATGGGACCTAGAATAGTAAGCCTACGCGACAAGCCTTAATTAGTCCTCTCTCTCATATCTGGTACCAACGCGTCTTCAGAGACCTAGTGTGTCCATATGGCTGAACACGCAACCGTGCAACGTTACCATTCTACCTATCATCGCCAGCTCAGTTGTATGGCATCGAACAATTCAACTACCATACGCATAGATAGCGCTTATCTCGATACAGCTCACAATTTGCTCACTTCAGTCCGCAGTAGAGAATTCAATGATAACGATCCCTACCTTAGCGTAGTGGTGTGGTCTCTAAAGGTGTCATCGACAGAAAGTGAAGCCTGTTAAATCTGAGACTTTCTGACGCGGGTGAGTAGATGATAAGCTTATCTGAACTTCGACACATGCCATTCCAGAGTTACATCAATACAACATTTACCCACCCCTCGTTGCCCAAACCCCCGGTAACTGTTTAGCTCGTGCCATCGACAACGCGAGGATAGAAGCTCAAAGTGTTTGAATGGCCATTGTATTTAGCCAGAATCAAATACAGCATGTTCATAGTACTGGGTATACTTGACAATTCCCGGCGCGGGCCGAAAGGGAACCATGCGAGACCGGCGATTAGCCCCAGATATATATATACCATATCCCACTCACACGCGCTAGCATCGAAGCGCCAACAGAATAAGTATGCATACACCATACATAGTCGAAACTGACTATTGTGATATTTAGATATTTGTAAACAATTCTTAAGACATAATCACGTAGATGACGATCTTCCCTGTGCCACATGCCACCAAGCAGCTGAACGAGTTAAGCTGCCCTAAAGAGAAAGTCTTGGACGTAGAGAGGCAGTGAAAATGTCATCAGGGGCATTAAGCCATTTCTTAGAACCAACAGCACTTAATTCAACACTCTATTTAGAATACCGATATTCATCAAGTGGCACAGCACTAAAACCCCCATGTTGCACGATTCAATCTCATGCCGACGACCGTAGGACGACCCTGATTAAGCTGTATTAGGAAGCCGTATTAGGAAGCCGTATTCGGAAGCCGAAGTCTAAAAACGTCTAACAAAAAGGAAGGTTGCCTCAATTGGATAGCGTCAGCACATGAACCGTACCGAATATGACCAGAGGAAATGCAACGATTGATGGACGTGCATACCTAAATATAAAATAAGCGACGCCTTGTTCCTCGTAGATTTTCCTTGGCACGTTAGCTCCTTCGTGATGGAACCATCCATACGGAGCGGAACCCCGGACTGGGGCCAACATCACGCGGACCTTGGCCCGCGGCCATATATATATCACCAGTGCAGGCCGACAGAATTCCCTTCCTTCCTTGTGAAATAATAATAGGCAATAGTGGAGCGCGTACTGTGGTACCTCATGAGATAGAAGAAGACGACTCATACAGCTAAAAGCGGTCTCCCTTTCAGTGCCACTACCAGCGATGGCTATATTGACGACTGTTGGGTTATCCCGCCCGGCATGATAAGTCTCGAGTCGTCAAAAATCCAGTCTCTCGCAAAGCCGAAGTTGTCGGTTCAAATGTAAATTACATGGCAAGCAAACAATACTTTTCAGGGGCACCCACGGTCACATTATTGAAGCAGTTGGCATGGGGCGGAGAGTCCCAAGGTTCGTAAGTATACGTATGGATTCTCTTTATCACGGACAAGACCTAACGCCTTTCAAAGTAGTTCTAGTCTTCGGTTTTGGGGGCACACCGTGAAAAACACACACACGTGCTCAATTCCAAAATGGTATCATAGCAAGACGGGTTTATCATTATCACGAAGTACACAGGGTACAAAAAAACATTTGTATATAGCTAGATAGTTTCCCATAAAGGTTTCGAGGCCTTCGTGCAACAACAAGTGTCTTCACCTATCCCAAAGTGCAAGGTTCCTGACAATTATCTAGCAGATAAGTCGTTATCCACGCGCACAACTGCAATTCGTGTGATACGAGTTATTGTTCTTACCATTAGTCATAGGTCTGGCATCTTATAGGTCTAACATCCTGGAAACACCTAGTTTAATAATCAGATACGGCCTCATGTCTCTTAGCTAGTGTACGGTAGAAACGCAACATAGACCTTCACAATGCTAAGAGATGAAGCGCTGTCAAGCTAGAACTCACCTCTTTCCTATAATTACGTAGTATGTATGTATGCCTGATTATTTGCCTGCCTGCCTATCTATCGGCCTGATTATCCGCTTCGCTGTTCAATTGTCTGTTTAGAGTTTATCACATGTTACCGCTAAACCATACTCATTAATTGCGCTCACTCATATTACTCACACTACTCGCTCAAATGAAATCCTATTTATTAGAACGATTCCACCAGAATCACCAATGAACAAACATCAAGCCTTAAATCAACTCTCTGGCGTGGCATTAGGTTCTCATCAGCTACATTCAGTTCATAAAATGCCGTTTCCACCCAGGGATGGAAACAGAAAAAGCAGTAAAGGTGAGCAATGTGATCCGCTATTTCCACCCCTTTACCAACCACCGTGAGAAAACACCCATCCACATACCATCATCACAACCACTTGGTGTAGATACAAGATCTCTTCACAAAAATATATCAAAGCAAATATAATGATAGGTAGGAAGGTAGTAAAAAATAAGTAGTAAAGCATCACAAGCCTAAAAAGGAAAAATACTCAAATGTCATAGTGACATAGTAACAAAAGACCGGATGTCATATTAAGACTGCTATACGCTTTCATATAATACCGCTCGCTTTAATATCATACCGTACCCTCTGCCATACCATAACCTTTCATATGATGCCATGCCATCTCATAACTAGCATACAATCTGATATCATATGATATCATAATTCCCCTGTCATGTGATGCCATACCATACCATACATACCATATCAACCCGCGAATAAAGCAACCAAAAACTCCCCAAAGAAAAAACGGGCTTCGTCCGAAAAACATTATGATAAGAATCGTCCCAAGATAAATATCCTTCTTTCTTCTCACTTCTTCATCTCATTTTCTCCTCTCTTTCTTCGTTACCCCTTACGTCTTCTCTTCGTTTCTCCCCTTCGCTGTGCAATTCAACTCAAATCAAAAGGGGTAAAAACACCAACATACCAACACAACCCCAAGTAAAACCCTAGCATTTCTGCAAAAACATCCCAGAACCCCCACCCTGCGTACAATCAAGACAAGTATCAGCCAACGGGCCCTGCCCCATCAAAATCGAAGATCTGGCCGCAGAACCAGGACAAGGGAATTCGTCAATGACGACATCCGTCCCACCCCGCAGCATCGCGTCCGCGAGGACCTGCACGACGCGCGGCATGGTTTTGTACGTCGTGTCGGCGTCTGCCCAGCCTTCGAGCGCCGCGAAGGCGACGATGCCGGTTCCTGTAAGATTAAACGGCGATGTATTAGGTGATCCCGGTGTAGACGATGTAGGTCCAGACGTAGGTGGTGAGGAGGGATTATTGGGTAACCGAAAAGAAAGCCGACAGTTCTTCTCCCGATCCGCATCGTCAAAGTGAAAATTGAATATCGAAGACGCGTTAGGTGATACCTGGATATGACCCGGTGTATTGGGGCCGTACGCCGTGTCCGGGTTCCCGAGATCCGTGAGCACGATCTCGTCGGGTCCTACCTCGACACAACTGCTACTGCTACTCGGCGTGGGCTGTTGCGTGGTAGTCACCGTCGAAGTACTGGTGATGCTCGTTCTCGTCGTGTTCCCACCTGTGGTGAATGGTGATGGGGTCGGTGGACCGGGTGAGGTAGAGCCGGACAAAGAAGTAGCCAGCGTAGTAGGCGAAGAGTTCGATCCTGGATTTGAACCCGGATTTGAGCCTGGGCTTGGACTTGGATTTATGCCACCGCCAGGACAAGTCGATGGCGCGCAGTTATCCGCCTGGATGGTGATCTCGTGGCATTGAGGCCCGTTGGGACGAAGGTAGAGGTTGACCTCGTCGCCCTCCCCTGTCGGACACTCGTAGAAGACAGTTTGTCCGTTGAACGACAGAGAGCCATCGCAGCCGATCTGGAAGCCGTGGTCTGGGGGTTGATTCTTGTCGCATTGGAGAGTGAACGTGGGTGCTGAATACATCGTCGCCGTCTTATCAGCTCTAACACAAGCTGGAAAAGGATACTAAATAGATTAAGGTAATAAAGGAAGGGAGAGTATGTGCATTTGTGCAAGGCAGAATAAACATAGAGCAAAAACATACGAGTCCACCAACACCCACTACCCTGCTGATCAGCAAAGGCATCCCCAAACCAAGTGAACAAGCTCGACGCCACTCCAGCACTACCACCAGCATGAGCCTGCCCACTACTCTTCTCACCCACAGAACCATTAAAGGCCCCCGAACAACTCAGGTGAAAGCCGCAGCCGACATTGTCGCGCGTGGCATGGGCATCGACGGGGCCGCTCAGCGAGTGCAGCCAGGCGATGGATATTAGGGGTACGAGCATGACGAGCGATCCGGCACAGAGGCACTTGTGGAACTGGCGAAGAAGCAAAATGATGAATGAATTGGTTGGTGGTGTTGGACCCAAAAGAAAGAATCAATCTTCCAAGAAACACCAAAAAAGGGGTTGTGAATGAGAGATTCAGAAACCAACCAGTTTGTTCCGAATGCTCGTTTCGACGTAGCCAGAATCGAAGAGGTGATGATGCCAGTAACCAGAGATGATGCTGGTTCATCTGGTAACGACGTCGAGTATTAGTATCATCCGGGGTAGATTTCCTTCTGTAGCTTTGCTCTTGCCGCTTCACCTATACACCTTCCTCGGCCGTGTGCAAGAGATGACGCGCTGTGAATTTTTCGAATACGGAACGGTTAATTGAGGTAGGAGCAGACGTTGCAAGCCTAAATATCTCTAAAGTTATGTTGTAGGCACCGTAATTATGCACGCTTCCAACGGAGGTTTCGGACACGTGCATGCTTGACAAGGTCACAAGGGGATTCAAATGGTAAGAGGGCAAATGTAAGTGATCGGCGTGCTTCATTTGTTTGCTGCTACCTATCGCCTACAAGCTTGGAATTTCAACCATGCTCTTTATCGTTGTCAGAGCCATCATCTGAGTCGCTCAGTTCTTCAAGGGGTATTATATCATCCTCGTCTCCATTTGCCGTTTCCTCTGCGCCGTAGTCAGATGGATCATCTGACTCATCGTCGCTGAAACCTTTAAAATCATCGTCTTCATCATCTTCCGCGCTAACAATTGTTTTCTTCGTTTCTGTTGACTTCTCAAGAGGCTTTGCATTGGAAGTAACAGATTCCTCATCATCTCTCTTGCGCTTCTTGGGCATTTCACCAAGACGGCCTTCGCGACCCTCAATAACAGCTGATTTACCTTCGCCATCTGTCTTTGGCGGTGGCGTAAACCAAGGTATTTTACCTCTTATGAAATCTGCATATATTAGTTAGTAACTAAGAATACGCGGATAAGGTCGGTTGAGGGGTGTTGTCTTACCGGTCAATACCATCTTTGCTACTCCATCAAGATCTACCTCGCCATGGCGCAATAGTCTGCCACCCTTTCGACCGAGCATTTCGAGGAATTCATGATCATCCTTCCAATTGCTAATCTCATACGTTCTCTCTAAATGATTTCGTTTTACTTTAGCCATCATGGGTGCAATGTACTGCTCCGGGTTGTCGACTTTTTCGATTCGTACAACACCACGTAGAAGAATATCGGCGGGCTTATCATTTGGATTTGGCGGAACAATTCCGGGGCAACTGGTGATCTAAGTCAGTATTATTGATCCAAGTCGTTCTTACGGCGCCTCTCGTGTGACAAAATTGATAAGCCGAGAACATTAGGGTCACAGGTAACCTACTCGATAAGATATATCCTCTTCATCAAGGTAATGAATTGCCAAACTTTCGTCTCACCAGGCACTGGGGCGATGGTTGTAACCTTTTTACCCTTGATAGCATTGATAAGTGACGATTTCCCCACATTGGGATACCCTATCAGACCGCAACTTATTTGTTTTCGATCTTTATGTAACGAAGAGAATTGCCGCAAGAGTGATATGAGTTGACCCTTGCCAAAAGGATTTGTTATTGAAGAGTGAAAACCTAGAGTCGGAACTTCGCTGGATAAGTGCCGGATCCATGCAGCCTAAGCAAGTCAGTGAAATAGTTCTGACTAGAGAAAAACAGAGAAGAAAGCGCCTTCTCGAGGTGGAATGTATGAATCGTAACTAAGAAGTCTACCACCGGCTACCTCATAATAATATGATAATGGTAGAGGTAGACTTCAACTCAGTGAAACACGTGAAAACTAATGAAAGAGTCCCAAAACGGAACTCAATCAGCTCTCAAATCCGAAGACAAGAGAACAGCAAGTTTGAATTTGATTTTCCAACGCTGTAACAGATATCTTCCAGGGAAGGCAATAAAGCAGAAAGTATCCTGACAAAAGCATTGGGACAAAGGGGACAGAGGGGAAATAGAACGTAACCCAGACTTACAGCTACGCTCGTAGGAATCAGGTCGATTTTGTTCAAAATGAAAATTAAATGCTTATGCGGGGCTTCCTTCTCTATCGTTGGAGTCAGTAATTGCTCTTTGAGTTTAAATAGCACGGCTTTCTCAAATGGCCGAGCATAGGAAGGAAATGACTCTGGGAGTAGCTTACTGAGATATTGCTCAACCGCTCGGCATCTAGTACCCTCAGGATTACGGGCATCTATGAGAGTAAAGTTAGTAATTGCCAGGATACAGATCTTAGAGATACCAAAACACATACCTAGGACATGAAGAACAACATCGGAGGAGTCTAAAACTTTGTATAGCTCGTTCCAGATACGTTTGCTCTGTCCTTTACTGAACACCGGCTCGATAGCCATTGACAGTGGATCTGGCATCTCGACGGTATCTTCACCAGCCTCTTCAGCCTTCTCACCAGCTCCGCTCAGCAGTCTAGCTTGTTCCAGACGTTCCTTGTATGTATCCATACTCTGCTCAGTGCCCTCAGCCAAGTCTTCCAAAGAGCTCACGCCGAGCTTCACGCGTTTCCTCTTTTGCTTAGGGCCAAACGTGTCGGCAAACGACGATGTCTCAATCGCCATTTTCGCTTGATGCTGTTTTAGCCCTGGAATATCGGAGCTTCCGTCGCGGATGAGGGTCATGGGAAGTTTGTTCGACTTCAGGAGAACGGAGTAAGGGTCCGAGGCTTTCTCCGCCATGGCCTCTCGGAACTGCGTGAGACTGTCCTGCGAGATTACTCGGGTGTTCTGAAACCATCGTCGGTTGGGCTCTATCCGAGCGGTAGGAGCATCTCGTGACTCTAATGACAAACAGTATTAGTATAAATGGTGCGGAGTCGACGTCTCGAGGGAAGCAAGAGGCGGTGTTGGCGACGTACGGTATTTGGCAGCTCTGCGACAGCCAATTAGCAGTTGATCGCGACATTTGTGTACAGACATAGACTTACTGAGTAATCGTTCCCTCGGCATTTCTCTGAGGCCCATGATCCTTCCGAATATTTAAAGCCCGTACCCTTTTGGCATCGCGATAAAAGTTCTCTCCTTTTATCTTGACATTCTGCATGCCATCCATCTTCTTCCCTTCGCGGGCGATACGGGTCCGCTCCTTCTTGCCGGTACCCATGATTGCAGCGAGCCCGGATGCGAACAGGCGCCAAAGGTAGGTTCCAGATTGGAGATTGTTGGGGGGGGTTGGGTGAGACCAGAGAAGATTGGCTGGCTGGTGAAGCAAGGTGAGGGAAGACCGAGTCTGGGAGCTTGCCCGGGAAGTTTTATTCTGCTTGGGCCCCACCTAGTTTTTTCAGATTCTGCCGAGCTCAAATCTTCACCGCTTTCCGCCGGTCGGTTCCTGGCGCAGTAAAGAGTGGGGCTGGCTGGACCCGGCAGCTTCAACGGATTGATTTTCTATCGGCGAGAAAAAAGCTGGCCCAGAGAATTCGGTTCGGCCATTGCCAATCGACGCCGACGCCTCGACGAGATAACCCGCACCGATATCGAGAAGAAGGACGGGTTGATTGATTTGGTTTGCAATCAATTAATCAAACAACAACTCGACTATACAATCAATAATCTACACGGCCTGTACCTGGAGGGCACACACTCAAACGTCACCATGGCCTCCCTATTCCCACGAGCCGCGCTCCTCCCAAGGAGTATATCAAGCGCAGCCTCAACACCAAGCACAGCCCCAGCCCTAAGCAGACTGTTCACATCAACATCAAGCGTCCAATCGCAGCAAATCCCACCAGAATCCCCCCTCTTCATCAACGTGCCGAACCCGCCCCAGGACCAATCAATCGAGGCCAAGCGCGAGCTGAAGCGAGCTCGCGGTTTCGTGCCCGTGCCCCGCCGCATCTTCGCCCACCGTGACAGCCACGAGAAGCCGACCGACGACTGGCTGGGGCGGTCCGCTCCCACCCCGAGCAATGCCCGATCCCAGGCGGAGCCCGCCTCGGAGCTGCAGGCCTGGAAGCGAAAGATGGCCGCCTCCCGCCGCGAGAACATCAAATCCGGCGTGCGCGACCTATGGGCGCGCAAGCAGCGCCTAGACGCAAAGCGGCTCGCAGCCCGCACGCAGAAGCTAGCGGAGAACAAAGCGGCAGCAATGGCGCCAGAGCGAGAAGACGAGCGGCTGACGCGGGGCAGCATCAACGCAGGCACGCTGCAGATAGCGGTGCAACCGGATCCGGATCGGTTCGAGCGCGGGCTGGCGGCGGCAGCGCGGACAGCAGCCATCCAGGCGGACAAGAGCGAGGCGCGGCGCGACGCCATCCAGGCGCTGTACATGAACGCGCGGTCGTTCATCGTGAGCGAGGACCAGCTCGAGGACGCGGTGAACGCGCAATTCGCCGACGACCACTTCGAGAAGCTCGGCCAGAGCGGCGCCGGCTACCGCATCCAGAATATCTGGGACGCCGAGAACGCCCCCCTGTCTGTGGCGAACATGCTCAGGGAGCTCCAGCGCAGCAACGACACCCTGCTGGCCGACTTAACCTCAGAGAAGACACGCACTGACCGCAGACAGAAGCGGGTAGCTGAGGAGTTGACTGGAGGCAAAATGGACTAGTGCGGTCTATCGTCTTTTCATATGCGGGCTGTCATGTGGCTCCTGTTATGCCGGTTGGCACCAGCATCATCACGATCAAGCTTGGCTTATGATGGAGGATGAGTTTCCCTGAGACGACGTTCATCACAACGAAATGGGCTCAAAGGAATTCGGATGATTGATACACATCCTGTATAAATGACACGCATAGAACACATTCATATAAATATGTACTATATGTATATAACGATCACCCTTACATTGTATTCTCACAAAGTTAAAAGAAATGACACAAGAAACCCCTCTAAACGCCACCCGTGATTCCCAGATACGTACCATCCGTATGCATTATTAGAAAGAAAAAAAGATCCCGTTCAGCTGCATCCCAGATGATGCATACATATTTGCAGAGAATAGAATGTCTATCAATCCATCAAAATTTCGACCCGGCATCCGCACCAATATTATGTATCACATGAATATCTTACTCTATCTCCTCTCCACTAGCAGGAAGTGCATCGCCGCGTAAGCGAGGACGACAAACACGGCAGCAAAGATGCCGAGGTTGAGGATATCCGTCCACTTCGCGCCATTGTCGAAACCGAATGAGCTCAGAATCGCGGCACCTGGCACCGTGATATCCAGCCCATATTTTTTATCCACAAGCGTCAATTTGACTACCTCGTTGACTATGAGTGCTTCGAAACCATAGTGGAATATGGACAGAGATTGTAACCACAATGCCGCATCCGGAATCTTGTCATGATTCAACAATAATCCAGCGAAGAGAAGAGAAAACAGCATGACGAGGCTACCGATCAGGTTGGCCACGCCGCCGTCTTTGCAGACAATGCCTATGAAGAAGCAAATGGCAGCAGCTGCAAGATTGAAGAGGACCAACGTCAACATGAAGGTGAAAAAGTGGGGTGCATCTGGTATGAGGCCGGTCATGGGGTAGATAATGGCACCCATGAGAATCGGAGGGATGATCCTCAGAGGTATTATGTCAAACGTGATTTTAGCTACAAAGTACGTAATGGGAGAATAGTACCCATTAGCTCGCTCGCGGACAAACAGAAGTCGTTCCGAGGCAAACACGTTCAGGCTAGTGAGCGTGCTGAAGCCAAAGAGAGCGAGAAGGAAGAAGAACAGTCCAAGTCGGTTCTGGAAGCCGGGAATATCGTCCGTTAGACCATAGAAGAGATAACCAGAAAGAACTGCCAGGACGATGGCGATGGCATAATGGGTCAGCATGAGGAGCGGGTTCCGGTAGAGATTCCTCCAGGTCCGTTGTGACAAAATGATGAACTGTCGAAGATAGCTAACTCGAGCATAGCCACGACCAATTGCACTGCCGCTACCGTTTCCAATTACAAGGCCGTTTTGTCCATTTGCCTCACGTGCAGCAGCCACAGCTTGCTGGATTTCCTCGTGGACATCACTGGCGATATCGGATTCGGCAAATGACTGAACAAGACTATCTAGATTGGTTCCGGCCGCTGGAGGAAGATCATGAACATCCTCAACAATGATCTGGGGAGGTACAACACCAGGGGGCTGTTTGTGGAGTTTGTATGCTCCAACCTCTTCTTCCACATCAGATGATGTGGCTGTGTCAGCAGTATTCTTGCGCCGAGTAAAAAGCTCTCGTTCTTGACGTGCTTTGATAGAGTTTTTGCGTTTGTTCTGGGGTCGACTCGATGATGCCTCCGCGATAGAGCTCTCCTCGGCGGTACTGTGACCGGAGATACTAGCCACTGACTTTACAGCCTGGGTGCTGCTCGGACCAACACTGCTCGCGGTATCGTTCAACAGGCTCCCATCATCAAAGGCTCCTGCGTTACTAGCATGCATAGTCAGATCAACAAGATAATCGGCAATGTTGAATCCGGGGGGGCATGAGTAGCCGGCTTCATCGAAGTAATCTTGGCATCGAGAAAAGGGCCCTGAATATACGGTCTTGCCTTGAGCTAGAAGAACGAGGCGATCGAACAAGGCGACAATATTTGATCGTGGTTGATGAATAGTAAAGATGACGGTACGTTTGTATGTTTTGGCGAGAGTCACCAAACATTCGATCACGTTGAATGCGTTATAAGCATCTAAGCCGCTCGTCGGTTCATCCAGGAACAGGATTGACGGGCTTGTAACAAGCTCGCAGGCGATGCCGACACGACGCTTTTCTCCACCGGAAATACCACGTCCTTTACCCTCTTCAGATCCGATCAACGAGTCCCGAATATGATAGATGCCAAGTTGCTTCTCTACTTCGTATACCCGCTGCTCTTTCGCTACGCGACCCATATGCCGGGGAAGTCGGAGAAGAGCGCTCGTCAATATGGTCTCATGAACAGTAAGTGTAGGCAACATCGTGTCCTCTTGATCGACGAATCCAATAACGCTCTTAAAGTCGGCATCGGTAACCTTTTCACCATTGACATAGAAATCACCAGAAAAATGGCCACGTTTGTTCTTGCGAGCAAGAATATCCAGGAAGCTCGTCTTTCCCGCACCTGAAGCACCCATGATGGCGGTGATCTCACCAGGGTGAGCAATTCCACTAATGCCGCTGAGAATAGGTTTGCCATTTAGACCATAATTGACATTCTCGAAATGAAGCGTGGCCGGTTTGTGATCCGTCATGAGTTTCATGTTCTCGTCGTCCGAGTCGTCCAGGTGAATAGGTCCATACTTGAACTGACGGCGGGAAAGGTACCATGTGATCAAAATAACGGCGACAACGAAGAGGGAGCAGCCGGCGATGACACCGGCGATAAGGGGAGTGTTGATGGTCTTGACAGGTCGCTGATATCCGGGCACTTCGGTGTGGTAGAGACATTCACCGGATCGACAGTCCAATTCGATACTCTCATCGCCGAAGATGCTCCGCACCATCCAGTCTAGCTGCGGTTCCTTGAACTTGCACTCGTTCACACCACCATCTTGCTGTAGGCATTGGAACGTGGCTGGGCCATGGACAGATAGTTTGAGAAATTCAGTCAGATCGACAGAGCCATCGCGACCACATAGGAAGCGATCTTTGACACACTTGCACTGGACATCAGGGCACTTATAATCAGTGCTGTTCTGGTCGGCGGTGAATGTTGCACTTGACTCGCAGTTCTCCAGATGACAGAAGAAAGACTCGACTCGATCGACCCAGACTGGAGCATAGAGATTAGTTGAGTCCCGCCAAAACGGATATTTAACCATTAGTGTAACCGAGCGAGTCACTCACATTGAAAGTCACAGAAGCCAGTCTCCTTGTCGCAGGTGAAAGTGGCCTGAGGGATTTGGCCATCGAGCATGGATAGGATCTTCTCGTTGGTCACGCTACACATCTGGTAGTTGTTCTTGACCACCTCGCCGTTCTGGTAGCACACGCCGTCCTCTCCGGTCTCCATCAGGGCGTTACACGCCTTGTTGTCGGTGCAGACATTGCAGTTGATGCCGGTCCAGCCTTCGTCACAGTCGCAGGTGTCGCCAGATCTTATGGGGCGATCTTTGCCTCGTGCCAACGAGCCGCATGCTGGTCAGTTGTTAGTGTCAAGGTATCACGGATGGGACGCATTCGTTCGGGGGTAGTCTAACTTGGCTGCAGGCAATCATCTCCTCCAAACCCCGCAGGACAGTCGCATTGTCCGCTGTATGTGTTGCAGTCGGCGAACTGGCCGCATTCGTGGGCGGGTAGGAGGCAATTAAAGCTATCATGGGCAAGCGCAACAGTATTAGTCCACCGAAACTGACTCTTATTAAGGCAGCAGAGCTTACCATGGTGGACAGTTGTCAGGGCGATCGTCCATGAGAGCCAACTGCGCGCGCATCATGTCGACCTGGGTGTAGTTCTTCTGGGCAGCGACCACGCTCGACAGGGAGAGCGCAGCGAGAGCCGCGAGCCGAATATTCGGCGCCATGGTGAGGGGTGCTCGTATAAGTAAGGCTCTAGGTTGAGCAGAGGGCGGGATATCGAGTTGTTTCGAGTGGCCAGATTGTAAGGTCGAGTTATATCGTGGTAGAGGTGTGTAGTTAATGGTATTGTTGCTAGACCGAAGCTCTCGAGACCGGTTCCGGTGGAGGTTAGGCTGAGGTCGGGTCAAGTCAGATCAAGTCAGGTTGAGGATCACGAGCTTCGAAGCGACGCGGATTGACCACGGATAATGACGGCAGCGCTAGGCTCCCGCATTAGATTACTGTTGCACTCTGTACAGCAGCTATCCGGAGGATGGCCCCACGGCGTGTTGTTTGCATAAGGTTGGACGATTCCCGAAAGTTTAAATTGCAATCCAAGGCGAGGAGCGAGAAAGAGTTGCCGAATAGGAGAGAACACAACGTTAAATGGCGAGACAGACACGGAAGCTGTTCATCACAGCTGGCTCCCGACGTAGGTAGGTGGTGGAAGTAGTGAAGGTGCAAGAGGATCAATTCCTCCTGAGTCTGAATCCAAGAGAGCTTGATACCTCCAGGTGGCCGAGTGACTTTAGTTGGCTTGGCAGGTTACCTAGGTAAGTTTATTTAGGTACATATGTAGGTACGTAGCACCTACTACCTACCTAGGTAGTCTAGGTGCTGAGCTGGGAAAAACATATGACGAAACCTGTGAGCACAGCCCCATCCTTGCCTCATGCCGCGTGGAAGCGTGGAAAAGCTGGGGTAAGCACAGTATAACTGCAGCCACCACTTACTGTCTACTCATTGCTTAAACCACTGAGATTGTTCGATTTGCAAAGGTATGTACAGTATATACACAGTATTTTCTTCCGCTCACATGCTGTCTGCATATGTGGTGTAGACCATCTCGTTGCTTAACGGTACCTGTTTTGCTTTTTCTACATCTTAATAAAAAAAAGTTCTCCGGAGCAAATGCGGCTGAATTTTTCCAAGCACAAGGCGAACTATCGTTGAACTTTAAGCACGGACTTCGTCTCATGTTTTAAGTACTCCTTTTTTCGTGTTATATACTTACACCTGGGCAGTGAGCAAATGAAACCGTTCCACAAGCTGGGTTTCAATTAAAAGCCACCGTGTTTACGACTTAATTAAACACACAAAAATACAATAAAACAAGAATCAGAAATTAAATGAACTTGATATAATTTTCTCAGGTTTTTAATTTTGATTTTTTTTTCTTGTTCTTTTTTAAATACTCATTGTTGTTACATCGAGTGGTGATGATAGTGAGTTTGCTGTAAGACTGTTAGTGGGCGGTTGTATTCGTTGACATAATGTATTTGCATTACTTATCAAGCCTTATACGCCAGCAGATATAGTGGGAGAAGTGGAAGCAAGTGCTGTATATGACAGTCAGTCCCAAGACCATGATAGCACTTTTGTCAATGGCTTCAGACTTGAGCGACTCACTGTGTAAGCCATTGACGAACGACCCCTTATCTATCCTTCAAGCCACAAGACCAGTTTCTCCCCAATCTATCTGAATTCAGACCTTTTGATAGAGAAACACCTGCAGCCCGTGCAGTGGGAGTTTAGACGTCATACGATGGAGAGTGCCGGATCCCACTCCCAAACGTCGGCCTTTTGTCGAACATTATCCATACGACAAAATTCCAGCCATTGTTGTCGGCAGATGTGGGGATCAGCACTGGTGATTTTGAGGTCAACACCGCAATGATGGACTCGAATCCTTCTGCACTTAGAGCCCCCCCCCCACCCTGCGGGACACCCCCTACCTACGGGACACCCCAAATAGCGGTCAACGAACCAACCCTCAACCTTCACTCAATCAATTCAGTCACTTTGAAGCCTTTTTTAAAGCCTAAAATCACTATGGATCTAGAGATTGAACAGAATATTGCTTCTGCAATTGCAGCTGTCCAAAACGGACAATCCCTAAAAGCTAGCGCCAAAGCTTTCGGGGTCTCTAGGTTAACCCTCTTTAACAGACTTCATGGCTTTAATTCTTAACACCAGGCCCAAGAAATCAGGCAGTTATTTAGTTCTAAAGTTGAGGCTAAGATCGTAAACTAGATTTACCAATCTAAAAACGCTAAACGAAGCCCTTACTGCTGAAAAGTTGTTTAATTTGCTTAATATATTTTAAAAGCCCAAAAGCGCAGCCAGAAAATTAAAAGCTATTAAATTAAGCGATTTTTTAAACGTTACCTAAGTATAAAAACAAAGCCTTAAATAGCTTTAAAGGCTGCTAAGGCCGCTATAAACCTGCTAAAAAAAATTAAACGCGTTTTTAACCACTATAAATTTATTCGGCAAAAACATAAGCTATCGCTTAAATTTATTGCTAATATAAATAAACATAAACTTTAAAAAAATAAAATTTTTTACGGCAAAATAATTAACTCGTCCTTTATAAAGCATAGCCCTCGTTAACACTTTAATGCTAGCATTTAGGTAATTATTTTAAAAATTATATTAGCTAATAGCCGTTATTTTACACTAGCGGTTATTTTTAAAAGTAATTTCCTTTAAAAGCAATAGTTTTAAAAAAAAAATTCTCATTAAAAATATAAAACTATTATAAATAGGTAAACTGTTAACTAAATAGCTTATTAATAGCTTAAATAAATTTACCTGCTAAAAACCAAATTAAAAAATCTTAAATAATAAAAGCTTTTATTTTTTAATAGCTATACCACTTACGTAAACGGCAAATTTATATATAAAGTTTAAAGTAATAAAGTTAAGCTAATATTTTTATTTTTACACGGATTATATATAGCTTAGCCGGCTAATATAAGCGTTTTTTTTATTTTAAAACGTTATTTTTAAAAAAAAATATTACTTTTTGCTTATTTTTTAGCTTTTACACTTATTTATAAACGTAGATTTTTAACAGCTTATTTTAAAGCTAAAGTTAAAACTTTATAACCTAAGATTATTATAGCTATATTTAAAAAGTCGGGTTTATAGCCAGTTAATAAAAAAAAACCATTTAAAAACAAAAAAATAATTAATATAAACTATTAACCTATTACCTTTAAATAGTTTTTATAAAAAAATTAAAGCAAATTGAAATAAATAACTTTAATAAACTTATAAAACTTATAAATTTAATTTATTAACTTAAAGTCACCTTTTTTAAAGCTTATAAATATAGCTAAAAACTTTATATATAAAGCAAATAAATTTATTAATATTTTAGCTTTAAAACTAGCCTTAATAAAGCAGGAAATTAATAGCTTAAAGGTTAAAAACAAAAGCTTATAACTTATAAGCCGTAAAAAAGTTAAAAAAAATTATTAACAAACCTTTTATAATATAAAAAATATTAAAAAAGCTAAGCTAAAAGTTAAAAAGCAGGCCAAAAAATAAAAACAATTTTATATAAATAGTTTTATAAAAAAACAAGCAGTAATTTTAGCAGCTACTTTTAAAAATATGTTAAATAAATGGCATTTAAAATAACGTTTAAAAATCTACTAGTTGTTAAAAAAAACGCGTTTTTGCAATAAATAACAGTTTTAATTTAATTGATTAAGGCGTCCCGTAGGTAGGGGGTGTCCCGCAGGGTGGGGGGGGGCTTTAAATACTCCACGTCTATCGCTTATCGCCTAACTCCTCTGATCTTGATTCCATGGGCGAGTTTTATGACCCGTAAATCAGAGGTAGGGGTCCCGGGCCACACCCTCACGGGCTAGTCACCCGCCACTACCACCACTTAATTAAAGCCCAATTTTTTCAACAAAATCGCTTGCAATTACAATTATTTAATATTTTCCACTAAAATATAATTTTTAACTTTAGTTTTATTTTTTATAATTATTGTTTTTAATATAATTAAAAGCTTTAATATATTATAATTATTAGTTTTATTTTTATATAAAACTTTATATTTTAACTTTTATTATATTTATTATATATTTGCTATATAAATTAATTATTTATTTAATGCTAGCTTTATTTATTTTTGCTTTAATTTTATTGTTTTTTAAAGTTTAGCTTTAAAATAGCTGATTTTAAATTTAAAGTTTATAATTTTTTTTACTTAATAATTAAAAGCTTTGCTAATTTTTTAAATTATTAGCTTTTATATTAATAAATTAAAAGCATTATATTTAAATGCAAACTTTTAATAGCTTTAATAAAATTTTTAATATTTTAAATTAATTATATTTTAAAAATGTTTTATTTATAATTTTAATAATATTCTTTAATTTTAATATTATATATTTTAATAATAATAACTTTAATTAATTTTATAAAAATATTTTAAAAATTATTTATATATTTTTAATTATTTTAAATATTATAATTTTATTTTAAGCTTTTTATAATGTGTTACGAACCAATAAAAACCAAGACCTGTTAATAAAACCAAGGTGGCCACGACCTAACAAATAACAAATAGTTAAACCAGGAAACAAGCTATAACTATAAGGGGTAAAAGTCACGTGATAAATCACTGGATTACTAAAGGTAAGCCAAAGAGCTACTAGATTACTAAATTATTAAAGGTAAGCCGGTAAGCCACAAATATAAAGCAATAAAATTGCATAAGTGATCTTACTATAAACATAAAAAATTAGTAAAAAAAAAACTGTTTATATAAAAAACCAATGTTTTTTATGTATTTAGTTGTAGTTTTTACTTTATAATTTAATTTAAGCATATAGCAACTTTTTAAAATAGCTATGTAAAAATAATCTTTTAACGACTATTTAATTATAATTTAACTGTATAACATTTGCACCCTAAGCACAATTTAATATATAAAGCTTTGAGTATTAATGCCTTTACAAACTAATAGTTTGTTATATTTTAAATTGTTAATTTATTTAGTGTTTAAAAAACAATTGCATATAGTTATAATGTTTTTGCAGCAGCTTAAATTAATATCTGCGATGGTGCAAAGTTTTTTAACGCATTTACAAAACAAAATCAAATAATTAAAACAGTAAAATTAACAGCTAAAAACGTAGGTTATAAACTTATTAAAACTTAAGCCTTTTAAGCTAGTTAAGCCAATTAAGTTTAACGGCAACCAGAAATAATTAAAGAAATTTTTAACTTAAGCAAAGGCTTATTTACAACATTATAACAATAGTTTTTTATTAAACAAAGATAAAGTAATAATAGTTGCAAGATTTTTTATTAGCAACGTATTAAAATAGTTTTAACTTATAATAAACAATTATATAAAAAATAATAATATTAACAATATTAATAAAAAAACCAAAATAGCATTTAAATTTTATAAAAGGTTTAAAACAGCGTTAACTAACATATATAAAAATCTAGAAAAAAAAAACAAGCAGAAAAAAAGCTGCTTTTAATGTTTTAAACAAAAGCTACATATAAGTATGCAATGGAATTTTAAAAAACAGCAGCTAAAACAACATAGATTAATAATAACGCCTTAATATTAGCCTTTTATTAAAGGTTATAAAATAAAGTAAAAGATAAGTTGTATAAAAACAAACAACCAAGCAATTTTAAAACTTATATTATTAATGCAATAAAAATTAACAATTGGTTATATAAATAATATTTATAAAAACAACAGCAAACTTAACAAATATTTAATATAAAAAAAAAACAAACTATAAAGTTAATAACATTAAATACTTATGCAAAACCTAAGCAAGGTTAAGTGTTACAATTATAATATAAAAGAATACTACGCCTGGGCTTGCAACAAGCCCAAAAAAAAGCAAAAACTTAAAAAAGCAAAACAGGCTTTATTTATAACAATTGCTATGCTAAGGATTAACAACCAGTGAAGTTAACTATAGCAATAACATATAAAAAGAATGCTATATTGCAACATATGCAAAAAAGAAAAATAAGTGTGTTCGGAGCACTTTTTTATTAAATAATTAAAAAAAGCAAAACAAAACGGATATATTTGCAACTTTATTAATTGCTAAAAACACAATATAAGTATTAATAATAAAACTAAAAAAAATATAAACTTTTGGAAAAATTTTATTTAGATTAATAATAATAAAAACAATTAAAAAAACATTAAACTAAAAAAAATTAAGGATTTTATATAAAATAAAGTTAAAACTTTAACCTATAAATATAAAAAATAGCTTAAAAGAAAATCTTGTTTAAAAAAACATACGTGCAGCTATATAAAATACAACTACTAATTTAAATAAAAATAGTTAAAAAACTTTGTAGCAAGATTTATTTAACGAAAAAAATGCTTTAGCAAAATATTAAACATATAAAAATCTTAAATAAAAAAAGCTAAAACAGTAATAATTAATACGCTAAAGGCTAAAAACAACATAAAAGTGTGGCTATTTTTAAATAATATATAATAATATAACTTAGCACTTATAATAAAAGCTAAAACAAATACCAGCAATTAACTTAGCTTAGCTACCAAGTTTATCGCCGAAAAACATTATTATAACAAGGTTATAATAAATTAAAAACCGACAAAACTAATATTAAAAAACAAAAAATACAAACAAATCTTATAAATATGCTGTATAACATATTAATATATTATTTATCTGCAAAAAAAGCTATAATATATGTGGTTTTTAAAACAATTAAACGGGAAACCTATAACATAGCCCTTGTACAAAGCAGATAAAAAGAAGGTAACACCAGTGTACCAAAACCCCTAAGGATTTGTAGTATTTGCAGAAAACCTATAGTGGCCTATAAAATGCATGCAATAAATCCTACGACTAAAAGATTGCACCAATAATAAATGCAAGATCTATGCATAGTAAAAAGCAATAAAGTTGTGTAAAACAATGAAATAAACATAATAAATTAGCTAAAATTAACTAACGTTTAAAAAAAAAAGCTTAAAAAAATAACAAATAAATTAATCTTAGTGGTAATAAAACAAACAAATTTTATTAAAAAGTTTTTAAAAAATATAACAAACCTTTATAAAAATAAAAAACCTTTAATTACTTAAGAAATAAAAAGTGAGGAAATAAAATACTACTTAAACAAAAATATATTAGTACGCTTTAAAGAGTTTTAAGCAGCAATAAATGCAACTAAATAATTTAATAACATGCTAACATAGGTAGCAACTAGCTAAAATCAGTTAAAAAACAACTACAAGTAATTATAATAAATTAATAATTATTTTTAAAAAAACTTAAAAAGTTTTATGCTATAATAGCTAAAAAAAGCAAACATATTAAAATTAATTTAATGTATTAAAAACATAAACTATAAACACTTATAAATATAAAAGCTTAAGCAAGCTTTATTTTTTTATAAGTTATTAAGCAATTAAACATATTAACAAAGCTTAAAAACGACCTTTACCTATTTTTAACCGTTGATAAAAGTCTTATTACGTATAAAAATAAAGTAGTCTTAAAAAAAACTGCAAAACTTCCTTTTAATATCCTTAGATATAAAGAACAACTTGTGCTTAATATTATAAAAACATTTAAATATAATGTTATTTTAGGGATACCTTGGTTGCAAAAAAGCAATCCTAAAGTGAACTAAAAAATAGGCCAACTTTAATAAAATATACTAAAAAGAAAATTAACCAATGAGAAACTTAAAACATAGGTATTAAGCAATTTTATTAAACCATTATTGCAAATCTGCATAATAATTAAAAAGTTCAAGCTTATAATTAATAATAAAATACCAATAAATTATTAAAACTACGGCGATATATTTAGTAAAACGTATAATAAATTACCAAAGCATAATTTATAAAACTATAAAATTCCGCTTAAAAAAAAAGCCAAATTATAATTATTTTTATTATATTATATAAATAAAAAACAATTAAAAAAATTATAAGAATTTCTTAGGAAAAATTTAAAAAAAAGATTTATTTAATTTTTAAAATTATTAACAGGATTACCGGTATTTTAGGTATTACGCAAAACCGGTAAAAACAAAAAACAACGTTAAAAATTAATAATAAATTACTAAAATGTAAACTTTAAAACAATTAAATTTATAAAATTAATACCTAAAATTAATAACTTAAAAAATAAATTAATGCATGCAAAATAATTTATAACATTTAATTTATTAAATGCATACAATTAAACAAAAGTAGCATTAAGTAATAAATGGAAAACAATATTTTGCATACAATATAAATTATATAAATCCTTGGTTATACCCTTTTGTAACAAACCGTTAGTCTGTAAAGGCGTTAGTACTCGAAGCTCCACGTATTGGATCGTGCCTAGGGTGCGAACGTTGTACGGTCGGGTCGTAACTAAGTGGTCGTCAAGAGATTACTCTCACACAGCTATTCCAAGAAGTCGCTGTATGCTTAGATTGAATTGTGAAGAAGGAACTACAACTAAATACATAGGGGACGTTGGTCTATCTTATAGACAGTCCTTCCTTCACCAATTCCCTTAGTGAGTGCTCCCGCTCACTGGACTCACTGGCTCACTTGACTCACTTCCAAGGTGAGCTCACTTACAGGGTGATCTAGGGTGAGTCGTCACGTGACTCTCCTGATCGGGAACTGTGGCTTGTCTCCTGGTACAGTTCCTTCCCCTCGTTGGTGCCATATCGCCGCTAGGCCCCCCCCTCAGTGGCCTGCGCCCATGTTGGCTCGTAACACCTTTAAACTTACTAATGTTTTAATAACATTTTAGGCATAAATAATGCACGCTTTATGCAAATTTATTAATATATTTATAATAATATATTTAAACAATATTTTAATATATTTTAAAAACCTTAAAAAACATTAAAAACACGTTAAAAAAATGTTAAGTGTATTATAAATTGCTAAATTAAAAATAAACCCTAAGAAAAACAAATTTTATATATAAAAGGTTAATTTTCTTAAATTTATAATAACTTTAAAGGAGATAAAAATTTAAAAGTTTAAAATTTTAGCAGTAAAAAATTAGCTAGTGCTTAAATTAGTAAATGATATAAAAGCGTTTATAAAATTTATAAATTATATTTAAAGCTTTATTAAATGGTTTAATAAACATGCTAAACTTTTTTTAAACTTAATAAAAAAAGATAATTTTTTTAAATAAAAAAAGATAATTTTTTTAAATAAAAAAAAAAAAACGCAAATCTTTTAAAAAAGTTAAGGCATTTATATTAAAAAAGCCTGTTTAAAAGCTTTTTAATTTAAATAAAGAATTTAAAATAATAGTTAATATTAGCAAAAAAGCAATGGGCAAACAACTAAGTTAACAAAATAAAAATGGAAAATTGCACTTAGTAGCATATTTTTTAAAAAGATTTTTAAAATTAGCAAAACAATATATGCTATTAAACAAAAAGCTTATAACTATTGTCCAAGCATTTAAAAAATAAAAACATTATTTTTATAAACTTAAAAAACTAGTTAAAATATATATAAATTATAAAAACTTAATTATATTTATAACAACAAAGGTGTTAAACAAACAATAAATTAAATAAGCAAAGTTTTTATTTTAGTTTAATTTTATTATTCTTTACATTAAAAAAAAAAAAAATGTAATAGCAAATATTTTAAGTTAATAAAGCAATTATAAAAAATCAAAAATAAAAAGCCAAATATTATTAAAAAAAACTCAGCAAAAGATTACACTTGCAATTATAACTTTATTTAATTATAATAAATAAATTAAACAATTATAAAAAAACCATAAAATAGCTTTATAAATACTATTATAATTAACGGATATACTACTAATTTTTAAGCAAAGCAAAAACAAAAATAAAAAGGTTTATTTAAATTTTAAACAATAACCTGCAATTAAAAAACTAATAAAAGCAATGCATAAACATTTACTAGCAGGACATTAAAAAGTATACAAAACACTATTACAAATACAAAAAAACTACAAATGCAAAAGACTTAAGAGCATAGTAAAAAAAATAGTTTAAAAATGTGTCCTATGCAAAAAAAGCAAGGCATTACAACACAAACCATATGGATTGCTATAACCAAAGCAAATACCAAACAAGGCTTGAAAGTTTATTGCATTTAACTTTATTATCAAGCTACCCAAGTTAAAAAAACCAATAACGAAAATATTTTATAACTTAATATTAATTATTGTGAAAAAACTTACAAAGTATGGATATTTCATATTATACCTAAAATTAAATACAGCAAAAGATTTGGCTTATATAATAATTAAACATATTTTTAGCAAACATAAAATTTTAAAAAAAGCAATTATAAATAAAAAAATAACTATAGCTTTTAAGTTTTATTAATTGTTAATAAAAGCATTAGGTATTAAGCATTAATTGTTTATGGTTTATTATTTATAAATAAATAAACAAACAAAAAAACTTAATTAAACTTTAAAGCAATATTTATACTGCTACTTTAATAAATAATAAAACAATTAAGTTAAGCTTTTGCTTATGGCAAAGTATGCTTATAATAGTTTTAATAATAAATTAATAAAAATGTTTTTATTTATAGCAAACTATAAATTTAACCCAGAAATAAATTAAATTGTAATTAATGGCATAACGGTGCTTAAAGCAAAAATATAAGCAAAGAAAATCATAGGTTTACAATAAAAACTATAAAATAAACTAGTATTTTTACAGAATTATATAAAAGCTTATAGCAATAAGCATAGGTTATTAAAGCCAACCTTAAAAAAAACAAAGTATATTTCTTAAAGCGCAACATTAAAACAAAGCAACTAAGCAATAAGCTTAACTTTAAATAAATTAAACTATTTAAAATTAAAAAAGTTATTTTAAAAACTAATTATTAATTTAAGCTATTTAAAAAAGCTAGGATATAATTAAAGTTTTATATTTTTTTTTTTAAACTAGCATTAAAAAACGCTAAACTTTAAATATAATTAAAAGTTAAACCAAATAAAAATCTTTATAAAGTTAAAAAAATATTAAATTTATGTTAAAACAAAAGTATTTACAAGTATTTAATTAAGTAAAAAGGTTATTTATATATAAAAACTATTTAAAAACCTATAAAAAACTTAAAAAATATAGTATAAATAGTTAATTAATTTTATTACTAGCATTTTAACTAATTAGCGCTAAAAAAACAAGGTTAACTAAAAAAAAAAAAATTTAAAACATTTTAGTTAATAATTTTTATAGCTTTAGCAGCTTGTGCTAAAGCTATTGCTTTAGATTTTTTATGCTTTTACTTTTTTAGTTTATTAAGAAAACGTAAACCATTATTAACTAAAGTAGCACTTTTAACTTAATAAAAGGCCTGCTGCCGATAAACTTCTTTAAAACAAAAAAAGGCATTAAAAAGTTGCTGTTTGGCCTGTTGTTTTTTTTAGGCCAAACAATTAAACTTTTTTAAAAAATTATTTACTACGGTAATAAAAACACTAAACCTATTATACAAACGTTTACAACGCATATATTTCTTGCAACAAAACACCTTATTTATTATTTTGCACGTTTATTTGCAACTTTTGCACAACAAACAAGCTATAATTTTATAGCCTTTTTTATTAATTAAAAACATAAATGCAATATATTGTTTAGCTTTAATAAAATAAGCGCATTTTTTAATACAGTTAAATATTGCACAAAAAAAATAAAAAAAAATAATTTACCTAAAAAATAAATATTTACTGAAATTATTAAAAATAATAATATAAAAAGTAAAAGGATAATATTATAAACTAACAAAAACTAAAACCTGTTAATAAAACTAAAGTGGCTACAACTTAACAAATAACAAATGGTTAAACCAAAAGACAAGCTATAACTATAAAAAGTAAAAGTCACATAATAAATCATTAAGTCACTAAAGGTAAGCCAAAAAGCCAATAAATCATTAAATTACTAAAGGTGAGCTAAAAAGCTATTAAATTATTAAATCATTAAAAGTAAGCCGGTAAGCCACAAATATAAAGCAATAAAATTGCATAGGTAATTCCACTATAAACATAAGAAATTAGTAAAAAAAAAACTATTTATATAAAAAACCAATGTTTTTTATATATTTAGTTATAGTTTTTATTTTATAATTTAATTTAAGCATATAGCGACTTTTTAAAATAGCTGTGTGAAAATAATCTTTTGATGACCACTTAGTTACGACCCGACCGTACAATGTTTGCACCCTAGGCACGATCCAATACGTGGAGCTTTAAGTATTAACGTCCTTACAAACTAACGGTTTATTATATAATGTTTTTAAAACTTTAACTTTTAAAAGTTTAATTTTTAAATTTATAATAAAACTTTTATATATATATTTTTAAAGCTTTTTTTTTAGCAATAAAAAAACCTTTATATTTAATGCTTATATAATATAATTATAATAAAGCTTATAAAATATTAATTAAATTTTATTTAATATATAAATTGTTTAAAAAAAATTGTTTATATAATTATTATAGTTATTATAAATTAATATTATTTATTTATTATTATAATAAACTTAAATTATTAAAATAAAAAACTTTTAAAGTTATTTTAATATAATTAAATTATTAGTTTACTTTTTAAACAAAGCTTTAAATAATTAATTATTTTATAAATTAAAATTTTATTTAAAAAATTATTATTATTAAACATTAATATTTTTAAAAAATAATAAATAATAAAAAAGCTATATTATTATTATTAATAATTTTTAATATTATAATTTATTTATTTTAATTAATAACTTTTTTTTTTATAAATAATATAATTATTATTATTAGCTTTTTAAACAACTTTTATTTTATTATTATTATATTAATAATTTAGCATAAAGTTAACTAATTTTAAAATATTAAATTAATTAAAAAAAAAGTTAATATTAGCTTTTATTATATTATTAATTTTTAAATAATTAATTATTTTTAATTTTATAAATTTTATTGCTAAGTTTTTTTTAAAAAAATTATAATATTAAAACTTTTTAAGCTTTTTTATAACTTTAAAAATAATTAGCATATAATTAATTATAATTTTAAATTTTATAAATAAAAATATATAATTTAATTTAATTTAATTAATAGTTTAATATATTAATTAAGTTTTAAAATATAATAATAAAGCTTAAAAGCTTTAATTAATTTTTTTTTAAATAAAAATGCTTTTAAATTTATAATATAAAATAATTTTTAAAACTTTTTATTTTATTACTTTTTTGCAAACTAATATATTAAATTAAACGTTATAATATATTTATATTAACTACTTTTTATTATTTATAGCAAATATTATAATAAAAAGCAAAAAAAAACAATTAAAAAAAAATAAAAAGCAAAAAATAAAATAAAAGTTAGTAGAGTTATTTAAATAGGCGTAAAAACGCGTATCGCGTAAAAAGCGGGTAGCGGGATGGCCCGTGAGGGTGTGGCCCGGGACCCCTACCTCTGACTTAGGGAGATACACATCGACTCTCTGTTAGCCATATTGTTGACACGATTGGAGACATAAACGAGGTTTTTCGCCCGCCTAGTCTCCTTTTGAAGGGTGACTCGTCGGTTGTCTGTTGCCTTCGACCATCACTCATCACCCAGAGTCATCGATTGAGCCTACTGTCGCGCTGGGCTCACGCGCCATCTTGAGCGACAGAGGCTTCTTCACCTTGTTCAATGCTGGGTTCTTCCAGGTGGTTGGCTGCTGAACCATAGCTAGTTCCTGATCGATGGTGAGTCGTAAGCTGTCATTTTCCGACTTGGAAACCTCATGTGTTCCACCCCAGTGGAAGCCGGCAGCCGCCATGCATTTGCACTCCCATCTCCGCCCAACTGAGGCTGTCACCAAGAACTTCCCCCATGATGGCGATTAACAGAAAGGTGATGAGGGAGGTGATAGATAGGGCAAATAAAGCAGCACGCAGGTAAAGAGCTCAAGAGCAGATAGAGCCGCACCAGCATCACCCTTTTTGGGAGCATCTCGAGCACCTATTCTTCCCAGAAGATACCTACCAGACCACGACGGCCAGTCACACTACTATCACGGAGAGTTTTCAGATGGGCTTTGGCAAGAAATATGCTGATTTTGAGGAAAGAATGGATCTGCTGAGGCTGTTGGAACCTCGAAGAGGCGTAAGACTGAGGCTGGCTCGATCCCAGTCGAAAGTATGCTCAATCCTGAGTCCTCCAAGGGAAAAACGACCCAGTCCTTCAAGAGGGAGGATAGGGACTAAAGATGATGAGATACTATGGCTGATCGGCAACTGGTTTTCTTCTGTGTAATGTTAATTTATAAGATACGAGTTGTCGTACCTCCCACCTATACTAATTAGGTGTGAGAGGAGAGACTAGCCACGTCTCCCACATTTGGGACAGACGTTTTTCCATCAATTCTACCTCTACGTTTTGGCACCGTAAAATACTAGCATATCTCGTTGTTCCAACTTTTTGATATATGCTTTTTTTTTCTTTTCGTGAAGCACATCCAGTATATGAGTGTCAGGAACCAACTATTGGGGTACAATAAGACTTTTATTGTTGCGCGGTGATACCTAATAGGCTCTGAATGCCCTCACGCTATATACAATCTAAATCTCTTTGTTCCACATCGTAACAGAGTTTTATGTCGCTTAAAGAGCAGGCATCTAAAGAACTTTCAAGCGATTTTCCTATACTCAACTCAAGGCATTTCGGGGAAGGGGGGGAACTTGAAATGAGATGCATTTCAAAACTGGTGGTAAAGCGCAATCCGTATTGCGTCAAGTTATCTTTGAGATAGAAACTACCTATATGATGAGTAAATATTTTATATATTACTACAAAAGACTATTGCTCATAAGAAAAGTACATAGAGGTGTTTAACAACAAATCTACATCCGCACAGTATATTTGTACTCTATTTTGCTAGTAAACTCGGCCACATAGTTGAAAAGCAGGTTATTTAACGGCCAAAGTCCAGATAATTAACGTTTTAAACACCTTTTCACTGTAGGGAGTAGCTATAATTTAAGGGCGGATCAGTGATAAACTCGAACCAACCCTGTTACTTAGCTCCTCCAAGCTGTACAATCAGCTGTTAACTCTATAGTTTGGCGAGCATGTCGATCCCGCAGCCGCTGCAGGTAATGCTGTAAAGGCATTATAATATCAATATAGCATTGTTTATTCAATAGTTTATTGCCTTGACTATGTTGGGGTTATACTAATGATTATGCTATACAACCCACATACTAGCGTGATATAAAGCGACGGAAGGACGTCGCTGCCCACTTCCAAGCCATAGGGTGGGATCTCGAGACGCTCGGCATAGAGTGCGAAGTGAATAGACTCGTCATCTGAAGAGCCCGTCTACTCTGCGTTGGAGAGGAGGGAAGTCGATACTGGGATAGGTTCTTTTCTATTATGTCGCGCAGAGCCGACGCAGCTGACTTGGAGTTAAGTCCGAGATGCAGAATTGGGTTTTTAATCCAACCTTTTTAGCAGATAATCTCTAACGCACTTTGATTTTTTTTTTTGGCATATTTACAAACTAATACATTTAGATTGACATAAATAATGCCCGTTATTTAAAAGACTGTACACAACATTTCCCAAAATCGCTTATGGGAAAGCCTGGCGCATAAAGTCGTGCGCGAAAATCCAACTATCTCGCGAATTCCTGGAACTTTAGCCTATATCGTTGCATACGAAGTAATGAGACCTGATTATGATCTGACGGAAAATGAGCAATGGCTACATTTGGCTGGAGAGACATATGTGTTCAGAGAGGCTCCGCCTAGAGGTTGATTATCGCCTCTATATGATGAACCAAGACGTTTTTGGTCTTGCCATTGAGGGGACACAAGAAGCAGAACCGTCTATTCAAGGAACATAATAAAAGCTAAATGGCTATAAGCATCATCTCTTCCCTCACGTTGGATCGATCTTCAAATCTGTTCAATTTCACATCTAGGCACACACAGAAAATCTAGGGAATAGAAGAACGCATATACTGGGGGAGCATGAGGACTATCGAGGTCAGGCTGGGTACGCCTATCGTTGATGAGCCAGGCCTTGAAGATACAGTATTGAGATAATTGTGACCTCTTATGGTCAATCAGCGATTTAATCTTAGTAATATATAAGCCCTTAATCATATATATATGCATGTGTTTTGTGCTTGAGTACCGCGACAGATATCATGTGCAATATCTACTACCTACCTAGCGGGCTAGATAGGTAATCATCTATTTGATAGAGACGTTTCTACGTTGTTCGTTCAGAGGATCGACTCATAAATCTCAGGGTTCCGGATCTTCCTCGCAACACTCTTCCAGGTTCAGTGACAGCCGTCACAACCATGAAAGCTATCGTTACTCTGCATTTTATCAATAAGTAGACTTTAGCCTCATACATCTACGAGGTGAGTAGAATAAAGATGATGAGCGGTTCCACAATCACGTGTAACGAACTATTCATGAGTCCGTAATATGAGAGGGGTGGCGTTTAGTTTACACCTGTCTTGACGAATCAGGGTCGCTTGAAGGATAAGCCTTCGAGTCAAGTACCCGGAAATCAGGGTCACAATACTTTCACTTCCAAAGTGCAGCACTTTTTCCCGGCCATGAGGCTGACTAGTTTAGAGTTCAAATGCATAAGAAATGTGGCTTCCCAGGGTTTTACACACTTCCAAAACTTGGTGACATGTCACAAATGAGACATTAGAACTTAAACTCAACTCAATGTACTCACCCTGTGTAACCAGTCTAAGAGTAAGCTAACTCGTATATGCTTAGCAGAGACGTATCTGAACTTCTTACACAGGAGCATATATCACATTCAGAGTCCTCGTAGCCTGCTATCGCGTCGTCAGATGGTTAGACCTGCAGATGAGAATATGAAGTACATGCCCATGTACTATAGATATATAGCCGATCTAGAGTTCCCGTTCTATTATCCAAAGTAGAGTCCAGCTCACAAATGCATTCCGTACCTGTTATCCAGAATTGTTTCAACACATGGGTATTCCGCTCATAACCAATCCAGCAGCTCCTCGTCGATACCAAACACAGCCCACCGCCACACTCCGTTTAATCCTCCTTCCTTCTCAAAGAAGGCAGCGCACATCTTCATCGCCGTGCCGATTATATAATTACCGAAAACCCCCCCGAAACCGGTAAGAAATGTTGGGCCGATTTACGCATGCCCTGATCCGGCCAGCCGCGCAATCTCCCTGGCAGCTACATATCGTCCGGGGTTCTCTCGAGCGATTTCGCCTAATCGCGCAGCCTTCTCTCTGATCTGGCTTCCCTTCTCTCCCCCTTGAAGTACCTGGAGGAAACCTTCGCGCAGTCCTTCTACAGTCCAATTGGGTGCCGAAGCTCGATTGGCGTAGATGCCAACACCGACATCTTCCGCTAATTGCGCATAGTTATAACAGTCAAGCCACATAGGCAGAACAACCTGAGGGATTCCGGCCCTGAGGAACAAAGTTAGCAGGCTTCAACTAGGGGATGAAGGAAAGACGTACGCAATAGCTTCGTGGTAGCAGTTTGCGCCTCCGTGATGAACAGAGGCCACGATGTAGCCGGTGTCGAGTATTGACGCCGGGCTAACAGTAAGCCATTTCGTGACTCTGAGCCGGCCCTGGTCGATGAGCTTCTGGGCGGGCAGCGTAAAATCCTCCGGCACGTCTTCAGCTGGGGCTATCTTCCACAGCACCTGGACGTCAGTCTTGGCCAAAACTTCCTCCAATGCCAGCGCCATGGTGGTTGCGTGATGCTCAGAGTAGGTGAAGAGACTGCCGAGGTTCACGAGCACCGTTGGTGCTTTCGATAGCCAGGCCACCAATTCCGGGTCCTGTCCAATGGCGGGCTCGGAGTCAAAGATGATAGGCCCTGCGCTGGTGACATTGGGGGGAACCACATCGAGGGGAATACTGGCTTCCACCATGTTCTGTGAGATCCATGGTCTGTCATCGGGACGCTTGGCCGCGAGCGAGTTCGCTATTCCATGCGCCTTAAGCGCGCTCTTAGTCCCATTAAAATCCGGCCGGGTCAGCACCCCGTAGATGAAGCGAACCGTGAAATAAATGTTCTCTGGGACCTTCTGCCACTGCAGCACTCAAAGTCAATACTCGCCATTTTCACCAGTTTGTGAGATTTCAACTATGGTAAGTTTCCAGAAAGGGTTTGTTGCGTGGAATCAAGCTCGCGTTCTCAGGAGTTGACAAAACTAGTAGGAAGTGACATTGAAAATAACTTACAGGCAATGGAGAGGGAAAGTCACAACCAATCCTAAGATGGCTTATTAGCTGCTATTCAACTTCATTTGTCTCATGACGGGTCGAGGACGAACCGAGGAATTTTCGTGAAGATACTGCTGAGGGGCTGATCGATCCAGAAAGTGTCGGCCAGAACATTAGGTGCGAGAAAGCTATATAAGCGATCCTTCTGGATTGCGGCATCTATTGCTGGTCGCATAGCAATATCCAAGACAACAACAGCCGGGTCGACTTCGTCAATAATTTCCGTGGCTCTCTGAAAGATCTCGATGTGGTCACTTCCATCCCAAGGTGACATTGCAGGTTGAATGACACGCATAATCTCATTCACACCCTTTAGCCCCGGCGGATGGAGAAGGTGACGAGTAGACTTCCTCCCAACACCGCCCATCTGATTCGAAAGCGCATGTGCATATTCTCGACCTGGAAGCTCATGAAACTGAACCTCTTTAGCCGCCTTAGACTTCTTCTTGGCCAAGGAAGAGACCTTGGCCACTTTAGAGACTAGTCGCGGGAAGGAAGCAATATGGACATCGATCCCCGGGTACTTCTCCAAGAGCGCACCAGTTGTTGCCAGATGTACGTTGCTAAGACCATATTCGGTATTGATGAAAAATAAAACGGTTCCGTTCTTGCCCTGAACCGTAGGGGTAGACACAATCTTTGGAGACGATGATGATCGTCCCAAGAATACAGCTATTAAGACCACGAGAGCCGCAATAGCAGCCGCGATCTGACGGACTCGGCCCATCGTTAGAAGCACTCACTGTTCCAAGTGGGCTCCTATAACGCCTAGGAAGAAATCGGGAAACAGAGAGAAGTGAATCTAAAAGGGAAAAGAGAGACGAAAAACCATACAAAAACAGAACCTCAGGAAACAAAAACAAAAGACAGAAGAGGTGTCACAAGCACAAACCAGTTTGCGGGACTCGTCAAATCTTGACTGTACTAATATGCACCTTTTCAGTAATGGGTACTTCCCAAAGAGATTACTAGCGCAACAAACATGACAGGACCCTAGTCACAAGTAACTAGAGTTGAAGAGGAGTTGATCTTCTAGGATGCGCCCGATGCCATTTTCGTATGTCTACGAGCCTCTCAGGCAAGTTCTAACGGAGTACACCATCGAAGACCTGAATGACGAGTGACCCCATCGGGACGTTGCATGAGAGGGAGATGTCCCTTCTGATCTTGCACAACAATAAAAACAAATCTCACATGCAGGAGACTCAAAACATACACCAACACTCATGCGATGGTCATTGTCGACGATAGCGGTGTGTATACCCCTCCTTATCTTTCTATTTATAGCCTATAAGGTCCTCTTCTGATGACTACTTAGACTGGGCGTAGACATCAACCGTATTATCTTCTGCTGTAGTGACGATAAATACACTACTAGTGTAGGGAGGTTGGTCGAACTGGTTTAGAAAGATTCCATGAAAAGTGAAATCTCTCATTACCAGTTTTATGGACAATGCGCTATTACACAAGGGGTGAGGCGTGACAGCGTTCTCCTATACACTAGATCCAATATGTGTTAATACAAATCTTTACACACATGGGCTTACATGGATGGCAAGCTAGCCTTCACTAGCAACTAGGAAGTGTGCAAGGCATACCGGTAGGGTACATGAATCACGTTAACCTGAACTATCCTCATATTCTTAGTCAAGGGCCATCAGTATCGACGCCCATGCAAGCAATGTTCTCGAGCATAGCCAAGACTTTTATGTAAAAGATAGAGACGAGCTGATACCTTAACTCAGACCGCTGGTGGCCCCAGCAATATTAGGTGTTATATGCAAGTAAGTCGAGGCTCCAGTTAAGCTGACAAAAAATTGCATGCTATCCTGCAGGGACTTAACACTGATGTGTAGATCATCCACGTTATGAGCCAGGGGCTATCGCGGTATTAATCCCGGTCGCAAAGTAGCCTACTGTAGCAGCGGACAGCAATGGTCAGCGCCAGTCGGTAGTTCTATAAGTAGTCCGAAAGGTGGAAACTCACCAGGGCAACAGTCCCCAGGAATGCTAATCAGAGGAGAAGGGAAGTGGGCGGAGTGTACATGTAGCCTTAGGAAAAGACATGTGGGAAAAGACATGTACATGTAAGTAAGAAATAACATGTACTTAGTAGGGAAAGATGATGACATTTACCTAGATTAGCGGATCCAGATAGTGTTCACTAGATACTGCACTAGTTGTGGGATCCAGATACCCGTGAGAACAACACATTATCCAAGAAGCAACTACTGTACAAAATACGTCTTAAGCTGCAACTGCTTCTTGGCCAATAATCTAGACCATGAGAAAATGCACGTTGTTTCCCATTTGGCCAACTAGTAATCTTAAGCAGAACATAAGCAAGGCATGATAGGAAGATGGAGCACATGTGAAAGAGGTACCGTATCTCTGACCACAGTGGGGAGACCTCCCCATTACTTTGGCGGCTATTCTCACTGTTTGATCTACACTACATATGTGTGTAAATAGAAACGAACTTAAATTTATGGACCCGATCAGCTCTTGTCCACGAAGCCGGGCCGTTTCTTAGTAAGACTTGAGGCGGAAAGAAACTAGTAACTAATGGCGGGTGGCTGCGTTGTATGTGTCGGCTCGAATTGCCGAAGCAATTCAGAAATACCGGCAGTGAACTCAATTGCATTACTGTACGTTGATAAATGGCGTGCGAATCAGACATCGACAAGGGGTTGACATACTACCCCCTAGCCTGCAAGAACCCGAATTCTATGTAATAATGCCGCTCCCTCCATTTTGTAGAGGAAGCATGTTTCGATTCGCATCTCTCCTCTGCAACAATGTGTCGGAGATGGGTTTATCCACCTACTCTGCAGTAACTCCGCTATGATGAACAACTAAAGCTGCCCTAGGGACAGCTAAAAGCCTCCGAATCGGGATGTAATTTACATAATGTAGTGAAGACTTGCGCGCCCTTCGCGTGTCAAGACGGTGAGATATTGACAACATCTTATGCGCGGTTATAAATGCGCGCGGTTCCAGAGAAAGACAGAAAGCATAGCGCTCAAGAGCTCGAAAGCCATCATTGAGAAGCACGCAGACAGCGATTAGAAGAACTTCGAAAAGAACTAACCCTAACATCAATAACCGCAACAGCAAGCCAGCAATCATGGTGAAGATTCCCGCTTTCGAGGTCGAGCAATGGATGGACGAATACGAGACTACTCCGGGGGTCTTGAACATAGCCGAAACATGCGCGGCCTCGATCTCCATCGACCAGCTCAGGGAATTCCACAAGGACAGCTCGGCGGGCTCGGCGCCGCCTATCGTCGACTTCTCGCGGCCGATGACGTACGGCGCGATCCGGGGATCTGACGAGCTACGCCGGAATATCGTAGACCTATACACTTCCGAGCGCAGCGACGACGCCTCGGCCGCCCTGGAACCAGACGATGTCATCGTGACGCAGGGTGCTATCTCGGCGAACTACCTCGTGCTCTACACCCTTGTCGGACCGGGGGACCACGTCGTGTGCGTGTTCCCGACGTACCAGCAGCTGTACACAGTCCCGGAGACGCTCGGAGCCGAGGTCTCGCTGTGGAAGTTGAAGGCGGAGGACCAGTACATACCAGACGTCGCCGAGCTCGAGAAACTCATCAAGAGCAACACCAAGGTACGGGATTCCCAGTATTCCTCCTCATTTTAATGCCGTTCCATTGAAAGGAAGCATTCGCTGATGCGCATCCCACCAGATGATCATAATCAACAACCCCAATAATCCAACCGGCGCGACAACTCCCAAGGCCGTACTCTCCAAAATCATCGAAGTAGCCCGCAAGCACGACATCATCGTATTCTCAGACGAAGTCTACCGACCGCTCTTCCACGACCAGACACGGACACCGCCGTCAGCGCTCGCGCTGGGATACGAGAAGGTGGTAGTGACATCCTCGATGTCCAAGGCGTGGGCACTGGCAGGCATCCGTCTGGGCTGGATTGCGTCTCGCGACAGGGGCATCATAGCGCAGCTGGCCGCGGCGCGCGACTACACCACCATCAGCGTGTCGCAGCTCGACGACCAGGTGGCGCGGTACGCGCTGAGCACAGACGTGCGACACGCCCTTCTGAGGCGCAACATTGCGCTCGCGCGCACGAATCTGGCGCTGCTTGAGAAGTTTATACATGACCACGCCGGAGTGTGCTCGTGGGTGAGGCCGACGGCCGGCACGACGGCGTTCGTTCGGTTCTCCGGGCGTGACGGACAGCCCGTTGATGACGAGGCGTTCTGCAAGGACGTCCTGCGCGAGACAAAGGTCATGTTCGTCCCAGGCGCGCGATGCTTTGGCAACGGAGGGCACTTTCGAGGGTACGTGCGTATTGGCTACGTGAGTGACACAGAGGTGCTGCGGAAGGCTCTTGAGAGGTTGAGTGCATATGTGGCGGAACATCTGAGCCAGTAGTGAGAGATATCCGTAAGCATCACCATTTTACGTCCAGCCTATAAATGAACGTGAGCTCCTTTCCCACTTTGAAGACATCAACATTCTTACACATTGGTACAAGCTCGTCGATGTGGTAGTTATATTTCATTTGATTTATTTATGTATTTATATTTCCCTGACAAGCCCCTTCTACTGGATTACACATTTCGCCGGTAAACCGCAAGGCCCTTCCTTATCCTTCTTTGCTGTTCCGGCGGTAGCAGTATCAGGTTTATTCCCAGAAGAACCAGCTATGGCTTCATCCCTCCGCTCAACCTCGACCTCCTCCCCCTTCGCTCCCTCTGACTGGCCACCATCATGCAGTCAACCAAAGTGCTTGGCAGCAGTCTTGTAGAACTCCTCGCCCTGGATGGTGGCGATCTCGAGCTCCTTAGCAGAGGGCTGGCGAGAACCATCACCGCTAGCAAAGGTGCCGGCGCCCCAAGGGCCACCGCCGTGAACCTCAGAGAGATCGGTCAGCTGGCCGAAAGCCTTGGCGTAGCCGAAGGGCACGTATATTATGCCGTGGTGGGCGAGTGTGGATATGGCTCCCAGAGCCGTCGACTCCTGGCCACCGCCCAGACTGGCGGTGGAGATGAAGAAGCCGGCCAACTTGCCGTGGTAGCCACCAGTGGCCCACTGCTTGCCCGTCTTGTCCCAGAAGGTCTTCCACTGAGCCGGGAAGGTACCATATCGAGTGGGGATACCGAACAGGAAGGCGTCGTATCCCTCTAGAGCGGCGGGGTCCTCGAGGAGAGGGATGTCGGCGGATTGGCCAGGAGCGTGCATTTTGCCGAGGACCTCCGCTGATAGTGTCTCTGGGATTTGGTATAGGTCGACCTTGCCGCCAGCCTTCTCGATACCGGCCTTCTCAGCCTCGGCCAGCTTGGCGATGTGGCCGTACATGGAGTACTATGGACAATCATGATTAGCTTTCATGTGACAACGAGATAGTCATATAAGAGTAGCTCCTGAGAGCGCCATAGTCCTAAGTCCTCTCATGTCGAGGCAACTTGAGCTATACTGTCGATCTCGGTAGCTAGTATGAATAGTGAACTTACAAAGACAATCGCGATCTTGGGCGCCATCGTGCCGAATTATAGATAAATGTAATTAGGAAAGTGATTGAAAGGTGTAGGTCTAATGGCAAAGAGGTCTTGCTTCTAAGTATGATAGATGAATGGTAGCGATCGAAAAGTAGGTTCAAGACATGAGGGGAAAGTTGTTTATATATACCGCCGAATATTGTTCCTAAACAAACTCAATACGTCCTTTCCCTTATGCAGGGTAGGTGCTGAGGGGGAGGGGTAGCTGGCGATGCAAGGATAGGTGGGCCAGCTAACCACACACTGCATAGGTAGGGTCGGACCATGGTCTGTCTAGCGCAAGTTGCTTACTGATGTCTTAAGAATTATCATGGGCCTTTCATAAAACGATTCGCTGGGCGTGACCAGGTCAAGCAATGTAGCCGGCAGAATGGAGTAGCAGCACATGTTTTAGGCTGGCGTGTATGCATGACGAACTAGTGTGTTGCTTTTGCTGATGAGATGGTTACCAAAGACATGAGGTGGAGTTGCCTCTCTGCCCAGACAGTACGCATGCAGTATGCTGCGTAGGTGTGAATAACGGTGTAGCTTTGTATCGCGCCGCATAGTAGAGTTTACACTAGACTAGCCGTCTTCATACCCCTTAGGACAAACAGACTAGAAGTCGGGTGCTTAACTGCTAGGAGGAGTATGTTCTCGACTGCTTTCTATTCCCTCTCTGCTTATATTTTCTTTACGAAATCTTACAAATCCGACTAGATAGGTACATATCCCATAGCTAGGACTTAGTGATGATAGCGAGTATAGATATCTTACTCAAGATGTAGAGTTACACTGAGTTCTGGAATTGAACCGATTGGTTTACTAATTTCCTCACACCCGCCATCTACCTACTGGAATCAATGTACAGCTAGGTTGGGAGCCTAAGCTCCAGTAGTCAGGGACAACACTTACCTAATACCACCCTAGCTTGAGTCGTACAAAGTATGCCCAAATGATGAATAATTGCTTACATTGCTGAGAGGCTGTCTTTTAGCCTCAAAAGGCTCATTTGGACTCATATTACGAGCAGGAGCCCCCACCCTTGGATCAGCCTGTCTCAGGGACTATTGTCATCAAACGCTCTATGTGACAAAGCATCAGTTTATTGTAATCACCAACTAGGATTATAGCAGAATGCGGGATGAATTGCATGAGGTGTAAAGAATGTTTGCTAAGCCTTCGTAATCTTGTCCCACATTTCCTTACTCGAAAGGGCAGATTAACTAAGACTGTTGTTTACAAGACGAGAGCTTCCAAACTCACCGATACGCCGGCCCCGTGGATGTTTCATCACACCTCCGGCGATAGGGCTCATTATTGGTTGTGGTATACCTATTCTAGTCTGACATCCTCTTTGCGAGACATTTGGTGCATCTGCATATTGGCCGATCTCAATATCACATGCCCATGCAGAGGTGCAGGTAGTATCACAGTGTATTAGTCGCCGCAATCGTTAGTTTTCGGGACGCCTGTTCGGGACGCCACATAAGCCATGCTCTTTCTAAGATCTTATATAAAAGCTGTCGAAGCTGATTAAGCGGTCACCATCAGTATCTTTGTTTCCAATTCACTGCTTATACCTATTCATGATTGATGTATAAGAGCTGCACCTCAACTAGATTCTATATCTAGGCTCTTACATCTGCAACCAACTCTCTTTCACGATTTCGAGGTCCATTAGCGAGGAAGATTTGCAAATAAAGAATCAATGACTATTTCCAGCTGCCGCATTCCTCTATAATGCTATTTAGTTCCTTTTCCAGTTCATACCATCTCGACATTGTCCCGGAGACAATAAAAACGCGAATAACCACTCGTGTCTCCCGAGGCCACTATGCAGCCGGCTTTTAACACATTACAAGGTGAACAGGGAAGCCCAAGAGCCTAGCCATTTCAACAGCATGGGCAAGTCTTAACAGGAGACGTCGTTGGTCTGAGACACGTGTGGTGCAAGACTCGGAAAATTAGAATTCGCCGAAACATCAAAGCGGGCTCTGGACAGACGGAGTAGATGGGTGAAATAATACGAGAGAAACATGCAAGCCAATAGGGTGGATTTCAAGCATTACAACTTAGTGTCTCAAAAAACGAAACAAAATACCATATTCCACCCCCTCCGACGTCGACGATCTCCCGGACCGAGTGGGAATAGCTTGAAACAGATAGAGAAAAGGGCTTGGCGACAGGTCAGTAGGTATTTGCTTCATTGTAGCGATCAGGCCCGTCTGTCTAGTCCCGCACCATGCGTACGGGCCTCGGTCCGTTCGCTTCTTAGTTGACGATCACGGTTATTAATTACCTTATAGCCCAGGTAGATAAATGAAAACCTAAGGTAGGTAGGTGCCTGCCCATCCTTCAACTTCACGCACGAACATGCAGGACTGAACAAACGCTACGCATCGAACACTCTCCAAGTCTAGCAGAGAATCAGCAGTGTCGTCCCAACTTGGAGTGAGAAGAAAGAAAAGGGGCCTCGAAAGAGCAAAAATATGCAACACACAATCAGACATCATTGACATCTTAATTCAATTATTCAGTCCATCGGACGTCAAGCCAAGCTCCCTAAAAACACGGGGGGCATCAGATGCAGGCAGAAGTTTATCTAGTCATACAAAGTACTCTCATAAGCCGACGACGAGCAGGTTTCCAACATCCATCATATTTGTGTATACATCGTTAAGTAGGTACACGTCGACGAAATCTCCCTTCTCACTGGAACTCAGCCCGGAAAGAAACATCGAGAAGATGAGATAAGCCAAGTATTCCTCTTCATGCTCCTTCCCTTGATCTCCGAATACCTTTCATTCGACATGCATGTTCTCCTATTGATGATGTGTCCGTCACCCTGTTCAAGACCTCTCTGAAACAAAGTTTGACTCATCTCAAATGTTCCATTCCTCTCACCTCGCTCCATGCTGATAATGATCCCGGGGGAACCGGGAAATGGTCTAAGAGCGTCGCTTCCGTCATTTATCCTTTGTCCAAATACCGCCATCCGCTTCGTTTACATCACATTAGATTCCCTCCCAATCCCCCCTAAACTGAAAAGTGCCGCTCGCTTAAATGAATTGTTCGCCGATGATTGAAGGCAAGTGATGTAAAAGATATGTTCAACGCAAAATAGACACCCTAAAGCATTTTCCATATCATCCCACATGCTCTTAGACCAAGCCGAGATACGTTGTCAATATGGGCGCTTCGAAATATAAAAATAAAGCTGCTCGCTTCTATCTGGCGGAAATTTCAGTATCGTGCTCCAGAACGCCTGTTGCTCCCTGCCTATGCCTTTGTCCGGCCAATTGGACTTTTGCTTGGTCATCCTCAGTTATACAAATATCAAGCCAATGAGGACTAGAATTCCTCCCCTGATGGGGTAATGCGTGTTTCGCTTATGATGTCCTTTCGAAAATATCCGGCCGCCTGATTAGATGCTCAATTAAGGTTCAGACGGCCATAGGAAAAAACTACCGCTGGGACTCCGTGGGGTGCGCAGTCGAAGGCTCGATCACAATTTGTGGAAGCTCTCTAATTCTGAGACTTGGAAGTTGTGGGACACCACCCACACCTCTTGACGACCGATGAGAGGAACGTCTGCTCCTGTCGTCATCGATCGGACTCGCGAGATCGCCGCTTTCGCTGTCGCTGTCCCTGCGGCTGTGACCCGAATAGTCCGGCGGGGGCTCATGGAACATGGGGGTCGTGGCACCAGATCGTACGTCGTCCAAGCTTACATCCTCATAATCAGGGGGTGGCATATCACTCTCGCCCAAGTCGGCCTCGGTCAGAATCTCGGGACTTGAGCCAGCTCGTGTATGGTGGCTACTACCCAGTTGCGGTGTGGTAGCACCGGAGTGAGGTGATACCTCTCCATTATTATCGAGGCTTAAGACGGATGTAACGCTGTGCATTCGTTGATGAGAGAAGGCCGAGGGCGAGCGCGTATCCACCGCGATGCTGCCAATATCCGAGACTCGGTTGGTAGACAGAGCGGACGGTGACCGCGGGGATAAGGCCATACTCTCAGCGTCTGATAGTAGACCAATTCGCTCGCTTTCCGTACTATTAGCACGGATACGCGAGCCATCATGTCGCGCAACGCCTAGGTCATGATAGCTGACGCTGGAGACGGCGCGCTCGCGGCGTGCGCGGACCTGGCCCTGCGTTTCCCGGAGCTCATCTATCGTCGGATCCTCATTCTCTGCGCGCCGACGGGCACGCAATTCCTCCAATGCCACCAGGTCCCCACGATCCCTAGCCTCTTGCGTAAGCCGCCGTCTTTCGTCGCGGGTCACATTCAGCTGTCTCCTGGCTAGTCGGATTTGGTACATGGTCTCCATCTCCTCGTCTCGCAGAGCTTCATGTTGCTCGTCGGAAGGTAGCTCGAGTATTATATCGACGCCATCCCGCTCACCTGCACGCCCTAGTACTTGCTCATCTTCGTTTGGTGTATTCGAGTATTTAGGTAGGGTCATAATAGAGCGGATGGATGTGTTTCGATCGATGTTCGATACTGTAGAATGCCGGTTCGTTTCCGAGACTGCATTGACGCTTCCATTGTTGCGCGTGGACGTCGTGCTACTGTAGGGCTCGAGGTTATTAGCCTGCTGGTACTGGCGGCGGTGCGAGTCGGCTCGACGCTTCAGGAACACAAAACCACCAGCAGAGAGGACGATAACGGCCACAATTAGGACGACCTAAGGCGCGATACAAAAACGGTTGTTAGACTCGTATGCAGAGATGAATAACGATAGGTATTAGGTGCGACGTACAATTATTATTATTGTCGGGTTGTTTCCGTCGCCGTCGTCGTTACTACGGGAACTGAGTAGTGAAGAGCCGTGCTCTCCCCGCGATCCCCAAAGTGGAAGAGCTTCCAGTCCATGACTCCCGTCGCTGCGAATGGGTACGGGTATGCGAAACGGAACAGGCATTCTGATGGGAATGTTTGACTTTGGTTGAGCGAGCGACTAGAGATGGATGTGCTTTCGCACCGAACACGAGCGTGGCCAAATGTGCAAATGGGGGTAGCCAAAGCAAGATGAACGAGGTTGGCAGCGGATCAGATGGAGCAGCCCGACATGCCAATTGAACCTTGGTCCAAGGCGTCGTAGGTCGCCAGGCACACCCTGTACAAGCGCGGACGAGTGACGATTGCTCAGCCTACCGAATACCCAGTGTGCCAGCTAATGAGATGCTGGTATCGGGCTCGTTAATAGGCTGGTGGATACGTCAAAGGCCGGAGCGGGCGGAAAGCCAACAGGAAGATGGCTGGAGACGGGATTGCGTAAGTTGATGGTGGTCTAGACTGCGATTAAGCCTGGTTGTACTGCAAGTCGACAAATGGTGGGGACTGCGCTAGCTGTTGTCTTCTCCAATTCACTACCGGGAGATGAGTAGCGGCGGCAATGGTGGTGGTGTTGGAAAGACAAGAAGACGCAAAAGTTAGAGCAGACGATGGTACTGAGGTAGTGCGTGAGAAGAGTAAAGAGTTCCGTTCGTCGCAGTTCCGTAAGCGCCGCGGTTTAACAATCAGCTCTTCAGCTCAGGGGATGTCACCGGGTGGGTGGCACACGGCGCGCGGCAAACCCGAGATTCTATGTATTTTCGATAAGAGACTGCCGCAAGTTGCAGTCACAGTTGCAATCGTAGTCGCCGTAAGCCGTGACCGTCGTCGCAGTCGCAGTCGCAGTGCTTTAACACTAACTATCGTGCGAATCCCACTGCAGAGTCGAGCCGAGCAGGCAGAGGATTCATTGATAACAATAGCCTTCACCAGAGCACAAGGTTTTTCGAATACGAGAAACTGAGATCTGGAGAGGAGGGTGAGAGAGCTGCAGGGTAACCAAGAGAGAGTGGGTGTGTGCGATGTATGTATGTATCTCTATCTACAGCATAGACTTAGTATGTCCATGTAGAGTCGCATTGGGAATCGAAAGCGGTTTTCAAGAGACGCAGGCGTCTAGGCAGCCTTGACACTGTTTTAAAGCAGGTGGTGAAGAAGATGGGATGAGGATCGGGTCTGAAGGTACACTATGTAGTGGGGGATATAGTGGCCCTCGTTAGTGTAGGTACAGCACATATCGGCACTAGACATCGTGCGCTACCCAATGAAACGGCGCCCCAAGCCCCGATCCATAGCCAGATCTTGGCTTGGATTGGGGGGAGGCTGGGTATACCGCTGCGCTCATAGGCTGCTTGTCCTCTGCTGCTTGTTGCCTTGTTCCTTGACATGCAACCGACTATTATCAGGTACCCGAGTACATACATGACGGAGCCGGGCACGTGGGTTTGCGGCTTGCATCAACATCTCGTATTGAGAATTCGTAGTGTGAATTAGCATGATTCATTATCGTAGAATAAGTCAATGAAGATAATGAAGATAACAGCCCTATATGATGGCATGGCCAAGTCTTTGATTAAATACGCTCTAGTTGATTGGACATATGTATGCTCACTTATGTAGGTAGGTATTGTAGTCTAGAAGCTCTTTAAATAAAGCCCTTTCTAGGTCAGTCAATCCTTGCTTTCTCGACATGCGTCGATGGTTATCGTGTCTAACATACGTGCTTGGCGCACTATGATATCACAGCTAGGACTTGCGGGCATCCTTCAGCTTTTAATTCTTACCAAGGGTCTTTATCCACTGTCGTATATCACGCCAGTCCTTACCTCTATGCTTAAGACAGAGTCTTGGGTCCTGTAGAATACCGACTGCCTTAGTTTACACTCGAGACGCTGGCTGAGACAATCCATTAACATCTGGGGGGCGCGTCAGAACGCTAACATGACAATCTTGGTGAGTAACATGCCTTTCTTTAATCTTCAATCAGTAGTCAGTTGACCAATATTTGTTTCCATTGTATATAAAAGAATGAGACAAATCTAAAATTAAATATCTCCTGATATCTTTAAGAAACGTGTCTCGCTATAACGGCGGCGACCTGATTTCATTTACCAAAAAGGGAACATCTTAATATCTGCTATGCCGCTTTTAGTCTGAGCCCCATATGACTAAAACTTGCATCGCCAGTTTGTTACGCCGTAACAGAGATACCAATCCAACCGCATCGCGTTCACGTAGGACAGGAGACACCAGTACCTCTTGTGAGAGTCGAAGCTGACCACTATATTCTACTTGAGAGGCGGGATGATCTATGTAACCGGCTGCTTGAATAGTCTGATAAACTGAGCTTTGGTACAACTTAGATGGCTTAGTTTTCATTCTATTTCTGTTGGATACAGTCATCTGCACGAATTACCAACAATGGTCTGTCCACATTTAGCAATCTGGAAGTCTTTCCAACCTTACAGCACCGAAGTAGGTAGTCTATAGCTTTTCAACTCAGGCAACTCATTCAACTCATGTCTACTTTAATGTTTAAACATCTTACCCAAGCCATCCGTGGGGTTCCCTACACCTACAGCGCAAGCGTTAGAAAGGTAAGCACCGTATTAGGCGTATCCGGCCGCCAGTATATCCGAGGCGAGGTGCTTCACAAAAACCAGCGCGGCAACCCTACCATCTTCAAAGCTACGTATGTCTTAACCTCCTTGTCCTTATCTCACAGCCTTGTCATCTCTAATAACACTAGGCGCGGAAATGAGTCCGTCATTTTGAAGCAAGAATCGGAATCCATCTTCGACCTCTCCCGACGTCTCGCAGACGAGTTTGCAGGCTCCCGCCGGCTTCGCATGCCCGTTGATTTCAACCCGGAGGAGCGCATAGTTGTCTATCAGTACTTCAGAGACACTTTGCTTGGCTTGGTGCGGGCTAATCCCGACTTCCCTGCTGATGAACTGAAGAAAGTCCTGCGGTATGTAGGCGAGGCACTACAGGAATTCCATGCCAAAGGCTGGCTCCATCTCGGTATGTCCTCCACGCCTCGGAAATTGGTATAGAGAACCTCTTACCGATTTGAGTCCCTGGCAGATGTGAAGCCCGACAATATTTTCGTGGACTGGACTTGCGATGAGAACGGCAACAAAACAGTCACCGATGCGACCCTGGGCGATTTCGGCATTGCTTTCAAGCCGGTAAACGCCACGCCACTCCGGACAGGATTTGCACTGGGGAATGTCATGTGGCGAAGCCCAGAACAACAGACCGGAAGCGGTATGACAAAAGCATCTGACGTATTCTCGTATGGGCTGGTGGTAAGTGAGCCATGTCATGTCCGACATCAAGAGTTCACGCTGATCTTTGTTTGTAGTGCGTATATGCTCTTGGGGGTGAGTTCCTCCTGCTCTCAGATGAAGGAGAGTTAGCGGAGCTAGCGAAGCATGGTATAACACCACGCGAAGATATTCTGACTCGACACTTTACTTATTTCGGGCTTGCGAATGAAGGACTCCTTAAGCAGGTCGATAGTAGCGAGCATGGTATTCTGAAGAAAGCATCAGAAACAGCTGGGCGTGCGGTGAAGGACCAACCTAAGCTACAACTCGCGGAATGGGGACAGGACCTTGGTGAGGCTGGACTATATATGATATCTGGAATGACAAAGCCGGATCCGGCGGCTAGACTGACCATCGACGAAGTCTTGGAGTGTTCATGGTGGCAAGAGCCTTAACTGTGCTAACACACTTCGGATCGGCTCTTCTTGTTGAGCGCTTAAATCTTCGCGCTTACGCTGCGCTGACCTTGTATTCTCGATCGTCCTCCAAATATACTCTCTTCTCGCTGAATTGCTGCTTCCATGTCTCTTTGCAAGCAGGCCATACAGTAATCATTCACGTGTGAAACGACGCCTTGTTAATCTTCGCGCGTGGATCTCTTCGTACATCGTATTTGGAGGCCATAAGAGACTCTGAAGTAATGTATATTCATTAGCTACCATGTGAAAATTATATGCTCCATCAAAAGTAGACGACCAACAAGTTAAAAGTGATGTTATGGATATTTAAAGAGTGTTACGAGATCTGTTACTCTGCCCGTTACTAGAACTATTTAGGTTAGCAAGCTAATCCCGATTAGCTGTGTCTTGCAAAATTGGTGACCTAATTATCTGCCCGTTACGCCGTGTTCTGGCCCAACTGTACCTACTCTAACGCTGCTGTATCCAACTTGACCATATTTTCACCATGGTCTTCATTGCCTGCCCACACAACATTTCTCTAGTGCCCAGCACGGATTCACAAGCTCAATAGAAGCAACATGGTAAAGCACCAACAAATGCTCAGTTCGCATCATTCCACCTTTGCACAACAGAACCGAACGGCACAGCACTGCCGGTGAATGGAGTCGTGGCTTGGACCGGGTTGCTTGCTGGGCCGGCACTTACACTACCTACTAACTGCGCCTTGTATGGTGTGTTAAGTCGGCGTCACCCAGGAGGTACCCACGGGCGGTTGGAAGCTACAGATTTAACCACCAGCCACGTTCTCTTGTGGTCAATCCGAGGTTTCTGCTGCTCACTGCCCTGCACAGCCATTCCATCATGATCTCACCTCCCTACCTACCTACAGTACCTACCCCTCGCTACCCAACCCACTGGGTTGCCTCCGAGACACTGCACTACACTAGGACAGCAAAACACGTGGTGCGATCGACAGATCTTCCAAATCAATGCTTGTCCAGTGCTGTGTAAGCCGTTGGTGCCGATACCAGCAATGGGGAGAAAAGAGAATACCTATATGATAGTGTACACTATTCAAACCTATAAGATGTACTCTGTACTTGGACTACACGTATACCTGTGCTGTATGTCTCAAATCACAGATATTCTTACGCAGAATGATGCGGCACGTAACCCAAGTGAATCAATTTTATCTAACGTGGGCCGCGGCCCATCTGCAGTTGTCTAAGACAGACATGCCTACCCACATTGTCTTATCCACGCGCTGCTGCGCTGCGCTGTAACGCACCGCATCGACGTCCAAAAATTTGGCCCCGAAAAGGGCAAATTTGCTGCATGCAACTGCTTCTTCAGGGCGCTTAGGTGCATTTTCATCTCACTCTCGCGCACTTCCTTTTCGTCTTCTTATTTTTCCGCGTTGTATTGACTTCAGTCCCTGCAGCTCAATATTGGTTACACAACAGTAGGTTGGTAGTTGGTAAGCTGCGAGTAATCATCGGCATCATGGGGTACACTATACGAGTAATGAATGGAAATGAAAAGTGTAATTGTGTGGTTGCAGTTGTATCGCCGGAGCCGATTGTGACCAACGGAGGAGAATGGTTATTCTCTTGAAGATATATAACACATCATGGGTTGTTTGTGCCATAACTCGAGCATCTGGATTCTAATAGCTATAGTCTGTCTGACTACTTACCTTGGAAGTACAGACCAATATCTGTTCTGTCTTGCTACTCCACGACATCGATGTCAATAATTTAGATCCTCTGTGAGGGACGAGAACGAAGAAGTTTCATAAGTGAGAAAAATCTCTAAAAATTGAGCCCCTGGCAACTTACTTCTACATGATTGTGAATCTTGTCATGCCCGCCTTGTCTGCCTTTTCTCCCGTAAATTGAAAAAAGGTTACAAAATCCCTACTTGAGCAGCCGGAGCAGATCCCGCCGTTCAAAATGCAAAAGACGGCGCGGAATCCATTATATGAGATTCACATTCTATGCTATATGGCCTAACGTTTAACTTCAAGTTATCCGTTACATATCGAATATTGGATTGTTAACCCTGCGTAGGGTCCCATCCCTAAACCTCACTCCTCTCATAGCCAACTTACACAAACTTAACACACTCAAGCCAAGCCATCATCATCTGCCACACCAACCCGCTACCCACCCAGTTCAACAACCTAAACCCCAAACTTCTTCTCAAATTTCTTAAACATGCCCGTAACGCCCCGTTCAAGCCGCTCAGCATTCTGTCCCAGCTTACTATCCCTCTCAATCTTAGGCTTATACTTGACTGCGTGCTCCTGCTCCGTGGGCCGATACAGCTGCTGATGGACACTATAGTCCGAGCTCTGAGGTGCCTGGGCAGGCGAGCCATAACTGAACTGCGCGTAGCCGCCCGGCGGACTCTGCACACCCGCTGGAGGAGGCGTGTGATGCTGAGGCTGGTACGGCTGTTGCGTACTTGTTGCTGAGGGCGGTGGGGGAGGAAAGCTAGGGGTACCCGGGAAGTTGGCCCCGTACGGACTTGCCAGACCCGGTGATGCGAGCCCTGCTTGTGTCGTCACGGGCATGGTCACTGAGCGCTGGAGATGCCCGAATGGTGGCGGCGGCATCCCCGGGCTGCCTATTACTCCCGATTGTGGAGGGATGCCTGGGCTCGTTGGCCCGGGATATGCTTGTTGTGGAGGAGGCCCCGGGAAGCTCGGCATTGCTGGCGGAGGAGAGAAGGTCGTCTGGCCGTAGGTAGGCGAGAAAGGCGGTGCTCCGTGGTCCCGGGCAAGCGCCGCTGCTAGCGGGTTATGACCGTCGTCTTCAGGGGGTGGAGGGGTCTTCTCGCGATGCTGGTATCTTTCCCTTTCTGGTGGTGCGGCGGGGTTATACGCCATCGGCGCGAAGCTCTGGGGGGAGTCATTCCGGCCGCTGGATGCCGTCGTTGGCAGCGGGGCGAACGATGGGACACTGCTGTTTTGCTGTTGCTGTACTCCTGGGTCCGATATGGCCGCCTTCTCCAGTTTCTGTACTAAGGGGTTCACGTCCTGGGAGTAGCTGTGGGCATGTGCGTGTGAGTGTGAGGGCGGAGGAGCGGGCTCGTCGGCCACCTCGACCTGAGAGGCGGGCAATACCCGCCTGACGCCGTTGACGAACCCGAGAGCGTCGTCTTGAGTCCAGAAGTAGATGTCGACCGAGTGTAGCTTGTAATGGTACTTGTTCTCGTTGCGCGGGTCATATGTAGGTAGATGCCACTGGCTGGGGTCTATCGGTGGCCCGGCGATGCCCTCGACGATGATGCTGACGAGGCATTGCTGCTTGTACGAGTAGCGAATGTGCGTTCTATCCAAGACTGTTTCGGTATACGCGTTAAAGACTGCTACGGTTTGCATTGATTCACAGGTATAAGATGCGCTTACATCCGTCAAAAGCATCTTGGTCATCGCTGCCCGGCTGATTCGCGATCTCGATGCGCGCCCGGCGATGGCTCGCATTCTCGAATAGATACACGTATGACCCCTTGTCGAAGCGGTGGTGAGGAGGATTGGCCGTGGGTGGCCCGTAGAAATAATGAATATCCCCGAACCTACGGAACGAGAAAATCACGTATAAGTTTTGTATCGTGTTAGGCCACGGCCGAGCTCATCAGAGCGGACTTACAGGGTCGCGACGTTCTCCTCACCAGGGCGGACTGCCATCTTCTTTACAACTTGAACACTTGGCGAGGTAGCTTGGGGTAGAATACTAGTACGTATATATATGAGAAAACGGACAGAAAAGCAGTGCAATAATTGTATCAAGGAATCACCAGCTCGGAAGATAAGTCTAGTTATTTGGACAGCGTGCAGAGAGCCAGCTCAAACACGAAAGGGAAGTAGTAGAGGGTAAGAATGAAAAAGCGTGAAGAGAGAAAATCATTTGTTAGCTATTTCTTAGCCCTATGTCATAGTTATACCAGCACCTATGAGCACAGCCGCTACTTGACGAGAACCCCATCTCAACACGGTAATGGGCTGCAATCGAGCCTGACTGTCGGCGCTTAAACTGTCCAATATCCCACGTTGTACGACTGCTATGGTGGGGTTAAAGATGCTCAAGGGAGGTTGGCGGGGTTGACCAATTGGAGTGGGGTCCTGTAGGTACTTCCAGCATCTAAGACATTTTCTACTGGCCCGTGCACTAGCTCAGGCACCCTGTGTAGGCGGCCCGAAGGCCTGGGCGGAATTGTCGGCGCTGTATTATTCCCTTCCGACCAAATTTCCAATCGCCGAATCGCATGCATGGATTGCTTGATGGGTGTAGATCGATTCGAGATTCCAGACCACCCGGAAGCTTGTGATAGCTTCATTAAACGTCACGATAAAGATCCGTACACCTGAACGCCTGAATAACTTCCCTAACAAATAAATCGAGCGAGCAAGTGTCGACCAACGCCACGCAGCGAGCACGCCCATCAATTTCCCGCGACGGCCATACACCGAACATCAAACCACCATCCGAACAGAACAGCGAGAAATCAGCAACATCAGCATCCGGCCCATAGGGCACGCAAAACACACTTTGATCGTCTTTCCCTCCTCATTCTCCGAAACAAATTCATCATCAATCCACCATCTAGCAAACCCCCCCCCCCACACACAAACCGCCAAAATGGGAATCCCAAACGTAGTAAACATGGCTTCGCACCTGCAAAACGCCTCGCGCGCCCGCCTAGGCCTAACAAGCGTCCCACACAATAAATACAACCTAGGCGTAGCCCTGGCGCTGCACAGAGCAGGCTTCATATCCTTCGTGACGCGAGGCGATGTCAACCCGCCCGATCCCGCCACCATCGCGACCTACGAGCCCGAGCCCCTGACGACGGAAAACGTGGCGCGCCAGCGCCTGTGGCTGGGGTTGAAGTACACGAATAATTCCCCTGTTCTGGGCAGGATGAATCCTATCAGCACCCCGAAGCGCCGCGTCACTACCAATCTGAAGTCGCTGGAGAGGCTTGCGCGGGGGTTCGATGCGAATTGGCAGAAGGGGCTCAATTTGGGGGAGTGCATGTTTGTGAGTACGGATCGGGGGACGCTTGAGGTTCGGGAGGCTGTGGAGAGGAAGGTTGGCGGTTTGCTTTTGTGTCGGGTTGGGCCTTGAGGTTGCGTGGTGGTTGGTGTGCGACAAAGGTAGATTAAGGGGAAACGGAGAAGTGTCAACGGGCGTTGAAACCAAGAAGAATGGATTCTTGAATCCTGGAGTTGATATGTTGGGGCCTACGCAAAGCGCAGGCGGATCGACTTCTTCCTCTTCAGCGAGGAGTGTCCGAGGATACCCAGTTCTCAGGGGAGAGCGGAAACACAACTCCCACTGGGTGAGCATGATACAGAATCAGTAGTTCATCGCTCTCGATATTTCGCGTAAGACTTGTCTAAGTGTACATATACTTGTATAGCATATACATCTTTTCCCCCCCACCCAAGCAGTTCTTCACTATCAGTACTCTCTCGCTACAGTAACGAGTCATGTATACTCGAGATATACTATACAATAACATCCCTCACCCGCTGTCAAAGCCGATATACGAGCTGAAAAAAGGCATCAGACACTGTTTTCGTATAAATAGTAGTAGATATATAATATCTCAAAGTTACAGCAGGGATGGAGACGCAGTGTAGAATTAAAACAGATAGTATACCTGTAATCCTGTCAAAAATCGAACCTTATATCTAACAAGTCATCACACGCTCCATGTTCAGAAAATACCAGCTAAAGCCGTGGTAAAAAGTTATGGTATCCATTCTCGCTAAGTTCTACATGCAATGCCCGTGTCTGTCTGTACCGTTCCCCCACTCCTCTTCTGCATGCCGTGTTGTTCTTGCCATCACTTAGCGCAGTACGGTCTCCTACAAGTCTATTTTTACAGCAAACGCCCGTTTCCTTCAAGAATTCAACTCAATTACTCCTACAACGACAAACACCAAACGTGAAGAGTGCGTCTGAAAAGCTCCTCTGAGAAATGAAAAAAGGGAGCTTCCGTGAAACTTGAATGTAAAGAGAATGAAAGAAAGCGGGGCAGGTCTGAGTTCTATTGCCTTATGAGGAGCACCTCGCGAGACAACAGAGGGTATCATACAATAGCCTGCCCCGAATAATTGGTCTGTAACGTTCTGATAGATGCAAGGCGTAGCCGCATTTGGTCCTTGTTTTCTCCATGCTGCGGCACTCTCCACCTATATTGTATCGGACCTCTCTGTGCCGACCACCTACTGGAATTAGACGATATTGACGAATGGTTAGAACAGATTCTTTTTCCCTGCCGTCCTTTTGTAAATACAACAGGAGGGTCCTCTGGAAAATTTTTCCGTACATATAGACAGACGGGCTGCCTCGCGACTAGGGAGTTGTTGGCACCGCCTGTTCATGAGGATCTTCTCGGATATCGGTCGCGCCGTCTAGAACGAGTGACCCCTCTGTCTTTGCCTCTGTACTGGCTTCCTCGGCACTAATCAAAGTGTGTTCGGGCTTCAACGATTCGTCCACTACCTCTTGAATGTTACCGCCCAGTTCTTGTATTGGGACAGTGGCTGATTCCTTGGATTCTGACGCTTCCTGGACCGTATCTTCGATGTCCGCAATCCTTTTTGGATCCTCACTAATAACCGGATTAGGCGCAGTAGCAGCAGATTTAACTTCATCTACTTTAGTGCTTGGCTCGGAAACGTCACCAACTAGAGTCTCAGATCTAGAACCATAAGAGCCCTCGGTCTCATCCTTAATGGGAACGTTGACAATATCAGTAGTGGCAGTAGAAGTTTTTGCAGTCTCGATGATGTCCTCAGCTCTTTCCTCTTGCACGACAATATCAGCCACTTCTTCAGCACTGGGTTCGGTCTCAGTCTTCTCATCTTCAACGAGAGAAGGTTCAGCGGTATCAGTTGATAGTTTTGCACTCTCAACAGCCGCTTCAGCAGTCTCAGCCTGAGCGACAGCAGGAGCGATTTCCTTCGCTCTAGGCTGCTCTTTGGCCACTACTGGCTTAGCACCATCTTTCGTCGTCTTTGTCTGGGTTGAAGATGGTTGGACTTTAGCTGTAACCTTCTTCGAATTTCTCTCAGCATCTTTAGCATCTGGCTTTCTGACCGGATTATTCTGTCTTCGTGGCGGAGAAACAGGTGCTTTATCCGCGACCTTTTTTGCACTGCTCTGTGTCGGCCTCATCATGCGGGCAAGAAACCCTTCGTCAACTTGACTATCTCTCTTTGGAGGGTGTTGTTCTTTCGCTTCCAATTTGGGCGGAGGGCCGAGGCTAGGGCGAGAACGTCCCAAACTAGAAGGTTTATGCTTCAAAGTCCTGGTTGCTGAGGTGCTTACGGCCGAGACGCTGTTTCGACTAGGAGACCTGGTATTCAAGGTCGAGTTCGCGACGTTACCAGAGGCTCTTGAGAGAGACTGTCTAGGCGCAGGCACTGTACTAGTGTTTCCGTGCTTTTGTGCCGAGGACGCAGTATGCGTGGTGAGGGACGATGGCAATTTGACCGGCCGAGTTGGCGACTTAGGCTTCGGCTTGACAAAGCCTGTGTTGGGCGTACCCTGACTCGTCAGAGCTGCTCTAGATGCCGAAGTCCTCAAGGCAGGGGCCCTCTTGGGGTTTGCAGAGGAGCTTGCAGCCTTAGTAAGCTCTTTTCCGTTGGTAGGCTTAGCTGTTAGGGGTGATTTCGCAGCTTTGATAGTAGTTTTGGCTGTCGAGACAGGTGCTGGTGTTGTTGTTGTGGTTGTCTTGGGAGTAGGCTTGGGAACCGGTTCTGTGTCCTCTTTTGTGCCCTCTGGAGCTGTAGCTTTAGCTTTGGTTACGGTTGAAGTACCGTTCAGGGCATCACTAATCCCCTCATTGAAGACGGTGCCGCCTAACCGGACTGCAGACGATTCAGTAGGATCGCCGGAGAGCATTTTGGTTTGAGGCTCCTCCTCATCTATGATCTTGTCTGGGTTTGCATTCGGAGAAGTCTTGGGAGAAGTCTTGGGAGGCGAAGACTTGGGAGACGAAGGCTTGGGAGACGAAGGCTTGGCTGGTGTGTCCTGGCTCGGAGACTCGGGTATGGCCTCGTGGGACAGATTTGTCTTGAAAAGGCCAGATCCGGTCGTGGTCGACATCTTGTCGGAAAAGACGTCTGGCCTCTCGGAAATGAACTGGGGTGTAGTAGCGTCGGTATCGTTGCTGAGCTTTCGACGACTCGACACGGACACGGAATCCTCGCTAGGCTCTCTTCTCAGGCCGATTCTGCCGTCTTTCTCGACGGCAACAAACGAGGTTCGAACTTTGGAGAGAGGACGGGGAGATGCAGAGGGAGACGGGGTTCCTAGTCGGAGCAGAACTTGCTGTTAGCTATGTTGGGCCTAATAAAAGATAGCTTTAAGTGGTGCCCCTGATGGAGGCCCTGTCGTGACGTATGTTATTATACAACGAGTGTTGAAGATCCCCGGCCAAAAGCTGAAGTGGAGAATCAAAAAGATGGGAGCTGGTAGCTTGATGGACAGGAAAACAGAACGACCCTGTATGTGGTCTATGTCATGGAAGGCAGACAACAGAAGTAGTAGACACAGCACAGTAAGAGGTAGGCAGGTAAGTAGACAGGCACGATCGGAGATGACCAGTGTTGAGACAGGAAAGGGGCTACTAGTTGCAAGTTAAAAAGCGTGGGAAAAAGAAAGCGCCTCACCGAAACCGCCGGGGCCAGGCGATCTGCCTCTGTCGGGCGGAGCATCGCCCTTCTGCTCGAACATGGCGCGAAGATTCCTGACACCCGACATGGTGGCGACGTGTTCGAGTCGGGTAGAAAGAAAGGATGGGTTGGCTGGCTGGCTGGCTGGCTGTAGCTGCTGCTGCTGTGTTGCCGTGAGTGACGGTCGGCAACCTGCAGAGTGCAGCGCGAGCGGTGTAAGTGGGTTGAATCCGAGCTACCACCTCCTAGCCAGGTTACGTAGGTAGGGGGCAGGTAGTGAGTGTGTATCGAGACAGTCCGGGTAGAGTCCGACACTGTTGCTCGTCGATCGGAGCAGGGCAGAGCAGTGCGACAGCTACTCGTTGTCCGGGAGCGACTGCCTGTCGTTTTGTAATGACCACTAGCAGATACGTTTCGCAGGTGCGATTTTGCTTCTGTTGTTTACCCTCTCTTTGTGGCGGGAGCTTTCAGAGACCTCGACGGGCGGTGGGCTGGGCTCTCTCTAAGCCGAGCGGCCTACGCTAAATGAAGCTTCTTTCGCTAGTCCAGGGGTAAGGCGTGCGGTAAACCCAGTCGTCAACTACAAAGGATGGGCATGATACGGGTAGTGCTGCGACGTCGAAGAAAAGACATAGATGAGACGGGGAAGAGTATCAATGTAAAAAAAATGTTGTACTATGGTTTTGGAGGGAACAGTCAGAGCATATAAAGACAGCTGGTCAAATTCATGCGATCTTGTCGGGGCGTGGTGGGATGTTGTAGTCTTAGCACCCTTTTAGTGTAGAACGGCAGGGTACCCGTCAGTAGGTCGAGGACGAGAGGGTCCGCCCTAATAAATTAGGGGCAGCATTTTAGGGAGATGACACCCAGAACAGCGCTGGCTGGCTTCAGGGGCTTGCATTGCAGGCTTCGTGCGACTCTCCCACCTCTCCCCTCTTACCCGTCCTCCCTAGTACATAGGAGGTAGGTATGATAGGTAGGTATTGATTTCCAAACATCACCGAGACTTCTATGTTGTGTGTCGTGAGTTGCAGTTTGTTCGAGGATAAGGTGCTACATCATTACGGTAGTGCCTCTGAGGTCCCGTCTGACACACCCTTCTGGGGACTAACACGGACGGCTCCTATTGGTGACCGAGGTCTATCTGAAACAATCGGGTTGACTGGACAAGACGAACACCTGCTAGATTTAAATGTCAACAGTAAACACTGTTTCTCACCTACATGTAGGCTACCTAAAATGGGTTATGGAGTATACATTACACACGTATTCGGGAGGACTGCGGAAAGCTCGGGTGTGATAGTCTGGAAAAGAATTAGATGCCCAGAATGAAATAGACACCAACGAAATCCAATATTCCACACGCAGAAACCGGGCTGGCTGGATATTTACAAGTCGTCATAGGGTGGTATGTGAACAGAGAGCCAACCAAATCGATCCGAGTTTCACAGAACACCACCACAATACGATGTCAGACGGAAAACCTACCTTATGAATACACCAAACTGCCAGAGTTGTGAGTGCTAATGACGAAAGCACTTGATGTTATTTGGTTCCTTTTCACCCATACAAACGAGAACCTCGCGAAATGCACAGTATCTACCGATAGCCCTTTCGTCACTAATTCTAGGTAGCATACATATGTGCTGTAATCTAAGGAATGACTGGCTAGAGTCTTTCCATTTCGGAATATAGGAGGACCTTTTGAGTCTGTGGACAATAGAGAATTTTATCTTCTTTTCTTCACATTCTCCCCGCCTTCGATATCCAATGTTGTTTTAGATTGATCTACCGTACTGTAAGGTCTAAAGTTACTTGCAGGATGCAGGTCGGCTGCATCCGCCAACGAAACTGCAGCAACATCCATGCAAGGCAGTAAACGGCGCATCGATTCAAGCTGCTCTCACCACACGACTTATACACGAGGGCGCTCTGACACAAATGCTACATTCTTGTTTGGTCTCGTCGGGTTTAGTTCGTTTTCGTATGAGATTGAGATTACACGTAGAATAATTATTGTTTTCTAAACAAATGATTAACACCTAACTTTTCTTTTTACCCACCTTTGAACTTGGCGTGGTCGAAGCAGTCTTTGAATGACTTAATTTAAACGTTTAATTTATTGAAACATCAATTTTCTCAGTTACACATTAATACCCCGGTCTCTCCCACGGCACCCCCAAAACTCCCCAAACTGTTTTTCTCTCCGATGTGCGGAGAATGCCATCCCCAGCATTTCCCGCGCAAAACCCCCCACTAAAGCTAGCTCGGGTGAGCGCATCAAAGCTCCGTAACCGCTGGTGTCACTCAATTACTTTTTCGGTTGGCCATCGTTGCTTGCTTGCGTGCGTGCTTCGACGCTGCAAAACATCAACACCAACTAAATTCCCTTACCTGAGTACCCGGTACTCTTGTCTGCGAGCGGCCGAGGAATTTGCTGATTGTTAATTGACTGTTTCTCTCCACGATGGCGTCCCGCGTCCTTCGAATTGGTCAGTATGGTAGCCAATTAGCCTCCTACAGCCAATCGCATTACACCTACAGAAAATAAAATAAAGATTAAGACCACTAGCAGCTAACTCGAAAGTGCAGGCCTTATTCCCGGAGATGGTATCGGACGTGAAGTGATCCCCGCAGGTCGACGTATCCTAGAGGCCCTTCCGTCATCACTGGGCCTCAAATTCGAGTTCACCGACCTCGATGCCGGCTTCGAGACGTTCCAGAAGACTGGCGCTGCACTTCCGGACCGCACCGTCGACGTGCTGAAGAGCGATTGCGATGGTGCCCTCTTCGGCGCCGTGTCCTCGCCTACGACGGCCGTCAAGGGATACTCGTCCCCGATCGTACGTTACCACTACCCTGCACGAATTTCTCCACAGCCTGTGTCTCTCTACACGTCAATCCCCTTCAACGCAATGCCCAGGACTCCTTTGACTGCGTGAACAGGTTCGCTAACTCATATGGAATAATAGGTCGCCCTCCGCAAGAAGCTTGACCTATACGCCAACGTGCGCCCCGTCAAGACCGTCGCAACAGCGTCCAACCCAATCGACATGGTCATCGTGCGCGAGAACACCGAAGACCTGTACGTGAAAGAGGAGCGCACGCTCTCGGACCCAGCCAGAGGCGGTGTCTACGCCGAGGCCATAAAGCGCATCACAGCGCGCGCCTCCACGCGCATCGCCACCATCGCCGGCGAGATCGCCCTGCGCCGCCAGAAACTACGCGACTCAGGCCTAGCCAGCATCCACAAGTCCCCCTTGGTGACAATCACGCACAAGTCCAACGTGCTCTCGCAGACCGACGGCCTCTTCCGCACCTCGGCGAAAGAAGCCCTGGCCGCCGCGCAGTTCGTCGACGGCGGCGTCGCTGTCGAGGAGCAGATCGTCGATAGCATGGTGTACAAGCTCTTCCGGCAACCGGGCGACTACGACGTCATCGTCGCCCCGAACCTGTACGGCGACATTCTCTCGGACGGCGCCGCCGCCCTCGTCGGGTCTCTGGGTCTCGTCCCCAGCGCCAATGTCGGCGAGGGTTTCGCCATCGGCGAGCCCTGCCACGGCTCCGCGCCCGACATCGAGGGCAAGGGCATCGCGAACCCGATCGCCACGCTGCGCAGCACTGCGCTCATGCTCGAGTTCCTCGGCGAGGAGCAGGCTGCTGCCAGGATCTACGCCGCTGTCGACGCTAATCTCGAGGAGGCGAAGCTGCTTAGTCCCGATCTGGGGGGCAAGGCCACGACGGAGGAGGTGGTGAATGATATCCTTAAGAAATTATAAAAATGCAGTATCTACGAATGGCAGTATAAATAAATGAATATAAGATGAAAGCGAGGGCGATATATCCAATCTCGAAAGGGAATCTCCCAGGCTCTTTTTTGTAAAATCGAATTGGTCTGAATTTGAATATGGAGATGAGTTACGTGATCAATGGGCCCGGAGGAAAAAAATAGAATTCAAAAGGGTAAAGAAAAGGGAATGAAAAGGGATGGGGGTAGCACGATAGCAATTCTTTCGATAGAACTCAATTTTACATCAAAAAGGAATAAACAATCAGAGTGGCATCCTAGAAAAAGATGTCCACTCTCACTTATATATACATTTCATTTTCCCGAGAGACAGTGAGAGAGCAAAAGCAAAAGGTAGTTTTAAGAGTGGTAATTTCTGTCCGATTCATATCATACCTTCATAAATAATTTTCCCAGCCAGCTTTCACCACCAGCAGTCCGAGCCCTTTTACCTGCACATTCCCATCTCAGTAGGTATAGGTATCTTATATACATGTTACACATCAGACCTCCCTGCTCTAAGTAAGAGTCTACCTTTAAGTCCTTCCTTCCGAGGCCGTTGGGTAAATATCATCTCTATCGTATTCGTCACAGTATTAATACATTTATTTTTAGTTTTCCGGCCAGTTCCTTTTTTATGGGCCATAGCCTTGCAAAATCCGCTCGCGTGTCATGTCGCTCGTAAGTCTCGCGTTAATATATCGTGAGAGGCGACATGGTAGATGAATGGGTGAACTCTTTTGACACCTTTGCGGTGAATGAGATTTTAGATTATTCAGAATCTGGCGTGAGAAAAGCTCTTGCACCAGCGATTACTTGCGAGCAGCCTCGAGTTCCTTCTGGTACTTGGCGACCAGCTCCTTTCTGTTAAGTGGAATTCAATTAGCAAACCGCCTCGTTCAGTAGGGGAGTACATAGATAAGTAGAGAAAGAAAGATATACGACAAGAAGAAAATGAGAGTAAGTAACGTACTGTAAGTGCGGCGCCGCAGGCGCGTAATGGCTGAACTCCATGCTGAACTCACCCTTGCCCTGCGACGCGGCGCGCAGCTGTGTGGCGAAGCCGAACATGGAGTTCAGGCTGACGTCGCACAGGAGGGTGAAGTCCTCGGAGCCGATCTCGGTGTCGACGATGGTGGCGTTGCGCTTGTTCATAAGCATGAGGATGTTGCCCTGGAACTCGTTGGGCGCCATGATGGTCGTCTTCATCAGCGGCTCGAGGACCTGGCCGCCGGCCTCGTGGAACACCTTCTTGAAGGCCATCTGCGCCGCCAGGCTGAAGGCGAAATCTGAGGAATCCGTCACGTGCGTCGCGCCGTCGTTGACGACCATCTTGGTGCCGATGACCTTGTGGCCCAGCAGCGGGCCCTTCTCGCACGAGATCTCGAAACCCTTGCCGCAGGCGGAGATGAACTTGTCGGGGATGACGCCGCCGACGACTTGGTTGTCGAAGATGTTCTTATCAGGTTCAGAGTTGGGCTCGATCCAACCCACAACGCGGGCATAGTCACCCGGTCCACCGGTCTGCCTTCGCAGGAGGTAGTCGAATTCTGCCTTCTGGCCAATCGTCTCACGGTATGCGACTCGGGGCTGGCCAGTGATACACTCCACCTTATATTCTCGGCGGAGGCGCTCCACGTAGATTTCCAAGTGCAATTCACCCATGCCGGATATGATCGTCTCTTCGCTCTCTTCGTCGACCATCAATCTGAAGGTAGGATCCTCACGCTGGAAGCGGTTCATCGCCTTACTGAAGTTGTCTGCATCCGTGCTGCGCTTGGGCTTAATGGACAGCGACATAACAGCATCAGGCACGAACATAGAAGACATGGTGTAGGGCAAGTTTCCGTCTGTGAAAGTGTCACCAGAGGCGCAGTCAACACCAAAGACGGCGCAAATCTCTCCTGCCCCTACTTCGTTCACGTCTTCCATCTCGTTGGAGTGCATACGCACAATTCGAGGAATTCGGACCTTTTTGTCGTTTCGCGAGTTGAATAGATAGGTTCCCTTCCTCAGAGTACCCTGGTACACGCGGATATAGGTGAGCTGACCATAGTTGTTTTCTTCCAGCTTGAATGCTAAACCGACAAAGGGGAGCGAGTTGTAAGGCACAAGCTGAGTCTCTGCCTCCTTTTTGCTCTTGTCGAGAGCTAAGTTCTTGACGTCGCTAGGGTTCGGGAGATAATCGCAGACGGCGTCAAGCATGGGCTGGATGGACTTATCAGCCAGAGCGGATCCCATCATCACAGGACTAAATTTGAGAGCAGTCGTCGACCGACGGATGGCGTCCATTATCTGCTCTGGGGTAGGTGTTTGTTCTTCCAGGAATATCTCGGCGATCTCGTCGTCGACATCCGCCAGCTTCTCGATCAGAACCTGGCGCTTCTCCTCGGCGAACTCCTTCAAGTCGTCGGGTACCTTATCCTCCACTCTTACAATAGTTCCCTTGGGGCCTTCGTTGTAGTAGGATTTCATGTGAATCAGGTCAACGACACCCTTAAACTGGTCCTCAACACCAATCGGTATTTGAATGGCAGCGGCGGGGATCTTTAACTTGGAGTTGATCTGCTCGACTGCCTTCCACGGATTAGCACCCATGCGGTCCATCTTGTTCACAAAGCTTATCCGCGGGACGTTGTAGCGCTTCATCTGTCTGTCGACAGTGACGGTCTGGGACTGGACACCGCTCACGGCGCAGAGAATCATCACGGCACCGTCGAGCACTCGTAAGGCACGCTCGACCTCGATGGTGAAGTCAATGTGGCCGGGTGTGTCGATCAGGTTGATATGGTACGTCTCTTCCTGTCCGTTCTCGGTCTTCTTCCAGTCACAGAAGGTAGCAGCAGACTGGATAGTGATACCCTTCTCTCGCTCAAGCTCCATAGAGTCCATCTTTGCACCAGCGCCGTCACGACCTCGGACCTCATGTATCGCCTTGATACGACCGGTATAGTAGAGAACTCGTTCGGTAACGGTGGTCTTGCCGCTGTCGATGTGTGCCTATGGGTCCGGTTCGGTCAGTACAGAGCGCTCTTCTACTCACGTCGGCGCCGAGAGGGTTCGAGAGGGCAGGGAGACACGTACGGCAATACCGATGTTCCGCACTTTCGACAGCCGCTTCTTCTCTTCAGGACTCATGTTGGCGAGAACTTCTGCGGGCGCGAGGTTGGCGGCTTGTTCGGCGGCTCGCTTGACACTATTCAACATAAAAGCGGTCAGCAAACCACAGTCCAACAGACCAAGTATTACATAAACGGAGGATGTTTCCTTACGCGGCGCCGGCCGCAGCACTGGCAGCTGCATATCTCGGACCCGTCAAACTGAAGTACCGTCTTCCCTCGACGCGCAACGGGGCCACGATGAACTGTGCGGGCGCTCGAGTGGTAAAGGCCCGCGAGGCGGCATTCAACTTGGACATGCCACGTCGATTGAAAAGAATGCGGCTGTCATTAAGGACAGCAATAGCCCGTTGTGCCCCCATCATAAAAGGAAAATATGAATAACACAAGAATGGAAGGCGAAAAGAGAATACAGCAACCCGAAAAGCAGGGCCGAGTTTGCGCTGATAATGGAAAAGATTAAAGATTTCGATATTCAGACCCCTGAAATTTTTAGCGGGTTCTCGTAGGCCACTCAGCGAATCAGATGCCGTCTATAGCGCTATCCACCCAGCACTTAAACTCAAGTATGGCACATGCTTCAGCTTGGACTTTTACCTACGTCCTCTGTTTTCTTGTATTAAGTGTAGGTAAGTGTAAGTGTAAGTGTATCACTTGTATAACAATCAAAAGTTCGTGACATAGAAAGATGTATATGCCATAACAACAAAATCGCGGTCTTCTAACAAATACATATCTACCACATACAGGCGGCATCCATTCGCATGTGTACTGAGTTGCACTAAGTTGCACGTACATGAGTGAACAATATTGAAGTTGTCATGTTCCGATGCAACTAAATTGTCTTGATTAATGCTTGCTGGCTGTGTTATGTTCTGCATCTAAATAAAACATCTATCCAAGATCATGAATATACAATGGAACGCTACTTCTTTTTTTTTTATTTAAAGCTGCTCCAATGAATTGTACCCAATTAAACACCCTAACCGTGTCGTATTTGAGCCATTCATCCATACGCCATGTACCCAAGCGAAAATGCGCTTAGTTATTTAAAATAGGAGAAACGCGCCACCGCCAAACAGCATCAGGCCCATGCTGGCACCCATAACAGCCAACTGCGTTAAGTCTAGAGCAGGAGTGAGTGAGGCTGCACTATCCGTGTTACCGTTGCCACCGTTGCCGCTGCTGCTGCCAGAGCTTCCGCTGGAGCTTCCACTGTTGCTGCTGGTCAAGTCGCTGAATCCCTTGCTGGCACTGTAGTTTGGTTCAGTGCTGGGCCCTGAATTCTCAGCATCTTGGCTTGGTGCTGGCGACGATGACGGGATGGTGGCTCCCTGGCTTGGGAACGCTACAATTTTGGAACTCGTGGCGTTGAAGTCCGTATTCGCAAGGGCAATTTCATTGTTCTCGAGATCGTATACCACGTATGCTGATCGGAGGAACGTGTCTCCAAGCAGGAAGGGATCACTGCTGAAATTCTGAATGCCGAACAGACAAGCAGCCTTGCCGTCGATTGTGCCAGCAGGAATAACCAGCTCATCCATTCCAACCTTAATGACGGGGCCCCCGGTTCCGCCGAAACCGAATGAGAAGTAGCCGCTGCTGCGGGCTAAATCACAATCAAGCAGAGGATATCCCGTACCATCGCTGGATACGACGGTGTATTCAGCACCGACTTCCTTCCATATCTCCTCGGCCAGATCTTGCGGGAGGTAGCTGAAGGTGGTGCCGGAGTCGAGCACAACAGGAATAGGGAAGGTCGTCGACGAGAGCGAATCGTTGCCCGAGGAAGAGACAGCTTCTACCGACGTCAATCTCACTTGAAATGAAGTGAAATTATCGGCCCGGGCATCCTCGTCGATGCTGACGCGGATCAGGTCACCCGTGTATTTGTCTGTATCTATACCGCCAAAAAGAATATTTCCTTTGCTGGCGTCCAAGTCATTCAACCAGAGACTGTAGGCGACGGTGTTGATGTGGCCTTCGTTGCGCATCATAATAGGCAGGTTGTCGTATATCTCCTGGGTGGCCGAGATAGAGGCTTCGTTAAGAGCATAACCAACACCCACCAAACCATAGGGAATATCCGTGTCCAAAGCGTAGCCCATAGTCATGTTTTCTAATTTGATGCCGCCGATTCCAAAGGTCTCACCGATGTAGTCGCCTCTTGAACCGCTTCCATCGACGTAGGATATGTCGAAATCTTGGTTGATAAGGACGGCCGAGTTCGATGCGTCGGCATCGTCTAAATTAGAAAAGAAGTTAGTTTAAGCTTCTTTCAGATGCAAATCAAGACGTTTGCACACTCACAAGAGCCAAAAACGCAGCCGCCTCCTTCCGACGTGTCCTGGCAGACACTGGCGCTGCTGGCGGGTACCCAGATATCACTCGACCCGGTATCCAACTGGAGGGTCAATTGTTGAGCAGGAGTTCCCACGGTGCATGTTGCGAAATAGCCGCCGAGCGTCCTGTTGTTGGCGATGTCTTCCTGTACCGTATTCGCACGTCTGCCGAGCCTAGGCGCCGGGGCGCCTTCCCTCCGCTGGATATCCCACTGAACAACCTGCGCAGAAGCGACAGAGGCGAGCAGGGAGCTCGTCGCAACGACGTTCTTCATTTTCACGGTTCAATTGCCGGAAGAACCTTCGGACAAAAAGGATTAGAAGTCGATGTCTCGCAAACAGCAAGCGATGTAGTCGACGGTGACTATGTATGACAAAGCGAAAACAACAATAGCCAAGAAAGCCGACGGCGCCTAGTCAGCCAAGGACACGAGATGCAGGAGGTGGAGCAAAGGACCGTCGCAATAGAGAAGCGCAAGCCAAGACAAAGAATGGAGCAAAACAAGCGAGACAGAAAGGACTGAGGAAGATGGAGGAAGGAGGCAAGCTTAATAAGAGGAGCGAATGTGTGGCAGAGAAAAAAGAGAAAGGAGACGACGGATCTATGCGAATGGAGGCTAGAAGGTAAGACAAGGCGGAAGCAGTCCACTGCCTATGAAACGCTTTGCCGTAGGGGGGCTTAGCTGCCAATGCCAAGCAACGTCATGCTGCACAGAATCCCACGCTACATCATATGCCAAGGGTCTAAGGGCCCAAGGGCCTAGGTACTGTAAGGGCCTGAAGTGTGCTTATAATTAGCCACTGTAGTGAACGCGCTCTTTCAGTGCTCCCCGCGTCGGCATCAGTATCCCGAGGACAGACTAGACCAAGGCACTGCCCTACACCACCACCGGTAGGGAGGCAAACATATTTGTATATTGAGCTAGTTTATCTAATGGGCAATGACTTATCAAAATACACCGACAGCCCTACTAGTCGAATCTGGAGGCGTCATCTCCATAATCTGGACCGCACGGGGGCAGCCTAAGATGCCGGACTGCCGGTAGGACCTACACTTGGGGCGCAGCAACTTGAAGTACATGACAATTGGTACAAGCGCCAAGGCAGTACTCAGGGAATCGTTTGTCCGTATACCAATTGGGAATATAAGCGCTTCAGCTGTCCTTGGCGAAGGGCCTGTGAATAACAGCCGTTTATATACTTAATTAGTCAAGCTATAAGTGCTTAAGGCAGGACTGGTGAGCCTGGACACATTATAAGCGCAGACATAACAATTGAACTCTGTGGCATCTATCTGCACTTATCCAATCAAGCATTTACATCAGTTAATTGTTGGTTATTACCTAGTTAGTCTCCAAGATCTCGCTTTGATCTGGAGAAACTAACAGCTTGGCAAAGGCTTACTTTTGTACACTACCATCTAGCAGAGTCTTTTCTACGAAACAGAGTCAGTTGCTTGAGACAGGTACACAGAAGGATCACAACACTAGCCACGCTAATCTGGTCCGGTATGACTTAAATCGAACAAGCAAAGGCCCAGAACCTTGGCAGCTGAATAGGCTCTTGACATCCGCTGTGGCGAAATGGAAATAATGCGTGCAGTGTGATCATGATGGCTAGTCTAGGAAGGCAGTGGTAAAACTGGAACGTGGACAAGACGAAAACCTATCATGTTACGGCCTACATCGCCAAGACGGCTAACGGACTTTAGACTTCAAAATATATACAGGATAACTGTGGTGATGCCTTCTTCTAGCGTTATCTGCCTTAACTTATATCCTCAGCTTGGCTCAGCCGCAACTCGCAGTGGAGATGCGGCTGAAGGAGTTCAAGTGCTTTCGATCAGAAGAAGTCCATTGCGCTCTTTCTTCGGAACCTGATTACTCCGAGACATCGTGATACCGGACTAGGTCAGTCATAAATCATGTACTTGGGTATGGTGTTTTACTATCTTCGCGGGATGACCACTGTAAGACGCGAATTGTTTCACATATTTGAACATGTTAATACCCAAACGGGTATCATGCTTAGGTATGTCATTATCATCTACCTACTACTACCTGTAATAGTGATAGGTGTAACTATGGACATGTTATGTGGGCTCGTTTGAAATACGCCGTATTACCCAATCACACTGCGATTTTACCGCCTTACTTTCCCCCGGCATGACTTGCAGCTCTGATGCTGTGTTCATATTCGCTTCACTGCACCCCGCAGTGGCTGTAGTTGTCGGTCAGGTGCCTCTAGCGCTAGCAGTACAGAGCTGGCAGTTGATGAGGATGATGACGAGTGTTACGTATACAGAGCAATTGATTGTCCTATCAAGTAGACAATTTTCACCCAGGGTTTCTTCAATTGCCGCAGAAGGGAATTCGGGTGAGAAGGTAGATGCGATATATCCTCTGCGAGGACGCGCGTCCTCTTTCGCCATCCCACGAACGACGTCAATATCATCATCACCTACCACCTACCGCAACGAGCGGTGAGAGATTTTGTACGAATGAGCATCGCAAGATGATCCAGAAATGCCTCGGTAACTTGATGTTACACTACTTGTAAGTCGACTGACTAGTGGCGAGTTTGGATCGAAGCTTAATCTTAGTCAGCTGTTATCTAAACCATAGGTTGAGAATAAGATGCATTTCAGGCTTGCAATATGCCTGTGGCATATAAAAGTACATCATCCCCTTACTACCAATCGCAACAACGTTCAATGTACATTGGCGTTGCGTATGGACGTCCTACTAAGCTACGGATCTAAAACTTTTTCGCCCAGAGTTATTCTAAATTACCATTGCAAGATCAAGATATACAACTTATCAACTTATATATACCGTTGAGTCCAAGATACTCAATGAAGTTCCATCATCAGATCAGCTGTGCCCTGCCACGAGAACCAGGCGATGCCTTGGTAGTGCACTCTAAACATATTGTTGTGGACTTTTGATATTGAGACCTAATTGCTGACCTAAGATGCGACAGTGTAAGAGGCTCGACATTAGGCATACCGCTCAGGCGCAGGGTCTCTATCGCATTTGAGCGATAAGTTGAGGCAACTCGTACGCATGCTTGAAAGAGGAAGGACGCCGTTTAACTAGAGCTTCTAGAATGCGGGCTATCGGTCGGCGATATAGCAAGTGGTCATGATATGCCGCAGCAATGCGTGACCCATACTGGGTACCTGTATGCATATACTTGCATGAGGATCATCATAATTGTGACGACTATTCTGCACTACACAATAATACAAGTTTGGCAGTTGAGGCAGTCTCATGCTCTGTTTCTCATTACTTGAGAGTCTGTATGACAACTTTTTCTCATCGAGATCTTTGGGCTCATCCCAGATGAGATATGGAAAATACTAATAGGCATGATAACAGTTAAGATATACCAGGAAGGCGAACAAATCAAACGGTTGAAAACCGATGATAGCGGTGTAATGATAACAATATCATTACATATTAGCTAATGTTAAGCATGACTAGGTCAGCAACAAGAAATGAAATCAGCTCAGCGAATACGGAAGCAGAAAACTCATTTATCTATAGATCCGTGGCCTTTTTTGACCCTCCGCAATGATCCTGTCGACTATATACATCTGGGTAAGACTCGCCACTCCGCAGCCCTACAGGGCGCATCCCCAATCGGGACCTCCAGTACAATGCGGGCTCTAGTTTGATACGCTCTCTTTGGGGATATCTGCACAACAACCCCGCCAGACATTGACCCTTGGTGTCATTGGACACCCTCATTGAAGGCATAGGCATAAGCGAATGCAGAGGCCTTACTCATCCACCATGCGGCATACCTCTCGCGCGGAAGCGTCGGAATGTTCAAGCGTTCGCGATATCATCATGTATGAGGTGGTGATCCAATAAGTCGGAAGAGTTGAAAGGAATATAAATATAGAGTTTAAAGCACGTTGTTATAGAAAATAAATCAGTATCAGTCAATATACGCTTCAGCATAGATACTATATCAATCCATGACATTGATTTTGGCCCCTAAAACTCTTCTAGCTTACCTTAAGCTTCTTTCTTACCAAGGCTCTCTTAAACCCCTCGATTCCTAGCCCATCTTGTAGTGATTCAGAATGGCATGCCCATACAAACCTGGCGGTTCGGCTGCCACGCCGCAGCAACACGGAGCTAACGAGGATGCAATTGTGCCTATTCCACAACCACCTACCCATTGGTTCACCGGGAACTTGCAAGAGATGGACCCATCGTTCCCGGCTTCTTCGTTTTGGCGTCTTGCGGAAGTCTACGGGGACATCTTCAAGCTCGACCTCGTCACGAGGAAAGCAGTGGTCCTCTCTTCCCATGAGCTCATCAGCGAAGTCATGGACGAGTCACGGTTCAGAAAGAACCCAAGTGGCCCTCTCAGAGAACTCAGGGCGCTCCTAGGCGATGGTCTGTTCACTTCTTCCTGGAATGAAGAGGTGAGGGATACCTTTGCCCCTGCCTTGCAATGAGACCGATCGTTAACAAGGCCTGAGTAGAACTGGGGGAAAGCCCATCGCATCTTGATGCCGGTTTTTGGCCCGATACAGATTCGAAAGATGTTTCCCGATATGGTCGATTTGGTATCCCAGCTGGTTCTCAAGCTGGATAGAATGGGGCCTGATAATGAAATCGTGCCGGCAGATGACTTCACTATAAGTGTCTCTTATAAAATGCGTGAAAAGGCACGTCCATGTTGACCGATGAATACAGGTTGGCATTCGATATGATCGGAATCTGCGGATTTGGGTACCGTTTCAACAGCTTCTATCGAGATGAGATCCACCCGTTTGCGAGGGAGATGGCCGCCGCACTGATCGAAGCCGGCAAGCGGTCCAATCGCACTCAGGTCGAGAATTACCTACGCGTCAAGTCAGCAGAAGAGCTGGATAAAAACATCCACTCGATGTGGAAGCTTTGCGACGACCTTGTTGCCGAGCGCAAGCGCAATCCGCAGCCTGAGGCGCGAGATTTGCTGAACACCATGCTCAATGCCAGCGACCCCCAAACTGGGGACAAGCTCTCAGATGAGAACATCCGTTTCAACATGGTTACGTTCCTGGTAAGCTGTCAGCGTCTTCTGGGCTTGCGGATATACACTCATAGTCACGAATAGGTTGCCGGACACGAGACGACCAGCGGTACTCTCTCTTTTCTGTTCTACAACTTACTCAAGAACCCAGAAACGTACCACAAAGCGCAGCAGGAAGTAGACCGGATCCTCGGCGACGGCGTGTTGAAACCGGAGCACCTCACCCAATTCAAGTATGTGGAAGCCTCCATCCGTGAGACGCTGCGGGTCACAAGCCCCATCACCATTCTGACCGTCGGGGCCATCGAGGACACCGTCATCGGCGGAAAGTACCGCGTCACCACCGACGATGCCTTGACCTGCAATATTCGGGGAATGCACCACGATCGCAGAGTATGGGGCGAGGACGCAGACGTTTTCCGCCCGGAAAGGCTCCTGGACGGAAAGTGGGAGAAGTTGCCCCCTAACGCCTGGAAGCCCTTCGGCAACGGCGCCAGAGCCTGCATCGGTCGCTTCTTTGCCGAGCAGGAGATGATCATCGCGACGGTTATGCTCTTGCAGCGCTTCCAGGTCTCCATGGTTGACCCGAGCTATAACTTGCGTTAGTAACGGTTGCCCCTGCGTTGTCCCATCCCACTGCGGCTTTTCTGTTTTCTGATCATAATACTCTGCAGGCCTCAAATCAACATTGACCGTGAAACCCGAAGGGTTCAAGATCAAAGTCGTCAGGAGACCGGGGAAAAGCGCCCTGGTAGGAATCCCAGGGAACGTCCAGGTGGACGTCGATAAAGCCAGCCAAGGTGGGCATGCGGCCGCGACCCAATCCTTCAAAGGAACAGGAACCGGGCAATCTCTGCTGATCCTCTATGGTTCCAATGCGGGCACATGTAAGTATCTTGCCGAAGATCTCGACATGGCAGCGAGAAATCGGGGCTTCAACACAACGGTCAAGACGATGGATGAAGGCACAGAGCAGCTCTCGAAGGATACCCCTGTGGTTATCATCACCCCTTCATACGAGGGCAAGCCCGCAGACAACGCCAGGAAATTCGTGTCGTGGCTGGAGACCGGGAAACCTGACAGTCTGCAAGATGTGCAGTTCGCCGTGTTCGGCTCGGGCAACAGCGAATGGATGAACACGTTCCATCGCATCCCGAAGCTGGTTAACGAGACCATGGCCAAGCTCGGGGCCAAGAGGATCATCCCTGCTCAGTTCGTGGATGCGAAAGAGGATGCTATCGGGCCCTGGGAAGACTGGCGTGACGAGCTGCTCGCTTTCTTCGCTGGCGGACCACAGCCTGTCGTGGCTACTGGTCCCGAGCTGGAAGTAACCGTAGAAAAGCCGGAAGTTGCCGATGTGCTAGCCGGAGAGCAGATTTCCACGGGCTTGGTAAGAGAAAACAAGCAGATCGCTGGCCCAGAGGTGGGCTCCGCGAAGAATCATATCGAGATTGAATTGCCCGAGGGTGTAACTTACGAGCCTGGAGGTACGTCTGTTGCGAGGATCAGCTTCGTGTGTGCTGTGCTAACCAGTCTATGCAAGACTACTTAGCAGTTCTCCCAACGAACCCTCCAGATCAGATCAAACGCGTGACAACACAGTTCAACCTGAACATGGACGATATCCTTACCATCAAGGGCACAAGCAAAGAATTTCTGGTACGCTGGCCACCGCAGTGCCCATTTGCGCCTCTCACTGACATACGAATACAGACCAGCGAGCGACCCAGCACCGTCATCGAGATCCTCGGCACGCGCGTAGAGCTAGGCACACCAGCATCAAAGCGCCAAATCGAAGCCATCGCCAAGACAGCCGACGAAGCCGACGAGCAAAAGCTGCAAGCCCTCATCTCCTCCCCCGAAGTCTTCGCGAAAGAGGTGGTCGACAAACGGCTGTCGGTCCTCGATCTCCTCGAAGACCACCCCAGCGCCAAGCTATCCTTCGCCTCGTACCTCGACATGTTGCGCCCCCTGACGCCGCGGCGGTACTCGATCTCGTCGTCACCCCTCGCCGCGCTATCGGACAAAACCGAGCGGGCCACGCTGACGTACGACGTGCACGACGCCCCGGCGCGCAGCGGACAAGGCCGGCAATTCCACGGCGTGGCATCGACGTACCTAGCGACGCGGACGCCGGGGTCTCGCATCCGATGCGTGGTACGCCGCTCCAACAACACAGGCTTCCACCTACCGGCGGACGCCAGCACGCCCCTGATCATGGTGGCAGCCGGCACAGGGGTAGCGCCGTTCCGAGGCTTCGTGCAGCAGCGGGCCTGCATCGGCGCGAACAATCCTGGCGTCCTCGGCCCCGCGCTGCTGTACTTTGGCTGCCGCGACTACGAGCGCGATTTCCTGTACGCGGAGGAGCTGCGCGAGTGGGAGGGGCTAGGTGCCGTGCAGGTCCGGCCTGCGTTCTCGCGGCGCGGGCCCGCCGATGGTGGAAAGGGGGGTTATAAATATACACATGAACGTATGTGGGAGGAGAGGGAGGAGCTCCGGGAGTTGTTTCAGCGCGGTGCCAAGATCTTCGTTTGTGGCTCTGCGAGTAAGCTCGCTAAGAGCACGAACGAGGTCACGAAGCGCATTTGGAGGAGTGCGTTTCCTGAGCGGAGCGAGGAGGATGCGCAGAGGTGGCTTGATGGGATTCGTGAGGTGAGGTATGTGAGCGATGTGTTTGACTGAGCGGATGGATAGATGCACGGACAAGTGAGGTTGAATGAATGGTATTATCTTGTTTGTGGTGTTGGGTTGTTTTAGACACTTTCGTGGATTGCGTTCTAGACTGCCTGTAATCTCACTCGCTACCGTTTTGACATGTCTCCTGTCTCGATCTGTAACATCGCTCTTGTTTTCTATCGCTGATTGGAATGCTCATATTCGTTTAATAGGATTCCTATAACATACCGGTATCTCAAAGTTCTCTTTCTGGGTGGATCATCATTGATAATATTATGCTCGTAATAACACTTTGCATATAAGCAAACGTGCATCTTACATGCAGGTTGCGTTGCTCTCGCAGTTTTTTGTTTATTTACGTAAAGCCCCTCATGTTTGTGTTTGGTTTGTGAGATACTGGTATCCCGATCATGATTTCTGGGACCGCCGCCGGGGATGCCGAGAACCGGTCCAACGAGGTTTAATTCGAGAGCATTCTTCACAGTGTGAAGGAATTGCCGTAAGATTAGCTGGCCCAGAACTGGCCCTCAGCCGGCGCTGGAAGAGGAAGGCCGAAGGGGCCGCTACAAGATAGCTCATTGCAATTGGGCTCCTACGATGATGCAATACCACGTTTTGAGGACGCTATAACTGGTCTCCGCTGGCCTCATGGCGGGGGGATATCCCAGCTGAAATGTATTTGGTATGCGCGTGTTGTTGATAAGCCGTAGTTGACTGAGTTGCAGCACGCTATCAACTGCTCACAGCGAGATTGGAGAGCATCAGCGAACCCTGCTAGTTCCTTATGTCGCCATCTTTGTGCAGCGCCGCTGACCGATGTAATGTACTGTAGCCCGCCGACCACGCGTCGTGCCTGGATACATAAGTCGCGATGAGGCTCTGAACGCCAAGTCTTCTCCTTCTCATCCTCTCCAGTCTCTGTTGTGGCAGTTCAACTCTGGTGTCACGGGCCTTGGTCGATCACGAAGCTGTAACTCAGTTTTCCCTCAAAGCTTCGCCATGCCGTCCTTCTCAAAATTGGCTACAGCGGCCGTCCACCTGGGCCTACTCGCCCAGTCGGGATTGGCTAAGCCATGCACCAGCGAAATCCCGAAGCTGGGTGCCGTTGCGTCCGAGAGCTCAGTTTGCTCTGAAATCGGCATCGATGTTCTCAGGAAGGGCGGAAATGCGGCCGATGCCCATGTGGCTACGCAGTTGTGCATTGGAGTGATCGGCATGTATCACAGTGGCCTTGGCGGCGGCGGTTTCTTGCTTGTAAGAGGTAGCGATGGCCAGTACGAGTTCATCGATTTCCGCGAGACGGCACCCGCTGCGGCGTTCCAGGACATGTACAACAATGACACGAACCTCAGTTTGTACGGTGGATTAGCCAGGTAAGAAATCTATGCATGAGCGGTCAATGTTTTATTAAGTAATTGGTTTCATTAACTTACACGATTCCAGTGGTGTTCCTGGAGAATTGAGGGGCCTAGAGTACCTTCACAAGAACTACGGTTCTAAGCCTTGGAAAGAGCTCGTCCTGCCCGCCGTGAAGGTGGCTCGCTATGGCTTCAAGGTGACACAGGATCTGATCCATTACATCAACACCACTACGCCCAGCAACACGTTCTTGAGCCAGGACCCGGCCTGGGCTATTGATTTCGCACCGCACGGCCACATCGTGCAATTCGGCGACACCATAACCCGCAAGCGATATGCGGACACCTTGGAAACCATCGCAAATGACGGCCCCGATGCTTTCTACACTGGTCCCATCGCAGAGGCCACCATCGCTGCGCTGACCAAGGCCAACGGAACGATGACCCTGGAGGATCTGAAGAACTACACCGTCGCGATCAGGAAGCCCTCCGTGATCACCTACCGTGGCTATAAGCTTACTGGTACCAGTGCCCCTTCGGGTGGTATAGTTACCTTGAGTGCGTTGAACATTGTCAACGGCTACGAAGACTTTGGCGAACCTTCGGCGATCAACCTCACCACTCATCGCTTAGATGAAGCTATCCGGTTCGCATATGGCCAACGCTCTGAATTAGGTGATCCCTTGTTCGTCTCAGGTCTTGATGCGTATGAGGCCGATATCCTTAGCAACGCCTCCGCAGCACAAGTCCGATCTAAGATTTCCGACTTCCACACACTGAACGTCTCTTCCTATGATCCCCAGGGTTTCGAGAGTCTGCCGACACCAGGTACCAGCCACATTGTCGCCGCTGACCACACCGGTCTGGCCGTTAGTGCTACCACCACCATCAACTTGTTGTTCGGATCGCAACTCATAGTCCCCGAAACCGGCGTCATCATGAACGACGAGATGAACGACTTCTCCATTCCTAACTCGAGCAACGCTTTCGGCTACATCCCCTCCCCGGCCAACTATATTCGCCCTGGTAAGCGACCTCTTTCCTCGATCTCACCCGTCATCGCGGAGAGCCCGGATGGAAAGCTTTACCTCGTCATTGGCTCCGCTGGAGGCAGCCGCATTATCACGGCTACCATCCAGAACATCCACCACGTCATCGACCAGGGCTTGACCGTCGAGGAAGCTCTCGCTCAACCAAGACTACACGACCAGCTGAGCCCTAACCAGGTCTCGTTTGAATACGCCTACAACAATGAAACTGTCGATTTCTTGGCCAGCTTGGGACACAACGTGACCTGGGTAGCCCCCGGCCAGAGCACGGCACAAGGTCTGCGCTTGTTACCCAACGGCACATTTGAGGCCGGTGGAGAGCCGAGGCAGCACAACTCCGGTGGCTTTGCCATTTAAGCTATCTGATAATTATAATTGTAATTTCTGTAGTAATATATATACTAGTATATACTGGGGCTCGAACTCAACCCCACCAAGCTTTTACTCTCATGTCTTTTATTGGCCTTTGGTGAAATTCACATAATCACATCAGTTGTGTGAAACAGTTCAATATACGTGATCAGCCAGTGCAGCGTCCCATTTGCTGAGCTGTTTCATCCCCGCATTCATCAACCGGTATCGTTGTGACGTAATCGCGATGCACGCTTTGTGTCCACTCCGAAGCTCCCGGGATTACCTCATGCCCTCGACATCCATAACAGCTCTACACGAGATCTACAAACATTACAATTGGGGACTCATCCGTTACTTACCAAGATCATACATCTAGAATCGTAGTGAAGACAGTATGGCAGCGCACCACGTTCTACTCCTAGGAGGCAGCGGCAAAATCGCCCAGCTCCTTACGCCCTTGCTCCTCCAGAGATCGTGGACCGTGACGAGCATCATCCGCAACCCTGACCAAACAGCCAACCTGCAGAAACTCGGCGAGAACCAGAGCGGCAAGCTAAATGTTCTCGTGCGGAGCCTGGAGGAGGTGAAGAGCGATGCGCAAGCCCAGAGCATCATTGACGAAGTCAAGCCCGACTACGTCGTTTGGAGCGCCGGCGCTGGTGGTAAAGGCGCACCAGAGCGAGTGAGTCACCACCACAACAGGACCGCCCTCATTTCCACTGAGAGCGCTATACTATACATATGCATTGGAAAGAATCAGAACGATTAACATTTCCCACAGACCTTCGCCATTGACCGCGATGCGGCGATCCACTTCATCCGCGCATCGGTCGCTACACCCTCCATCACGAAATTCGTCATGATCTCATTCATCACCTCGCGGCTGGAGAAGGCGCCATGGTGGACGGACGAGCAGTGGAAGGAGGAAAAAGAGACCACGCTGAAGAAACTCGAGCGCTACTACCAGGCCAAGGTCGCCGCGGACCAGGTGCTCTACGAAGAAAGCAAGAAGCGCCCATCCGACTTCGCGGGAATCAATCTGCGACCCGGTATCCTGACTCTGGAGCCCGCGGGCAAGGTCGCGCTGGGACGGGTCCCGATTACTAGTGGCACCTCGAGTCGTGCGTCTGTTGCGCAGCTCGCTGCTTTGCTGCTGGATAACCCGCGTGTTAAGACTAGTTGGCTGGATACGCTTGATGGCGATGAGGACCCTGAGGCTGCTGTGAAGAGGGTCGTTGATGAGGGCGTGGATGCTACCGAAGGCGAGCCTTACTACCCCTAAACAGAATGTGGAAATGGGTTAGGGGAATGGAAAGGATGGGAAAGGGGGAAATTGCATGTAGTCAAATGGTCAAATTGTACTAGCGGAACTTGCTATGTTAGATAGTATCGCCCTCAGTTATTGATGATATCAGTGCACACCCAAGGAGCATAGTCCAGAATGAGACAGAAAAAACCGTCCCCAATACCTAAAATAAAGTCTGGTTGTGTCACACAGAAGTGTATATGAGCCTTCGATGTAATACATGCATCAACCGTACCGTTTTCGCGGTGTAGATTGGCAGCACTTCTGTAGACAATTAATAGATTAATAGCAGACTGCTTTTTCTCTCTAAGAAAATGATACAGAAAATGAACGAGGCCTATGAACAATGTTTGACCGTGACGGGTGCGCCTTGAAAACTGCTCCCGGCGTATCGCCAGACAAGGAATATCTAGCACTATTTCAACAGGAAGATGAACTCACGTGAATCAGCGTTATAAGCAGGTTGAATGCAATGTACACGCCGTAGCATCTATGAGGTGCTGTTGTACATCTCGATCCTGCTTAGTATTACATAATACATTCAAACTAACCCATCGGTAAACTTTCGGCTTGGCTTCGCGCTTTTTTCGCTACTTTTTATTAATACAGAACATGGAACCCAGGGTCTACGACGAATGTACCCATTTGGCTTAGTCACTCGAAACAATATCCACCAGATTGTCCTCGAGATATACCTTATTTTCTAGATGTGGGATTCATTAAAAGGTGAAATAAGGGGCTGGAGTAAGTAGATTGTTATGTTATGTATAGATAATATTCTGTGCTGTTTCAGATTTGGCAGATGATGCCATAGATCCAGAGCTTTATACTGGAACTAGCTTGAAGTTTATCATGTGCAGTAGTAGAATATTGGTTGTGTAAATGTCTGATCCATTCCGGGCCTGATAGTTTGGATCTGAATGCAGGATGTTCATATGCCATGTTTCGTTCTTTCATGTTACCTCCCCCGTCGTTAGTGGAGTGAATAGCTCGATTTACGAGTTAAAGCCCCTGAAAGGAAAACGAACTGTGGTTGGTAGAAAACGAGCCGCAGGTTTATGCATTACCATCTATCTATTAATACGATTCAATTGTGTTCCAGTTCCTATAAGCATGTGATAACATACTAATCCCTTACATACGCATCCTTCATTCTCTTGACATACCAGTACTGATATACTTCCTTGAAGTAGACTGTATATGCACTATAAGGTACACTCACTTGTATCTTGCCCGGGTTAAGTAGCGCCTCATCCCTACATGTCACCGATCAGGCGCGGGGGGATGGTTGGGCCGTCGGCGATTCTACTACGCCACCACCAATGAAGAAAAATAAAAATCCGAAGTTATTTATAAGCTAAATCTAAAAGAAAACAGCCAGTCGAGGGTAGTTCATTTGGTGTATTTTGGGATACATTTATGTTGGTGGTGTGCCCGTAGATCTCATATGAAGGATATCTTCGTATGTTTTTGATACTTCTATAACCCATTCTCGAACCATCCACTCTCCTGAAGCGGTATTCAGCATGTTTGCGTTGGTCAGCCGCCTTTACACGGCTTTTTATCCCCCGACACCAAGGAAGAATGACGGGACAATTAAATTTGGCATATTAGGAGCCGCGAAAACTGCGTTAGTATTGGAATCCAAAGACCACGCAGCACAACTGACGCCGCTAGGCCTTTGTCACTAATTATAGCGGCGGCCTCGCACCCTGACGTCGTTGTACAGTCTGTAGCTGCTCGAGACCGGTCACGAGCGGAGGCGTTTGCAAGGAAACATGGGATCCCCGAAGTACAGAACACATACCAAGGTAAGAACTCATGACTTGCTAGTTATTGCACTATTCTAGAATATTGTACAGATATTCTCGACGATCCCAATATCGACGCCATCTTCATCCCCCTGGCTAACAGCCTACATTATGAATGGGCCGTTCGCTCGATCCGTGCGGGAAAGCATGTTTTGCTGGAGAAGCCATCAGTAAACAACCAGACCGATGCCGCAAGACTGTTCAGTCTGCCAGAACTCTCACAGCCCAATGCCCCTGTATTGCTGGAAGCATTCCATAACCGCTTCCACCCTGCAGTCCACAAGTTTCTGTCGCTTATAAACCCGGATGACGTGGTACACGTACACACGGACGCCATGATCCCGTCATGGCTCACGGCGCCAGACAATATCGAGTTTAACTACAAGCTCGGTGGCGGTGCCATCATGCAGATAGGCACCTATAACTTCGCAATACTACGCATGATCTTCAGGGCAGAGCCTGAAGAATGTTTAGCTGTCGATACTACTACCCTGGGCGATGGAGTGCACGACAAGTGCGACGCCAGCTTCGCTGCCAAATTCCGCTTTCCCAAGGGTGGCATCGGCGAGGCAGAGGGAACACTGATGGGCCCGATGATCTGGAAGCCGTCTGAGGCCAGGGTAACGCATAGAGAGATCGTTATTCCCGACAAAGCACTCCCCGATTCCGAAGAAAAGGTCCGAACACGTGTGGTAACAATGCATGGCTTTCTACATGCTATTTTCTGGCATCGCATCGACGTGAAGGACTCTTATATCATTCGCAAAAAGGGTGATAAACGTCCGATCAGGAGCTGGATCGAGTCTACCTCACACAAGGCCTACACCTTTAAGGAGGCCGGCGGTGAATTTGCAGGTCTTCCTGGCAAGCCGTGGTGGATGTCCTATCGATTTCAGCTCGAATCTTTCGTGAATAGAATCAGGGGTCGAGAGGTGCAGTACTGGGTCACTGGGGAAGACTCTATCAGTCAGATGAAGATGGTCGATATGGCTTATGAGAAAAGTGGACTGGGACTCAGACCGACAAGCGAGTTCAATTGACTTGAGCCGAGAGTTTAGTAGAGCGAGCTATACATATGGTGAAATACCGGAGGATTGTATTTATGAATGTCTCGTTGTCCAAATGTAGTAGTTAAGCACGCCACGGTCCTTATCGCATAGGCGGTGGTTTTACGGGTTAGCACTGGTGACGGGCCGTAGTACGAACTGATGATGCAGGGTTGAACGCGATGACAGAAGGCTACGATTATCACCGAAATGCAGATCAAAAGGTGCTTAGGCTGATCAGATGAACTTCGTGAAGGCCGGTCTCCCTACCCAGGGAAGTTAAGCATGAAGGTCACAGTATTTAGGAAGGGTAGTCACTTGTGTTAAATCATTCCCACTTTGTATTAATAGGCTATTCTATTCTGGCATTTGGTAGGCTAGAATGTGAAGAAGTGGTATTCTTAGGATCGCTTCTGTCCTGATTAGCCTGAGACTCTGACAGATCCATCCAGGCATTGCTTCCGTCTGAGCCCGCGGTGCTAAACGAGCTTGATAAGCCCGGCAAGTTTGCTGCGTCTGTATCCGAATCTGACGATATACCTCGATGCATTGGCCGACCGCGATTAATATCCTCATAATCGTCATCATCACAATTATCATCAGGCCAGCTCTCCCGACTAGCACTTCGCCGTCTCCACCTTTCCTCATATGCATCGTCCTCATATACATTGTCTTCATCGTCTTGATTACCTAGACCGCGCCGTTTTCTAGACCCGTTAGCACTCTCGCCTCTAGTCTCTCTCAACTTAGCGAATTGTTTCCCAGTTATCGATTTAGAAACATAATTGTCTTCCTCAACGATTACAAGCTCTAGGCGAGCTGCAGATGCTTGGACGAACTTCTGCAAATATGGGAATAAAGCCCAAGCAAAACGGGCAAAAAGAAATTCACGCTGAAGTAAGTTGAAATACTTAGGCTGCATGGACCGATTATGGTATAAGGTGGTAAAATCGAGGGCTTCTGGGATCGTGCTAATAACATGGGTTACAAATGCGTATGGTTGAAGATTGTTTGAGGTTGGTAAGGCTGTTGATATCAATGGAGAGCCCGAACTAGAAGAACCGGCCGATGGCTTCGGTACAATGACGAACAGGGGACGATCGAAGGACCAATGAAGATTGGCCATTAGCAGCATTTCATTAGATGGATCGTTAATATCGTTGGTAGTCGAAATCGCACAATATTTCCCTATCTCATTTCGATTAAACTATCGTAGCTGCGCTGATGGGATTAGACGGGCTTTTTCAAGCCCTATTTTAATATCCGTCAAGAAGCAGCGATCTGTTACTTGAGCTGTCTCTTGCTGATCGGGGGGCTCATGCGGTTGTTGCCATTCCCTCGGAAATTTGCCATGGGGAAATGGCCAGTCTGTAAAAGAGGGCACTATCGGGTATTTGTACTTGTCTGTAGGCGTGGGCGAAGGCGAGCGCGTGGCAGGAGTGTGATCCATACCGCCTGCTATGCTATTGAGCTGCAGCCAGTAGTCGCCAGGTTGAAGTATGCCATCGCGAGGTGTTGTGACAGGGTTTTTGCCATACCGGTCATGGCTAAAATAGACATCGTCGAAAGCGTTGTTAGTAATAATACCGCCTGCAATTAATGCAGTCGCATGATGATGCCCCCAAGTCCGGGTCTGACTCGATGGTTCGATGACGGAGTCAACAGCCGGAAGGGCAAAAAGGAGGTTTTCGCCTTTTCTGTACCCGGGGTGAAGTATAGAGATTCGGAAGGGTGTAGGAGTACGGGCGAGCGGCGGCAGCGGTGGCAGAGCGGGCAGAGCGGGCAGAGCGGGCAGAGCGGGCAGAGCGGGCAGAGCGGGCAGAGCGGGCAGAGCGGGCAGAGCTGGAGGAGCGGGAGGAGCGTTGGTGGAAACGTCCTGTGCGAGGTTATCTTAAGGTAGGTGCTTTGAACTATTAATTACATAAGTAACCTGCTTCTTGCCCTACTAACCTAAACTAACAATTTTTTGCTCATAAGAATTAAATGTTATTTTTACATGTAATTATTAGTTATGTAAGTATCTGCTTTCCGCTCTACCTCTACCTAGAGATAAATCTACGCTTACACTTCTTAGAGTGATTGGCGCTTACAAAATAGGACAATCAAGGAGATATCAACGTAATTATATTGCTAAATAAGTGAATATGACGGGCTGACTAGTTAACCTGTTCCTAGTTTTCCTTCTTCCACACCCCTTATTTATTTGTCATTTTCCGTCTCTGTCTAAGCCACCTGAGTGGCTAAGTCAGCTATTCCCATGTTACAACACTTGAATAGATTCTGATCCCTCTGCCCTTGTTGTTCTTTTTGCCAGATTGTAGCAATCTGTGAAGGGTGGGTGTAAGTCTATCTCGTAGAATTAATGTTCCTATCCATGTGGAAGTTATTGAGCTATACATGATTATACCTTAATAATACGTGGAAACTCGCTTTTATGTAACGTGGTTTACCACTAAGTGGTGCGTATCACTTAGTGGCGCACGTCCATTTTAAATCTTTCTTTTTAAACTTTAATACGTAATAACTTTTCAACCATAATGACTACCAAATTTAAAGAAGATCGAATCTTTTTAGCAATTTAAGCAACGCGTAACAGACCGAATAAAATTAGCCAACAAGCTGCTGCAAGGCTTTATAATGTCTCTGAAACGACTTTACGCCATCGAATTAACGGCCGAACCCCAATACGCAAAATTGGACCTAATCGACGTAAATTAGATAGAACTAAAGAGGAGGTGCTTCGGAAGCATATAATTAACCTAAATACCCAAGAAATACCTTCTAAAATTGCTGGTATAAAAAATATAGCCAATCTCCTCTCGAAATCGCGCGGTGGCAAGCCCGTTGGCAAGCATTAGGTTAAGCGATTTATTAACCGCAACCTAGACCTTAAAACTAGAATAAATCGAAAATATGATTACTAAAGGGCATTTTATGAAAACCTAGGCGTTATTTCCAATTAGTTTAAGCTAGTTGCAAATATTAAGGCTAAATACGGCATTTTAAACGAAAACATATATAATTTTAACAAAACCGGCTTTATAATAGAAATAATTGCGTTAATACTTGTTGTAACACGTGCCGATCGGCGTAAAAAAGCAAAATTAGTTTAGCCTAGCAATTGAAAATAATTAACAGCAATTAAAGGCATTAATTTGCAAAGCTAATACATTTTGCCGTTTTTTATTGTTTTAGGCGTATGTTACCTTTTAAACTAATTTATTAAATGCAATTTACTAAGCAACTAAGTGATTAAACTAACAGCAAATAATTAAACTAATAATAAAACAAGTATAAACTAAATTAAGCACTTTAATAAGCATATTAAAACGTAAATAAAAAGTTTATATTGCTTTTTAATTTTAAATAATTATAAAAGCTATATTTTAGCAAAGTTTAAGCTATATTGCAAAAATAATAACATTATTACGCTTAATATGCCGCTTTATTTATTTCATTTGCTTTAGCTATTAAATATAGCACTTTATTCGCTTTTAAAACGCGCTTATTTAAAAAAAATCAAGCTGTTTATTAAAGCTTTAATAAACCACATTATAAAGCTAAAGTTTTTTATTACCTTTAAAGCCGCGCATTTTATCACTTTTATAAAAACCAATATTAGATTTAAATTTAACGCATCTGGTTTAGTACCTCACTATTTAAACAAGGTAATTAGCAAGCTGGATGTGTGTCTCTGTTAAAAATAAGCGATGGCTATTAAATTAACTGTATTAATTGTTTGTGTTATCAAGGTGTTTAAACGCAGTCCCCGCGTCTCTAAGTAAAAATGTATAAGGCCCATGTATCCCTAACATAGGTCTGTCATCAAACATCCATTAGCCAATATTCCGGCTAAGATTATATCCCTTATATTTAACACACCCCCTTAGGACAGGCTCTCTCAGTGGCTATCCTAATCATCTGGAATCTATGTATTAAATTTCCCGCTATTTAGAAAATCTTCTAATGTTTTCTAGCTGTATATAACGGGCGTTTTTTTTATTTTTTTATTTTTAATATTTTTTATATTTAATTGGTTTATGAATTTCTGCTATTTCTGCTCTGGCAGAGCTTTTGTAAGCTTGTTAGCAATTATATTTTTTAATTTAACAAACTTAACACTAAAAGTGCTATTAGCAGCTTTTTGGCGTAGCTAGTGGTTGTGAATGTTAACGTGTTGTAGTTTAGTTTGCAGTGTGGCAACGTTTTTTTGTACTAAACTAATCGTTTGTTAGTTGTTATATTAAATCCGTATTTTTTTATTGTTTAAAGTGACTTTTAATTTATTAATTAAGCGGCTAATAAACATAAACTTTTTTGCTGCTTGGGTAAAAGCGAGAAGTTTTGCCTTAGTGGTAAATATAGTAATTATATTTTGCTTATTGGCGTGCTATTTAATAATACCGCTAAAAAGCTTTATAATATAAGCTTAAAAGCTTTTTTGGTTTAAATTATTGTTAGCAAAAAAAGCATCGCTTACTACTGTAAATTTACTGCTATTTTTAAACTAAAAAGCGTAATGTGTTATTTTGGAAAAATAAATAAATAATTTATTAGCTGCAGCTTGGTGTTTTAGTTTTAAATTTATGTTAAATCGCAATAGTTAAAATGTGCTAAATGTAATGTTTAGCCTAGTGATAACTGCTGCATATATAATCGATTTAATCTTGCGTTAATATTGTTAAATCTTTTGCTTTATAGCTATTTTAATATATAAAAACAGCTTAAAACTATTTATAAAAGTGTTGTTTTAAACTTTATATTTAAAGTTTTATAATTTAATGATTTTATTTATATATAAAGCTTGCGATAGCTATATTAGTTTTTATTGCTTATTTTAAATAACTTTCACTTTTAAAAACTATTAAAGGTTGTTTTTTTTAATAAGCTAATATTGTTGCTATAAATCAAGGATAGCTTTTTTAGCAAATATTTCGCTTTTTTTTTAGTATATAAAAATAATATTGTTAATATAAATAAAAATTAAAACTTTTTATTTGGTATAGCAATATAATTTATAAGGTACTGGTTAATAACTAAGCAATTTAAATGTTTTAATTAGCTTTTGCTATTAAAAAAAAGGAAATTTTTATAGTTTATATAAAGCTTGCAAAATTTATAAAATAGTTTTAGGTTTTTTATATTTAGGTGGCATTTATATATATTTTTTTTTATTAAGTAAAGTATTTATAAATGCGTTTACGGCATTATATTGCTTTAACTTTAAGTTAAACTTAGCTGCAATAACAATTAATGTTTTAAATAATTAGCCTGTAAAAATAAATGTGTATATTAATAGTAGGTTTTTCATAAAGGTTTTAAAATTTTTGCTAAAGATATTATTTTTATTAAACTAAATATCTTTGGTAATTATAATTTAATTAGTACAAGAGATTTAAATTTTATAAATAGTAGTTAATTAATAGCTAACTAGGTATTTAATCCAGGCATTAAGCCGAAGCTTGTGTTTTTTCTTCGCTTTTTTCTAAGCGTTTGTGGTTATGGCAAATGCCTTGCAGCTATATACTCGTAAATAAGATAAAGTAGGCGTTTTAGGGTTGCCGACAATCCCGTTTCTACGTTAAAAGTATATATGGAATTTCTTGTATAATGTTTTTTATTAGTTAAGGTACTTTGGCGTTTTATTATATAAGTAAACCGTAGTTTGTACTATTTTTTTTTAAAGAAACTTTAGGAGTTTGCTTGCATTTTAAAAAGCGCAAGCTTTTTATTTAACAATGCTTTCGATTTGTTTAGCACCACCGTTAAGGTTTTGCGTATTAAATGATAACTATTAGCATTGGATTTTATATGTATTGTTAAAATAGTTTAAAAAGTTTAATATTTCCGATTAAATATTGGTAAATTTACAATTATATTTAATAACTGCTATTTTTATACTATAATAAACTTGTAAATAATAAATTAAATTTATAAAAGCAGTTTTAATAATATTTACGTTTTTAATGTTTATATAATAATTTTAGGTGTAGCTAAAATACCGATTAATAATTAATATAACTTGCTAGTTTTAATTGCTATATGTTTTAAGGTTGTTATACTTTTAAAAATCAACGCATAAGTGAACTTTAGCTTATATAAGCAAATTTTACGGTTTTTTATTGATTTTTTTTTGTGCTTTTGCTATAGCACATGTATTGCATTAAGTGGTTTTTATTTTATTGCTTTTGTTTAATTGTTTTTTTACTTTCACCTTTTAAGCTAAAGCTATAAAATGCCTTAATAATTCCGGCTTTAAATAGCTTAACCAAAGATGCTATTTATATAAATCTTTTTAAAATAGTGGTTTTTTTGTGTATATATTGAAAAAGTTTTTTCAAATATAAAAAGCAGCTTTTTTAAAACAAAAAAAAATATATTTAATAATAAATTAATTATTTTTGTTTTGCAGCTTATAAACTAAAAAACTATTGCCTTAAATAATTTAATTTAAGTTAAGCTTATTAAAAAAGCTATATGTTTTTTTTATTTAATGCTTTAAAAAACATTAGGTTAATAATTATTAATAGCATAAAAGCAATATTATAAAGTTGCATAATTTTTAAGCTTTTAGGTTTATTAATTTTTACATTTATTTCTTTATATTTAATAATGAGAAAAACGGTATTTTTTGCATATATTGCGTTTTTTAATTGTGCGGGTTAAAGGTTGTGCATTTTCTATACTTTGTTAAATATATATAAAGTGGTTTTAAAATCTAGGATTGTAAAGTTCTTTAATTAATAAATGGTAGTTATTATAAATGCTTTAGCAGTTATTGCAATTTTGCGTGAAAATTATAAATTTATTTGAAATTTTACCTTTTTTTGCATTTTGCCTTTTTGTTTAACAATGCAATTAATTTTTGCCTTAAAGTTAAAATTAAGTTTTAAAAGTTTTTTAATTACAGTAGTTATAATGTTATTAGGGAATTATTTTAGGTTTACGAGTTTTAAAAATATATACCAGCATTTTTTTAAAGGATGCCTTAAATATAAGCACAGCTTGTAATTTAAGTTGTTAATATTTGTAAGGTTAGTTTTAGCACGAGGTTTTTTTAAATAAAAGCTTTTATAGCTACTTTAACCTTTATAATTCCCACGGCCTTTGCTATGGCCGTAATAAAGTACCTTTAATCTGGTTTTCTTAATGTTTTTATTATTATTGTTTTTATTTTTATTGCTTAAAAAGGTTTTATGAAAAGCGGGAAATGTAGCACCTTTGTTAACTTTGCTTTAAAGCTTTTAAATAAAAGCCTTTGTTGCCGCTTTAGCTTAAAAAGCCGCTTTAATTTATATATAGGTTATTTTATTAGCTTTAATTTTCTTTTTATTTATTATTTTATACGTTAAAGCTTAATTTTTTATAGTAGGTTTTAAGATTTTTTTAATGTTTAAAATTATATTATATAAGTTTTTTATTATAAAATTAAATTTAAAAGCTAGGCTAATCTTTTAGCTTTATTTATTAACCTAGGTTATTAAATTTTTAATTAGCTTTTTAGCTTTAGCTTGTTATTTGATTTAATTTATATATTTAAGTTTAGTAATATATTTATTAACTTTGTTTATGTTTTTTTTAATAGCTAAAAGGTTATTATATTATATATTAATTATGTTATTAAGGTTTATTATTATATTGTTATAATTTTTCGAGATTATTTTTTACATTTAGTTTATAAGTTTATTTAAAGCTAAAAAATGTGTTTTATAAGCCTTTTATTTATTTTAATAATAATAAAAATTATAATTATATTGTTGCTATTTAAATAAAGTTATTTTTAAGGCTAATATAAAGGTTTTATTAAAATTAAATTTTTTTTGGTTTATATATACCGTAATTATTAATAATAATTATATAAAAATTTAACTTGCTACTTTTAAATAATTTATTATAAAAGGTTTAATTGGTTTAATAAATTAAGTAATTTTATTTTTAGGTTAAATATAAGGCTATAGCATTAGCGATTTTGCCTATTAGGTAAACTTTTGGTTTTATATGCAAAAGTTTTTTAATTTGCTAAAATAAATGCTTGTTATGTTAAATTAAGGGATTTTTAACATTGTAATTAATTAAATGGTTTTATTAACACATATTATTGCAGCAGATCGCTTATCTAGCCTATAGCTATATTAAACAAAATATATGTTGCAATTAAAACTTTTAATTGTTAGAAATAAGCGATGGCTGTTAAATTAACTGTATTGATTGTTTGTGTTATTAAGGTGTTTAGACGCGGTCCCCGCGTCTTTGGGTAGAGATGTATGGGGCCCCTGTATTCCTGACATGGGTTTGTCATCAGACATCCATTAGCCAATATTCCGGCTAAGATCATATCCCTTATATCTGACAGTCTCCGGACGCCTACACCTAGCCCGTCACGTCTAGAGACGGCTAGTACCTACAACCCCCAAACGCCATTTAACCCCCAACAAACAAATAAACACTCTTCTTTTATTAAAAACAGAGTCTTAGCTTATAAAAAAAGCTCCCCAACACTAATTTTAAATGCGGTAAACCAAATGGCAAAAGGTATAAATGTAATAGCACATAAGATGACCTTTATAAAAGATTAGATACGCATATTACAAAAGGCCAATTTGGCCTTTTCTAAGCGCCAGAGAGCTAAAAAATCGCGTGTACAGCTTAGAAAACCTCTTACTGTTGAGGAATCTCAAAAGCTACAGGACGACAAGGCAAAAAGTAAACGCCCAGCAACCGATAAAGGTAAAAATGAAGGTCCGTCGAAACGGAAGGAGACAAGTAGCAGGTGTTGTGGCAGCTGTGGTAAAACAGGTCATAATTCAAGGACTTGTGGAATCATTATAGAATTGGGTAGCGAGTTAGATAGCGATTAATTTAGATTAATTAAAGGTGTTTTAGTTGAGATATTTTATTATAAAGTAATAAAAAGTAGTAAAGGTGCGCCATTAAGTGATACGCGCCACTTAGTGGTAAACCACGTTACCAGTTAACAGCTCATAGTGAATGGTCTTTAACTTAATGATAGTAGTAAGCGTCGCTAGCGTTTATTTATAAAATACGGGCTACCATAGACCGAGCCGAGTGGTCCCAGCGAGCTAGAAAAAGTACTTTCAAATTGAGACGTCAAGTATGGCTGGCTATAGTTAACTTATAAGACAATCATATCATAATCCCTTTTGCCCTGCTACCATTTTTTACAAAGAAACCGCGTGATCGAAGACTTGAAAAGAGGGCCAAGAATCGACGTATAGTCCGGCCTTGCGTTATCCCTAAACGCCTCGCTTTGTCAACAAATAAGAGAGAAACAAGAGCTAGATATTACAAACTTAAAAAATCTAACTCGTAGTTGCGAGGCGGAGCGGCGACATCGCTGCTGGTGTGATTAACCTCGTCTTTGTCCGAGCTTCGTGTAGAATCCTTGGAACTCGTGGGAGTGAGCGCACCGGTTCCCCTCTCACTGTTCAGCCACCTTAAACTAGCCGAGTCCTCGCGTTTACATCCTGACAGGCTCTTAGTGTCGAAGTTGGAGTTCAGGTTTGTGCTCAGTGCCGCATTTGGACTGTCAAATTGAGGCACTGATAATGCTGTCACGGATTCTCCTATCCAGTCCGGCATTTGCGAATCTATGTCATGCTCGGGCTGCTTTAGTTCACTTGCTGCATGTAGACTATGAAGACCCCAGCCTTTTGCTGAAGGAGCAACTCGGAGGTAGTGGTCTGACCCGTATCCGATGGGCTGTACACCACTAATAGAGTACATACTATTCATGCCCACGGAGTAGAGCGAATCGACGTTCAAAAATGATTCAGGAGAATCCGGAAAGGTAGGGCCGAGACTGGGGATATTTGAATGGTCTCCGTTGGGGTATTGGCTACAAGCAGGACTGGGCGGTGCGCGAGATGAGAGCCTGGGTCTAGCATGCTCGAAACCTGCCTGAGTCCCAATGGTGTAGGAGCGTCCATTATTCGACAGAGTTTGATCGCTGTCGTAGAACTCTCGGTTCGGTTTGAAGGACGAAAACATATTGATATCTTTACATTGGACTTTGGAATCGTCGTACAAGCGAATTGGGTCTTTCTCCCAATGGTTATCATTTTCAAATCGAGTTTTGCGCATACCCAAGTGTAAACGCGCGAGGCCGGCTTGTATTAAGTTTCCCAATTTGGTTGCAGGTTGGTATGAAAGACTCATGACTCGTACAGCCTCGAAAAGCACGTGGAGTGACGAAAGGTAAACTCTTCGATCCGCGTCGTCCTTGCTCAGCGCAATCGCAGCAAGTAAAGTGACAGAGGCAACTTTTGTTGGCTGCAAACTGGTGCAGCACCTTTTTCCAAAATCGCACTTCTCCCTAGACTGAGAGACTATTTGGGCGAACCGAACAGCTGCTTTAGTGCATGCATCATGTGCTGGCTTGGTGGTTTCATCGTTATACACTGATCCTTGTGCCTCTAGTGAGTGATGCAATATGATTACTACGGCCTGATACTGCTCGTGAAGGAGAAAATAACTGAAAGGAGCATTTCTGATATTGGTTGGCGCCCAAGTTAAATGACTTGGAAGTCGGTGGTACCAATCCCGAAGTTGTTGATAGAGTGTCAGTACGTCAGCGGAAGTATTTTTTTCTGCCTCCGTAGTGGGTGAAGCTGCGCGATTTCGACGGCGGCTAAGCCTGATCCTATTGTCGATGATCCGACTAGCCAAACGCATGAGCTCGAAAAGCTGGTCATGAATTTCTTCTTCAATCGATCGTGTATCTGTCGGCATACCAGTGCCATGTCTATATGGATGACTTGCAGAAGTGGAGGCCATACACAAATCAACATCAATTTCTGGGCTTTTCATGCTTGCTCTCCGCCCGAGGAACAGAGCCCAATACGTTTCATAAACAACGCATGCTTTCATCACTCTTCGCCGTACGCGGACTTCGTGATCAGACAGCTCGAGCAGTCCAATGTTGCTGCAATTGATATTTAATCCCATGTCAAGTGCCAGACGATTTGCCATCCCTGTGTTTCTGTAAGTTAGCGGGGTGTTGGGGGCTCCCTTCATTTTTGTCTGCTATTACTGACCAATGTACATCCAGCCTGTATTTTCTCTGCCAACGCCGTACTCAAGGTCTCCTAGAAGTAAAAGAGATTGTACGCTAGAAACGCCTATAGGTCTCTCTAAATCGATGTCGAGCATGGATTTAGCTTCTCGGTGTATGGCGCTTTCATGATTTCCCAGATTGATCCTGGCTACGTCAGAGCTATCTTTATTGGCAAATTGCCAACCCAAAGCCAGCATTATAACATGTAGGAATGACGAGTAGAACTTGGGAGTTTCGGAGCCTCTGTCCGCCTCGAAATCAGCCCTGTCAACGACCTGGAAGACGCTATTCTGATGCCTCCAGAAATTATGCATTAGATAGTCGTAGGTTTTGGGTGTCAGCGATCTGGTAATGCGTTCTGCTCGGCGGGTCTGCTCTGGTGATTCTCTGGTCTCATATTTTCTGTGAGGGTTGGCATGTGTATTGTAATTGACAGAAGAGTCAAATAATCGCTGGGTTCTTGGAAGTTGATCGCACAGGAGACCTTCATCGGGACAGAGTAATTGATGCATCAGATCTTCCTGTTTTGGGTCTAGCTTGTTAAGCGATGGACATTTCTTATGAAGAGTTTCTTCTCCTGGTTTTTGCATATCAATTTCCACGGTATCCTCTCCAAGATGATCGGACATGGCTAAGTCTTCATGAGAATAGGGCGGCGATAGTACATGGCGGCTTGTTGAACTTGCGTTTGATCTCGAGCGTCGTCGATCCTCGAGAGTTGATATTCGGACCTCGTCTCCAGAGCTCGCGGACTGTACTTCATGTTTCGTCGCGGGCGGGTGTGTAGCGGGTGGAATGAATCCACCTTGCTCTTCCAACATGCTTTCTAGCAATTCAATGCGAGCGGATAGCGATGACACGTATGCCTTGGATATCGGTCTGCTCTACTCCATCAGCATTGCTGGCTTCTAATGATACCAAGTACAAAAGGTTTGAACGGATCGAACTTTCTTACCTACGACGCTCATCATCCATTTTGATTACACAGTCCGTCCCAGATCGTTTACATTGCGTGCATGCAGAGGCTCCCTTAGGAACTACACAACGTATACGACGATCTCTACATGAATAGCAGGCGACAGAAGCTCGATGCCGAATGCTTTGCTTACTATTTCGTTTTATAGAATTGGTACGCTGGGAGACATTCTCCTGGTTGGAGATGTCTATCTCCAACTCCTCAGCCATTTTGGGGCGTGGCTGTTACTCAAAACGACGCTTCGACTGCTCAGAATCACTACAGAAAAATAGGAAAATGCCATGAGGACTTGGGAAAACCAATATTAGATTAATAAAAGCGGTATAAGATGAAGGCAGTGTGACCATCTATCTAATTATTAAACGGTATGGGGATCTGGGGTCTCCATTTCCCCACAAAGTGTGCCAGCAGACATGAACAGAACCTGCTGTCCTCCACGCTTACCCCCATCTTTCCCCCATCTAACACAGCAAGGTCTATCCTTACCGCGCCCGTGGATCCAGCCCCACGATCATCAGGGCCAAGCCTGGAGAGAGCTTCATGGTACAGGGCTATGGCCATCTAGTGTATTATCTCAACAACCGATAATGTAGCTCTGGCCGCTTATCTTGGTGGTGATTTTGCGAACGTGTTGTCCAGTCAGGGCACAACGAAGCTCAGTAAATTCCTTCGTGTATCTGCGTTCAGTTTTAACACAAGCCTGTATCTGGAGTTGCTCTACCGCTGGAACGTTTATGCACTAGTGTACTGTAAGCGTTTTGTGGCACTCAATGGACCTAACTCGGCGAAGTGGAGAATAGCATCCCCGTACAGGAACACATGGGATGTAGTGCGGGATGGGCTGTACACTACTGCCTTCAGCTTCTTTAGGAATGGGACTGCATAACAGGGCACGCAAAATACGAATTGTGCTAATATCGAAGAACTTAGGAAGTTTTATACCGAATAAAAGCTCTATAAACCTACTACATCGTAAGATTGTCTCGTTTTCTATCTTATTTTCTGCTTTTGTTTCCGAACTAGAAGGACTAACATATTACTCTACAAACTCAGTACATAGGTGTACTACTCAGTACGTAGGAGTATAAGTATGTATGCTACGCCGGTCCCGCTCCGCTCTTAGCCTGGGGCTTCCCTGTAGCTCGTTTTGTTGACGTGGAAGCGGCGAATACTTTGCGTGGTAACCGGGGTGGCATCGGGGCCGGCTGACCTACACTTCTCCACCAACATGTATAATCGGCTGGTCCATCGGCTTGGTAAGACGGCACTAATCCTTGGGTGTTGTTTGTGGGGGACAGTCTGGCGGCTGCTGTTGCACTAACTGCCGGTATACTGGTTATGGATGGTATACGCTAACCTTGAGGTCACAAGCTATTGTAGAAATTGAATGGGACAGAGCGGCGCGGCAATAGGAGTGCATCATGTAATGTGGATGTGTTGGCCATAAATTGGAGTTGGTCTCCGAAAAGAGAACTTTCAGCAGGAATTGGCTATGTTCGTAAAATGTAGGTATAATATTCACTCCGTATGAAAGCTTTGATAACACCCTATATATCTTTTTTCCTTTGATATTTAGGAGGAATTCAGAATGCCATGACATAGTATGCTGGAAAAGGGGAGACAGCGAGCCGCGCTATAGGTATATCCAAGGTGCTATGCTTCTTTGGGACTCCTAAGTCAGAATTACTGCAGAAGGAACCAATGCTGACTCGCTAGAGCAACCGGGCACTGCCCGGACAAACCAAGTAACCTCAATAGAGGCCCAGCCACTCTCCCCACGGAGCATACTTAGTAGTGTAGGACTTGTGCGCGGCCGGTACACTAACCTACATGTAGAACAGTCAAACAACGGCAAATACTTCCGCAGCGTAGAGGCCACACGAACCAGCAGCTGCCGAGATAGACTCTAGAATTGTGCTGAAAAGGAATGGTCTTGGCATTTCAACCTTCCGCATTTCCTGATTATTCCCGGTAGCGGTAGTTGACCCCAAAAACTTCAACGGTAATAAAGAATTTAGCCATGTTTCCAGCCAAGCTGGGGGAGTTATGTGCTTAAAGTTTCAACAAGCCCAGCCACATTTGACTTAACCACATCTATATGAGCCACCTCGAAGGGTGCATATTTTGAGATCTAACTTCAACTACACACAATGTACGGGCCTTTTCGGCTGACTTGACTTAAACCTAAGAGTATAAATGCATGATGCTTGTAACTAAGTAGAGAGATATTAAAGTAGAGGGAGACAGGCAGAAGAAGCACAGCCACGTAGTGGCTGACATATTAGGAGGTCTATATAGGCTTTTATTATTAGTGAATGACTAGGGGTGTCTATTTTGTCAGCCTTAATTACCCGTATCACAGACACCTCATTGAATTCTCTTCTCTATTACGGGAAAGGTGCTCAGATAGCGAATATGAGAGACCTGTGACGCTATTCGGATAGCTTATTGACTGAAGTTCACTTCATGGTTGAGTTCCAAGCGACAAGGATGCTCAGAACCAGATAGGGGAAAAGCATTAGTACGTAGCTTAAGATAGTGGCTAATGAAAGCATAGTTCAGGATCCAAGTATAGTGTTTCTGATCCAATGTTGTCAGTACCGGTTTATTTCTCAGATGGACTGTAGCTGTACACTGAAAGAAAAATGAGAGCAACGAATACAGTGAAGTCTACACATGTCAATGTGATTGCCTGTAACCGTTGACATAGCGCGATAATGACGAGTTGGGCTATACTTGATGCCTTGAAGCTTGTTACATCCATCTTTGAGAATACTGAGTTGTGTATGTATTTGCTGTATTAGGAATGATAGAATCATGCAATGTCTTTTCGAAGTCCTAACTTGATTTCGTCGCTTTCCCAGACGTCGGATATAGCGATAATAGAATATGATTCAGAAGTACTATGGATACATGTATATTCATACATAGGACATATCTGTCGGCAACATTAGAAAGTAATATGTAAGACTCAAATAGCGGAATTACTCCTAAACGTTTTGATGCTTTCTGTATGCTATGCATAGTATTTAAACGTCACCTGACTAATCTAAGCGTAGATAAATTGGTCTCGGGTTTCATACTATTAAATGAACCGAATTAGCAATCCTTTAGCCGAAGGGTGCTCCTTCACTGAGATAAGTTGAATAATAATTGTAGAAGCTGGGGGCACTGAATTGACTAAAAAGCCCCGTGCAAAGAAAGATTCAACGATGAATGATGTGATAGAGACTGTTACACAAAACAGTCGGTCATGCAGGCCGAGAATCAATGAGACAAATAGGTACAGAGCTTCAGACGATGATGATTACTTGATTGTGTGGGTAACACGGCTATAGTCATTATTGGTTGAAGGTAAAAGGAAAAGAAAATTCTGATCCCGATATTGCCCCAAAATCCCATTCCAACTCTACTTTCTCTCAGTGAAGTCAAGCAAATTTGACAAGTGCACGACCTTGGACCGTACCGCTCTTCGTGAGCAGCTTTCTCTGACCAGCGGTTGAGAGAGGAGAGCTATTATCCTCTTCGCAGATATAATACGACCAGTCAGCTGTTTCGTCAAGTTCCGTTTGCGAGTATCCATTACCTAACCATGCAAAGCGGTTACCAGCGTATGTGACTTCGAAGTCGTCTAGGCGTATCTTCTTCATGCACTCGACGTAGTGCAATGTGCTCCCTGGCCAAAGGGCAGTAACCTTTCCATCACCCCTATTCTTATACCATGAATGACAAGGGTCTGTCCATACTGTCCTATTCATAAAGTAATCCTTGTATTGAATAAAGTCCCGCACGGCCTCTTCCTTCGGGACGAACATCTTGATGTTCGTTGTTTGATACTGGTCGATAAACCTGCATATCCAGTCGACTTGTGTCTCTACACCATAGAGAACAGGGCCGTTTCCGATTGGACTATTCGGCCCTAATATGGTCAAATAGTTCGGAAAGCCTGCAGCAGCTACGCCCAAGTAAGACTGGGGATCCTTAGCCCATTGGTCTTGTAGGTTCTCTCCTGTGTGTGACACGATGGGGAAGCGGGGGCGAAAGTTGGTATCAAAACCTGTGGCACAGATGAATACATCGATGGGATACTCTTTGCCATCGTCACAAATGCAACCCAGCTCAGTAAGTGAGTCTATGCTTCCGAATACGACTTCAACGTTGGGCTGAGTCAGTGATTCTAGATAATTAACACCCGGGGTGAGTCGACGGCAGCCGAGACTGACGCTGGGTATCAGTTTCGATAGTAAATCCGTATCACCGAGCTTTTCGATCATTTGACCATGGATATAGGCGCGAGTCTCTTCTTGGAGCTTGTGATTTTTCAAGAAGAGGGAAAATGCCCCGTTGAGACCATTTTCAATATTTTTTCGGTATTCCAGAAGGGCGCCGGACTGATTTTCGAAAGTAGACTTCTCCTCCTTGCTGAACAAGCGCTGCTCTAGACCTTGAGTTGGCGAAACCCAAGTAGGGTTGCGAATAAAGGTCGTGACTTTGCTACACTTCTCTCGGATAGCTGGTAGTATTTGGATGCCCGATGACCCATTACCAATAAGACCGACATTTTTCCCTTCTAGTTCTACCGTTTCATCCCAGTTTGCTGTGTGTAATAGTATTCCCTTATAATTATCCAAGCCAGTAATGTTTGGCCAGCGCCAATGATTGAGGACGCCACCTGCATTGATTAAAATGTCACAGTGATCGGAAACTACTTGCTGATTGGCTTGGTTTTTTACGGTTATGTCATATCCGTCGGTGCTATTGTTCCAGTAGGCGCCGATAACTTGATGCTGCAGGCGAACATATTGATGTAAATTGTATTTCTGGGCAAACCCGTTGAAATATTCGTATGCCTCTTTAGCTGGGGGATAAACTGAGGACCAGTCGACCTTGGGCTCAAAGCTCCACGTATAGTTGTGTGCTGGAACATCGCAGGCACATCTAGTTTCATTTGTTATTCTAGAGTTGAGGGAGATGTGTAAGGATCAAGGGAGGACTCACCCTGGGTATCGATTCTCATACCATGTCCCGGCTACAGCTGGATTCTTCTCATAGATTGTGAAGTCGATGTTTTTGAAATTCTTTTGAAGCTTATAGGCGACGAGAAGGCCAGATGCTCCAGCTCCAATGATGACAACCCGTATGTGCCTCTCAACATGTATAGGGCCTTTTAGCCGTTCGATGGCATCTCGACCTGACGGCATATCACCAAATTGAAGCATAAAGTCGCCTGTCATTTTGATCCATGGGCTCATCGAACCTTTAAGAGAGGCGGTTATTAACGAAAAGCTATGTATGATAATTCTTTCAGGAGTAGATGTAGATAGATCGAAGGGTTGGTATGGTGCGAGGGGAACCGCCCCCGGATATTTATGTAAGTCACCTTCAAGTAATCAAAGCGATTGGAAATTCATTTTTCAATTGTGTTATCCATATATCTTCGCCAATCCTCATTGAAAATCATTACGAGTCCACTATATACTCCTCGAGCACTTCAACCAACCGGATGGTCCCCTTATGAGGAGCTCATTGCTGGCACAGCGGATGGGCATACCTAAAGTGTCTCAAGCCGATCGCATCAAGAAACCCCATGAATCTATTCGGGCGTACTTGGTGGGGAGTTTGAACCGTCATACTGCGTTAGATTTGCGGTGGTGATACCGATTTGGAAACTGTAGTTCACTTAACGTACTTCAAATCCACTTTATTGCATTTTGCGGGTTGGAGGTACTGATGTTGTGCAGTAAAAGACCGTGATGGACGTAAACTAGGGTTTGTTGGTGCTACCGTAGTTCAACCTGCATGACGAATGATTCGTGTAAATGCACCCAAATCAGGATAACTACTCATAATGATACCTCATGACTCAAGTCATTACCCATGTAGCTCTGTTAATTTGCACACAAGTCTGATTGGACAGGGTTAGGAAGCTAGGGTGGCAGGCAATGAACACTGATTGGTTCAAGATACCCTGGTTGTCTGCAATGAACGAACAATATCCCAACATGCAGACTTAATATACCTAGTGCGTAGTACGCTCCAGAGACTCCGAACGTTGTTATGTCATGCATTAGGTCCGACTTGGTTTCAAATTTCCCTCATTTATCCATAGTATAGAAGCCGAAGATAACATCGGCATAGCTGCTGGACAAGCAGATATTTGTTCTCTGATTCCCCACTGCCCAGTGTCTTTTGGAAACATTAAGTCTCGAATTAAAAAGTCCACTCCGCTAGAGGGTTGCGGTGAATTGGCTTCGACTTCTGTTGCCTATTAACCATGTAGTCTAACACAAGTTCCAGCTTTTGGTCGGGAGACTATCAAACAATGCCTGAATTGATTGTGTTTTTAGTAGCGCAACTTGCTGAATAACATATTTCCTTGGAAACAAGACACAATTGACCTGGATTGAGGTGTTCCAGTATCATGTGAAGATGATGTGAGGTTTCGATGGACTTGCTTAGCTACGCGTTCGTTATCAAATTGCTAGATTGGCTCGTCTCCAAGTATTATAGTGATTCAGTAAGATGGCCTAATCCAGGGTATACATGGTACACTTTCATTGGTAGTAAGTACTAGTCCTAAAGTCCTGCCTACTATGCGTCTTATAGTAATGTTATACATTAATCCTGGAGCCTTTTGCTGGACTCGTAGACCTATTTATTCTCTCGTATCATAACGCCTTGAAGCGTGTTAGAAAACTGTTAAAAGGCACCCTAAGCATCAGTATTGCTAAGATCCAATCGAAAGCTTGTATATTACGAAATTTACTGCCATAACAGGGTCAAGGTCCAGTATTAGCGTCAAGTGATACTCGTTGTCCACTTTGCATGCCCAGCAAACGGGCTGAAGTTGATAGAACGTATTTTAAGCTTGTCGATTGAGCTAGGTTGCGAAATATTTCGTGGTATTGCAGTCGTTCTATTTAATAGCAATTCTGGTTGAATGTTGTCAGGCGCTTTGACCCCTCAATATGTCAAATTGACCATAATTGTCTTAGGTTCTGTGTAAGTGCGCAGCACATGTATCGCATTCTCACGTCCCGTGCCACTTTCTTTGGTCCCACCAAAAGGCACCGTAAGAAAAGATACTGAGACTCTCGTGGTCAGCAGTTGCAAGCTAGGATACACTTCTTGCGGTCGTCTGGAAGCAGGCAAAGACTGCAGGAAAGAGATAGGAAACTTTTAGGTAGTATAGCCATGGGGGCAGTGGCTTCATGAAAAGTAAAGAAGCAAATGATTTCAAGGTTACTTACTGCTCACACAGTTGATACCAACCATTCCACTGTCGATTTCAGACGAGATCCGCATTGCCCTATTGATATCCTGTGTGAACACTCCAGCCATCAGCCCATAGTTAGTGTCGTTAGCCTTTGCGATAATCTCCTCCTCTGTTTTGAACTTATTGAGGATCGCAACGGGGCCGAAAATCTCTTTCTTGCAAATTTCGGCATCCTCAGGTACATCAGTAAAGACAGTTGGCTCAATGAAGAAGCCCTATAATAAGAGAAAATTAGTAATGAAGAACTGAAGTATTATTTTTGGTACTAACCTGATCGCCGACCCTGGAACCACCAGTCAACAGCGTTCCTTGGTTTCGACCTCTTTCCAAAAAGCCGGAGACTCTGTCAAATTGAACCTTGTCAACTAACGGACCCATCAGAGTTTCTGCTGCATCTGGGTCCCCGAGGGTCTTGGCTCGTTCCTCAATTGCCTTCTTATAGCCTTCCAAGAATTTATCGTAGATGCCTTCTTGGACGTATACTCTCGACGCCGCGAAGCAAACCTGGCCTGAATTTGCACATATCGCATTGACACACCAGAATATAGCATTCTCAAGTTGTGCGTCATCGAACACGACAGCAGGGCTCTTGCCACCGAGCTCCAAAGTGACACGCTTCAGGTTAGTTTTCGCCGCTGTTTCCTGTATCTTCCTGCCGGTTGCTGTAGATCCAGTGAAGCTTATCTTACGAATTCTCATATGGCTAGCTAGGAGAGCGCCAGTTGATCCATCGCCCGAGATAACTTGGAATACACCAGGTGGAAAGCCTGCCTCTTTAATAAGATTACCAAGCGCCAGTGCGCCAAACGGTGTCTTCTCGGATGGTTTGAGGATAAAGCAATTTCCTGTAGCGAGCGCGGGAGCTGCTTTGAAAGCGGCAATGCCTGTTGGACCATTCCACTGTTGCAGAGTTGGAATTAGTGGTTGTCATAGTCAGGGGCTTTGACGAAGTGCAGGAATCTACTAAGAGATCGTGCCGGATAATACCATTAAGTTCACCTACCGGAATTATACCCGCCGTGACGCCTAGAGGTTCGTTATGGACAATTTTGAGGAACCCATCATCCTGAGGAAAAGACTCCCCAGCAAATTTATCACACCAGCCGGCGAAGTATCGAAGAGCTTGAGAAGCTACTCCAATCTCCATTGCGCCAATAGAAGTAAAAGGTGCACCCAGGCTCAAACGTGTCAACTCAGCAAGTTTGACAGTATGCTCATCAATTAAATCCGCAAGTTTCAGCAACAGATCCCTCCTCTTCGTGGCGGGGGTTTTCTTCCATGCTGGAAACGCTGCTTCTGCTGCAGCCACAGCAGCATCAACATCGTGTTCGCCGGCGAGCGCTACATCATTGGCCAAGAGCGACCCGTCTTTCGGATTATAAACTTCTAACTTTTGAGGGTTTTTGGCTTCAATATACTAATCTTCTGTTAGCACAATGAATTTAATCAAAATAATGACACTTTACCTGGTTGTTGATGAACAGTTGCTTTGGCAAATTCGATTTGCTCCATGGAAAAATAGCGTCGCTATTCTTAGAAACGTCTTGTTGACCCATGGTCGATTCGTTTAAAGAATAGGAAAATAGCTCTCAGTGGGCTAGGTTTCTCATGAAGTTGAAAAGGAAAATGATATTCACCATAATGCACGGATACGACGCTCATATTTAAACGTGGACATATTCTTTGTCATGCGATTCCGTCCGCTCCTCTTGATAATCCGCACTGGCTTACAGCATCACTCGCACTCGCTTTGTCCTCCTCCTTCAGACTAGCAATACCTGTGTTATTTTGCAAACGAAATATGGAGCAGAACGCAGGGATGTTTATCAAAGCTTCTGCAGGAGCTCCCTTCCACTGTGCTGAGCGGATCCCGCGAAGTTCTAGACACGGCTACTGCAATGCTGAGCTTTTGTATAAATATATTGCGTGACGACGACCTGATTTGGACATGTAAGCAGTGTGCTAAGACCGAGGAACAGATGATGTGCATCTGTTTGGGGTATTGCAGACTTGGCGAGAGATTTCCTACCCTGTTTCAATAGTAGCAGCGCCAGTATGACAAAGTGTGATAACACTGATTGACTTCAGTGTCTCGATTATTAGCCAAACAGGTGTTTTGCAAAAAGTTCTAACTTATATAAAGACTCTGCAGATTCGCGGTTCTATCCAGTTTATCTCTTTTTTATATCGCTGTCAAGTGGCTACTTAGTTGGGTTTCAACACAGCAGAACTAATCGACGTTGTAAATGTGTGGGTGTAATCCGATATCATCAGTGCAGATCGTATAGAAAGATTGGAGAGGCGGGGTAGATCATAGCATAATAATAATTTCTTTGATCTTATCTCTCTCATGTAATAGCTAACTAGCTCTATGTCTAGGTATTTCAATAAGGCTTATTGGCCTAGCTAACTGTAAAGACTGCTTGGATTACAAACTGTCAAACTCACAGCATCTGTATAGTATCGAGGCGATCTGATTGTGATTTATACAGTGTGTTGAGAACTACTGGGCAGATGACACTATCTGGCTGTACTTATAAATGATTACTGCATATTTAGTGCATGATGCGCTAAAAAATTTACCCCATTCTTCTGTTAAGTCAAAGCAGGCTGTCAGTAAGACAGTGCGAGTACGAGGGCTTACAACGTAATGTTGACTAGCTCGACTAGTTCTCTAATTCAAACCTCTTAGCTTAGCTGTCGCAAAATCATTCCTTGATATTGCATTCTGAATTGTTTTTACAGTCTGCTTTCTTTGTTACTTACACGAGAGTTATCGACTAATATTGGTTTGATGTGTTGGAACTTGCATGCTCCGGATAACGGAGTTTAACCCCTGCTGAAGCTACTCGCTTGGGCCGCCCGGAATACAGCCCCCTGTTTATCCAGCACATAAGCAATGAATAACAAGCCGTGGTGCTCCTTGCAAATAGACGTCTAGTAGCTGTAAGAAACCCATGTATAAAGTCAGATAGATGCCCGCGAACGCAACAACATATGTCTTCTCTCCAAAGTATGAGCTACGTGAGAGGTATGTAATGGAAGCATTGATTATTGCGCTGAGTATCGAGTTGTATGAGAAATTGTGACGGCCGACGGTCGCGCAAGTACTCGTTATTCAGTGACTCTCTGAATGCAACCGAACGCTCCTTGCTGGGGAATAGTTGAAGATCGCAGGTTTATGCTGTGAGAGCTCAGCGACGTGGTACTAGAACCTATACTATATAGTTAATAAATTCTCACTTTAGTATCACTCTCTAGATGCTGCGCCGACGGCGAGTTTAAAGAACTGGTGAATGGGTTCAACAAGTTAGTAGCCCATTTAGCACCACGGGGAGTGGGAAAGCAGCCGATACAGCACGGCAAATAATTGATACGCATATCGCTACAATCCGGCGCTGACTAACGCAGGATTAATAATGGCAGAGCGCGATCAACCTCACCTGAGGCACCTCTCTGTTAGGTACTAATGCGTCACGCACGAAGCCCGCAAGATGGCAGTGTGCTTTTATAGTCTGCCTGGTGTAGTAATTACTTGATTATTGTGCCAAAAGGGCGCAGACTGACATGACGGAAAGAGGGGCGGAGGATGGAGACTGTGATCATAAATATAGTGCCACAGGAGAGGTGAGTATTTGACCTTCTTAGGTATCTATTAGTCGTATTAAGTCTCGCTTTTCCCTCTCCCTCATCCGCGCCTGTACACGTTGACAGTCTTGCATTGTCAACAAATCTCTAATATCTTTTTTGACACCCACGAGATTACTGCCTTTGACGTACAGGGATGGTATTCAATATTGATATCGAAAAGACCGCTGACGTCAACGAGTTTGAATCTTCCTCAAGCCCACCCTATTTGACGTTGCAAGATCAACCCGTGACTACTAAGGAAGACAGGGCGACGAAAGCTCTCTTCAACAGAGGAGAAACAAAGCCGCAGGATGACACGCCGTCAGACTTCGAAACCGATGATCCGCCACCGGATGGTAGCCTCATCGCGTGGCTGCAGCTAATGGCCGCGCTTCTAACCAGTACTATTTCGTGGGGTACTCCAACTGCCTTTGGGGTCTTTCAGCTATATTATGTTCAGACCCTCAAACTGCCTCAGTCGCAGGTCTCATGGATAGGGTTCGTTCAATTTTTGTTAACTTACGGCATGTGTGTTGTTTCGGGCCGCCTGTCCGATGCTGGTTATATCCGCTCGACCTTCGCCGTCGGTGCTTTTCTAGTCGTCTTCGGCACCTTTGTGAGCAGTCTCGGATATGAGTATTGGCATTTCTTCCTCGCCCAAGGTCTTACGGTCGGTTTTGGATTAGGAATTATGTTTATGCCCCCTCTACAAGTGCTAAGCTCCTATTTTGAGAAAAGACGCACCTTCGCAATGACTGGTGCTGCGACCGGCACAGGTATAGGAAGTCTTATCTTGCCTGCTATCATTCAGTACTCGATACCGCAGGTCGGATTTGCTTGGGCCGTCCGGATATCTGGTTTCGTGGCTTTATTTTGTACCGTTGCCGCTTTTTTCTGCTTGAGACCGCGTCTCAAGCCTAGACGTTCAGGAGCTCTAATAGAATGGAGCGCCTTCAAAGAGCGACTATACTTGCTCTATTCAATTGGCGTTTTCCTCCTATATTTGGCCCTATTTTTTGGATCTTTTTACGTAAGTTCGCGATTTTTCTTTTCTCTGCTAAAGGGTAAATGGTGAAAGTGAAGATTTGCTTCAGATGTCGTCCTTTTTCTTTCAAGCTATACTGATCGGGTTTAGATCAACACTTTTGCCCGTGACATTATAGGTTTCTCTACTACAGACTCAGTCCGACTGCTCTTGATTCAAAATGGTATAAGCATACCGGTGCGACCTATCGTTGGATATATTGCAAATTACCATACTGGTCCTATGAACACGTATATCGTCACAGTCATTCTTTTCGCTATTATTACCTTGTCGTGGATAGCCGTCCACGATGCAATGGGCTTATACTTGTACGCCGTGTTCTTAGGCCTTACGAACGGCGTGTGCCAGGGAATGCTCTTGGGTTCTTTGGCAAGCCTGACGGACAATAGCAGGAAGATGGGCACACGCATCGGTATGGTGCACACGATAGTCGGGTTTGCAACACTTGCAGGCCCACCGGTAGGTAGAATATATGGTTTTGTACATTTGATAATTGATCTCAAAGGCCCATTCACGAACCTCCCACTAACTGGATACATATTAGATTGCGGGTGCAATCATTGATAGCTCCGGGGGTTAGTTTACGTACGCGCAGTTGTACGCGGGGCAGACTATCTTCGTCGCTTCAGGGTTCTTCATTGCAGCTAGGTATTCGAAGACCGGGTTGTATCTAAAGGTCAAGGTGTGATGCCGGTGATCAATATTGCTAGAAGCTTATGCGAATGGGCGGTAGCATGTACAACAGGAGACAGGAGCCCATCATTATCCAGAACATAAGGTCCTCCTACCTATTATCGAGCTCTTACATACCTACGCATTTTAGGAGATATGAATAATAATTGAGATATCAACCTGTTAAATCAGGCATATCTCGACCAGCCACAACGGCCCGGTCAAGCGTTTCGCCGGGTGCAGAGTTGAACTGGGATCGCATCATGGGACAGCACAAACAAGACGATAGATAATGGGTAAATAGCTTATATAACGTCGGCCACCTACTACAGGCCCACCCCACATGTGGCCCACCCTTCAACACCACCTACCCACCACCTTTCAACTTCCAATTATTCAATCAATTCACTAGCAACAGCGATACAGCTAAGCGCTACCGACTGTTCTGAATCACTGCTATCTTCTGATATATGGCCAGCTTGAACTTGCGCTTGGCGGATCTCCTTAATACCGGCAAACTTCGAATTTGGACTTGGTGATACCCTCTTTTTTTTTCTGGCTTGTATATTATCCAGTCGAGCCTAAAGCACTTCCTTTTCCCGTTGTTCAGTAGCTAATTGGGTGTTCTTTTTGTCGAAAGCTTTATTGATTTTCCGAAATAATAACTGCTTAGTATAAGGGTCTTGATCCAGCTGGTCAAATAAGTGTAATTTGTCCTAAAGCTTTTGGGTTGTATAAAGTGTACGCCAAACTACCTAGGACTTTTTCTGGCTGGCCTGGATAACCGTATTAAGTGGTATGGTATGTGCCCTTTTATTTACTTCGTTGGTATTAATAACTAAGGGGTTCAAAAGAGGTCGGCTAACCCTGACCGGCCACAACCCAGTACTTTTTCACCCGGACTGAATATTTAGTACTATTAACGCTTTTTTTTTAGCTTTTAAATAACAGGCTAAAAAACTACGCTTCTTAGCAACAGATCCAATATTTATTTAACCTATATTTTTAAGCCACTTGCGGTATAATACCTTTAAAAGGCTAAACACCTCGGCGTTAAAAGGTTAAAATACGTAAGAGAAATATAGCGGCAGGTATAATAAATATACGTTATTTTAATAACATTTCTATATAAAATTAGTTGTTATATAAAAGTTATAGCTATTGCAAATTAGCAGTTTTTTTTTTAAAGGAATATTAAGTGCTATTATTAATAAAAACACCTTTTAAAGCCATTTAAGCGCAGTTTTTTTATATGTTCAACCGTTTATATATATTATAAACTTTTAACCTTTATATAAAGTTAAATTTAAAAAAAACTACTACGTTTAAAAGGATTTCTTTTTAAAAATAACCAAAGGTAGTAAAACTTAGCTAGTTATAAAAACATATTTAATAAATAAAGTTTATACTTTTAAACCAGGCTGTTTTTTCCATATATATTCTCTTTTTATATAACCTAATACCAAGCCGTTATTTTTTCGATTTTTTATAATACCACTTTTGTTAAAATTATACCGGTTTTTTAGCGTAATGTTTTATATAATTAAAATTACCTATTTTTTAAACCAAGCTTAAATAACTTAGGTATTAACGCTATTTACGCATTTAAAATCAATTGATTTTTTTTGTAAGGTTTGTATTAAAAGGTGTCTTTTCAAAAAACGCGTTGTCCAGCTCTTACCGAAAGCTAAAAACTGATTGTCGACCTGCAGAATTCTTTTGGCAAATTCCCTTAGCTGCAAGTGGGTAGGGGATGCCTTTAAATTAAACTAGGTAGCAACCCAGTCGGCTAAATGAAACTTTTGTACTTCAGAAAGCTTCTGCAAGTGACAATAAGCTATTTTCTTTGGCTTTAAACCAGCTATCCTGTAACGAAGGGTGGTACGGGGTATGCCCCCATATTTGCTAGCATATCGTACGCTAGCGCTATTGGCAACAGCCTGGACAGCAGTCAAAACGTCATCTTCAGAATATTGCATTGATTGTAATTCTAACGATACCAAAAAAAAAGGTTATAGATAAAAACTGAGAGAATTGTTAGACATTGAAAGGGAGAGGCGGTGTGATGTTGAAGGGTGGGCCACATGTGGGGTGGGCCTGTAGTAGGTGGCCGACGTTATACGAGTAATAAATATATACATGTTATATAAATGCTGTTAAAAGATCATCATCGCAGTCATCATCATCACTGAGTCTAGTCGAAGCTATGACTTCCTCCCTGGTGTGCCACTTTCCTAGCAGTTAGCATAGACAGCCTGGGCGAACAGAGCGTAAGTATCCGCATTGTTCAAGGCATCCTGAGTAGACAGAGCAGTGGCAGCATCATAACCATAACCAAGATCGTCCGTGCCTGCAATCTCTGACAAGTGAGTAGTTTCATGCAGGGTAGTGGACTGCTGGTCCTGAGCGTGGCATGTCGTGGAAGCTGCAGGGAGGTCGCTGAAGTATAACGGGCAGTTGACGATATAGTCTTGTGATGGTAGAGTGTACGCTAGTACGCCGTCGCTGCAGCTATTATACACATCGGTACAATAGTACGCAGCACCGCTAGAAGTGCTGCTCGTTTCTTGAACCACCTTGTTGAAGACGTCGACGACCTGGTCGCGCACTGATGTGCTGTGAAAGTACTCGTTTAGCTTGTCGTCATCGCTGCCAGCGGCGTCAGCAGCGGCCTGAGCGAGAGACGCGGCGCCGTTGATAGCATCAGTAGTCGCGCTTAGCTCGTCTCCTGAACAATCGCTCTGTACATCCTCGCGCTTCGCGTGGAAGCTCTTGAGTGCCGTGGAGGCTTTGGCACCATCCACTTTAGTAGATAGGATGTTGCTGCTGTACGGAACGGATCCCGTAATCTTATTGGAGTTTGCTGCAGCGTATCGGAGTGCGCCTTTCGAGATAATGTCGTACGCGCCACCAGCGCTGAGGTCGTGGAGCTCTGCAGCATCGAATGTCGTCGAGACAGTCTTGCCAGCTTTGATAGTCTGGAAGCCCGTCTCGGGCAGATTGCTGGTCGCAATACGGAGACGAACACCAGAGAAATCCACCTTGTTCTCTGCATAATTATTAGTGGTCTCCTACGTGAAGGTGTACGACATGGCCTTTCTAGGTAGGAACATAACTTACTGCCTTGGTAGACCTTGACCTTCTCAGTGGGCGCTTTATCTAGTAGAGTACCGGTCTTGAACACCTTTAGGTCGGTGGCGCCGGTGTTGGTGATGCTAGCCTTGATGCCAGAGTTACCCACCATCTCGATCTTTACGTCGAGAGGTGAAGCGCGCTTTGCATTGTCGATGGAGGCAGCGCTCGCGACGGAGGCAAGGAGAGTGGCACCAGCGAGGAACTTCATTTTGCTTATTTAGAAGTAGTGATCTGAGAGAGGCAAGACGGTAAAGCCGGATCTGAGAGGAATAAGGCGGCAATGAAGATGAGGATGCAGAGGATGAAGAACGCTGTCCATCGCGGCCAAAGGCTTGACTTTTATACTTCTCCAGGCCGTATACTAACGCCTCCGTTCTGATAACCCTTCGACATCTCTGCGGCTTTAACGGGTTCCAACGAGAGCTTACGATCGGTGCATCAGGGTTAAATCAGGGGACTTGTTGATCGACGTTGTAGATCATCAGGTTGTCGATCCGCGAGGCTAAAGATGGAATGTCGTGAGACTAATAGAGATTTATAACGGACCTTCAATTTAGTGGTGAGAAACCGAACCACTGCCGAGCCAAATCCTGTACCATATAAAATGCGAAGCGTGAGGCTTCGAAACCCTATATAATATATCAGGTTTTCCTTCCCTAAGTACCCGCAGCCTAACACTCGTTTACCATTCATTATGTCTCTTAGAAAGCTCACACCACAATAACCAATATGATGCTATACTGAATATAGCTTAGTGAGGACGACGACGTCCACTATTTCGAGCAGGTACGCCCAACTCCCATAGGCGCGCAAAGAAGCTTGGCTCAGAAGCCAAGCACAGCCAAGCACAGCCAAGCACAGCCAAGAGCTTGAATGGGAAGCTTGTTTCAATCATATCGTAGCGGTATGAACGATGTTGAGATTTGGCCCTAGAGACCTACTCAACCGGTTTCGGGCCTTACTTAGATGAGATCGGCAAATTTATCGGAGACTTCATATCTGCTAATCATCGCTCTCTCTGGAAGGACGTCGATTAAATGCAATCAACTAGCCCAGCTTTCTTCATTCTATCAATTAGCGTTAGCTATGATTACCAGACATAATCGGTGAGAAGCTGAATGTTGAACTAGTATTTGGAAAGCCAAGCCGCAGTACTTACCAAGTTAGATATGTTTCATGACGATTACCTCGGAGTTATATTCGAAGAGGCAGGTCAGTTCATTGAAAGCTAAGCGGAAGAATGGTGTCGCGAGGCTACAACTCTGTGTAGCTCACAAGCAGCCGCCTATGTTCTAAACAGGCGAAGCACTCCGACTGAGTGCCCGGAATAGTTAATCTACTGACCAGTACGGTTCCTTGAATCACCAGCGACGTACCTAAGCTCCAAGCAATCTAACCCTCCTCGAACTTAGCTGCACATTCGCCAGTCGACTTGCGAAGCTCATCTTCTAGACGGGCAACTCGTGCCCGCATCCTCGGCAGAATTTTATGTGTCATACCGCGCCCCTGTCCGCCAATCGAGGCGATGCCTACTAAGAACTGTTCACACATCTCTAATGCCTGCTTTAATTTCCCCTGATCTTCTAGGCACTGAGATAGGAACAGGATGTTAGTAAGCCGATCTGGGTGGTCGCCGTCCTCGTCTGCTAACTGCTTATACTGTGCCTTATCAATCAGCTTGTAAAAAATGCTCTCCGACTCGGCAAATCTGCCTAGTCTGGCGAGAACCTGGGCATAGATCGTGTTCGCCAAAAGAACGCCAATGTGTGCCTCCCCTAAGTTGCGTTTAGCAATATCAAGGCCATTCCTTATAATCTGCTCGGCGTCACGGTGCTGGCCCAGCTCTGACTTAATGCGAGCGAGGTAAAGTTTGGCGAGTAGGGTGTAAGGGTGCTCACCGCCGAGCCGCCGCTCACGCTCCTCTTCAATAAACATCACCTCTTTGTGGCTTTGTTCTAGGCGCTCATCTTTCAGATGGCTTTGATCGTCTTCCTCGTATCGTACATAGCTCATAGCTAAATCCTCCAAGCTGGTAAGAGTCTCTAAGTGAGTTTTACCCAAAGTTTCTCTCATCCCGTGCCAGGATATCTGATGTAGCTCAGTAGCCTTATCATAGTCCATATATCGGTAGTGCAATCGCGCCAAATTACGAATGGATTTCAACGTCTTCTCGTGATTTTCGCCATACAACTTCTTCAGTTTCTCGACATTGTTAGTGTTAAGGGATATCGCTTCGCCCCATCGGCCCTTGAAATTCAGAGCCGACCCTAGTAGTTCAGTAACATCCAGAGTCAGCGGATGGTCCTCTCCCCAAGTAGTAATACACAGCCGACGGGCCTGCCGCTGCTTCTGCGTTGCATGATCCATTTCTGACAGTTCCCAGAGTGTCTTGGTTAGGTATAAGGACAACCAAATTGCGAGGGGATGATCTGCACCAAGCCTTCCGGATACATAAGCCAGAGCTCTCTCTTGAAGCTCGCGGGCTTCTTTAAGATTACCGGTTTCCGCATACACCCGGCTGAATCGGACGTCCTGCTCGGCCTGCATCCTCCCGTAATTATTTCCGGGACGCCAAATAAGCTTTGCCTCGGCCGCCTTCCCGTTCAATCTTTCCTCTAACAGTGCATGGTGTTTTATCACGTGCCTAATGTGGGGGAGGAGTTCGCGCCTTGCCTCGTTTTCGCCCTCGCTGTCGCCCTGCGGAGGTTGGCGAATGCTCATTGCCAAAGTCGTTATGGAAACCTCGCACCAAAGCGCTTGGTGTGCAGTTGACATTTCGGGTCGGTCTCGCACCCACTCATGAATAAGTCTATGCATGCTGTATCGGCCGGTTGTTCTATCTTGTTTCACCACCAGGGATCTCTCTATGAGAACTCCGAGTGCATGTCCAAGCCTGACACCGACGTCTTCTTCCAGATCACATAGACTTAGGCCATCTCGATTTCTCAAGACGTTCGGCAAAGGCGTTGGGGTAGCTACCTTGCTATTCAGGAAAGCTCTCAGCTCCCTGAGAAACATGATCCATGGCTTACGCGGTGGTTTCGATAATTTCCTACAGAGCACTGCTTGTTCCTCATTGTCGTCTTTCCGTTGCTTTTCTTCCTTGATGAGATTGGTCGCAGAACCAATTAAAATATCGAGTCGGATGTTCTGAAAATGAAAGAAAGAAAATATGTGAAGCAGTTCAACGGCATCCTTGTACCTCTCCTTTGGTGACGACTCGAGCGATTCGTACAAAATCTCGTACGTCGAGAAGACGCTCAGACTACTACCGTCGTCATCTAGCCGTCTCCTCTCTTTCGATTGATTTCTGCCTCGGCGATGTAGCTCGCGGCGGATCCGCTTAATAGTGTTATCGTAGAATGTCAAGTAGTGCGGCCAATCACATATCCCATTGAGTATTGCCTTGGCGGCCTGAACGAGAGCGAGAGGCAAGTAACCTAGCGCGTAACAGATCGAGCTAGCTGAGTCGATAACTAATTGGGTCCACGGCCTAGGTTCCTCAGCGGCCTTGATGATGAGTGTCTGGGCGTCACGAGGCTCTAGGGGCATCAATTCAATATACCTATCTCCGACATTACCGTACGTCATAAGTGCCGGGTTTCGGGTCGTTATGATGACGCAGCCTTTAGAACCTGGCGGTAATAGTTCTTCAACATTGATCTCTTCTCTGTCGACATTGTCAATGATAAGCAGCCATGGGAGATCGCGTGTCGCCAGCCAGTTTTTGGCGGCCCTTTCATTGGGCTCGACGCCACCCAACGTAGCAATTTCTGCATAGCTACTGGATGCATTCTTTCTTGAGCTACCATCAACAAAAAAGACGCCCCAAAATGAATGTCGGTGTTCGTCAGCGAACTTGAAGGCTAGCTCGGTCTTTCCAGATCCGCTCAAGCCGTAAATAACAAATCTGAGCTGACGAGATAATGTTACATTCCTAAATGCCTCCTCGAGCTTAGCTAGTTGCCTTTCCCTGCCAGTGAAGTAAGGTTTGACTGGTCTCACGATCACAAAATGCTTGTTAGGGAACGGGGGAATATAAAGTGTCACTGCTCTGGTAGCCCGGACAGCACCGTGCACCTGAGTATACAGCCAATTGTTAATGCGACATGTAACTAGGAGGTCTTGAAATAGAAGCTTACAGCATCCGCGCCTTTGTAGTCCTTCGATCCTATTCTTTGCTCAACCAAGCCGATCTGATAATGGAGTTGCGTCGACACCGATGATCGTGCCTCAAGAGACTGACTTGTATCTTGCCCGTGATGTAAGAGGTCTATGGCTGTGAATAGGGCTCTGAGTACTTCTGCCCGAAGTCGCAGTTCTTCATATATTTCTTCGTACCACCCTTGATTCTCGAGGTAGGTCTCGCTAGTAGGATAATCGGTCTCGGAGCTTGCACGCGTAACTGCTTCGATTGTGGATTGGAGAATCTGAACAAACAGAGTGCATTCGCCTATAACTGCGGCTGTACTGTGTACCACCGCTTCTAGGTGCAGCAGTCCGCCAGCTGAATAGAGCCTCGCATGAACTGAGGGGTTCCGTCGTTCCAAAGTAGCAACATCATCGAAAGAGATGGTAATGTCGATTAGGTCACTGATTTGTTCAGTAAGGATAGCAATCACCTCTGGCTCTGCGGCAGGAACCTTCAGGGTCTCAAGAACGCTTTGAGCAGTCCGAAGATCACTCAGAAAGCGGCGAGCGCCCAGTTGACTGAACACGTTAGTCATCCTTGCGGAGGAGAGTGTAAGCGTTTCGTTTAAATCCAGAACTCAGAATAATTCCCGCTGTGTGAAATACGGAAAGTGTAGCTTTCTTCAACGACTTTGGAAAATTCTGGGCTCATAGGACTGGGTTGCTCGCGGCGTATGAAATCAATCTCAATATCTGAACTACCATATCAGGTTATCTGTACGGGTGGTAATCGGATCATAAGCGACCACCAGCGACTGTCTATAATTCGAGAAGGCAAGGATGTGCTGAGTTAAACTCGAGAACCATAATATAGATCGTTCTGAATAGGTATTGCTGCAAAACAAGACAGTTGACCAGCTCTCGTGAAGCCGTATTGTTGGGTCCCAGGTGAAGATGATACTGATTGATTCAGAAGCGCCGCGGCGGATGCAGCACGAAGCAGGCACAAGACAAATATAGAGCAATCAACAAAGTAGAGTGGACGGCGACTAGCCCTGGGAGCCTCGCTTGATAGATAGTATTATTTAGGTAGAACATCTGTTAATCGTGTATTCCAACATACCGTCTCAGAGAAAAAAGGTTGGTTGATGGCTCGCCAAGCTTTATATTTAGATCTCCACGTAGCCACCCCCCGTGTGACTTCACCTTTCTAGCCTCCCAGTCGTCTAGCCACGAGAGACGTAGCAAATTTCGGAACAATTTCGCTACTAATTCCTAATCAACAGTCAGTCGGCTGATTACCAAGGCCCCTTAGGATTTATTGGTATATAATGGATGAATTTCCATTGGAGATATAGATGTGCGCTGTATCTTTCCGGTCGCTGGAGCTCTCAAATCTACGTTGGTAGACTACTAGACAATACAGCCTACCTCCTCTTTAAAAAAATTTTGGGACACCAACACAGGCCTTCTTCTCCGCACTATGGCCGCAAGGATCATAAAAAGCAACGTGCCGTACACAAATATGCATTGACGCGTTTATCGCCTGAATATCATTGGGCTGACGTACCAGGGGGCTGCTATTATAGGAGCTCACCCATGCTGTGAAACATGCTGTTGGTACTCGGCGCATACAATGCTAGCTTCGCTTCAACCACTGACACAAACGAGTTTCGCCGGGCTGAGGAAAGCCGCATGATTGTGCGTGGTGGGGGCAAGATATCGTTTCTTCAAGCGTGTGTCTTGGGACCATTGGTTCGACAAAATAGGTAGGTAGGACATGAGGAACAGCGAGGTCTCCCTCTCATCCAGCCTACTGGCTGAGTTCGTTGCGCCCCTTTACCGCATTTCTTGCCATCCGACGAAACTCGATAACTTCAGATTCCACCGAAAACCCGCCATGCGCCGTGCTCAGATGTGCTGATTTCCCTGTATTGAAATATGGCTATCTCTGGGAATTTCACGTCTAATCTCAGCCCCGAAAGTCTTATCGGTTCTCACGCCGCCGTGCGCATGCTTACTGCTACACTTGTTGTCACATTGTGTTCCTTCATTTATGTCAAACGGTCAAATCGAAAGAAAGTAAGCCATTTCCGCTGCCCCAACAACTTTGGTACAATCATTGTGCGTGGACAAAATTCGCTGAAACCTATCCCACTAGCTAGAGGCGGCGATCGCAGAACACAATAATTGCAAGCCGGTCGAACCATTCGTGCCGTACAAATGGCCCCTTGGTTTAGACCTTCTTAAGAGACAATATGATATCCTATTTAGCGACAATACCTTCGAGCGTTTGACTCCGTTCTTCAGTATAGCAGGTACCTGCCGCATTCATTTCTTCGGCATAACGGGCTATTTCACGACAGACCCAGCTAATATCGAGGCGATCCTCTCGACCAAATTTGAAGATTACGGACTCGGAACCCGCCGCCTAGCCTACTATCCTCTTCTCGGTGAGGGTATATTCGGGCAAGATGGACCGGCATGGAAACGTTCCAGAGAGCTTATCCGGCGCCAATTCGTCGGTGTCCAAAAGCAAATCCCACGCGCTTTCACGCAATTAGTCGAGTCGCTGACCTCTGGAATTGCCGAAGCAGCTGTCGATGGGCAAGTAGACTTGCAGCCATTGATATTTGAGTATACTCTCGCCACCACTACGCAGCTTCTCTTTGGTGAACCACATAGCAGCATGGACAAAGCAGATCGCGATGCCGTGCGCGGTAACTTCGATTACGCAGCATTCGGATGTGCAATACGCGTACGACTTTCTGATTTAGGTTGGATCTACAACCCAGCAAAGTTCAGAAAAGCTTGCAAGGCTGTGCGTGACTGGGCAGCTTTTTTTGCTGCCAAAGCCATCAAATACAAGGACGAATTCGGTGAAGAGGCCGCGGCCGAGAAGTATGCCTTCATCATAGACTTGTGGAAGGAGATGGGGGATTTCGACCTTGTTCGTGACCAACTACTGCACGTTCTCGTTGCCGGACGAGATTCAACGGCGAGTCTTCTGGCTTGGACATTGTGAGTAACCTGCTTGCATCTTATTCACCAACTGATTGTACGTAGCTTTCATCTTGTTCGCAATCGAGATATCCTAGAACGACTAAAGAAGGAAGTTGCCTCTGTTCCTGAGAATGGAGACATTACACGAGAAGAGATCCAGAAGCTTCCATTCCTTCGATGCTGTCTTAGCGAGAGTATGTATTCCAATGATTCATCGGGTCACGCAGCTACTGATGGGTACTACTTAGCCCTCCGGCTTTATCCAACACTGCCTATGAATATTCGATTTGCCAATAAAACTACTGTTCTACCTAGAGGTGGTGGACCCGATGGCATGTCACCAGTTATGCTGCCTAAAGGGTCTGGCATTGCCTACTCCATTTACCATTTACATCGGGACGAATCGATATACCAACCAGATCCTAGGGTCTATCGCCCTCAAAGATGGGAAAGTGGTGAGCTCATCAAGAAAGCTCGCCAGGGGGCTGGCTACGTAGATTTTAATGGTGGACCGAGGCTATGTCTAGGTAGTAAGTGTCTTCTAGTCCGCATTTTGGGCAACTCGCTGATATGGCACAGAGGATTTCGCGTTGATGGAAGCGAGCTACGCAATAATTAGAGTCCTTCAAAGGTATCCCGGCATGCGACTCGCCCCAGGGATTCCGAATGAACCCGTGGGGGCTGAGACGCAAACATACACTATCGGACTGTCTCCGGCTCGCGGAGTTCATGTAGCACTGATATAGTACTGGACTGTTTAATAATGAAAGGCGGATTTGAATAGTCAAGACATTTGTACTTGTAGAAATCTGATTCGGGAATTGGCTTTGTTTGCGTCTGTATAACTTATATGAGAGTTGTCACCCATCTCGCTTATCGATGTGATAATATTATAAACTTGACTCAAGTTCCAAAATGTGTTTTGTTTTCTACCGTATTCTTGAGTTTGCGATCCCTCAAGGTGTTCTTCTTTGAAAGACTACCTGATCAGAGATACGGTACCTAGCGAGTATACAACTTGAGCATGCACTGATGCAGGGTAAGTAATAAACCCTAGCCTCCTGTAGGACTGTGGCGGTTTAAAAGGGTATCACACAAGGAACCACCCCAACCCCGCTCCAAGACTCAGTCTGATCATCGGCGCCTTGCCTCACTAGCAGTAGATGTAAAGCCCGTTTCTCATGCTTAGTTCCATCACTATAATAAATTTTAACAGTCTCTAGTCTCTCTTATTGTACAGCATAGCTCTTCACCTGAACGCGGGATGCCGTCGTTCTCTTACCCTCCTCTGACTGCTGGCCTGGACGCAATTCGCGTTCTGAAACTGTCTCCCGGGGGCTTCTCTGAGCCTTTGGTCGGCACTCTCACACCGGTGCTTTTTAGTGACAAGCCAAAATATGTAGCGCTTTCGTACACTTGGGGGTTTTCATATCCAGACAACTCAAAGCTTCCAATCTCTTATCATGAGTCAACGCGTGATGGAGGCTATCTTACGCTCAATAATGAGCCGCTGTGGGTAGGACATAATCTCTATCTTGCGCTGTTGCACTTACGTTCTTTAACGCATCCTATAACTCTATGGGTTGACGCTATATGCATCAACCAGGAAGACACGAACGAGCGCAACCAACAGGTGTCACTCATGGCTTTCACTTTTACTCGCGCTATCAAGGTCATCTCATGGGTCGGAACCAGAAGATATCCAAATACGATGGGCATATTTCATTCAATGTCTTTAGAGTCGAAGGTGAGACAAACGCGACATCTGGCAGCTACTCTCGCAACTGAGAGCCCCATGCGATACTCACCAAGCCCCACTGAGAGTACGGTTCTACGAATTGCTGAAAGCGCATACTGGTCACGGCTATGGATTATTCAGGAAGTCTGTATTCCTCGCCTCCTTGTCTTGGTCTATGGATCGGAAATATGGACATATGATGACTTCAAACAACTTATTCCCGCTCCAACTGATCAGACTCAATCTCAAAATACCCCTGATGTCTTCACACCAATGCGGAAGCTATTCGAGACCAGAGAGAAAAGACACACGGAGATAATGAGGCTGGAAACCCTGGTAGAAAGGTTTACAGATAGTAAATGCTTGGAGCTGAAGGATCGTGTTTTTGGACTGCTTGGATGCGCTAATGACGTCCGTCCTTATACCGAAAACGATATAAACTTCAAAGAAACTAGCATGGCCAGAGAATCTCCGCACCCCTTTAACCCTCCATTACCTATATCTCAGGGGGTTATAGGCTCACTCATCGTCAATTATTCATCGACGTTTTATCAGATCTGGTTAAATGTGGTGAAGCTTTTCTTCCGAGCAAAGAGCATCAAGAGTCGCTTTGAGACTCGATTTCACACTCTGCCGGAAACAGCGGGTACTCAAACTGAAATAATACTCAATGAAGAGAGAGCCATAAGCATCGTTAGGACAGCTGGAATGCTACAAGTTGCACTCAATCAGAAGGTAGAGGAGGAGGTTGTTAGGGCAAATTGCATCGTAGTAAGTGCTAAGAACTATGTCTTGGTTCAATGAACTATGACTTTCAAGCTAATTGTACCTAGAATGACCCCACTATGATCAGAGCGGTAGGATACATAGCTGGCAAAATTCTGCGACTGGGACCCGAAAATAGCTCTCTTATTGCTTCATCTCGAGTACAGCAGGACTGGACCAGTTCCTGGCTGGAGGTGTACGAAAAAGAAGAAGACATGGAGGTCTTACGACGTATCGGCGAGGATTATACGGCAAAATTGCTTAATTTCAAGGAAAGTGACATTGGTCGAGTGCGGAACATCCTCAATACCGAAGTCACCGCGTGGCCTGCTACTCTAAAAGAGACCGCACCTGAGCATTCAGAGCATAAGGAAACGCGGGTTAATACACCTGCCGAAAATCGGCAGCCACGGATATGTCTTGGCACAGGCTACTTGATGGGTTTAGTTCCCTCGGCAGCCAAGCCTGGCGACATAATTGTGCGCTTTTGGGACTGCGACGCCGCGATCGTAATGAGACCCACGAAGACGTTGTCGCCTGACATTGGAGTACCTCAATTCTACAATCTGATTGGAAGAGCAAATGTTGCCGATGTCTATGACAGAACTTCCACGCCGGGCTATGATCTACGGGCAGAGCAATGCATGCTGAGTTCGATTGTCCCTGGATTTATTAAGGACGTGCCTGGTCATTTCGGAGCTATATATGTCAGCCTTGACTTGCACACGTTACAAATGATCACTGCGTACATCGCCACGTAGATCTAAGAATAAGAAAACAACACCAGAAGCAAGCCATGTTGGAGGAATTAAATGATTAACAGAACGCTGCCCCTATCGCCTTCATATCAAGCTTCCTTCCACCCCCTGATCATAGCCACTGTGGCTAAGCCACCCTTAAATCAGCCACTTCTGTGCACAACACTTCAGTACTTGTATATTCTATTTTACAATGCATATTTGCGGCGTATATTTTACCTAATTACCTAACTAAGTTAGCGCCTCGTCTACCGTTTCGGCAAGTTTTGTATTTGACCCCTTTTCGCCACGTCTTCGTTCTAGACGGTTTTCTCCTTTATCACGTCACCTTTCCACCTTCTATAAAGGGGGTTAGTTTTATAGCAGTCGGCAAAGCCCTCATACCAAAGTCAAACGCCTTTCCTTAGTTTTCAACGCCCTCGCAAGCGCTTCAAGTTCGTTAGTGCGCGTGTGTTTCTGATTCGTCTGCTATACCTAGCTATAATCGCTAGCATTCGTCTTACTTTCGAAGCCTCACAGGCCAGACAGAGGAACGCTAGGCTGCACCGACGGGTGCCGGGTCCCGATATGCCTCTATACAGGAAATCGTAGCATAATTGCTTCATCCCTGTCATATCTATCCCGGGCGAGCCTCTAGGTCTTCGTCTTCGACATACCTAGGCCTCGTATGGCCTCATATACCCTGGAACCGAAAACACTAGAATAACTACTACTGGGGGTAGCTGTAGACGACGATTCGAAGCCTGGTTTGAATGGCCGGCCATTCAACTCGTTGTACGATTATCCTAAGTATGGCGCACTAGTTAGGCGTCGCCTTGAGCTCACGCTATCCCCAACATGTACGTTCAAACAACTTAGTTACTCGCTATGTCTTGTATTAGTTTTAGATCGTAAGCTTTTGTGTATTTTCTTATTGGAGACTTTTAACGTTGAAACTGAAACCTGCTACATAGCTGACAAATAGCTCTCAAGCTAATATCCCGATGCCTCCTCGAGGCGAAGACCGGCAATGTAATCATCTTCCGCCTTGCTGCCCAAGCTGCTCCATATCACCTATCATACTATATCGAACTGGAGTTACGCGCCTCTCATCTAAGAGCAGGATGGCACCATAAATAGCTTTGGAGGTTTTCTTTGCCTATTCCATGATCCGAAAAGTCAGTAAGAGTTAAGGAGAGTAAGGGGAAAATGATGTAAAAAAACGGACAAATTCATCGTTAAACAATTCAAAGTGGCTTCCAGGCGTCTCAAGCACACTCAGACGCGACCCGACCAAGGCTCTCCAAGCTTCAACCTGCTGCGTCCACTCAGCACCATTGCGGGCGAGGAACGGACAGAATTCTCCATCGGCACTGTCGCTGGCGGCAGGGTTTTCGCTGCCCTCGGCGCGGATGAGTGCCACTGGGAAGTTCGCACATGCCATCCATACCTTAGGATCAGGATTATGCGCGGAGAGTAATGTAGTGTGAGCCTCGAAGTTGCTGAGCACCCAATCAGGCTTGCCCTTGGAGACGCGCAGCAAGATGGACGGCGGCAAACCATCGTGGCCAGTTGGGCACGGAGAGTCGATCATTACCACGCCGAGACAGTGGGCAGCAGCGCCAAGTTGCTGAGCTTGATAGTGCAAGATGCGGGCGATTTCAAGGGATACGACGCCGCCGAATGACCAGCCTGAAAAGTAGTGAACAGTTAGCCAGATGTCAGTCAAAGATGCATTATTGAGCGCCTATGGAATAATTATAAGACTGAGAATCAGGGGACAAGCCCTCGGCGAAATCTTGGATCTATAGTCACTGCTTACTTACCACCAAGGAGGAATGGGTGGTCAGTGTCTATCAAGCGAGCGTACGATGTAGCCATCTCCTCGATGCTGTTGAACCGTATCTGAGGGTCAGAGGCGATACCGTAGATATCGCGGCCGAGACCGGTGATTCCGTTGTACATGCTGCACATGCCACTTCCGTCGTGGATCAGATAAATTGGGGCTTTGGAGGGCTGAGTCTCTTTTCTGGCTCTTTGTATCAAAATCAAGGACTTGGAATGTGGTGCTGAGGTTTCTAGGCGCTCTCTAGGGAGCGAGTATGTGACAGTGGAGGTCGAGAAGAGTGTGGCAGATGAGCTATCTTTCTTGAGCTGGTTCCTCTCCTGTTCTGCTTCGACTAGACGTACGATATCCCGTGGCGTCTTGCATGAATCGAGATGCCTGTGTGGGATCTGTACCCTGAGACGAGCCTGCAGCAGCTCGAGCAGCTCGAACGCCATGAAAGAGTCTACGCCTATGTACTGGAGGCTAGAGTCGATGCCTATTTCGTCTTTCTGAAGAGAGGCGGCGTCCGCGACGGCGCTAATGACTTCGTCAGCAGCTGATTGTGGATAGCTAGTGTTGTTGTTTGTTGCCTCTTCAGATGCATAACCATTGGTAACGTCGCTGCCAGCACTGTTACCAACACGATCTCCAGTACCATTAGCTACGAATGCATGATCCGTTTGGGACAGGGAAGGCGAGCTGGATCTTCTCGGTCTTTCTGTCTTCAGAGGCGGAATTTCATGAGCGTGGAGTCCATTGAGGTCTTTCGGGATGGTCCCATTGTGCGAGTCCTGGTTGGTATTGGATGCAAAAATGTTGTCGCCGCTAGCTTTCATCAGCATCTTGACGAAACTATTCTCGCTCAGTTGGCGGAACGCGATTCCCTCGGCGGTTCCGACAAGATTTCCGTTCCCGTCATATGCAAACGAGTTTCCGACCAAGCCGCTCTTATCCGGGAATATCTCAGTATAGATACTAAAGGGCTCGTTATAGTCTATACCCTTCATCTTGATGCGAAGGCTCCGGATGTGCACACAGATCATCATATCGACGTTATCTGAGGCAGAGTTTGCGAGAAATCCAGCTGCATGCAACAGAGTATCAACAAATACCGGCTGTGATATACCGCCTTCAAGAAAGGCGGCACGAGGCAGACGGAACGAGCCCCATGCAGATCGTGCGTCATCGCTGAGCTCGAGGTAGTCCATCGTCTGGTAAAAATCCGAGTAGGAAACTACGCGGGAGAAGATCGTCTCGTAGAGCAATTTCTTCTTGAGCAGTTGAGGTCGAGTTTGGTGTGTCTGTTCGCTAATCGTCGTCATCGGATTTGGCACATGTCGGCCGATGTCACCGACAACCCAAACTTTCCTGTTGGCCAAACCGAGATGTCCTTCGCAGTATGTGACCTCCGCATGGTTTCCTTTCTTTAACGAGATCTTGAATGAGTTACCTTCGAGTAACTCACCAGGCGTGCTGACAATCACCTGTACTGGCGTACCATGTTTTGATGAGGTGTCGTGGCATACCAATGGCGATGAAAAGGTCACGTCCTTTATTTCTATTACATGGTTGCGAGTCGCATGTTCCCAACCCACTGCTTGGGCTGCCTGACACGCCAGCTCAACGTACACCGATGCAGGGCAAAGCGGTTGACCAGCGACGCTATGGCCTTGGATAAATCTTTCGACAGGGTCGTAGGCCATATTATATGCGGCTTGTCGGCCCGATACGTCGCGCATTGTCAACTTCGATGAGAGAATGGACCTAGAGTGGTACCGTTTGACCCATCTGTCAGATGCCCTCGCTCGCATTCTTTAAGGTTACATGGTTCATGCGGAATCATGAATCGATCTTTAGAAAAGGGGTAGAGAGGCAATTCAACGAGCTGAACCCTTTGGCCATCGTATAAATTTCGGAAATTGACGTCAATCCCACAACGTACGAACTCCGCAAGGGATTGGCAGATGGAAGTCCAAGATGATGTGTCATTCCGAAGTGAGCTAGTTAGGACCGTTGACGGATGTTGCATTAATGCCTTCATCATAGGTAAAACCACTGGGTGTGGCCCAACCTCGAGGCAGATAGTATTTCTGCTAAGTTGGCCACTTAACAGATCCTCTGCAGCTTCTCGGAACCTCACAGGAGAAACTATCTGAGCAGCAAAGTATTCAGACTCGATGTCTCCGGGGCGATACATTCTACCATGGAGGCACAGGCTCACTGGCATTGTTGGCTCTTGAAGTCGAATGCTGGAGAGATACTCGCTGAACGGGAGCAGTATGGGATCCATGATAGGCGAATGATAGCCAAATGGCACCTTGATTCTCTTTGACTTTACTTCAATGGTCTGGAGATATTCCGAAAGCTCATCGACAGCCTTCGTGGGCCCTGAAACAACACATTGCTGGGGACCGTTGTCGCAGGCCACAGTAAGACTCGAAAAGTCAGTCGAACAGCTGTTCAAAAGACTCTGTATATGGGACGAATCAGAGTAAATCGATAGCATGCTGGAACTTCCCTTTTCGCATAGTTCCGTGATCAGTCTCGCCCTCTGGGCGATGGCCAAAATTGCTTCATCGAAACGGAGGACGCTGGCTGCCACTAGTGCTGCATATTCCCCTAGGCTATGCCCCATCACCGCATCGACTTTGACACCCCAATTTTGGTAAAGACGTGTCAGAGCATACTCAACTGCAAATATAGCGCAGTGGGTCTCTATGATGTTGCAATGGTCGAGAGAAACGTATTCGGCAGAATCATCTGAATTAATGAGTGGGAGAAAAGAGGGATAGCCCGCGTCAGCTAGCACGGCATTACAATGCAAGATATCCTGTCTGAATCTAGGAGCATCAAAAAAGAGCTCTTTCCCCATCCCAAGGTATTGAGATCCTTGCCCTGAGAAAACCAATAAGACTTGGCGACAGGGAGTCTCGGTTATTGAAATTGGCTCTTTCTCGAGAGAGTCGAAAAGCTCTTCCGTGGAAGAGCACACAGTAGCGATACGGCACTCGTGTAACATCCGTCTGGTGCTGGTGTATGCTAGATCTCGGAGACTTGCCTTTCTCAGATCATCTCTTCGAAGGATCGAGGTGCGATACCGTTCGAGCGTAGCGGTATTCTTAGCGGACAACACGAACAAGTACGCACTGTTTTCCTCTGAACCTGTCAAGTCTGTTGACTCGTAGCCGTAAACTCTAGGCACATGCTCCTCGAGGATAAGGCACGCATTAGAGCCGGCAGCACCAAAATTGTTCAGGAGAGCTCTTCGGGGCAGCCCCGCTAGTAGCGGCCAGTCAATTAGTGTGTCGGGGATAATCGTGCTCGTCGTTTTGAAAGCGGCAATCCTGGGATTCAAGGACCTCAGCCCTACTTGCCTGGGTACCTGTCCATGGTGCATCATCATAAGTAACTTGGCAAGGCCAGCGGCGCCGGACGCGGCTTCCGCGTGTCCGATATTACCTTTAATGGAGGAGACGAACAGTTTATTCAATGGGTTTCTTTCTGTTCCGAACACTGCCGACAGGCTTTCGAACTCCGCAGGATCACCCGCCTGAAGTCCATTAGTAAATTGCGACTCGATGAGCTCAAAATATCAGGACTCGTTGGTAGCTCACCTGTGTTCCAGTACCATGAGCCTCCACTGCTGTGACACTCTGGGCGAGGATATTTGACTTGGACAATATCGATTGGAATAAGGCTTGTTGTGTTTTAGTATCCGGGTGAGAGATGCTTGTCGCGTTTCCGGACTGGTTGACGGCTGTCGCCTTGATGACTCCGAGTATGTTATCATGCTCAGCAATGGCATCGGATAACCGCTTCAGCACAAATATACCCCCGCCTTCGCCGCGGCAGTAACCGTCAGCGTCGACATCAAAAGGTCGGCATTGGCCGGTAGAACTGAGGAAATGTGCCCGAGCGAGACCTTTGTGCGTCTAGTGAGGCAGATAGATTTAAATAAGTCAGTGTTCGCTACGTCTACTTTATAGTGAGGACAGTACCAACAGCAGAACCGCATATTATATTGACTCCGCCGGCAAGTGCTGCGTTGCACTCTCCAGCGATCAATGCACGACATGCCTGATGAATCGCCACTAACGAGCTCGAGCACGCTGTATCGATAACAATAGACGGCCCCGAGAACCCGAAATGGTGCGAGATTCGACCACTTAAGAATGCCCGAAGGGTGCCCGAGTTATAGTAGACATCCGGCTCCTGGCGACCGATCCTCTCAGCATAGTCCTGGGTAGCGACGCCGATGTAGCAGCCGAACGTCTCACGCTGAAAGCATTTGGTGGCATCAGGCACATACCCCGCGTGCTGCAAAGCATGGAATGATATTTGCAGCAGGATACGTTGCTGAGGGTCCATTGATCTGGCCTCACGCGGCGAGATCTTGAACAAGGCGTTATCAAACGACCAAGGGTCTTTGATGAAACTACCAAATACAGTACCTGCCATGTGAATGTCTTCTTTCTCGTAGTTCCGTGTAGGAAAGCGGTCTTGTGGCATTGTGCTAGCCTGTGTATTCAAATCCCGTTTAAGACTGTCCCAGAAGTCTTCCAGGTTTGAACCATTGGGAAAGTCAAGTCCAGCCCCGATGATGGCAACATCCTGTTCCTTCTGACTATAATTGGAGCGGAGCTGGACGTCGAAACTTTCTTGTGAGGCATCTCGCTTCTGGTAATTCGTGCTTGCGGATGTCGGCAGCCAAGTAGACGGCATCAACACGTGCGGGCTCGGTCCGTAGGTAACGGTAACCCGTTCTTTACAGATCGGCTCAAGCGAACAGAGTACCTTGGCCCAGTTCACTGGTTTCACCAGCAAGATGTCTATTATCTCTCTAGGCAAATATCCGCATGACATGGTACGAGACAGCGGCGAGCCATCCCATGAGCTGAACACGGGGCATCGCAGGTCATCGAATGATGGCAATTTAATATCGCGAAATTGGAAATCTTCAAGTATAGTTCCAACAACGGGAATGAGAGCGTCCCCTCCATGGTAGAGAGTGTTGACACAGACAGGTCGAGCAATGCAATGAGAAGGAAGCCGAGACAGAAACTCTCTGAGCGTCGCCGGATGCCCACTGATACTCATATTCGACTCATGTATAACCGCCGCGACGTTTATTTTGAGTTCTGGTTTCTGTGCGAGTATATTCTTTAGTATTATAAATTTTCGGAGGGAAATATGAATCAGTCTATGTCGTCATACCCTGATCTCACTGTTGAAGCGCGAAAGCAGCGAAGTGGTTTCCGCGTTGCCAATACCGGTCAGATTGTAGGCCCAAGGGTCGTTCTCGTAGTCTTTGCTTTCAGTCAAATTACGAGAGTATTCCGACAGCACGTAGCCTATCCAAAATGCCGCCCGAAAAGCTTGAACTCCATTCTTCACGAACTCCTCAATCGTTGGCGAAGAAGCCACGACGATAGCAGGGAGCATCCCGCTACAGAAGCCGGCTGTGCTATATGTTTGGTTGAATGATTTCTCGAAGTCTCCGGGCGTGGAAGCCTCCGCTATGTAGCGAAGAAGCTGGAACAGGCAGAGAAAGGCGCCTTGTAACGCCGGATTGTTTTGGTAATGCTCAGGCGGCCGGACGAGCGAATCGGGCTGCCCAAAGTTAGACAATATACCGGCGGTATCTTCGACGCCGTCTCGGTATAACGACGAGGCGTCTTTGATGAGCCAGGCATGGCAGGTCTTTAGCAGGTTCTCAGCATGCGGGGATGATCGGGAATCGTGCTCGGCCACGAGAGTAGAACGAATGTTGAACAGGCCGGGCCAACCTTGGCCACCGAATATATGAACTGTTTGCATTTAGCCAGTATAGAACAGGTTTTTGATTACAACGTCATGATTTTGTTACCCCTGGCGCTTTTTAGAGCTATCACAGGTAGCCTACGGGACTTGAGAAGCATATATTTTAACTCCGGGTTATTTTAACAACGTGTTGTTAAGTTTAGGGAAGAGAATACGGTGTTACCATCTTAGGTTTATCACCTGACGCTGGTATGCTGGTGCTACTAGGCAACAAATAGCGCCGGTGGCTTCAGAGTAACAGTCCTTAAAAGATCTCATTGTGACTGTGGCAAATACCCTTGGCTGTACCGCAGCGTGTGCTCACGAGGCACAGTATATCACACAGCTAGTCGTGTGGAAAATGGTGAAACGGCAATCGCTTATTACGCAAAATAGTCGGAAGACTCATGGTTTCAACATAGCCCAGAGTCGGCAGGGTGGTCGGGCTGTCTGAATAGGAAGCTCTGGGAGACTTAGTCAAGAAAGAAACAGCGGATATGAATCGCAGAACCTTCCGTGTATCTTGCGCGAGAGCTTTTTGTGAGCTCAAAGGTTGTCTTCGCAGAAAGATGGCGGACAAATTTCAGCTCCGCTTCGTAGAGATGGGATATGTACTCAATTGGCAGTGAGTCTCGATATAGAGTGCTATCTGTGAAGTTCGGACATGCCGTGTATGGTGTAATCTGCGAACAATAAAAGTAGGCACAGACACACCAGGTCACTACGTATTATGTATTTATTCTTGCAGCATTAGCAAGAGGAGGTCCGCCATTGTTGATGAACCAATGAGCTAGTGACAGTTCTGAAACCACCACAAACAATGAAAGGTATTGGCGAGGTCAACAGTAAAGAGCATATAGATGTAAAATACCAGCGTTCCACCGCCCGTTACCAGGACGCATTTCCAACCAAACTCCCGGAAGTACCCCAAGATAAGTAGCAGGCCGACTTGAGCCATTGTCAGGGGTCATAATTACTACAGACTCTAGAGTGGATATAGTGGCTTTGGGTATATATAAGGGGGGTTTCCTCCCTTTAGATATTGGAAGGCTGGGGGCTAATTGACCAACCTTCACCTGTCCTGTGGTTATTGACCCCTTGTACCTACCTGCTATGTAACTGCTTCAAGGCTCTATTCACTCTGGAACTGATCCACCTAGCAGCCATAGAAATTACCTAGAGTAGAGACTTGGTACGATCTCTGAATAAGACAGCCAGACTTCGAACGCCGGCCTGCGCGTCGTCTTCTACATCGAGCTAGGCATGGACGGTATCATGTATGACGGCCCAACAGATGTTGGCCCCGTAGAATATCATACAGTATTAGCGCGGTCAGGCTCAGCTTTGTTCGCCCATCCAGGTACTGCCTGCTCCTGGAACTATTGCCCCCACGTACGCCCCGGTCATGTTCGGGATGAGCTGAGTACCAACTGCAACTGTACCCTGTAGGCCTAGACACCATGTAGGCAGGCGGTGTAACAACAAGATTATATAGACATTTGAGACCGAAAACAAAGGAGAATGTCTTGCAACTTAAAGATGATTATTTAGCAGCATAAATCACACGACGCGAGGCGGCATATTGCTGAAGCCAGCGACTTCACCGCCCACGCAATACGATATGTTAATGTCTACTACTGGCCTCCCCAACAGCTCAACGAGTGAGGCCGTCGTCTCTCAATCTCTACTTAACTGAGTTAGCTCATCCATTGCGTCTGCTCGGCTGCCTTTCAAAATACCCGAATATTCTCCCTCGTTAAGATATTATACACTTAGACCACCGCTGAATCGAAGTAAAGTAGATAGAAACTATGGCGCCCCAGCTACTAAGTGTCGTCGAGCTCACTGAGCAACTCAACGCCTTTCTGGATAAGTCTTGCAGTGTGGGGAAGCTTGCCGATGATGTGGCTCTGCGTAAGCTGAGCGAAGCTGCCCGTAAGGTCGGCCTTGCTACCGAAGCAACTGGTGACACCGTTCACAGAATCGCTCACTCGGTGCGTCTCCAACGATCGGCCACATGAATGATCGTTCCCAACTCGTTCGACAATGACTGACTATTTCTCAGTCTCTTCAAGTTCCGCTCGCTCAGATCGGTATTGATACGAAATTGTTCGAAGGCATGGCGAAAATGGGCAACTCCACTACTTCTGTCGCGACCCTAGCCAAGGATGCTAAGGTTGACCCTTCTTTGATGAGTATGGCCACTAGCGTCGGCGATATGGTGTCAAGATACTGAACAGCGCAAAAATAGAACGGCTCCTCCGATACTATCAGTCTATGGGCATGGTCGCTCAGCTAGGAGACGATGAGTATGCCCCCAACAACGTGACCAGGGCCATAGCTACACAGGGAGGAAAGTCTGGCATCAGCTATTAGTAAGTTCATCGGCAAAGACACCAAGTCAAGAAAACATCTGGTCGTACACTGGAATTGGCTAAACCTTTGCGCGACAGCCACCACATGATTAATCAAACCTTCGCTGCCTTCCCCGAGTTTCTGCGAAAGACCAACTACGTCGACCCTACGGATAACACCAACTGTCCATGGCATCTAGGCCACAACACTGATAAGTCGCCGTTCGAATGGTTGCAGATGCACCCCAACCTGATGGTGGACTACTTCCTCCCATGGATGGCGTCGCAGCGTGACGGCTTGCCAACATTCTTCGACGTCATTGATTTCGAGAAAGAGCTCGCTCAGGGAGTTGACGAGTCGACCGTCCTGTTTGTTGACATTGGCGGAGCGCAGGGTCACCAGTGTATCGCCTTCAAGGCTAAGCATCCGCACCTCAAAGGACGTGTCGTTCTTCAGGATCTTCCCGCCGTGATCGAATCCGTCAACGCGAACCGTCCTCCTGGGTTTGAAGGGGTTGAAACCCAAGTCTATGACGCCTTTAAGATTCTACAGCCTATCAAAGGTGAATATTAAGACTCTATCATACGAGATCACATGTACGGTCGCATGACTAATTCGGTATCAGGGGCCCGCGCGTATTACTTGCGCAACGTTCTCCACGATTTCCCTGACGCAGAATGCGTCAAGATGCTGCAGAGCATCAAGGCTGGGATGACGGATGAATCTGTCATTTTGATAGACGAGATGGCACTACCCGAGCGTGATGCGCCTTGGAGAGCGACCCAATTGGATATTTCGATGATTACTTGCCTCGCTGCCAGGGAGCGCTCTGAGCTTGACTGGCGCAACCTGTTCGACCAAGCAGGGTTGAAACTCCGCGACGTCTGGCAATATACCGAACAGTTGCGCGACTGTGTTATGGTAGCGGTCCCAAAGTAGCGACTCCCGCCCTACACCAAGTTGGGATGTCCTGTATGGTAGGTATGGTACAGTTAGGGCGTAAGGCAATTGTTGGCTAATTGAAGATGTGAGGGTTTGCTATGAGTCGCGCACCGATTCAACATCAACTCAGACAGCTGGCACGCTCACAATGTATTACGTATTTCAGAGAAACATGAAATTATTCACCGCTGTGATGCGAACCTGTACGATTGATTGGTCTCGTCAATTCACTGGGAAATGATGTGAGGGGAGTGATTACCTACTCATGGTGCTTACAGAGACAGAGAAACTTGGCCAATTCGTTTCGGCAATCGATAAGAAATCCCGGATACATTAACTTGATTTTCACAATGGCTGCGTTATTCATAATATAGGCGTACGGTACATCAATAAGTACTTAGTATTTTAACCCTACCTATTGCAATATGAAGTCCGCAATGGGAAAAAGTTGAACTTTCAATCTACTTACTCCGTACTTGTCATAACTCTACCCATAATATATTTCATTATATACCATTATCAGGCACACCAAAAGAAATACAAAATTGAATATCTTATTAAACAGTTTTTACAAGGTTTTAAAGCTAGCGTCATGGAGCATGTCTGCCTACGCACGAACCTCGGCATCCTCAGTTTGTCCAGTTAATAAGGGGGCCAAATCCCAGCACCCGCCAACTCTACGAACCGTCTCTCCAGGTTACACGCGTCAGTGCCTACATCTGCGGTATCTTCCACCATTACAGCGAGAAAACCAAGAGTGTATGTCGACTGTCTTACCGAGGCGGTGCGGGGTACCCATGAAACCCGCACTGAAGGGCATTGAAATAAAACTGCCCTGGTCGGCTCGCATATTTGGACACACCTCCCTTCCTTGTGCTACACGACCTTTTGCCATTAAACGATCAGACCTCAACGCGGGGTTTTGTAAGCTAATCCGATGTGCGACCTTTTTTGAAGACTACAGTATTCTTACTACTATCACATGAAAAGTCCCCGTTTCATGTGTGTAATACGACGAATGTAGCAGAACTAAAGTAGACTCACTAAGAGGTACGTTTCGGCTGCAAGACGCGACTGTTGGCGGTAAAATGCCGCATCCTATGCTCTCCTACGCCACACGCCGACCACCAACACGCATATAGGACAAAAGTCCCTTTGTAGCTTCGCCAGAGAGCATGGGGGGGGGATTAAATGTGGCGCACTAAACACGAGATATCTACAAAAATCGCATCCTCAACACCTTGAATGCAACTCAGTCACAAGGGGGGGCCCGGGGGGGCGGATTACAAAGCTATAAAGTCGGTGAAGCTAGATGAGGCTTATCATGTATCTTGACGAGGCTCGCGTTTGCATCCGTTAGTCCTTGGGCGGATCTAGTTCTCTGATGTGGTAGTATCCCGATCGAAGACTTCATCGGCCGTTTATCCACGGCCCGAGACTGGGCCGAAATGAAGCTAGAGTGTGCCATATGCACGAAAGAGGAGGGCTGTAATCCGTGACAGATAACTATACGGCGCATAGTTATGTATCAATCAATATTGCAACGTGCTGTTAGGCGCAGTGATGTTGTAGGATTGAAGATTATGAGACCATCAGGATCTAACGAAGTAGGGATACGAAATGTGTCGTATCGCTAGAAACCTTGGTATACTAATAGAATGGTGTCATTGTCGCGAACTGTACATTCATTCCCTTGTTTGTTGTACCTACAGACCACCCTCGTGGAAGTATCCGTACAACAGCAGTGTTGCCCAAGAAGGGAAGGAGCTGGCAGCTCTCATACAGCCTCACATCTGCAGAAGACCCTCCTAGTCGCTTTCCAAAGGTCGAATGGAGCTGCCAGTCATGGTAGCTGATAGCCCTCGACTCTCTAGTCGAGTCTGCGTCGTTGGTGGTGGTTTGGTCGGGCTCGCCGGCAGCATCTTATTACGCCACCAAGGGTTTGAAGTCACGGTACTTGAAAGGAATACGACGCTCGAGACGGTCAGTCACTTTACTCCTTCCAACCCAAGAACCGGATGAGCGGTGCATTAGTTGATATTTCAGTTCGAAGGCGGGCTATGGTATCCAACTACACCCCAATGGCGTGCGTGTGCTGCAGGACATGGGCATCTATGAGAGACTCATGACCAAATCGTCGAAAGGTCGCACTATAGTCCTCAGAGCATATGACACTGGCCGGGTAATGCACGAACAGGACCTCTCTGAGCTGGAGTCCAAGTATGGAACACCCGTATTAACGCTCCACCGGGCACATCTACTGGAGTGTCTTTATGAGACCGCGGTCAAAGAGGGTGTGCAGATACACATGGGTACCAGCGTCGAAGCTAGTAGTATAGATGTGGCAAGCGCGCAAGTGATCTCGCGCTCACATGCTGATGGTGGTTCCCATAGCTGGGCCATCGAAGCGGATGGCATCGGATCCGCCGTTCGAACGGCGATGGACGGACTTGAGACAGACATCAAACCCCACGGGCATGTCGTCAATAGGGTGGCCGTGGACAAAAGTGCGGTACGAGCCATCCCATCGCTGCGTCATTTTGTCGATGAGTCGAGCATCTGTCTCTGGATGGGCCCGGGGGGCATGTAGTCGTATATACTCTTCATGGCACGATGTATATTGCATACGTTCAGCCGTGGTCTTCTCATGCCCAAGATGCATTCTTTGGCTCTCAGAAAGTTGACCTTACCGAGCTTCGCGCCGCACTTTTTGAAAGGAGCGAGTCGGGCACGTGGGCAGGGCAAGTCGAAAAAGCGGTAGGCTCTGGCAGCTCGCTGATGGTGCCGCAAGGAACGAGCGGGACCAGGAGCTTTTGAGTTGTCAGCCACCTACTGTCGGCCATCCAAACTTGCTGGCCGATCCTTTCTTTCAGAACTGGTTGTGGGGGTTCGACGCTCGTAGGGCCGTCGATGAGGTCCGGTTAGCGGATAATCTGCAAACGAAGGAATGATTAGAGCTGAGAAGCGCGTAATGTTGCCAACTTGGCCGAATCTATACTCGATATCAATTGGGTGTCAAGGAATTGTAGAAGGTGAGCAGTCTCGTCATTGATTGCACAAATATGGAACCAAGTTATACCCCGACTAGTCGAAATGAAGATTGTCCCGAAGAAACATCGTAAGTTGGAAACGCAACTTTCTATATTTCGAGTTTTCTCTCAAGCCTGCTCTCAAGGGGAGGACCGTATGGGAAGTGGAGTACTTAGGGAGGTGGCTGATAGGGAGGGGGTTTAGCCACACAGTGGCTGTGACTAGCGAAAAGGAGATCATTATTGCCTTGTTTTTAACCAGCTGCGTTTCTGATAACACTACTTGTGCTTGCTTTGATAGTCAATACTCTAAGAAACGTATGCTGTGATCTATCTCTTATAGTAAAGACTGTACAATGAACTACTCTTGCCGAAGCCTAATTCATTGATAGTTCATTTCAGTAGATGTACTCAGCGCTTATGACAAATACAGCAAAAAACCCAACTTCTCTTAATAGTCGTCGAGCTTTTCAGATCTCTATTATAAGAAAATAATTTTTGGCTTAAGGGAATTCTCTTGTTTGTATTTCCTTTGTTTATAGTGTAAAACTTGAGAGGCGCAGCTGACTTCTGTGTCACCATCTCGAAGACCGGTCGAATCGAGATCCCCATTGTACTACCACGGAACGATCGTCCCGTCGTACCCGTACGACCTGTTCTCCCACCCTTCCACGTAAACCTTCGGCATTTTACCATTATATTTCTGACCCGGTGTGAAGATAATGTCCAACGACGCCTTGGCACCCTGCTCCGGGGTCAAGTCGGCCATATCACCGCCTCCCAAGTCGGTTTTTAACCACTTAAGTCACGCAATTTAAATCAGCGATTATGGATTAGTGAAGACGGGTTTGAGAAAGGGGGAATAAGCGTAGATAGAGGAAATTAAGCATCACTAAGTAAAGGACACCTACCCCAGGAGAAAGTGCAAAGAACGAAAAGCCTTCTTTCTCATATTCGAGAGCGTACTGGACAGTAAGCGCGTTCATGGCGGCTTTCGAAACCTTATAAGAAGGAGCAGGTACGTGTTGGGCTGCCGAAGCTATGGTGATCGACGCTAGAGAAGTTGATCTGGAATCATTAGAATGTGGCAAGAAATGAGAGCTTTGGCGTTTCCGTCTTACATGTTCACGACTTTCTTGAGGTTTCCCTTCTGCAGTAGAGGAAGGAAAGCACGAGTAACCCAATGGACGCCAAGGACGTTGATAGTAAAGTGATCTTGGAGATCGTCCCTAGACGACGTCAGGTAAAAATTCTAAGTAAGTAGCTGGAACTCACATTGATTTGATGCCATCTGCAACATAACTACAGACTCCAGCATTGTTGATCAGAACGTCCAGGCCCTTGCCCTCCAATTTAGCCTCGACTCTCGCTGCTACTTGATGAACAGACTTTTCATCGGTTACGTCTAATTTAAGGACTACAACCTGGTTGGGATACGCTCTGACGAGGTCATCTAAGGCCGCAGAGACACCCCGTGCAGTTGCGAAGACTTTGCTGACAGTCGTAGATGGCATAGAAACGAGCTGGCGAGCGAGTGCTAAGCCCAAGCCTCTTGAAGCCCCAGTAATCAGTACCGTCGACATTGTAACTGGATATTTGCTGGTTTAGCTTGGTTGGAAATGATATGTCTAGTTATTGAAACGTAGATTTAATTTGAAGTCAGAATGAAGCAAGGACGGAGATAATTGACAATATTTATATATAAGAGAAATACCTACGTGCTATATTACAAGTTATCGGATTTGCCTAGGTCGGCTTTTAGGGGTTTGGACGAGACAGTCACTCCCTGTCACCAACTTCACGATATCCCTAGATTGTAGCAGGTACCAATACTTCCTCTAACCTAGTATATTTGTTACTTATGAATGTACCCCAGGTACTAAGTAGGTACGGTAGCTAACAAAGACGATACTTTTTCATCGCATTTTGGTATCCTTCCGTGCTGACAAATTTTGCTTACAGCAGTCTAAAGTCCGATGGCCGAGCATCCCAACAACTAACAACTGTTTCAGCACTGTATCATTAGCGCTTGCTTTAGTACGATAAGTCTTTCTACGTGCAAATATATGGCTAGATCAATATAAGTGAAATAGCATGGAGTGTAAATTAGCTCCGACAGAAAATATTGAAATCACAAAGTTCAAATTACAATACTAGGTACCAAGCTCGCTCCTTATTATTGAACAGAAATGTAGCACTATACTATAACACTACTTGTCAGAAGCCTTAGTATATCGGTTACATGAATTCTTGTTGTCGCACGAAGAAGGCTAAACTTCTTCGTTATCTAAGTAGGCTGCAACTATATAAACTCTAGGTCCTTTGTCTCCTAAGATCGTGACATTACAAAAGGTAGAACGATGTTAAATTGGGAAATTGACTACCTGTACCTACTATATATGGTACCTTGACGCTCCTGATAGTATTTTCTCAGATCTATACTTGCCATGCTAAACTGTTTAATATGAGACCTAAAGAAGTCCTGGTTTGTAAACGTGATTGATAGAACTGGAGTTTCACCGTTTGAACAAAACATGCGAAAGGGCTATTGCCGGGAAGGGGAATGAATAGAATAAATCCTATGATTATAGATATATTTTACATCATAATCGTGCTTCTCCTATCGAACATTATTTGGGCCCAAGCTTTTGTTCTAGCACTGTATCATTAAGTTAAACATAAACTCTAAAGCCTCTTCCTGATTTTCAGCATTTGCATCGTCGTTGATGTTCCATTATGAATCACAGAACTCTTCATATAAGGGCTAACTCCGAGCTACGTGATTTGAACACGGATAATATATACTGCCAAGGTATAATACGCCGACGGAACAATGATTTCCCCTTTCGTACAATCGTAACTTCGATTATGAGAGATGTCATACATCTAAGCAACAAATTTCATCTAGCTTCAAAAATAATTCTAAAAAGAGTTCAAGGACGCTCTTGTTGGTGTTAGGAATCAACTATAGGGGTAAACTAAAACTTCATTATTGTGCAATGGTTTTCAAAGACTCTGACTGCTCTTGCGTAACAATCCGAACTTCCTTTGTGTCAAATCGTAACAGTTAGGAAGCATCACTGACCAAATCTATACCGAACTACTGATCCTTTATTTCACTCTAATAAGCCACCACCATATACTCGGCACTAGTCGAAGCAAGGTTCACAGAATCCGGCACTTAGACCGAACACTTACATACCTAGCCCAGAGCCTAAAGGACCTGGACCTGAAGCAAGCCATATAATCAAGAATAGTTCCTCCACCTATTACCCGGGGAGGCACCCAGACAAGCCTCCCCGTGGCTCAGTGGTAGAGTCTCACCCTGTGAAAGATGATTAGTCACCCAGTCGACCTCAATGTGAACCTACACCGAGGGTTCAAACCCCGAGCTGAGCGTACGACCTTTGGAGGGGGACTCTATGAGTCCTCGGTGGGAAGCGGTGGGCCTCCAAAGAGAAAAAAAAGAAAAGAAAGAAAGAAAAAAAAAGAAAAAAGAAGAAAAGAAAAAACACAGTGAAAAAAAAAAAAAAAAAAAAAAAACTCGGAAACATGGAGGGGGGAACTTCGTGAGTCCTCGGGTATGTGGTGGGCCTCCAATAACAACCCTTTTTTTTTCTTTTTTTAAAAAAGATTTCATTTCCACCAATGACCAAACGAGTATGTAAATGCATAAGCTCGCCGTGAGATTTAAGATGCACTGAATGTTGATGAGGTCAAACTAACAAAGCAACTTGTAACAGCTAGCTAAACAGACTATTGTATCCAACATAATTTCATTTTCAGTTTGTCAAGTCTAATTCATTCCTAGATAGGAACGCAGAGAGTAGTCAATTGAAGAGGGGACAGTACTTCATTACGAGTTTGAGTTATTGGCGGAAAAATCACCGTATGTGCATGTATTCCTAGAGTAAACCCACGCGTCGAGTTCAATGATGATAAATATCTACAGTTCAACCCTCAAACAGCTCGGCAACAAGACCAGACCAGACCAAACCGACCACCACTCTAATAACCCCCAATTGACATGCAAATACCATCCCATGAAGCCTTTAATAACCCCCTCCATGATAACCCTCCTCGTAAATCCCGTTAATGCCTAGGCTGAGCATACACCTCAAACCAAAAAGGTCCAAAAGCTAGGATACACGAACTCCTCCTCGAAGATGCGCCGGACCTGTTCGAGCACGAACTTCTCGACCTTGCCTACATTCTTCAGGCTCTGCTTCGATCCCTCGCGCTGCCCGATCTCGCTCTCTACTCGTATCTCCTGCAACAAGCCCCCCATCCTCCCTTTCCCTTTCCCCTTAGGTCCAGGCGAGTTATGCATCGTCCGGTCCTCGCTGCCCCTAGCTTCATGCCCAGGACGCGCCGCCGCAGGAATCGCATCTTCATCATTTCCATTTTCATTTTCGATTTCATCGTCTTCCCCGACGGCAGCGATGGCATCCTCGGGGCTGAGGAAGCAGAAGTGTACCCGCTTTCGGATATACGCGATCACCCCCACGCCATCGAACGTCAACCCTGTGATGTTGAGCTTGAGCGGGATCCCCACGAAGCTCGGCATCGGGTAGTCCAACAAGATCATGGCCGTCAGCTCCAGGCGCACGTCGCCCGCGTACCGGATGCGGAAGACGGCCTGCATATCGTCGGGCCGCGGTTCCTGACGGCCCCGAGAATCTGCGCCGTTTGCATCGTCGTCATCTTCATCGTCGTCTTCGTCTTCTACTGCCACTGTTGCTTTGGACCGGGCGTAGGCCTGCGACGTCGCGCTGGCGTAATCCGCGCCACCATCAAAAACCGAGCCCGTCGCGAGCGGACTCGCGCCCGGACGCTCGCGGGTGGGCGGGCGCGATGCCACTGCCGACGGCGTCGGTGAGAGAGTCGAGACACTGTGTTTTGATCGTAGCGATTGCGCTGGCACCGTCAGTGAATTCGGGTAGTTCTCAACGGATATGGACCCCTGCGACAGATGTCTGCTGTGGCCTGAGTTCGAGCGCGAGATATAGTGATGGCTCGGCGGCGGCGCCTGCGAGTGTGTCGTGGCGTCGAGCCAGCCGCTCAGATGCTGCGCCCCGGCGACCGCGGCTAATGGTGTCTGGGCGCCTGACCAGCCGGGTCCCAGCTTGGATTGGAAATAGTGCATCTTCGACGGACCGCCAGGCATCCCAGGTGCTGAGACGCCCAGACCGTAAAACGGACTGGCTAGATCTGGTGCCCCGGGCGCATTCCTGAGACCAGCACTGTGCACGTGCGGCGGGAAGAAGCCCTCGCCAAACGGCGTGGCGGTACCGCTTGCCCCGACAGCAGCCCTGCCCGTGGGGTCGCCGGCGGCGGCGGCGTCCCTGGCGCGCTGCTCAGCTCTACGACGTCGCTCAGCAGTGCGAATGGCATCGGGCACGCCCTCGTCGTCACCCTCATCACCGTCGACGTCATCCTCGTCGTCGGGCTCGTAGTCCTCCTCGTAGAAGTCCGGCAGCGGATTACAGATGTCCTTGAGCACGACCGAGGGCGGGATGTTCCCGAAGGCGAACTCGTGCACGGTGACGGACTTGATGAAGCGCGGCAGCGGCACGGCCTGGAACTTGACGTGGATGAAGTCCCGGATGCGATCGGCCAGGTCGGCACCGTCGGGCCCACCCGTTAGCGTTTCCCAGTTCAGCTCTATCGACATGTTGGCTTCATTTTATTTTTCTTCGTTTGAGAGGGAGAATGAGGGGAGGATAGATGCTGAATCGAGGTTTCAAGCACTGGTTTGGTTTATCTGCAAGTTTATGCATGTGTGTTTAGATTGTTTCCAAGCTCGTCATTCAAAGTTGCTGTTGATGTTGCGTGGAGGCCCGCCATTCCAGCGCAGCTTCCCTAGAAGGTACCTAAGCTTGCTAAAGTTTAAGTGGGGGCTGTATCCTTTACAGTCCGATGCAAACCGCTTGATCCCTTATGATAGTGGTGTACACATTATCACGATACATTGCACTATTATACTAATTGACAAAATCTAAACTGAATCAAAAAGAGTGTCTCTTAAAAGACAGAATCAATTCCTATGGGTATCTTTTTAATATTATATAGAGAATGTAAGCGTGTACCATGAATAAACATAACTCGCGCCCAGTCTGTCACAGCGCGCTTCAATAGACTAACTGCCAAAACCCGTCCCATGCTGTTCGCTGTTGCTAATCCTCGTTTTACGTCACAACATGGCTAATTCTTAGACACCATTCTCGTTTACAGCCCCATCTTCGCCGGTAGCATTAGGATCGCTGCGCTGCCGACCTAATGCAGATGGTGAGTTGAATTGATGCCAGCAGTTCGGTGCCTGTAAGATGTATCTGCGACGGTTTTAGTATTCCCTTTTGCATCCATCAAGGGCCGAGGATCGCTTACCTTGCCATAGCCTCTCGAAAGCGTGACTTGTACTCCTTTGGGCTCGTAACAGTCGGCCTGTTTCGACCACCACCAGCAAATCCACGATCCTTGATCCAGCTTTCAAGCTTTTTATCCCACGTATACGTGCGGATGCAGTCGATGATGCCCACTACGAGCTCCTTTCTCACTTCATCGACGGCGATCATTAGCGAATAGTCCATGACATCCTGCCGTGCTAAGAAGAGCGTGTCGTTAAAGACTGACGCTCGAAGAAGCCTCTTCGAGTGCTCTCGGGCAAACAGTGGTGATTCATAAATATACTCGACCATATTCTCGTCGAGGAGAACCTCGTTCTGTTCACCAGTTGATTGGATTTTTCGATTCCTCATCGAGCCCTTGAGATCAAAGATGCGCGTCGGTGCCCGATCGTAGAACAAGTTCTCCATTAGCAGCAGGTCAAGCTTGATCTCCGTATTGGTCACCGGGTTCTTGATGACCACTTGAAAGAAGCCAAGCATCTTGGCAATTACCGAGGGTAATTCATGGAAGAGTGCTTCTGCCATTATGCTAAAGTACGCCGGTGCGAACTTTAAAAACGCTTGGGTTTCGATTTGCGATAGTGACTAACATGGGATTAGGTTACAGGTCGGTTGTGGATTGCATGTGCGTGACTAACCTTCATCACTAGACGATCATCTTGCGTCTTGAGAAATACTGATTTTGTCTTGCCGCCTTTCGAGTCCCATGGCACACACCGGGACAGTGATTCAACTATTCGATCCGCAACTCCACACTTGCGTCGAAGCGCGTCGAACTGCTCGGCATAGAATATTTTTACGAGCATCTTGGCCGATCCTTCCGAAAATTGATATTTGAAATGGCTGCTGGAGTTGTGAATTAGGCTCGTTTCCAGGTATTCTTCCGTCACGGGCGCGTCAAAATCTGAGGCTTTATCACTAATCTCCTCCACGTCTGATGAGGACGAGTGACTGCTCTGGCCAGGCTTTCGCCGATGGAACCGATGAAGCTTGCTTTTGTAATCCTCACTACTGAGAGCAAAAGCTATAACGGAACTTGGTTCATATTCCCGAACAATTATATCAGAATCTATGAAAATGTGATCAGAGGCATTAAGGGGGTAATCCAAAGAGGGCCATTGGCTTGCTGATCGTTCATTCCAGAAATTGGAGAGCGCCTTCATAAAGTTCATCTTGTCATGTTTAGGAAGCTCGAGGGGGATTTCAGTATTCGAGTCAAGAGATTCGGCAATCTCCTCAAGAGTGCTACCATCAATAATGGAATTCTCAGTATCGCTATCGCCTTGTTCGTCGTCTGTGGGGCCAAGGCTAGTATTCTGAGTCAGATCATCCACTTCAGCCTCCGTGATTTCCTCGTTACGTTGAGCAGCTTCGGAAGATGGCTTAGTGGTCGCGGCTGCCTCTTGTTGCACACCAGTTTCTTCTACAATGGGCGAGCTTGGTTTTGTAGTGATTGGTGTCTTCAGTTCGGCAAAATCCTTCGCTGCTGTTTGATCGTCTTCTACTGGAAGGTGCTCATTAACCGCGTCGGCAACATCCTGATAAACTTCAACGGTAGCTCTAGTCTTGGAATGCTGAAGAAACGGTCGAGAATGGGACATATTTGCAGCCCGCTTTTTCCTGTCCTTCTCGCGCTCCTTTTCGAACTCACGGCTCAGTTGTTCAAAGTGTTTGCGGATAGTGGAAACTCGAGAGTCCCTCATCCCCACAAATCGCGGGATGGAGGACTGGTTACCCTTGCGGTTTTGCTTGGAGCCGAAGAGCTTCTTTTCGGTTTTAATCGAGTCACCGGTGAAAGACTTGCGAAGTTCATTCCCAGTGGGTACATCCGTGAAGGCCATCTTATCCTTGTCCTTAGCTATGACAACTGGTTTCTTACTCATTGCAGAACTAACACGATGCAATGTCGGCAAGCCACTCGCTGGCGTTGAAATGGCACGGACCATAGGCGGCGACATGTTCGATCCCATCCTACGGGAAGAGCCATGTTCTGTAACCACCTTTGAAGGGGTCGCGGCGGCGCTTGGCTGTGCGCCATTTTTACTGACTGCAAGACTGGCATTTTCAAGTACAGCAGTTTGTTGCTTGCGGCGCAATTGTTCAACTTGTTCTGCTACTGACATCTGCGGGGCCTTGGTAATTGGGCTTAAAGGGGGAAGCTTGGGAGTTATAGGTGCCTCGGGTGTCTCGCCGGCTGGTATAGGTGCTGGGGTGGTTGGGATGTCCTTTTGAGCTTGATCGAGAGAAAGCGTTTTCTGTGCCGGTGATTTGGGGGTGGCCAAGTCTAATGGTTCTATCCTCTCAAGAGTAATGCCTGGTGTAGACGCAAGAGTAGCCTCCTGAGGCGTGATAACTCGACTTAGCTTTGTATCGGCCTCGTCCGGTTGATTACTGTCGGGACTAGGATCTGGTTGCTGAGTAGCTTCTTTGGAACTTCCATCTGGAATGGTTTGCTGACTAGTCTTCGGCAGTTCAGTCATCTCGGTAGCAGCGTCACTTGTAGGAATCGATTCCTTCGATTCGTCTGAGAACATTTTGCGCAATTGAATCATAGTAAGCCTTCTTATATCTTTGTCAGAAGGGAGGAAGTCAGCTTCAAACTTGGCGAAGACGGCGTCCCACTCAGTTATTTTGACCAACATCTCGCGGAGAACAATGTTGAAGGGAATGACCTCATAATATCTCGAACTCATGTATTTCTCCTGCAACTTGCGAATTACAGACGTGTGTTCGTCTTGGATCTTCTTGCTCAATCGCTCGATCTCAGCCTTACAAGACTCGGCCTTTTCTGGGACAATGTTATCCAACCGGATGGCCTTGAGCCGAGCTTTCACAGAAGCAGTGAATCGTGCCCATCTGTCCTGGCAGTGAGTGAAGATTTCATTCTTCATATTCAGATCATGTTCAACTTTCCATGTGATTCTGGCGCGAGGTACGATAATCTCAAGCAGATCAATCGGGTCGTAGTGTACCCGAACGATCTTATCCTCTAGACCAAAATAGCGAATGTGATCTCGGTGGTGGTCATGAGGACAACTCCAGCCGCCCAGACTTTCATCTCTGACCAGGTGGGTGCCCCGACTCCAAAATGACAGCTCGAGGTATTTACCGAACGAATATTTCCAGGTGGATGGAGACATCTCCATCTCACGGGTCTCTCGTTTACAGAGTTTGCAATAGCTCCACATCATGATGCTATCTCGGGATGCGCCGTTCACCTCAATTTCGATGAAAAACGTAATACGTGCTTCGCCATGGACGTAAGTTCTATGATGTTCGTACATTTTGCGATCACAGCCGTTAGACTTGCATGTCGACTCAGCGCCGTCGCACACGTCTTCGATATATTGCCCGAGTGTGCAGTCCGGATCCATATGGTTATCATGGTCCGTGTGGTCGTCGTAAAAGCCCAGAGCAATAAGCTGCGGCTCTACGCAAGGGATTTTAGTTTCTGTGCAGATCACAGAATGTAGTACCACAATATTTTGATGAGCATAGGGATTGAAAAGATCCAGGTTACCTTGGATGTAATTTTCCCATGACCTCGTCTGCGTTTGATAATTATACAGAGCTTTGTCATATTCGGCATCGTGAACAGCATGCAACACCTCCATGATGTGTCGAGGGGCCTTTTGGCTCGTTTGATGCACCATTTCTGGTTTGATCAGCTGAAACTTTTGAGATTTTGGCTTTTCTTCATCGCCGCGCTCCTCAATTATATCCTGGTCACGCAGACGTTTTAGGCGCACCAACCTGCGTTCTTGTTCCCGAGCATTCATTAAAAGATAAGGTTGAGCAAATTTGACGAAAGGCGAAGCGGAAAGGACTTTAGTTTCGTATTTCGCAACCATGTCACTATAGAAGGTTGGCATTGGAACGTCTTCAGCAACTAGGCTGTCATGGGAAGCATGCGCATGACTTTCGTGGAGCGAAACCAGTCTGCGCTCCGGGGCGTCAGGTTGTGAAGACTGGCTCTCGGTTCCGCCTTCGGTGTTTTCAGTAGGATTACATGATATACCGTCACTAGCCTGGCTTGCCATGATATCCTCTGAAGTTATTACCGATGCTGTTTGTGATTCTGATACGTCTGTCTCCTTCGTTCCTATGGCTGCATTGTTCTCGTCAGAAGGTTGCTGGGTCGAGTTTCTGCTCAAGTCTTCTGTGGTAGGGAGCTGGATCAGCGAGTCGCGCATCAAGGACGATTCGAGTTTCAAGTTGTAGACGACGTATACCATAAATTCGGTAATATGCTTCAATTTCCCGAGTATTGATGTTTGTGCACCCCTGAGGGCGATTGTGCAGCCTAGTTCCTCTTGGTTACTGGAGAGAAATATGTATGTCTTTTTGCGTCCAGGAATTTCCTCATTGACGAATGTTTTGACCTCAAAACCTGTACTTTTTCCAGTCTGAAATTGGTTCGGAGGAAGTGCCAACATATCCACGGACGAGATGATTTCCGTTTCTAGGCACCTCGATACCGCAGAGAGAACAGATGGCTTGACATTATACGCAACTGCAATGTTCGCCTCAGAAAGAAACTGTAATGCAAGACCAGATACGCTTTTCTCTGTGAGCAGTAGCTGCGGCCGTAACGCAATTATCCTGTTCACCAGTTGCTTGAGGAACTCCTTTTCTTGTTCGATGACTGGCTGCAAACTCATATAATGATGCTGATATCGTTGGTATTCAATTGGGAATGATACTATGACAACTCGCGGGTTGGACATCCGGCGAGGCATGTTTTTCAAAGCCAGCTTTTTTGTGAATATGACGCCAGGGACGTAGGTGGTATCGCTCGGCCGTCCGCCGGGGATTTTTTTCAGCTTCACATAATGCCGAATATCAATGTCGTCTCCACGATGTATATCCGGATCTACGCACGAAGTACACTTGAGGAGAATGGGAACCAATGCCTTCTCCCAAGCAGCTACGTTGTGAATTCCAGAATCACCCAGGAGTTGACGCAGGAGTTTGCGAACATGCATCATACTCGCAGGATTGAGTTCTAGACGTGGCTCTTTGTCTCCCGTCATGGAGGAGCTTCGAGTTAAACGGGCCGCATTGGGAATCCCAGCAGAGTCGAAGTATGGTAGGGTTTCATTCGATCCAGATGGGCCCTTCACGGTTGCAGTTCTTGGCCGAGGCGAGCGCATGAGGTACACTTGTGGCCCGCTGGTGGTACTCAAATTCCTGCGTCTGGAAGACCGCGGGTGATATTCATCTGCGCCGCGGCTGGTATAACTAAACCCGCTTATACTCTTCTCAGCCAATGCTCTGTTGCGAATTCTCCGTCCGACACCAAGATATGGACCAAAATTGGACTTTTCATGATCCAGGTTCACCGAATGATTTTCGCTCCCGGAAATTGTTCCCATGATGCCCATCTGCTCATCTTCACTTGATTCATCAGACATGTATTGAGCAAGATCAGGGTCGATAACATTGTCATCATGAAAGGCTGAGAGCCCAGTTTTTTTTGCCGCCTCTTCACTTGCCGACTTCCGAAAAGGGGCTCTTTCATCGACTGTAGGCTTCAGGCGATTCCACAGATTATGCTTTGAGTGTTGGCGCCTATGGCCAGAGGACTGTGGCCGCCCAGAGTTTATCGAGCGCAAGGACCTGGAAGAGCTTGGTCTACTCAGCTGGGGGGTATCAATTTCCAGAACTGCAGAATTGCGATTAGAGGATTCACCAATTCGCTTTGTTGCAGGAATAGCCATCATAGGAGTAGTCATGGATCTACTGTCGTCATTGTTGTCATCGGTTCGCTCTGAGCTTACCTCGTCACGGCTATGCTTCGCAGGAGCAGAAGGAACGACAATTTTGGGATTGTTTGGCCGGAAAAACCCAGGAAGATACGCATCATCGGCGGACTCGTCCGAAAGGTTACCATCTTGTCTCTGGAGAATGATACTCAGGCAGGTTTTGCAAACACGTAGGGTGCCTTGCACTCCAAATCGCTGGCCTGAGATGGTAGACGTACAACTACTGTCAAAAATACAGCCGCATGTCCTACAGTGATGTTTACGGCGGAAAGCGGTGAACGGCGAGCCGCACAAAAAGCATTCTTTGCAGGTTTCATCGGCCATCCAAAACTGTTTGCTTAACACCTGTTTGCGCATCGACTCGAGCTTCGCGCTTACAATTTCGGGTGCACCTTCGTCGACTGTTGTTCCCGGAATCCTGTAATCCCCAGATTTCATTCGCTCCTTCCGATTTGCCTGATTAAACGATTCATGATAGACACTGTTATGAGCAGAAGTATTCACAGGGCTAGCTTCTGCTGTTCCTCGTGAATAGGACGAGGATCTTGAGTGGCTATCTGATACTTGTGAACGATTGATGCGGTCAATTACTGCTGGTCTTCGTGTGATAGATCTGGCGGTTGGTCTAGTTTGTGTGCCTAGCAAACTCGGCTCGGATGATGTTGCCTGTGGAAGAGAAGCCTTGGGAGCAGGCTTTAGTGGCTTGACAGGACTAGTCGGTAGATCCAGGCTACCATCTATGCTGTAGGTGTCGTCACGACGGGAGCGGCTGGAGACTGAAGCCTTATCTAACTGCGACAGGCCCGTAGACTCACCATATGTAGGGGACATTCCTGGTGATTCTTCATTTGGCCTAGTGATACTGATTCCGCGGCTACTTCGAGTGGACCCTTCGTCAGTCTGAGAAGAGGCCGGGCGTGATGCATCTTGAAAGACACTGACGTTACTAACGTTTGCGGTTGGGACAGCCAGTGTGGATTTGATCATGTGAGGAATACTCTGACGACTAGAAGAAGCAGACTTTGAAGAGGCCACACTCGGGAGGTTGGTAACAGACGATGCTTTTGAGGGCAGGTGTTGTGTTTGTTTCTCATTCATCAGGCCACCCGAAGAAATCGCGTTGCTGGGTTCCAGGTGATCCGAGGCGGATGATTGGAAAGTATTGTCCGTAACGCTAGAGTCTACTCGTGGTAACGAAGGTGCGCCATTCTTGGCGGATATCGGGTTCTTCCTGGTAGCAAGATCTGCAGGAGCAAGTTCCGGATTTTCTGATGCTGTCACAATCACAGGCTTAGGCTTGTCCTTGTCCTTGGCGCTGACCCCCACAACCTCCTTGAATCTTGAATACAGCCCGCTGAAGCCATTCTGAACGAAATCACCAGTGAAGCCCTTATTCTCGATATTGTCGAGAGTATCGGGTGGTGGGGCAAGATCGTTGAAGGTAGTTAGCACGCCCTTCTCCTTGGACGAGGTGTGGATCTTGTCGAGTGCTTGGGCAAGGTGTTCTCTGTCGACCTGGGGCACGGCAGCGATAGAAGACGTCGCCGACGGACGGCGGGACCTGACACTGGGGGGGAGGCCGCTCGGCGGTGACATGGGCGAGGGGAGAGGCTTCTTGGCCGACATAGCTGCAGCAGCCGGCGAAGACGACTCCGGTCTGCCCGAGCGAGGAATCGACGAGGTAAAACGGGTACCGGGATCGAAAGTGCGATGACGGGCTCACGGAGTTTCGATTCATAAGTACGGCGGCGTCATGTTCGGTAGTACTGCATAGTATTTCATAGGGGAAACATGCGTGCCAGATGGTATAACTGGTATTGGCATATCTGACCTGGGTACAGCTTCGGCGGCGAGTGGCTACAACATGCTTTCTGGCAGTGCGAGGGGCGATTACTTGTTTAGGAGAATTGGACTAACGAGGCGAACTGTCAGAACGAAGAAGCAACAAAACGCGGCAGCTTCTGCCTGGGTAGCATTCAATCAACAGTTTAAGCAGATGGAGCCTACTTGATCAAGGAACGGAACATGGCCAAACCACAGGACCCGGGAGTCGGCAAAGACGCCTATCCCTGGAGACGGGCCGAGAGGGTATAAATAGAGCGGGAAAGGGATATAAAGGAGAGGAAGAAGTAGACGAATGGTATTTGTGTGTCTTAGAATCTACCTAGGTAGGTACCTAACTGAGATAGGCACTAAGAGGCACGCTGCAGTCCCGTAAGTGTTGGTGAGTGTGTAGGTAGGTAGGTAGGTGTCTCGGGTGTGTCTTGTGAGAAGGTGGTGCTCAGGGAGCAGGCATTGGTGACGCAGTGGGTGGAGTTCCATACCTTAGTGCAGGTGCAGCTAGCCTGCCAGAGTGGGTGTGCCTGACTGGAGAGCACCCGCGCCCGCATTCCATGTAAGCCCACCTGCACCCAGTTCCTACGACACGTGATTTCGCATTCTTCCCTGCCCCGCATTCAGCCTTCTTCGCGTCTCATACGCGCGTATGTCTACACTACTGTATAACCACAATCCACCGGTACTTACACACATCGTGGCCTGATATACTACTGTCTGTTTGCATTGTGTAACTACGCCATTCGACAATGTCTTATCGGATAGTTGCTCGGTGTTGATTAAAGAGACTTGGTCTTGGGCCTGTCGCGTATGTACGACAAGCCACGTCTTAACGGACAGAGTGTCATGTTACGAACCAATCGACTTGTGGTCGGCCCTCACGCAGAATAGCGCCAAGTATGGCAGGCAACTCACAACCGGCTCCGAATGTCACTTCGCCAACACCAGATTCGTCTCCTTCGGATACTCTGGGTGAGACAAAGATTCGGCGCTCACTTGTCAAGATTCCCAGCACTCAGAAGGAGCTCTTGACTGGATATGAATCATGGGCAACTTTCCTGAGCCGACGGCCCAATGGTTTTATCAATGTGCCACCTGAGGTACTGGATATTGTGAAAGCCGCATATACCCGGCACAAGAAACCAGTGGAACTAAATCACGCCGTTGAGTCGTCAGGACACGCCGGAAACAATGGGGATGCTCCTGAGCCATCCGGTAGCCAGTCATCACCGCTGCCTCGTGTTCAGGAGAACGACGATGCTGGCGGCGACGATAACGAGAATGCCGATGATCAGCTCTCATGGTCGGCAAGTCCTGAGCCCCAGCGCAGATCACTGAGATTTGACAGCCAAGAACCAAGTCAAGAACAAAGCCAACCTTTTATGACACAACTTCCCCAGGAATCCCCACCACAGCCCACTATCATGACCTCGCTACTGGAACATTCCAAACTGCCCGATTTCCCACAGAGCAGCCAGGGACCTGAAGATGAACTTGAGGTTGAAGTACCAGCTGCGCTTACTTACAACCTTATGCCCATTAACAAATCGGCTCTGCCAATGCGAGCAACGCCTCCCTCAGCCCAAGTTGTGCCTTGCACATTTGAACAATCCACACAGAGCGGCTCCACTGATACATCAAAAAACTTAGATCCGCAACCAAAGCCCAAAACCAAAAATCACATTTATAATCGTGTGCCCGAGCTATACCGCGGACCTAAAACAGGCACCATCTCATCACATTTACGTACCAATGCAGACCCGAATAAAGCTGTAGCTGTTCCAGTTGACAATGCCAATGCGGAGAGTTCTTTATCCACGAATGATGCATCATCTTCCATTATTCCGTCTACGACAAACAAGATCGAAAAACATAAGAGGATTTCAGATGTCAAACCAGGGAAAAGGTTAACATATAGCGGCCCTATTTCTGATAATCTCAATAGCTCTTCAGGTCTAGAATCATCCTCTCCCGCAAAAATGGCGTCTGTGCCACCTCGTGATCCTCGCTCTCCCCAGGAACTCGTCTCAACCGCCCACAATATCGCTCAGCCAACCGTAGCATCAAAGAGCTGGGAGGCTCCATTCGCCCACTACACAGTTACGTATCCAGACTACGATGGAACCATACATGACTTCATCATGGCATGTATATATATTCAACTGCAGCATCGCAGGATCCGAACATCCCTGCATGACGACTTCATCAGAGCTTGGGTCGCAGGATACCTGCCTTACGTCAAAGACTGCGACGGAGCACACCCTCCCCGCAAGGCGCTGAGGGCTATTGATTGGTATAACCAGATTGACGAGGACCCTTTATTCACATCCCGGGTCGTGACGCGCCAAAATCTCGAATCAATCATCAATTTCTACCCGGCCGAGCTCGAAACGGCGCGAATTGCTTTAGGCATGTTTTCTAGTCAGGCCTCAAGTGAACAATCGATTTCGAATGGTCTGGAAGTATCATATGCTCAGCAGAGCCATATACAACAGCCAAGTAGAAACGAACCGATACGGAAAACAGTAGAGGCACCAGTGACAGAGAATGAGACATCCAAGCTAGCAGCAGCTCCAAAGCCAAAATTGTCACCTCATGCAATCGATCAACAAATACCAGCCCATAAATCATTCGGCGGGGTAAATACCCGACCGGCGCAGCATAAGGGCCTAACTCGCTCCCTTTCAGAGTCGACCATGCACAGGAAGAGACTTGCAACGAACGATCTCCGCTCCGAAGGGACGAAGCGAATTTCATTAGGCCTCACGCCAGACACCCGTGGTAAGCTTGGGTCTGACTCTGGCAGCACGGTCAGTAATCATTCAGAACGGTCTAAGAAAACAGCTCGATCATCCCTTGCCCCAGGATCTACCTCGAGAAAAGAAGGTGGGAAAAATGCCGAAGACCCGGAGGAGCAGCGCAGGCGCCGACTCGCAAAACATTTCAAGAAACGACTGGCGGGAAGAGAGAGTATTGCCAGTTCAGCTCCTGTGAGCAATGCACCTGCATCGGGTCAACAACGATGAGAGCAGTTGGGAAGTTTGCGTCTTAAAAGTCTTGTGTGATGGAGTTGTTGGCGTGCGCCGTGCTTTTTTATTGTTGTTTACATGTTTAGAGATACCCGCCTTAGCTTGGCTGCTGTGGCAGCCATAATCGAATTCAATAAATACCCTGAAACGAAGGAATATTCCCCCCGTAATTTAGAATGCTGCGCCCAGCTCGAAGTTTGCTCATTGTTTGTGCCTAGAAACTATATTACATGCTGTCGACTGCTGGCCTTTCGTCCCACGTCCTAGACCAGGCAGTAGTTTCTACTTCGAGCTTGACCAGTTTCAACACCAAAGTATTATATGCGCTGGTTCTTCTAGTTCTCAAAATCCTCGTTGTCATTACAGTCTGCCTACACACCGCAGAGGCGAGGATGGATTTCTAATTCGTACTTTACAACATCTGATCTTACAATTGAGCGCGTAGATGCCCCGCTCTTCTTCTTATTTTCCTTCTAATAACTCATACTTCTGATAGCTCTATGCCGTCTCACTTTCTTCTTTAACCTTCTGCCGCTCTTCCTCATCAGGCGTCATCGTCCGCAGCTGCAGAGCGTGGATGCCACCCTCGGCCGCCATCTCGTCGCGCAAGAGGCCGTACACGAGGCGGTGGCGCGCGGGCTGCATCTTGCTCTTGAAGGCCTCGGACGTAATGACGACACGGAAGTGCGTCTCGCCGGACGTGCTGCCTTGCATTGGCTTGTGGTGTGCGTCTGGGATGGTGTCAGTGGTGTCTAGTTAAGCAGGTATATATGAATGGGATGTAGAGTGCAGGAAGGGAAATGTTGACATGGCGTTTATGGCTATGACTTGTACTTACGCTTATGTGAGTCGTTGAAAATCTCTAGGCGTGAGGGGCTGAGTGCTTCCGTGACCTGATCATGTCATCAGCTACAGAATTCATTATCATCTCATATAAAATGCGAGCTAGTCTCATGTCATTATTCCGGTATCTTAAGCTCAGAACTGACAGAGCCAATCAAGGAGCCTCAACCAATTTCATGATTGATGAGGATGCGAGTAAGATAAGCCCAACAAAAAGGAGAAGAAAAAAAAGAAAAGTCCCACCTTGCTCCGGATGGCATCCTCCATAGGCGTCTCGGACGACGCCATCGTCGCTAGAAGCCTTCTACGTAAGGGGAATAGCAGTGGCGCAGGCGACGATGATGTCCCGAGCCGTTGTGCAGTCGGCGTTAAAACTACGACCGTCACTCGGCGCAACATCAAAGCGGCCTGTCAATCCTCTGCGGTCTCGGTGTCCGGCGGGGGCGTCCGGCTAGCAGAAAGATATCTGACAGAGGGCCTTTCTCTGCTCCGTTCTTCCGAGGAATGCAAATTCTGGTGGAATTGCGGAAACGAATCTCGTCGGATTGGAGTCGGTGGGAGATGGACGGTGCTGCAATGGTATTCAACCTTGATTTCAAGACGGAAACTCGCAGCTTGGAAATATCGTGGTTGTGGTTCGATGATATGCTGCTACACGGCAGATTGTTACATGATAGCGGGCTATAATAATCCCTGTACTAAGCGGACTTGAACGGGCAGCTTTGACGGCCCCAAGGGTCATTTCTAGGGCCGAAATTGATGGTCCGGTAGGTACCGTAGTGCCTGTAAGCGGTAACGCTAGCCGCTTACCTAATTCTAGGAACCTTACCTAATGTGCTTTAGAAACTCGAAGCCCACCAACCAACCTGCATGGCCGCCTGCCATACCAATTCATGTACCAGAGGACTGCAATTGCTGACCATGGATCATTGACGAAATAAGCCATCATCTCCACCGTGTCGTTGAAATTGATCACACCGCTCCCCCGGCGGATTCAAATGATTCAAGTGGTTTTTTTAATGGACTAATATCGCCCATTTTGCCCTAGCTCCCTCCCATTCGCCAGCCCGTCGGTTGCCATCAATTCAAGGCCAGGCTAAACACGCTTGGCTGCATGGATGGATACCCAAACGCACCGATTCCTTCCTCATCCTGGCCTTGGCTATCCTCGATGTTGCGGTCGTATTGATTGTTCTTGGTGCAGTTGTATGTACCTGGCCCAGTCACTGTCCAGTGTTGGCTGGATTAGGTATGTGCTCTCTTTGTCAACCAGGGTCCAGCCTCGACGGCCGACATTAACCCACAAGCGACCAGCAACTACTCGACGACGATCGGCTTGGTAATAAAGGAATAAAGCCACAACTTGTTCCTCGAGTATTGCATTCCTCTGCAGGACTGCGCTGTGCACCTCCACCACCCTTAGCGGGATCCCACGACCCCTGAAAAGGCACACCAGGCCGTTGCCCACCCGGAATGTGGTTGCTTGGTGGGGGGAGACTGCGTCCGATCGTCTCTATTTCGACTTCTTTGCTGCTGACTGCTTCCAACACTTTCACGATCTGCCGAGGAATAAATAGCCAGCGTCTGTTTCTCCACTCGTTGTCCGTCGCCACAATTCCTGGTCCCTCTTGTTCTCGGCCCGTCAGACGTAGTAATTTCGATCCTACATCGGGCTGCTCATTCGCTACTTATACAGCCAGGCCGCGTCCCGGTACCGCCCCATGTTTTCGGCGCTTCTTTGCGACTCAACCCACTCACCTGCTCGGTTCACGCAGAATGGCTTCCACTCTCGCTTTACCCAAGTTTCCCATCTTTGATGCCATATCACGGCACGACCCCAATTCTACTGTCGTCGCGCATTGTGTTTCTGGCCGGTCTTTTAAATACGGCGAGCTGCTTCCAGATGTCTGTCGAGCACGCGACCAGATATACGCTGCGGCGGGCAGCACGGACATCCGTGGGGAGCGTATCGCCTTTCTCGTAGAAAACAGTTACGACTATGTCGGTACGCAAGTCATTCAATGCAGAATATATCCCTACGCGAGTGCGTCTCATTAACTACTTAACTTACACGCAACAGTAACGTTCCTCGCTATCCTCGCCGCCCGCGCAATCGCCCTGCCGCTCTCACCTCCGTTCCCTGCACCCGAACTGCAGTACATCCTCACCCAATCTCAGGCATCATTGCTGCTTCATTCAGCCAAGTTCGCCTCGAAAGCACAAGATGTGCTCAAGACGCCATGGCCAGAACCTTCGCCAAATACGGATCCCGAGTTCAAACCGACACTCAAGACGTTCAAATTGCCAAAGCATCAGGGGCTTGGACGAGAGAATACTATCTTCGATACAGTTACGATCACGGAGGATGCAGACACCGAGGGAGCGGGCATGATGCTGTATACTTCGGGGACGACAGCGCGACCAAAGGGCGTTTTGATTCCAGAAACCGCCCTCACGGCGCAAAGCCGGGCCTTGATTGAGGCATGGAAATACACCCCACAAGACCGGCTGCTCCATATCCTCCCTTTGCATCACATTCATGGCACGGTCAATGCCGTCATCACCCCCTTGTTTGCGGGGAGCGTGATAGAGTTCCTTTTCCCATTCAATGCGGATACCGTATGGCGGCGTTTTGCCCAGCCATTTCTCGAATCTCCAAAAGTAGATGCCGTTGCCGACGCCTCTCCCAGTCTCCCGGCGAGCGCCAAGGGTCTTCCATACATATCCCTACCCAGTACACTAAGTCGCACGGTCTCAGAAGCATGCAGCACCGGGGCTACAACGCCTGTGAGTGTAGATACGACCCTGTCCCCTGCAGATGCAAGCAGAATCAGTCAGATCGCCGCCGAGTTATATGGAATCATTCGGTTAGCGTCCGGGTCGAATAACATCCCCGACACAACCGGGGTAGCCCTCTCGACCCAGGAATCCGCAAGGATCAGCCAATTGACGGCGGAACTCAATGAGGTGGTCCGCCCACAACCCGCCCGCCCGATCCCACTACCGAGTGGAGCAGCACAGACAGGTGGCACCACGAGCAGTGCCGTGTTTGAGGACAAATTCGCCAATATGTGCAGGGAGAAGATAACATTCTTCACCGTTGTTCCAACGGTTTACACCCGTCTCCTTTCTGTACACAAGGTATTATCTCCAGAGATTGCCGAGGCCGGCCGCATCGCCACAAGTCCCGAGCATATGCGGGTTGCCATTTCAGGGTCTGCCGCACTCCCGACGCCAGTGAAGCGCGCCTGGAAAGATCTTAGCCGAGGTAATGTGCTCTTGGAACGCTATGGCATGACCGAAGTTGGCATGGCCCTATCGTGTGGTCTAGAGTTCGATGACCGCGTAGACGGCAGCGTGGGATGGCCTCTACCCGGCGTCGAGGCCCGCCTTGTTGATACAGATACGCACGAAATTATTCCTCCGGACGTGGTTGACCGGTCCGGAGAGATTCAGCTGCGCGGTGCAAACGTGTTCCGCGAGTACTGGGCTAACCCCGCAGCTACTGCTAAAGAATTCGTGCCTGCAGACGACGGCAAGGGACCTTGGTTTAAGACAGGAGATGTCGCGGTGCGCCGGCATGTGCCCTCACCAGCCGGCAGCGGGACAAGCGGCGAATGGGCTAATGGCCCCATGTATTTCATTCTAGGACGACAAAGCGCAGACATCATCAAATCCGGCGGCGAGAAGGTATCAGCGCTCGAAGTCGAGCGCGAGCTCCTGTCGCTCCCCGAGGTCCTCGAGACGGCTGTATTGGCCGTACCATCCGGTAAATGGGGCCAGAAGGTCGGCGCCGTCGCTATCCTCGACCGCACGATCTGCCCCGAAGGCTGGAAGCCCATGGACATGCGCCGGGCACTGAAGGGCCGGCTGGCCAATTATAAAATCCCACAGGTTCTACGCGTCGTGGACCATATCCCCAGGAATGCAATGGGCAAAATCAATAAGAAGAACCTACTCCGTCAAGTCTTCTTAGATGATTTTAGTGGGGACGAGATGTGAGTACTTACGATCAAGAGAGTAGATATGCAGGTAGAAGTATTCATATGAAATGGGAGGAGATTTTTGGTCACCACTCAATAATACCCCTGGAGTTTTCAACCCTCCATCTATCTTATAACTCCTTTATTCGCCCTTATACATGCATTTTGGCACCGGGCATTATAGCATTTTCCCAAGGGGCGGGCGGTTGGGGGTTGGTTGTCTGGGTAGGGTACCCAGGTTTTAGAAGGGGAGTAATGGCATTCATTGGGAAAAGGGGGGCCGGCATTATACATCCGTCTCTATCTCCTTTCACACTCATCTATATATATCTCCATGTGTGTATATAAGTAGGCATACAAGAATGTATTTACAATTCAAAGTCAGTATATATAACAATTCTACACAAAATCAGATCATTTCAATCCCTTCTACTGTAGTTATGTAGACTTAGCTCTGCAACAAACAACTGTTCGATCTAAGTGTGATCCATCTACCGTGGCTAAGTAAACTACATCACCACAACGCAGAATCACAAGGCCATCGCCTTTCCAAGACAGGGATACACACGTAGATGAATGCCTAGATATATCCCTAGTTGAATAGCTAGGTTAATTCCTAAATGGTTTCCAGATACATACGTAAATCAATATCTCAATAAACATAGATGTCGACAGACTGAAAAACACGAACATCTCCAGCACGTCACTTGCAGAACGTATAAAATACCACTCGCTCAGCTACTCACTCAAGTCCCGAATCCAGACAACTACTACCATCAAAAACGGGTGATAATCAAGGGTATGATCACAATATAAATATACGAACACATCACCATCGTTGCGATACCGTAAACCCGACTACCTAACTGCTTAAGCTAATAGATTAATTAGTCAATTAACCGCTGGTTAATCCTCACGATGAAAGTAACTCCGTTGAGATTAGCGATGCCCGTTGCGGACAACAACCAACGAGGTAATGAAGGACACTTAATTACAGAAATGAAAGATTCATCGAGGAAATAGTTACAGCGCAGAGGTTTTGGTCGTTCAACTTGAACGGAGATTTCAGGTCAATATCACACACTCTGTTGGCAACTATATTGGTACGTAACAGTTCCGTAAATAAGTGTGTATTTTTCTTTTTTCTTCTTAAAGATATGCTGCTATACTGTGGCGGTCCTGTCCTACCGCCCCGCAGTAGAAAATAGGGCAGAACCAATTGTCCACTTGGGGTTTACAAAGCGATATTATGGGAAAGGCAGCGCAGGCATCAAAAGATTCTCCTCCGGATATAATAAATGCGGTTCACCTCCTCTCCTCAGCACAGCAACCGAGTGATTTTCGGCGGTCCGGAAGTCCATCGTGATATTGATCAGAATGGCCATGCCAAATGATATATGCCAGTATAATTACTGAGACGTTCTGTCACACCAGAGTCGAAATCTAGACGATAAACTTGGAGCGAGCCCGAGTGCTGCCGGAGTGAGCAGCTTCCGTATGACCAGAAAAGTCGACAGACTCGTTAGAATCAAGCTGCAAGATATCCTTGAACCGCTTGCCAATACCCATGAGAATCTTTTGGGCTTTCTCGGGACTTCGACCCTTTCCTCCAGAGACATCGCCATCCCCACGGCCAGGAATACTCTTGCCGACGGTACGTGTCCAAACACCAATGCGGAAAAAGGCCTTGCGGACGTTGACAACAACACCCATGACCTCGTCATCGTCTTCGTCCTCAAGCGTCTCACCGATAGCAGCTAGCATGGTGTGAAGCCAAAGCTCGTTGATGTCGATGGAGTGCTTGTTCTTGAACGAGTAGGACCACTTGCCGCCGTGCTTATTCTGGAGGTCCTCCCACTCGGGTCGCACGTTCTCCTTGAACAGGTGATAGTCGGATTTCATGGCTAGGTCGGAGACGGGCGCGATATTGTTCTGTTGAGGGGAGAAATAGGCGCATTAGTCGGTTTCTTCATCCATAGTGGTGGCTTGGCCCAGTCTTCATGCAGGGTTACGTGGAGGCACACTTACATAGATGCCCCAGAACTCTTCAACTGTGTCAAAGGTGATGACTTCTTTCAGCAGATCATTCCAGTTGTCGCCCTAGATATAGACGTATGTGTCAGTAGATGGTACAGGTTGGCGTGGGTGTATCGGGCTAAGAGACATGGGAGTGCCCAGACATGGGACGAGTGCGATGGGTATGGCGACTGGGAACAAACTCACCTTGCCGCTTGATGGCTTGGTAAACCAGAGTGTCCATTTGTGTTGCAGAGGATGCTTTACGTTGAAGTTGTCTCTGTCGTGGAACACGGTGACGAGCTTACCGTCCGTGTCGGAAGAGCCAGCATCAGCGTTGTCGCCATTGTCGCCAGTAGGCGAGATGGGGATTGTGGTGAGGTCGACTTGTTCAGCCATCTTGAATGGGTGGTGGAAATAGAGTGGAGGTTAGGATGGCGGATGGCGGATGGCGGATGGTGGATGAACCAGAGATGTGCGATACCGGGTGACGAGTCGATGGAGAGGCAAGACGGGGGTGAGTGTGTCGTTCGCAATGGAGTTGAAGAGGCGACGGAGAGGAGGGGGAGGGGCAACGGTCTTCGAGATAAGTAACTACTGCTGAGTATGTACCTAGGCGGGAAGGCGATAAGTAGATGTAGACGTGAAGGTGCGAAGGTGCGATGCGTTGCGGCGGGGTAGTGGCAGCAGCGACGATAGTGACAGATCTAGAGGCAGGTGCTTGCTTGTAGGTGCTTGCTTGTAGGTGATATATCGTCACAGCGACAGACTGCACAGACGAGACGAGGAATGCGTGTCGCAGATAAGAGGATCGGCGGGAAATGCTTTCCCAAACGTCTAGACTTTCACCAGAAGTCAGATTAGAATGAGCAGGGGACTTTTACTCCAGGTAAAGTCCAGGCGTGGGGTGGGATAGTGGAATGTAGTCGTTAGTCGTCAGCCTCGTCTTCGCGTTTCGTCGCAGCGTAGGTAGTTTCAGTAGATTTTTGAGACTCTTTGCTTTTTTTTCAAGGGCCGAAAGGATGGGCTGGCTTCTCCAGTGGGGCCGTCTCGCATCTGAATCACCTTGCACTAGATTCCTGTTTTCAGGGCACTTGGGCAGTACTGCTTGGGGTACATAAAGTGGTACTAACTGTGCGACGCACTGTATATATAAAAGTGTTGTTCAAAATATATACTGTGCGTTTCAGAGGGGCAGTTACTCCTATGCAATGCACTTTCATGGATGGTACTTTTAATTCTATGCGTGACTAAGTTACATGTAGGTACCGGTATCCTTTTAAGGTTGTATTCTCACCTATCAATGCGGCAAAACTTAAACGAGAATTGCGTTGTGTGTTTGTACTAGCCAATTCTTCGAACTCCTAGGTAGGTATAAATATTGTCATAGTGACAATTTATCATAATTCCCGTATCCTCCCAACTGATGAATTTCCGTATGACAGGCCAGTCACCAAGAATGGGATGGCCGCCACAAATAACATAACCAAATAATTATTTTCCACCACAAGTTACGTCTAATCTGTTCTTGGCCTCTTTCTCTTCGATGAACTAGCTTGTGCAGAGGTCTCCGACCGTCCAGAGGTGCTCGGGCGGTTTAGCTGTAGGGGAGACATTGCCCCAGCCTCACATCTAAGCTGATTGTCCAACACCTATTAGCACCCACCCCAGCTAACTTTATGTCACACTACTAAGTATGTCAACATAGGTCGTTATTTCCAGCTATCTTTTTTACCATAAACATTTGAGTAATTAAATTTAAAGTTTGTCATGTTATTTAACTGTTATTTTTTCTTATGATTATAGGTAGTTTTTACAACTAGAGGTGTGTGTTAGGGGTGTGAGGTGTGGAATCGTCTTTTGACCTTGCTTCTGTTCAGGGTTTGCGCTGACATGTTGCGCATGCGTATCAAGTATCAAACTGGATAATTGCGCAGGATAGAATGAGGCTGTGCCGGGCTAGGATATCTTCCTTGCCACTATTCTTGGCGAATAGTCCCTTTATTATCGCTGCCTCGACGGATTGAGTCACAAATATTCACTTAAGTACTTGCTCATGGTTATAATGGTTGCTTACCGCCCACTGAATTTCATCTCCTACCAAGATATGCCCTTACCTTGAAATTCTTAGATTTTTGACACAATCACTTTCAATGTATCCTGCATAATGCCTACCTCAATCTGATGGATATCCAAGCTGACCACTATGGAGGCTTCGACACCGCAGGGCCACGAGCCCCTACTTAGCCCCGCCGGCCCTGAGGGGTCGACTGTCATCGTCACGCCTCTTGACTTTACCAAGTCCCCATTGGCAGACGATTATAGTTCGTTCTTCGCTATGACTATAGACAACCTACTCACTCCCGAGGAATGTGCCAAGCTCCGGGCTGCTGCCGGGGATGATTGGCAAACCTTAAGCAAAGGCAATTCGTTTCGAGAATGCCAGAATATTCTCGTCTTCTCCCCTCCATGGGCCTCTGCACTCTATACTCGGATTATTGCTCACCTACCTGACCATGTGAAAGCCCTGCGAAAGGGCGACAAAGTCGCTGAAATCGTCGCTGGCTCCTCGCATCTGAAAGCTAGCATGGGCGCTCGGAAGACTGTTTGGCGCATCAAGGAAGCTAATGAACGACTCAGTTTCTTACGCTACCAGCCAGGTCATCACTTCAAACCGCATTGCGATGCACTGTATGCGCGCCCGGGAAAAGATGAGAGGCGTTTCTTGACATGTCAGATCTATCTGAACGATGCGCCCGAAGACCCCAGTGGAGAACCTTGTGGAGGAGAGACGCGGTTCTGGGCCAGCCAAGTGGGCAAGCGGCAAAAGGATCTGAGCACCAAACACGACTTAGAAGACGAGAAGAAAGAAGCCCCATTTCTCGATATCAAGCCAAAGGCAGGCAAAGCTGTGATATTCCAGCAGAGAATGTTATGGCACTCTGGACAGAAAGTCAAGCATGGAGAAAAGTGTACCGTGAGGTTGGATTTAATGTTTGAACGGCATTTCGAAAAGCTCTAATTTTGCGTTTTTCTCAATTAGAGTTGCCAAACGTTCACACCTAATATTTGTCCGCTTTTGAAGGACCTACCTAGTGAAGGGCTGTCTGTGTAACTACATGCAACTGGCGCTAAGCTGACTGTGAGTGAGTCAGTTCGGGGCAGGATCCGGGGCGGATTTTACAAATCCACAATTGGAAATCCGGAGCCTAATTTTTTCTTTGCCACGTTCGCGATAGCTTCATTTCGACTGGTCCAGAATTAACCCCCAACCCCACCCTCCACAAACTCCAAAATCAACAAGCGCCAATCACTGCTATAATTGTCTCTTGGGTTCTCTTTTTCAAAACCAGGGTCCCTCACCAATATCAAAGTCCAGCGCCGACACACAAAAGGGCAGATCGCCTCAAATGAGCCCGACGAGGCGCCCGCTGCCTCCGTCGAGCAGCTTGCCTGCTATACGCTCGCTTAACGATCAGGCAGAAGCTGGCATTTTATCCGCACTGGGCGATCTCTACACTCTTTACTGCCCTCTGCCGACTTCGTTGGCGTTCCAAATCGATTCGGCACCTAAGATTCCACCCGCAGCCGTAGATTCCGGTTATGCCTCTGATAATGATGAAGACAATATCGAGGACGATGAAGGTTTCGAACTTCGTGACGACCTATATGAGCGCGCCTTCGCCGAGCGCTGGCTCACTGGTTTCTTAGGTCGCGCCGAGGAGCTGACATGCTTTGAGAGCGAAGAGGCGCAGCAGCATGCTATCGACAAGGCATCGTGTATCCTCGCCTCCTTCTTTAGCCAAGATATAGACGAGGATATTGAGGACACCGAAATCACACGAGATTATAAGTTCACACTGAATATGAATTCTCATGAAAATGGTACCAAGAGCGAAACTATCACTGTGCAACTCACAGACGGTCTAGCGGGCCAGGACAACACTGATCATACTGATGTTGGGCTGCAAAGTTGGGGTGCCGGTTTCATTTTCACGGAGCTGATGTGTGCATCTCCCGCGCGATTTGATTTATCGGGAAACTCACTCGGTTCTGCGCCGCGCATTATCGAGCTAGGCGCGGGCACAGGGCTCGTCGGCATTGCCTTAGGCAAAATCCTACCGCGCCTAGGCGTGTCGACGCCAAAGATAATCGCAACGGACTTCCACCCAACAGTCCTCGCAAACCTAGAAGCAAACATTGCCAGGAACTTTCCCACTTTGGTTCAAGATCAAGACTCGAGGTCGCCTTTGATCGAGGCTGCACGTCTTGACTGGGAGACTCCGGATCTCTCCTCACCTTTGGACAAGCAAGCCGATGTACTCGTCGCCACGGATGTGATTTACAACCCGGAACACGCAGTTTGGCTGCGCGACTGTGCGGCGCGCATGTTGAAGCCAGATGGCGTTTTCTGGTTAATGCTGACGGTGCGGACGACGGGCAAATTCGAAGGTATCAGCGGGACCGCGCGCGCGTCCTTCAACCGACGCGATGGGTTCCGAAACCCCCAGGGTCGAGTGCTTGCCATACTCGACGAGGAACGTTTTGCGCGACCGAGCGGCATCGGGCGCGGTGATGAGAGCGAGTATCGACTGTTTAGGATCGGGTGGTCTACTTGAGGTACGGAAACGCTGTGGTATCGGTATTAGAGGTTTATCCGATGTGGGCGGCATGATGGGTTGACATGATGTGCCTGCCGTATCTTCTTTAGAGCTACGCATAGAGCATATTGCATCGTCTCAGAGCATTGTGCGCGCGTTATAGAAAGAACTTAAACGTTAGACGATAGAGCTTAGATGACATTTAGATGATAGATTATAGAGGGAGCATGGCTTCCTAATGCGATCACGATTCTACACACACATATCGGAGCTTCCTTTCCTTCATTGCATATATCCGCTGTAATTTCGGTCGCAGCGTGAGATACTTCTCTAACTGCATCGTGTTAAGCACGAAACGCGATCGAGCATCCGTTATTGACACTCTAAGCTCGCACTCATCACTAACACAATCAATGATCACCTAAAACCAAGCATGTCACTTCGATGCGCGGCCACGATTTGCATGAAGTCCAAGTTTGCCTCAGCATTGTCACGTGCCTTGATCATATCATTTTCAGGAGACAGATTATCATAGAACCGAATCTGTATTAAAGGTATAACTAAAATATACGTTCCATAGGTAGAAGCTAAATAGCAATCATGTCAGTATTCAAGTATCACTTCAGTTCGTACGCGACGTCTCTCGTGTGCCAAAAGTTCTCTTTCCCCTGAACCTGCTGGCAGGCCACCCCTGCATCGTCTCTCCCTGCTCGACGATATCACCTCCCATGACCAGAGTATTTTCCAATAGACAGCTATCATTCTCCATTCTCGCACCGCTCAGCAATCGGCTATTAGTCCTCAGGACACATCTATCGCCCACATAAAGCCGGTTCAGATCGAACTTGCCACGGGTGTTGATGTGTCCCACTAAGCTCGCATCATCCACCACGACTCTATCACCCATATCTAAAAGATCGGGCTCTGTAAACAGCAGGCTTGGCCGTCCGCTGACGAACAGAGCGCAATCACGCCCGATCTTTGCGCCCAAGGCTCGGAAATACCATGTCATGTATGCCGTGCCTGTTAACAGCCCGAGAATGCCGTGGCCTCCAAAACAGTGTCGTCGGATCCGCTCAATAGCGAGGAAGAGTTGCCATCGCTGGCAATAGCTGCTCTTGTCCCAGTCGTAATTACCGGGCTGTCTGCGGCCGAGGAGTACCCATTTAGCTGCTATGACGAACCCGATCGCGAGGACGCTTTGCACTGTCATGAGAGCTGAGAGCAGAGCGGCGCACAATGAGAACAGGATGAATGGATCGTACCAGTCGCCGTTCCCGAGCCAGGGCGTCTGTTGGAATACTTTTGCTACGACCTGTATGGATGAAATCGAGGCAGCGGTCCAGTAGGCGTGGGTAAAAATGGCACTGAAAGTTGAATACATGAAGACCATCCATTGGCGCCAGACGAAGTACGGTGCCTTGTGCTGATAAAAAGCTCTGCCGAATGGCGACATAGTGTCCTCTACTGATTCACAGCCTGAGATATTCACCACGCTGTCACCAGGGCTGACAAATTCGTTACCTTTCCCCTTTTCGAATCCTTTTTCGGGAGCTAGTATAGTGATTGTGGACAAAAGACGATTCTTGCGACTTGATTTCCGGATCTGCCATGGGTAGATAAGCTGGCGTAGTCTTCCGAGGTCTAGTAATTCGGTCTCGGTTTTCTCATCGTGCGGGCGCGCTCCGAGGAAGACTGAATCACCACCTTTTGAGCCCACGTAGGTACCGCTGGGTTCGTATGTCTTTCCTCGTTTCGTGAGACATCCGCTGCCCAGCGTCGCCTCGGATCCAATCTCCACTCCCGGCATCGCGACGACACGGTCTGCTATCATGGCACCGTCCTTGATCGTGATGAAATCGGACCCAATGCCGTCTATATTGATGAGGTGGCTTCGTGAGCCGAAGACGACGTTGTTTCCAACATCTAGCAGTTCGTAAGCTCCGATACTTGGACCTGTTCCGGGCCAGTAGACGTTACGGCCGACCTTGCCGCCAAGTAGTCGTATCGCCACGCTGGTCGCCTCGTAATGCTGGCCGAATAACTCAGTGAGCTGCGCCAGTCTCGAGTTCGGCATCAGAGATTTAATGAGAGCCGTTCTCCAGCGATCGACGTTGCCTCTTTCGCTTGTCGCGGTCGGTCGGACGGGACCAAACGCTAAGGCAAGTACATTTCTTACAACGACCACGAAAATGAACATGAATAATGGACCGAAGAATGTGCGGAGGGATCGAGCAAGATAATACCATCCCACTCTCTCTCCTTGGGTGAACCAGTGGATAACTCGGATTAGCATACTGCGCTCATGTTGCGCTTCGGCTTGGACTAGCCCTACGAGCCCCAGCAGCCAGGGAAGGTTGTAGAGAAATACCGTGACGATCTGAAGGGGGAGAGTGAAGAGTATCGAGAGGGCCCAGTGAGGTTTCGGCGCCTTGGTAGCGGACAGGTCTCTGTTGGCTTCGCTCGCATCTCGTAGTTCCCATGATGATGACCTCGCGCCGACGCACTCGGAGTCTGGGACTGTCGCTCCGGGAGCGATGGTCGAGCCGACTCCTACTGATGCGTTCTTCCCGATTGTGATCTTCCCGAGATACATCATTGTGTTTCTCTCGCCGGCCATGGGGCGTACGGTACACTCGTCAAGGGTCTGTCGGCGAAAGGATTAGTGAACACCCTCTTGAATAGGAGAATCATGAGGTCGTTAGGTGAAACGGTTGTAACGTTGATAGTAAAAATAAAGTGGAAGGTAGTGAGCTCCAAAGCCACTTACAGCATTATCACCAATATCAAGAAGATCCCACTCCCCCAGCCGCGCATTCTTGATCGTGACACCATTCCCAATCTTGGCACCCAGGAGGCGATAATACCAAATCGTCGACATCTCCGACCAGCCGAAGATCCCCTTTCCGGCAATCATGACGATTTTCTGCGTCATCCACCAGCGAGTATGGTACGGTCCCCACATGGGGTATAAACCCTCCTTGAGACGGCCGACGATGATCCATTTCGCTATGATCCCGATCCAGGGGAGAATAACGCTCGAAACAAGCCGCGCGAAAATGGTGCTCACGACTACGTTGACCAATCTACCGACCACGCTCTCGCTTGTGCGAAAACCTAGCAGGTAGATCAGGGAGTATATGAAGAGCGTCCAAGAGAAGGCGCGTCGGAGCGGGTAGATGAGCACCAGGGGGGCGAGCTGGAGCAGAAGGAGCCAAAAGTTGGTAGAGCTGTGCATTTTTTGCGCCCCAGCTGGTAATTGGTCATCCTCCTTTGGACCACTAGCTTCGCGCTTAGAGAGCTCCTCATCGATGCATTCGCTTAATTGGCGCACTGATCCGTGCTTGAAGATGAAGTCGATTGGGATCCGGACTCCGAATTCTGCGCGCACTGTTGAAAGGAGCTTCCCGGCTCGGAGTGAGTCGCCGCCGAGTTCAAAGAAATCCTTATGAGATGGTACATCTTTGACCCGAAGCTGAAGTAGATCCGCGAATACACGCGTTAGTTTGATGGCTGTTGTGTCGGCGAGGGTCGATGTTTCCGAGAATTGTGTCTCCTTTACCAATTTCGAGAGAAGAGTTTCATCGATGTCCCCATTGAGATCTCGAGGGAAGGGCTTTGGAATAGTAATGATCGAGTGAGGAACAAGATACCCATCTATTCTTTCGAAGAGCGCATTGATCAGGGACTCTGCATCTTCGTCATCGGGTATTTCGCCTCCAACGCTATTGGGCGCTAAGTATCCTACTAAGGCTCCGGATTGGGGCTCAGTCTCGATGTGTATCTCGAAGTCCAATCGGACAACTTGCCGAATTTGCTTTGTTGCCGTATTGGGGGCTATGAGACACATTGTTGATAGAATGGGAACTGATAACTCAGTCTCCGCTGGAGGGCAATGCGCCGAGAAATGCCTCCTTCCAAATGGCGTATAGTCATCAATACACGGGATATCCATCCGGTCACCGAGTTTGATTCGAAGGACCTTGTTATTTCTCCTCGGTACATCGTTCATGTAAACGATAACCACCGGCCATTTGGCCTGCTGCAGCGATGACCGTAAGGACTTATGCAAGCACCGCAGATCAACCCTGGGCTTCCCAGGTGGTGTCACGAGGACGACTCCGACTGCTTCTTGTAGTGTCTCATGACGGACAGAGAAAGCTAAAGCTTGGGATATCCGTTGATATGTCGGTGAGCCTTGCTGTGTTGCGGCCGTGATGATTGCATTCTCTACTTCGAAGGGTGATATGATCTCACCACCTCGGTTGATGACTTCTTTGTTTCGTCCGGTGATGTAGAGATATCCATCATGGTCTTGGTATCCTGTGTCGCCAGTGTCGAACCACCCTTGAGAATTGAATGGTGATTTGTCGAGGGAACCGTCGGCTCGGAGATAGCCTTGGAATAGGGGGCCGCCACGTAGACATATCCGCCCTGTTTCGAAAGGGCGTAGCTCGTTCTCGGCGGCATCCATTATTAACAGTTCAGGGCCTGTGACTATCCCGGAAGTTCCCGGACGGTCTAGGGAGTACGCTAGGGTTGGAGTGCTGATGGGCATGCATTCTGTCATACCGTAGCTTGGGAGTACAGTACATTGAAATGTACCTCTTATTTGCTCTGCTAGGGCAGGAAGAAGACCTCCTGCTGCGTTGCAGACGAGTCGAATTCGGCTGGAAGGATTGAAAAAGTCAGGCAAATTTCTAATCAGCTTTGTGTCAAATACTCACGATTTCTCCAAAGCGCCGTGTCTGTTGATCCCCTCACTTAATATCATCGAGTGCATGGTGGGTGACGCATAGTACCAGGTGGGCTGAACGTCTTCAACTTGATCCCAAAATAAGTTTGGGTCGAAGCTTGGGCAGCAAATAGTTGAGCCGCCTGATAATAGGGGTGCAAAGAGATTACGAATTATGCCACCACTAGCAACTCATCAGTGGACTATTCTCAAGTTTTGTATGGGCATACTCACATATGATATAAAGGCATCATGTTTAGGCAAATATCGTTTTTGGTCAAAGCCCAAGAGTCGATGACAAGTTTAACACCATATAGAATGGTTTCGACAGTAATTGGGACAACCTTCCTGTTTCCACTTGTTCCGCTTGTGAAAAGAATCATCGCGATATCTTCAGGCCGATTAGGGGATGGAGGCTGCGGAACTGAAGAAGGCTTGGCATGTTTGAGTTCGAATCGGATTTCTGGCTTGTTTACCTCGTCGACGAAGAATGTGTCAAGGCCATTTTGACTAAGTTGTAACGCGGATGCCTCCGACTCACAACTTATGATAGCACTGGCCCTAGACAGCTCAATATCAGCTCTCACTTGATCTGGCCCCGCGCCAGGATTGATAGGGGCAGCGATATATGTATTCGAAACGGCAACTATAGTAGCCGCGAGGAGTGGTCCGTTGGGGAGAATGATGGCAACAACTGGTTTTCGAAGAAACTTGTTGTTCACTATGGATATACTGAAGCCTCTCGCAAAGGTGTAGAGTTCTCGGTGTGTGACTGGATTCTTAGAATTTGAATATCTGAGAGCCGGTTTGGAACTCGACTGAAGAGAATCCAGCAGGCACGGCAAACTCTGGCTGCCCGAACGTCCCCGCATTTTGGAAGAATGAATTAAGGATGCGATGATTGACTTGTGTAGTTCGTGACTTCGTGTAATGTTGGTTTTATATATGTAATTTCTTGCTGAATTACCGAATGCTAGACTAATTAATTTGCTATACGAGAAGCCAAGCTGTTCTCTTTGACATTATTCCATAAACACCTAATCCATTATCAATCAAGTTATGACTGAAGCATCGTGCTGTGTTGGCAAGAAAACTTGGGTCCACGCAGTGACGCGCAACTGATGATTATGCTGCGCTGCCCCTGGGATTAGTTATTCTTACCCTAGGTTGCTGTCTTGGCTTGTATACCGACTGATACAAGAAGCACTGTGGATCCAGTATCTCTCGGCTGCAGAGAAGATCCCCAGCAGAGCAGGGACTTCACATATCTCTTGGTATCTCTTGGCCGAGTTATATAATTAGAAAATGCCCTCTACCCTCCAATCATATGTCCGATGTTCCTGCGCATTCCCGGGAAAATGCCGCAAATTTGTCAATGACGATCATGATGCATCTGAATGCACTGGCAAGGCTTTCCGTTTGCCCAAGTTTGTTGTAAATCACGACACCGGCTCCGTCTGCGCCACGATAGAAATGCACTCAGCCGATTTCTTCGGGTGAAAAGACCCCTTTCCAGCCGGTCAGCGGTCAACACCTTTCCACCAATCCACCACTTATCGAAACTTCCGGATTCGGAGTACTGGATTATCTACAAATTCGTATCACACAAAGCATGTTACACGGCATTTATGATCTTCTAAGCTTTGGTCAAATCTCAGTAAGACTATGATCATCGTGCCCAGAATCGACAATCCCCTATTTTATGACACGAACCATCTAAAGCTTTTCATACGTTCCATTAAATGTCGTTTAGAACACAGGGTGTGTTTTATGCTCAAGTATATAATTTCAAGCTTGCTTTCACCTTCGAACATTACCTATACTATTGCAATCTCAGAGTGAGAATTAATAGAGTGGTAGGTCGGTATAACAACTTGTTCATTAACACCTCGTATACTTGTAAAATGAATGCTGTAAGAAACGTGGGGGGAAAGATAGAAGTAAGGTGAGTATAAAACGCAGCTAGGTAGTCTATGCCATAGCCACAACAAAACCGCCCCTCTAGCCAAGCCACTAGATATATCTATCCGCTGTCTAGTTCACGGTTACCTTTTGCCAAGTGTCTCAGCAAAACGCAGGTCGGGCTGCGCCACACACCTCTGGCTGAAAACTAAGAATCGGATTACTGTAAACAGACGTGAATGGACAGAATAGTGACTTACTGGGATACAGATAGGGATTCATCTCTTCTCGTAACCACGTCAACTTCTCCGTGAGTAGTTTCTCCTAATGCAAGGTACGGTTGGCCATAGCCACGGTAGCGATATGAGAGAATATTTCAAAGCTTACTAAGTCCTAATACTCCACGGATTGATAACTGGCAGATTTTCTTCCAATGACCAAGCGTGACGAGTTATTCATGGGGTGTTCGTGTAGTGTTAAATATGTCACCCATGCTTCTTCCCTTTACAGTTGAGTTGGGTAACATCACCCTCCGGATTAGGGACTGGTTTGCGTTGCGCATCTACGTCGTTGTTCGGAGATCGACAGTACTCAGTCACAGTCCGATATTTCCCCATACCCGACATTTCCCCTCCACCCCAACCTTTCCACGTTGCCCTCCAGTTATGGTATACAAAAACGCGTACAATACGCGGCAGTAGCATTCATTGATAAGTGTCACCAGAATACGAATTGGACATTTATTATAAAGAAAAGAGCCAGTACAGTCTCCACATGTATTCACTTGCCTTGTGTTTGGACACGTAAGGCCTAAATTTCCAGCTGAAGCGTAAATAATTAGAAAGGTTGTATACTATTATTTCCAAGTGACATTTCGAGCGCTAGATCAGCTCCTAATGGCGTGCTAAGACAAGCTAAGCCTAATCCAGTTAAATCTACCGACAGCCCGGTGGACTGCCGGTAGCGTGGCCGGACTAGTCTAGCATCTACAACTGTTTAGGAATACCCTTCGGATGGATTTCGGATATAGCAAGCGCATTTGATTGAGACTTCAAACTCGGGGTAGATGCCATGAAGGGTTATTTTACTGAATACAGTTGCAGTTGCACCCCGGAACACCACCTAAACCACAATGTACCTAGCTAATCGAGACCTTTGATCAACCTACCGTACGCCTACTATATACATAGTATGTAGGTATGTGACATAGTTAGCGATTGCACATACCTAGCTTTAAACCTGTCTTCAAGTCCGAAGCTTATTGGCCCTTAAGGAGAACGGGGAGTTACGAGGCCGGCCACGAACCGGCGAGACGCGTAGATGACTTATCAAACATAGATACCATCTGCAAAGTAGTTTGTGTATGGCTCAAGCTTAATTCAACCCTGAAGTTACATCCCGAATGCTTCGCGAATAGAGCCCTTGCTACCCTTGCCATTCCTCCTCAATTATCTAACGGGTGGTACCCGCAGGTTTATGAGCTTCTAAGTAAGGAAACAGGGAATCCGCGCGGTTTAAGTGCTCCGGCCATTTACGCATCTCACGCTGCTGCATCCCAACAGCGATATTCCTGTTAATCATATAGTAAAATGAAGTCGTCGGATGGTTACGAGATCGTACAGCGGGTTGGTTACATAGCTCTGATGGAATTCGGGGTGATCAATTTCTGTCGGCCCGGAAGGAAGCGCTCATAATTTAGTATATACAAATCCAGCATCTCCTGGTATATGCTAATAGATATATACACACATATATAGAGCTATATTTATATACGTAGAATAGTTACGCTACTACACACCTAGCGGGCCGGGCTACGCTAGAACCCTGTATCTCGCAAGTAGGCCATCACAGAATGGTCCCAGTGATACCGACGCCGTTGAGGAAGTGGTTGACACAAGTCACAACAAGTGTGATCGGAATATAATAACATAATTGAGATTATATAAGCCGTAAATGATAAGAGGCTCCACCTGATATTGTTCATAAACTACTGGGACATAACCGCCATTTTTTGTTCGTGATGTAGTGTGTCTACCACGTCGAGGAGATACTAATAACGGCGTTAAGTGCTTTAGCAAACTAAGCAATTCCGCCGTGGCACTAGTTTGCCAAAATAGCATTATGCATCTACTAAAGCGTTGCCACTCATCATTGGGCAATTATTATCGAAGCCACGCTGTGAAGCTTCTAGCAAGATCATGCGATGGTAAGGTTGGTTTTGATATTGCAGCTGCCATAACTAGGACTGAGTGTGAGATATGGTATTGCCACGCTCCTCCCTAGATCTAGATGGAAGGCTTCCATCTAAATGACATATTCCTTGAGGTTGATACTAAATCTGAATCTCCCAACAAAGTATTACGCAAGTATCACCCATGTAAGCAAAGGACTCCATCAGCAGCCGGAGGCAGCCGGCTTGTTCTGGTTGTTGTACAGCAATACAAAGTGTGGTTTATTGAGATGGTGTTTCCGAAAAGAAAGAAATAAATAAATAAACAAATGAAAAGTTGAATCGTGAGTGTGGTAGTATCAGGTTGTCTTGAGAGTGCTAATGAACGTAAGGCATCCAACTTGTCCTCTTGAAATACGTGAAGAAACCACGTGGACATAATCGATGGGTAAGGTGGTAGGTCGATGAGTTGCCAGTCTGTCAGATCTGATTACGCTTCTCTGCCAAAATCTCGTTTCTCGCCGTGTCATTCAGCGGCGTCGGCGTGGGGGATTGCAGAGAAGGCACGGGACTTGGGTAACCACATTCTCTCGGCGACTCGAGTCTAACTTCTTTCCCTCGCATCGCCCAGCCCTTTCACATCGTTCTTCAGATTGTATGCGAGCTCCAGCTTCAACCGTGAGGATACCATTGCACCGACAGCAGAAAGTGGTGAGGATGCTGTGCCAGCACATCTTGAAGCTGAATTAAAGATGAGAGACACCTCGGGAAAGGGGTGAGATGGATGACAATAAGGGATTTTCTTGAAGATAGAATTTTGGGTTGTGTTAAATTCAATGTGGGCGGAGTGATAGCTGATCGAGGTCATGAAAGATGCGATATAAGTTGTTGAAGTGTTTGAGATATGTAGAAATGTCTTGACGGGTGAAGAGAATGGGCGCAATCTTATACTTGACAGCCCGGCCGCAGGCTCTCTCTTCGTACCACCTTCATCTTCCCTTGATATGACTTCAATTCGCCTTGTACTATAATAAACTCACACGAATACACGTGCCAAGTTGAAGGGAATTGTATGCAAACTCAAGCTACATGTAAATAGATCCTTCAGCTGACCTAGTCCTCTAACCTATTCCAGCTCAATCAAAAGTTGGATTTACAACAACTTTTGGGGAATAATGTACTGACTATTAGTATCCAAATAACGTGTTGCAGGAAGATCTGTCGTTGATTGTGCAAGGGAGTAATTAATGAGTGAAGGGTATGTTGTATCCAGGACCCACGCTCTACTAACACATCTCCCTTTCTCGTTTCTTGTCCAAGTGTTTGTAGCAATAAATACTTCTTGTGCTACGGGACATACCCGCCTTGTGGCTACGGACGGTAAAGGGAGAAGCGGAGAAAGGAGGGAGTGAGCTGTTTGTTTGCTATGTGTAGTGCCTGATAATACCAGAAGACGTCGACTCTTAGAGGGATATTGATGTATCCCAAGTTCTAGCTACTGATGATGCTCAAGCTCTATTTTGGTCGGCTTGCTAATCTAGGTTAAGCACATTCTATTTAATCATGATGTCCATGCCTCCAGAGGAGTTAATCAGCCGGTACTGTGAATGTTTCTCCTGTCAGCCTATTGTTGAACTTCACAGTATGCGTGCTATCCGTGTTGCTAGCAAATGATTGCCAACGTAACGGGTGCATCTCTCTGATATGGTTGCAAAGTTAGAAACAATCCTGTCCGCATGTGAATAATTACTGCACCTCCCTTGCTTGATATGACTCATGTCCGACAAGAGTCAGTATCTTAATGTAACATTGCCAACGTAGTCGCTATGGGGCAGTACATATGGAAATATCGACGTCTTGTCCCAGTGGGCAAACACTAGTTAGATTCACAGCGGCCCCATCATCATCTTCCATGAACTATGCTGTGGTCTTAGGACATGCCACTTTCATAATACTAGGCCAGTCAGAGATATGGTAAAGATTGGGCGTCTTCTATGACGACGCTATGTCCTCTTATCTCCTAACTAGGCCACCTGCCATTGTTTTTTGAAACCTTGTACCATAACAGGTCCAGGCGCGTCACTTCCAAAGCTGCTACTCTTACGTATGATAAACTTTAAGCCCACAACTCCATGAACAGGTCTCCCTTTTTCTTCGCCATGTACTGGGCTCCGTGTACGACCGAGTACTGGATGTCTACCTTCATTTGCAGTGTCTGTTCTAAAAGAGATACTGGGCTCCCCTCCTGCCTTACCCCATTTCGGGGACCTTTTGCCATTTTCCATTTCGAATTGGATACCGTGCAAATAATCACCGCCCCATATATGAACGGCGCTGATTCGGGCGCCTTCATCTCCGCAAGGGCGCCATTCTTTGCCTGGACCACTGTTCTGCCTCTGTAGCTCACTCTTTGTCTTGACGTGCACCTTCGATCTGTTGACTCGAGGACCGTCTACTACTACAGTAGTAATCCCTGCACGGAAGTCTTCGTAGCTGACATCTTCGACCAATGGAATCTGATTGTCGCTGAGAGGCATTCCAATAAAACGGTTTACACCATTTGCGAACTGAACCTCGAATCCCCCGAGTTGATCGAGGTGACACCATTCAGGGGCCGCTAAGAGTCCCCGGAAACAAACAACAGGTTCCGCCAAATCTATGTAGGTTGTCGTTTCATTGCGATTGCTCTCATCATCGTGTTTCTCGGGATTGAAATTCCTTTTTTCTATGTCGTCACTGCCAACAGACGGCTCGCAAAGAGACCAACTTGGGGGCGGAGGCTGTGGATCCCAGATCCGACCTTGTTCATCTCGCGAAACCTTCACTGAAGCCACAGGGGTGGAGTATGAAGTAATTGGGGCGATTAAAGCACCCAGGGTCCAGTATTGCATGAAGGCGGGGCTAAGAAAAAGACCGACGACATCAAAGCCAGGAGGCGGCGCGATGGGGCATGCTTGTTCAATATTGGCTTGCTGTCCAAAAATGCCCTGTTTGCCACGATTAGTGACCACACTGAACCACCGAGGGACATGCCACTCGAAGTCGGCGTTTTCACCAGGCATGGGAGGCATCAACATAGAGGCAATGCTCTCGCCGCCAGGTCCGTCTATATCCATGCTTTTGAGGGGACCCTTGTCGTCCAATCCGATCGCCTGTAATTTTCGTCCGGAACCGCCAGCAAAGGTTAATTCTATGCGGCTAGCGTCTCCCGAGGCCGATATCCGCACCAGGCGTGTTGCGATGGTAGCGGGGTCATCGTGTTGTTCATCAGTGCCGAAGAGCAATGCCTCCATCCGCAAACCTTTTAGCTGAGCGTTAGTGAGGGCTCTTAGACTATCGGGTAGAACGCGGATGTGGGGCGACGGCAATCCATTGCGCCATGACAGACTGCGCGTTAGTTCATCGTTGACATTCCTCCTGCGCAATCCCCGGTCGCCCTCGCATTGAATCAACCCGAAAGAGCTGATCCGATTGCCCTTAGACGAGCCACATATGCCCATCAGAGCTTGGCCGTCCGCTGGCGTGAAAAGGCGATGAAAGCGATCCTTCGGGCGATAGCTGCCATACTCGATATCCCTGTCGTAGATCCAGACATCGACATTCACAATACCGACTGGGCCAGCTTCACGACTCTCAATCGGATCACCTATGATGATCTCAAAACCTTCAATCCATTGGTCCGGGTTGACCTGGATGAGGTGCGTACGTGAAACTTCGGCCTCGGGTGGTGGATTGCCAAATTGACGGACTTGACCATCGCAGGTGAACTTGATACACGACAGGTAGCCGTCTTCCTCGTAAATGATCTCCAACGTTTTTGCGTGCTTCAAGTCGTCCCAGGAATTGATGAAAGTAGTCTCGTACGAAGTCTCGTTGGGATTGTAAAAGGTGCCAACCTCCACGACCTCATCCGGATGAGAAACGAAGCTCATTGTGGCACCACTAACACTGGTTTGCAAGCTGTGTTTCTGTACGAAAAATGAAACGAGGGGGACAAAGGAAAACTCTCACGTAGGCTAACAGCCATCGAAGCCCACATCATCAATTATTTTAGCTTTCAGCTCAATCCTTCCATGTAGGCAATTAGATCCTGTAGACTGGGAAGCTATCCCGTCATGATTCACTAACCTAGGCAAGCTTAGTTGGGTAAAGAGACAAGGGGATGAATGACATGTGGCTGAGATGGAACCACATAGCCACCCTGTGGCTGTACACATTTGTATCGGTCGCGGCATCGCGGCATTCATTCTGGCCTTTTCATCCAGAGTCTTTATTTTCGCATAACAAAGGTTGGCAAAGCAAGATAGCAGCATGGGCTCACATAAAACACAGCAATCAATCAGGTGACGGGAAAGGAAGGCATGGATACATAAAATGGTATCCAGATATCTTACTTCCAGTAAACTATCGACGGGCCAGAAGGGCGTGGTCAGCTTACAGTGCCTTCGCCCTGAAACAGCTTTTCGCCCAATTCCTCACAAATCTCCCCGATTGTTTTACCACTTGAAAGATAAAGCACTGAAACATCTAATTTCAAGTCTTTGATGAACCAAGACCTTATCTCGATCACCATCAGCGAGTCGATGCCCAGGCCTGCTAACGGACTTCCTGGATTGATGCTCTCGCGATCAAGCTGGAGCATTAGGGCCAACTTATATGAAAACGCGTTCTGCAGGACCTTTACAACATCAGCTGCGCTCTTTCCTTCTGCTAGCTCCTGTCTGAATTGGCTCCCGGATACTGAATCTCTCTGGACCCCTGAGTCGGCCGCTTCTTCTTCTAATAGGGTCGAAACCAAGGGGCTAGAGAACCATGGAGGTCGGCCATCGTCATCCCCACTGTCATCCCTCGGAAGCCATACCATAGGTAGTCCCGTAGTCAATTCCGGCTGATGGTCGGAGTCCGGCCTGCCTGCGGGGATAGCCTCTAGGAACATCTGATGGAGTTCTGGCTCGGACACCGGTTTGCAGAGTTGCTTTCGGCGTATACTTTCCTCTAGACGACGCCCGGCCCTAGCGACATATCCTAGCTCTGTAATGAGGCCTATATTTATGACAGAGGCTGCGAGCCCGCGTTGTCTCCTCATTGCAGCAAGTGTCATCATAAACGAGTTCGCCGCGGCATAGTTGGACTGGCCACTTATTCCGATTACAGATGATACCGACGATAACATGATGAAGAAATCTAGATTCTCGTTGCCGAATACTTGGTCGAGATTTATGGATCCATCCACTTTTGGCCGCATGACCTGTTCTAGCGTACTAAATGCCATGTCGCTGAAAGGAGTGTCAGAAAGGACCATTGCCCCATTGACGACGCCGGCTAGAGGTGGCATGGTTCTGTTGATGTCGGCGTGTACTGACAGTACTGCATCCCTGTCGGCGACATCCATAGCTAGGACCTTTACGTGGGCACCCATGGTATGCATTTCCCTTAACCACGTGTCATCTACGTTTGGATTTCGACTTGTCATCACTAGGTTGCGAGCGCCATGGCGAATCATCCAACCGCCCAGAGAACGTCCGACGTCTCCAGTCAGGCCTACCAACAGATAGGTCTTGTCTGAGGCTAGGTACTGGTGCGGGTCTAGCTGAGTGATGTTGACTTGGTAGTTATTCGAGACAGTCCAATCGATGATGGTGAACGGGTCTCCTGAAACGGTTTCCGATAGATCGCTTGGACTGATCACCCTGTGTTTCGACTGCTGAAGCGATTTCGCACCACTCGGTTGAGCCAACATGTGCCAGACGGCGATTTCTAAGCACTTCCGTAACTCGACAGACGTCGTGGTAGGACTGATGATTGACTGGCCAGCATATAGTTGCGTCACCGCTTGGTTCATGCAGCAAGACGACAGCGCCGCACGAATTCGATCACCTAAACAGTCTGTACCGGAGCTTGAGCAGTTAACGAATAATCCAACATCATCAGGGATGATCTTTTTGAGCTGGCGGTCGGAGGCGTGATGAGCAGTGTAGATCCACTTGTCGTCATCATCACGGCAAGGCTGGCTTTCTGTTGTATACCACGCCTTGACCCCTGTCGCACCGGACCTTTGATCGATTGCATGGGCCAATGGATGTGGTGGCTCGTGTAGCAAGAGTACTCCGAAGCCTGGCAGTGCCGAGAGTAATTGGTGCGCCACTAGATGGGCGATGACTGATTGGAGATACATGGCCTGTTTCTCCTGCGAGATGTTGCCGCATTTGTAAATCAAATCCGCCGAAGTCTCTACGGCGGAGGAGCTCAATCGTGACAGTGCAATAACCGTCTCTTCTTGCCCAGGCAGAGATCCGAGGCACACGAACAGAAAGTTTCCCGGCGCTACCCGTATGGATTGCAGTGAGGAGTAACGAACGTGGATGATGACACTTCCAGGTGTTGCAGCCCGGAAACGCCCAAGTGGCTGTCCTTCCACTAAGCTATAAGAGTTTCTCGTCTGGTAGACAACTAACTCAGATTTAGCTGTGGATTTCAATTCTCGGATTTGCCTGACAGATGAGTTGAACCTGTCATTGAGCTTCTTGTCTACGACTATTCTTGGAATCTGAATCTTGCCCTGTTGTAATCCAAGTTCTGGCTCGGTCGACCACAGCATCTTCTTGGAGGGTTCCTTCATCATGAGCCGTAGCAGGCTCTCCACCAAGAAATGTGGCTTCACGGCTGAGAGAGATGAATCCCACACATCCAGCATCTGTATATCGACATGGGGTAGTTCATTTAATAGTACGCGTGCGACACCTCTCATCTCCGAATGCGGGTTGCTCGACCTGCACCCCTGGGTAAGCCAGAGGACTTGCTTTGCTTTGCCGAAAAGTTTTTGCATGCCTGACAGTGTATTGGGTGACATGCCTGAAAACGCAGGTCGGTCCAACTCTGTAAGACAGAGCACTGTGGCACCTGGCAATATCTCAGCAAACACCAGGGACTCGAGACTGTCTACTATGAGAGTACGATCTTGCCAGCATTTCAAAATGCTGCGGATGCTATTGATTAGCGTCGAAGTAGAAGCCGTGGTCCCACCAACGAGCAGGAATTGCTGTACCAGCGGTAGCACGTGTTGCCTAGCTCCCAGGGGGCTCCGTATCACATCAAAGTCCTCGGTTATTGCCTGGGTTAAAATTGCTGAATACATATGAAGTGATTCATCGACGGCGTCGCGTAGAACGATATCGACACCAGTGAATCCCGTGTTCCGCAGAAGAGAATCCCACTGCGCCGACTTGATGCCGGGAAAGAGTCGTCGGCCGTCACCACCACCGAGCCACCATCCTGGCAATCCACCCATCAGAAATGACGATCGCATGGTATCTCCCGTAATCTCCAACAGCAACAGGTAACCACCCGGCTTCAGAAGTTGCCGCACGTGAGCGACCGTCTCCCCAAGTTTCCGCGTTGCATGAAGCACGTTCGCCGCAATTACAAGGTCAAATGAGTGAGCCTTGAAGCCTTGCCCCACGACGTCCTTTTCAATATTAAGACTGCGAAAAGACATTTTCGAGGCGTAGGTGCCGAACCGCTCTTGCACCTTCTCGAAAAATCCACTGGAAATATCGGTGTACGTGTAGGACATGAACTTGTCACATATGGTTTCCAGTACACGGTTGGTCATACCACCCGTGCCGGCACCGACTTCCAGAATGTTCATCCGAGGATATCGGTGGACGATCGGCGCGATGATACGAGCGATGTTGAAATAAGAGCGAGGAAACCCGATTCCCTCGTCGTATAAGCGAACGAGCATGTCGTCGTGCATCAAGACTTCTAGCGTGGATTTATCTCCTTTGAGGACGGCGGGGAAGCTCTCATAAACAGCGCGAGCGAGCCTAAAATTGACTAACCCGGAATACCGGTCAAGCATGGAAAGCACATCATCTCTCGTGTCACTAATCCACTCCTTTTTGATGACGGGGTGGCTTCCACTGGCCGCCATGGCCAACTGGACATCAATGTACTCGAAGAGTCGCTGGTGATACCACTCGAACTTCTTAACTTCATCGTCTAGTACATTACCCCTTAGATCTCGGAAGAGGACATACGCGATGCGGTCTGCGAGCACAAGCAGCTCATCCTCCCATTTTGAATCGTTACCAGTGTCAATAGGATCCAGGCCGCTGCTGATGTCCTCCTCCCAGACTGTCTGGAAAAATAAAAGCCGATCAGCAGACGACCCGCTGGTATCTGAGACGGCTGTACAGTTCAATCCCTCCACGTAGATTTGCAACCTTTCGTCTTCTCTGTTGAATATTTCGAGGTCTCCACAGATTCCCGACGAGTGATCTCGTACGGCCGGAAATGTTTCGGTGACGTGTGCGTCGATGATACTGCTAATTATCTCATTGCTCGACTTTTTCAGGAAAGATGCTGGATACACGCGAACCCTTCTTATGTTGGTGGGGAGGTACGGTAACCACACGCTATGTGTCGAACCAATGCTCGCAAAGAGCGACTGGAATGCTACGTCTAAAAACGCTGGGTGCACCAATAGCGAGCCGGAAAGGTCGCTGGGAGACCATGACGCGGATGAAGTGGCCTTGTGCACCATTCGGTTGATTGAGACCAGGCCTCTGAATGGCCCGCTATACTCTAACCCAAGCTCAGAAAGGAACGTGTAAAAACGGGAAATATCGACGGGAGTGGTAGAGACAATGTCAATATCGGGGGAGCGTCGTAGTTGCAAGCTGTCCAGAGCTAAGGGGTCGCCAAGTACGATGCGGATACGGCCGCTGCAGTTCTTTTGTAACCCGGTATTTGAGTTACCTGGACATGAGCAGCATAGGAAATCAGCCGTGATGAGATCTGCCGTAATTTTGCGGCAGTGGAGCGCGAAATCGGTTTCAACTCCTGAGTCGCTCGTCCCATCATTCAAGACAATGGCCCGAGAGATAACAATATCTTCTAATTCGACACACTGGACAGAGCGATCCTTCCAGAGAAGTCTAGATGCCTCTACGGCCATCGTGATGTATGCTGATGCCGGAAAGACCGCCTGTCCCTGGAACGAATGCCCTGATAGCCACGGTAGCTCGCTCATCCGGAGGACATTCTTCCAGCGCATCAAAAAGTCGGAATCATCGGGACATCGATGTCCCAGTAGCTCGTGAGCGATATCTTTCCTAAGACGGTGGTTTTTGGAGATGCGGGACTCAGCCCAGTAGATTTGCTCGTGATTCCACTGGTATGTAGGTAGTCCTCTTATGTGGGTAGGTCTTCGGGCATCTGCGCGGGAGAAAATTGTTCGGTATCCCTCAAAATCTATCCTGGTCGAACTTCCGAGGGTTTCCCAAATGTGCCCAAGAGCGTCTGATATAGCTTCTACATCACCCGTTCGACGCTTGAGAGTACCCCAGTAGGGAACAGGGGAAGACAAGACTGTTGCCGCGGTTTCGAAGACCGGGCGAGCCAATGCCGGATGCGGCCCGACTTCGATCATGACGCTTGGGGGGGCCAGCTGCAGAGCATGTTGAAGGGCCTCTGAGAAGACCACCATCTCGGTGAGGTTTCGAGCCCAATATGAGCCTGCTAGCTCTTGTGAAGTTTCAATACGGGTCCCAGTGACGCTAGAGATCCATGTGCATGAGCTATTCCCTGGCCCAACTTTGATACCGCATGCTCGGAGCGAGTGTAGGTACGGTTCTGTGGCTGCAGCCATGTGATGAGAGTGATAAGCCGCTTTAATTCTTAACAGTCTGGCAATTGTGCCCGCCTCCTCCAACTTGTTATGAGCCTCGAGCACGGCACTGGAGTCTCCGGATAATGTAACGTTGGTCGGGGAATTACATGCGCCAACCTTCAGGCGCCCGAAGAATTGCTCAGAGGAACACAAAGTTAACGCTTCTTTGAGAGGAATATTTACTGCCAGCATAGAGCCGATCAATGCCTGGTCGCCCTCGACGATGCAATTCGAAGAAACATGGTAGCCTCGGTAGTAGGCTACTCGAATTGCGTCGGACGAAGATAAAAAGCCAGAGGTATAAGCAGCCGCAATTTCTCCTGATGAGTGACCCACAACGACGCTAAAGTTCACACCTGCGCGGCGCAGAATCTCAACGACGATAATCTGCACAGCCGTGCATATAGGTTGTGCTATTTCAGGCTCGTCGACTCGAGATGAAGACGTATCCTTCATGAGTTCGGCCATGATAGACCACGATGGTGGCTCAGGCAATTCGTCGAGCGCGTGTTGTAGTGACTCGACCAGGCCCCTGACAAAACTCGAGGCTAAGATGAGTTCTCTACCCATCTGGGCCCATTGAGCGCCCTGTCCCGTGAAAATTCCAGCAATTTTGGGCGCGGGCTCGTGATTGGATCGAACGCCAATAGCAGAGCCCGCATTTACTGCCTTGCTTAGAGATGTAAGTAGCGTCTCGCGAGTCTTCGCGACGAACGCGACTCTGAAAGAGAGCACGGAGCGACGCGACTGTAGGGTGTAGGCTAGGTCGTCTAAGCTAGTAGACTCATTATCCTCGAGGTAGCTGATCAGGGCCGAGATATTTGCTAGGAGAGACGACTCCGAGCTGGCCGAAAATAAAAACGGCCCTGCTGCCGTGACATTCGCTTCCCCTTGAGGACGAGTATCGGCATTAAGAGAGAGGCCGTGACTAGGGTCGTAGCTCTCCACGATTGCATGCGCACTATTTATTCATTGTGTTAGTGAAGCGGGCTCGGACACCACAGGGAAACACATAAAAATATTTGAACAGGGTCATGCTCACTTGGTTCCGCCGTATCCGAAGCTATTTACGCTCGCTCGTCGACGGCCACCTGCCTTTATAGTAGGCCACTGAACCGCTTCCGTCGGGACCTTGAGGTTAGTATAGAAAGGTCTGATGGCGGGGTTCAAAGTCTGGAAATGCATGTTCGGAGTGATAACACCCTTCTGAACAGCAAGAGCAGCCTTCAACAGCCCACCTAGTCCAGCGCATCCTTCTAAGTGACCGATCACAGTTTTCAAGGAGCCAACATATAAAGGAGTGGCCTCTACTGACAGCTCTGATTTGCCGGAGTCGAGTTTCTCTTGTTTTGGGAAGAATGCGACACTGACTGCCTCAGCTTCGATCGGATCACCTGTGGGCGTTCCCGTTCCGTGTGCTTCAAAATATTGGCACCGGTCAGTCTCCGAGCTGCAATCAAGGCCCGCCTTCGCGTATGTCTCGCGGATCAGTGTTAACTGTGCAGATGCATTCGGCATCGTGATGCCTAAAGTGCGACCGTCCGAATTGACCCCGGTCTCACGTATGACGGCTGTGATCTGATCCCCATCTTTGAGTGCTTGGCTTAGGGTCTTGAGGATGACGGCGGCGAATCCCTCGCCCCTGGCGTACCCATTCGCGTTGATGTCCCACATTCGTGATCGAGAATCAGGTGACAGCATACGTAACTTGGACTCCGCGATATATAACTCCGGTGAAAGGATCATATTTGCACCAGCAGCAACGGCAAATCTTGATTCACCGCTCCGCAGGCTTTGGACAGCCTGGTGAACCGCTACCAGACTCGAGGAGCAGGCCGTGTCTATCGTAACAGACGGGCCCTAAGAAATCTACATGTCAGTAATCTAGACCGTTCAATCCCGGCAAACATGAAAAGAAGAACATTAATTCCAGGGACACATCTTACCTTCCAGTCGAAAAAGTATGAAACCCGGTTAGAGACCATGCTGCTTGTAATGCCCGTAGCGGTGTACTTGGGCATTACATCGACGTCTCGTGTTTGAATCCCTGGGAAGTCACTTGTCATGACGCCTACAAAAACAGATGTGGCAGAGCCTTGCATCCCTTCGATTGTGAACCCGGCGTCCTCCATCGCTTCGTACACCACCTCCAACAGCATGCGCTGCTGGGGATCCATTGCTTCGGCCTCCGACCGTGTGACACTGAAGAAGGCCGCGTCAAACACTCGATGATCTTGGGCGATAGTGTACGATCGCTGTACACATGAAGCTCCATGATATCCTTCCTCTGGATGATAATAAGCTTTGAGGTTCATACGAGCAGGTGGAAACTCTGCCGGCAGGACATCTCGAGGATTACGCAATAACTCCCACAACTCTGACGGAGAGTTGGCACCAGGCATACGAACGCCCCAACCCACCAGTGCGATTGGCTCGTTCTTTAGAGAAGATTTCTCGACAACCATCTTCACAAGAGGGCAGGCTAAGGTTTGGAAAGGGGTTATGCTTCGAATCACTACGAGCTAATAAGTATATCGCTGTGATTGAGTTCACCACAGCCTGTGCTATATCTGCTTATTTCACTCCCATCTTAGTACAGAGCCCGAAGGCACAGGCGAGCAGTATTTAAGCACTTGTAAACAACTGGTTCGCCAGATGTTCGGTCTCAAGAGGTACATTGTCCCCAAGGAAGACTGGCAACAGTGAAACGGATCGTTCTTGATATTTCCGACCTGGCGGCAGTTAACTGGATACTTAATTGGGAATGCTAACTCTTCGAGGAATCAACATGCAGGATGCAGTCCGCATGTTTCTAGACTTTATGAGACGTTCCGAATGAGGTATCAAACAATTGTACTCACAGAACTGATTTGCCGAACTCCGTTCACTATGCGTCAATAGAACTATGCAACATTCAGCTCGTAAGTTTTGACGAGGCAAACACGAGTGATACACGAGTGATACACGAGAGTTGCGAACAAGGACTACGGTTTCCACAATGAGCATCGCCGTTGCCCGGATGTCCTAAATTGGTCATCATCACACCGTCCACCGCTAGCTGCAACCCACCCTCGCAACCCTGTTTTCAATAGATGATACATGATGAATAGGACTTGCTCGCCTGAGGCGCTACAGAAGGAAAACATAGCCCAACATTGTCAAGCTTGAGAAGCACCCCGCCTTGATAAAAAATCTGACACACCACTGAAAGATGAGAACCAACTAATCGAGTGCCCCCTTCTGCGGGGGCTGCATGGTGGAGAGTATCTCATTGGCCTCGTTCGGAATATTGAAAGTTACGGTACCCCGCGACGTCTCATATGAACAAGTTAATTCTCCTTTTGGAAGTTTGGTCGTCTTAATGCACACCTCGACCGAGCTGAACATGCCGTATGTCACGCTCGAATAAGTCATTTGTAGAAACAGGATTCGTACCGATTGGCAAAAAGCATTCTGGTCTTCCGGAGCCTTGTCATAGCATAACGGAAAGCTTTTAGTCTATATATTGTCCGATGAACAAGAGGAGCACTCCCTCAGACTCAGGAGCAGACTAAGAATCGAAAGTCTGCCTCCAACTTCCCTTAAGAAAGAAATTTCTTTGTTCTTGATCAATCACTATGGCTCCGCCTGCTTCTGAGTTCGTGTCTATCCTTTCCAACTTCCTTCAAGGCGGAGGCCTGGCTGAGTCCCAGACTCGGCTGGACATGCTCGATGACATGATATCTCCTGATGTCAAATTCGAAGTGGTCGGCGAAGACTCTCCAATCGCCTGCAACACCCAGGGACTTGACAATATGAAGAGATTCATTACTGATAATCTTGTCCCATTCTCTTCTGCTATCGTCGACAAGCCATCTTTTGAGATTGTTCGTGCGGTGGGCAGCCAAGATAACCCTTGGATCGCCTTTGAATTCAAGTCCAAAGGTACTTCCAAGGCTGGTGAGTTGAACACTCAATAAAAATAGTTCTGGCGTTCGAAATAACCGTTGAATATAGGGAAACCGTACGAAAATAATGGTGTCTGGATGCTGCGCATCGACGACACTAACAAAGTTGCGGAAGCCAAGGGCTTCATGGACACGGGCCATCTTCAGCGACACTTCATTGAATGCAAGGGGCTCTGATTTTGAGGCTGATGGTGCAATCCGGCGCGTAGATTATGAGGTGGCTCTTTTTATGTTTCCTAGTGATGCTCAACTACTGAGGAAAATGAAGTCCGTTGTTTGCTATGTTTGCGCTACCGTTCCTCAACGAGAATGACAAATTTGCAAACAGTCTTACACTGCAAACTACGCACATAATTGAGCTTTCTAATAAGTCCCCCGTAATTCTTCAAAGGTATACACCAGTATATCTGAAGCGAAACAACTTTCATATAGTCACCTTTCTGGTTGATCATGTATTTAGCGCCCTGCTAGTACAACTGTATCACTGGACACGGAAAGCAAGCCATACACAAGACTAGCCAGACATTTCTTGATTGACAAGAGTTTTCATATACTGACCGCAGGAAATTCTAAGTAACTCAACATATACACATTAGAGTGCTTTTTGAATCGTCAGGGCTGTTATGAAGAGTGAAAATTATTAGGCTCCATGTTTGAACCCCCTCTGATTTCTTATTGCGCCTTATAATAGATGAATGATCACACTCATACTTCCTTCCGAAATCTGACCATCTTATACGGTGAAATTAGCTGTCTTAGGTGGACGAATTATCATTTGCTAAAGTACACTCTTAATACAATGCGATCCCATATTGTTTCGCTCAAATTAAGCTAGCCACTTCCACTACGTATTTGTTCACATGACGAAAACTCTTTTCAAAGGGTTGAAATTAACTCCCGAGACCCAGACCGGGCGCACTGTCGGGTTGTGCATCTGACACGGGCTGCCATAAGGGTCTACTAACATATGCCGTAGTGAAGTGCGGAACTCCTTGGCAATCCAAGACGCAGGTGGAAGGCTCATTGTTGTCCCGGAAGCCGAATGCTCGACCTAAGCCTTGCTAACTGCCTATCATTCTGTGATTGAGTATGCCGGTCCTACTACCTCTGGTACCCATGATATAGTTATTGACTCTCATAGGCTGCTCATAGTCTGGGCGGAGTTCGAAGTCCTAAAGTCCTTCGTCAATGGCTTTCGACCCTCTCCCATCCATTTAGGGCCTAAGACTCTATTCCCTGTTTACTGTCCCACCGATGAGATGTTCTAAAATAATACCGAGGGGGTCGGTTATCCTCAATTGGGGCTAGCCCGGCCATTGTCGGGGCCAAACTCTTCTCTGAGACGGAACTCCCACCTTATATGCAGCTGTCAAACGCGGCCTTAATTTACAGATAGCCAATAATAGTCCGACTTTGAGTATGGATGCCTACTGCTATTACAATTCGAGTTAATCATCCGCAGATGAGTAAGCGGAAGGGTGCAATATTGACCTTGTCACCGACGTCTTCCCAATCAATCAGAGTTGAGTCCTAGAGTACGTGGCAGTCAAGAGCCTCAATACCCCCAAAAGGCCGGGATGGAATCACCGAGTGAGCAGCAGGCTCACGATCAACTGTGCATGTGATTTGCGAGCTTTCGTAACATTACATATGTGCTGCGCTGCAGGTCTTGAGTCTAAGACATCATCTAGCAAAAACCGGACATTCTCGTCAATAGTATCAAAGGTTGATCGAGTGTCTACTTTAAGTTGCTCTAGTGACACTACTCCGCGCTATGGACTGGATGGTACGACCAAATTTGTACACATCCACTCGTCGAAACACTGGCCAATTGGCCACCAGCTGGGCTCAAGGCCATCAAAGTCATGTTTGTCTCCTTCCCTCGGAGCGCGAACTGTATTTGACCTGTGTGGCGATCCCAGAATGTAACTCCATCTTTGTACGAACAGGAGAACACCCATTGGGAATCAGGGGTGAAGCCCACGTCGGAAATGACGTCCTATTCTCATTAGAACATCAATTCATGTTGTCAAATATCGAAGAGCCCATGGACTTACCGTATGGCCACTGAATGTCTCGATGCATCTATTTTGCTTGGACCCTTGGCCGGTGATTGGTAGAGTAGTAGAGAACGACCATATTTTGACGGTCCCGTCCGCACTCCCACTAACAAGCTCTCGTCCATTTCGCGAGAATGCAATACAATAAATAGAACCTTTGTGTTCATTCAAACCCGCTAATAAGTAGTTATTTTTGATATCACGAATTCGAAGCATGTTACCAAAACCCGTAGCCACGAACATTCTGTCAGGGGAAATAGCAATCGAAGTGACCACAGAATCGGTTACTACTTCCAAACGGTTAGTCGATGTCGCGACATCCCAGAGCCGCACAATGCCGTCACGGCCTCCAAAAGTTAAGGTCCGGTCATCTGGCCCAAACTCTAGGCAGAATATGTATCCATTAGTAGCAATAATAACGTTACAAGCAAGTCGTGGAGCAGTTGGTGTTGCAATTTCCCAGACCTATTAAAATTAGCATCAGCCACGTTAGGAAAGTGGGGGTGGGGCGGGGTTGTTAGAATTTACCCTGATGAATCCGCTACCCACCCTCGCCCCCGCAGCAGCTACATATCGGTTAGTAGGGCTGAAGCAAACGCTGTGCCAGATGGCATGATCGACTAATGCTCTTGGGTGATCGTCAAGATGGCGAAAAATGTCTCCTTTGACGACATCATATACTTGAACAAACCGGGAAAATCCTATCGCTAAATAAGTTCCGTCGGGACTGAACCGAATACAACACACTTTACCGACATCCGGCAAAGCGCGCACCAAGTCAACCCCGGCAGCTTGCGAAACCGCCGGGTGGGAAAAGACACGCCAACTATCTTGCATCTTCACGAAATTCTTCGGCCAATAACCGAGAACACGGTAGCTTGGAATGTTGACGGCAGCTATGGGGAGCAACAGATCAACAATAGCCCCATGGCCTTGCTTCGCTGTATCTTCTAGGATCCCCCAGGTCACTGACTGCCCCTGTCGTATAAGGTACTGCGCAACAGCAAAATTTCCTTTGATACAAGCGTAGCTTAGTGGTGAGACTGTTATCGCACGTATGCCTTGGCCATTCTCGCCTGGGTGCGGAACCCCTTGGCTAGTTCGAACCTTCCCTGTCTCTGCCAGAAACTTAACAATATCCAAATGGCCAAGTTCACATGCATAAACAAAAGGTGACTTCCCGTACATGTCAATCGTGTCTAGCAGGGAGTCCTCTTGGTTGACCAGTAGATGTGCGATGTGTACGTCGCCAGCCATTACTGCTGCATGTAGTGCATTGCGTCCGTATCGGCCAGAGATGCTAACGTCGGCTTTGCTCCCAATTAAAAGTTTGCAGACATCAAAGTGACCAGATCCCGCCGCGACAATAAGTGCCGTGCGTTGAAAACTTCCGCGGAGATTGGGATCGGAACCGTTGTCAATCAATAGCTTGCAAACCTCAAAGTGACCAGATTCTGCCGCGACGATAAGTGGCGTATCTGCGGCAAAGCTAGAACGAGCATAACCACGCAATCTATCAACTTGCGCACCTCTTTCAAGCAGGAGCTTGCAGACCTCAAGCTGGCCGTGCTTTGCCGCCCAGTAAAGTGGAGTTCTTTCCCGAGCTACGTCCTCGCCTGGCCTTGGGCTATTTACATCATTTCCAGAATCTAATAATGTTTTGACTGCGGCTAAGTCAGCCTGCTCAATAGCCGTCACAAGAGTGATTTTCTTGGTGGCTATTCTGGGGAATAGAATCTCATCGTTATCCGGTTCGGGGTGATGCTTTGTTTTGTGTTTGTCTAGTTTCGCTTGACTATCGAATCCTAGCTGAAATGCGAAACACGATTCGATGGGACAGTGGAATGGAAGATCGTGGCGGTTCGTGTGCTGGTTTCGATCTTCGGGGCTCCCGAACCCGGCCACGAAATTTTCACACCATGGCTTAGGACATTTGTACACCGCAGTGCCTCCATGAAGGTTCACAAGTACCTCTTCGGCTGCTGGATCAGGGGCTGGACGTTGAAGTGCCTCTATTACATTTCGAATAATTGTTGTTCGCAGCTCGATAGTGAAATATTCATTTCTCTCTCTTCCGTCATTAGGAAGCTCCGTGAGGACCCTGACAGTTCCATCTGGGCCATTTAGACTACTGTCCGTTCTTTTTTTTGATGGATCTCCGTAAGTTTCGAGGAAAACATTGGCAACCTTTATCACCTCTTTTAATTGATTGAGGGGCAAAGCTACAGCAGATTCCGTACACTGCCTTAAATGGTCGAACCAATACTGAACCGCGTAGTCCTGGAGGGAATAGTATCCTATAGACGCATGCGTGATAACATCTTCCTTGTTGCTTGAAGATAGAAATGGCTCTGAAGTAAGATATCTCGAACAGAAGATAGCAATTCGGGCATGCTCAAGGCTAGCGTTAATTAATTTCTTCTGGAAAAGGAACCTTCAAGAATTAGCTTTTTTCCCACCTAATGGATACGAGAACTTACTCTCTAGCAGTTTCATGAACTATTTTGATGACATCCTCGGGACACGGCTTTCCATCAGTCGCATGATGTATGTCAATGAGAGATCCGCAAAGCTCTTTGCATGTAACCCGAAGCCTTCTTTCCTCGTAATCGACATCCCCCTTTTCTGGGTCGATGCAGAAAAGAGATTGGATCTCGCGCCACCGGAGAAGTCGCCTGGCACAGGTAATCAAGCCCAAGATTTTCGTTGCATCCTCACGTTCGGCCATTGGTGACTTTTCGAATATTCTTATAGCTACCCTTTCATATCTAGTAGCATTCATTAGCCTCGGGTTTGAAATCGTCGTTTGTCTCACTCACGCTTTCTCGATCCCCTTAGGGAATGTACCTGGTTCCATCTCTTCCCTTAGGCGGGAGAGCCTTGTTTGGCTCAACAGATTCTCCAGTACTACACGCGCGTATAAAAACATTCCTCCAAGTCTATTAGTTTCATGAGCTAGTATTTCAGGTTTATCAGATTACCTTGTGCCTGATTTGTGACGCGAAGAGTTATTTCCTCTTCCATAGTTGACGAAATATTAAATTTACTTCGAATTCTCCCGCAAAATCTTTGACAATATTCTCTAATATCTTCCGTGTGACGCGATGTCTCCAGTGATATTGAAGATTGGCTTGCAAGAAGCTTATCCAGAGTGCCACTACAGTAATCAGACTCATTAATGGCTCTTCTGAGGGAGATTATCAGAGTTTTCGCGGTGGGAGAACCTCCCAAGGCATAATTACAGCTCAGTCGCCGAGATAGGAAGAGTATGGGGTAAAGAATCACTCACTCTCGTTGGCCGCAAAACAAAACTCGTAACATTGCAGTGGGGTCTTCCAGCCCTCCGTTCTTTAGGGATAGGAACCAATTGACTGACTTTTCGGCTTCAGTGGGAGCGCATTCGTCCAGGCCGTCAAGTACGATATAGGAAATTGAGTAACTTGACAGAGCAGCCTTAACCAACCCTTGTAGGGTCTTCGTGGACCGCAAGTTCACACCCTCAATTGAAGATATGTCTTTGAAAATGTGATCAGACATCGTGGGATCTCTATCGATGAGCTGCGCTAAAATTGCTCGGAGGAGATTGTTATGCGATTTTTTGTTTGGTTGATTTTGCTTGAAGTAAAAGTACGCAACGCAGCGCTTGATGCCGTTAGAATTTTTATCATCCAGTAGGTTCTCGATGATTGTTGACATCAACGTTGTTTTGCCTAAAATTGATTAGAACCTATTCGGCTGTGCTAAGAATAGGCGACAGACCTGCGCCAGGTATTCCATTGACATATAACACACGATGTCCAATCACGTCATTGCTCGCCCAACTACTGAAGTCGGAGTCTTCAAATATCCATTTTCCTGAGTTGTGGCCAAGTCTATCCTCTGTGGACATTTCTTGGTCAATCCAATAATGCGGAGCTTCTAGCTTTTCTCGGATAAAAGACAACTTCTGCTTATGCTTTCCGGCGTCTTCTTGGGCGGCTTGATGTTGCTGCTGTGTCTTGATTTCTGAAAGATCATCGCGAAGTTTTTGGATCTCGTAGAGAGTCGCTGATCCTTTCTCGCTTTCTAGTAATTCACGTCTCTTTGACAAACTATGCAGGATTGGTCCGAACTTGCTGTTGAACGTTTTCCAGGACGAGTCAAACAGTATTTTCCACCCTGTAAAGCCTCATCATTGGTATTAATCTTCAATGAGGTATTAATAAAGGAGAGTAACATACTCGGCCGCTTGAAGACTACGAGTGCCTCTTGATGAAAAGACAAAATGTCTGAATAGTAATCTTCGAGAATAGTCGCTAGAGGGGGATGTTTCTCGAAAATAGCCTGGTAACGCATGAGACCAGGGATAGCATTTCCTACTTGGTCATATACATCAAGCAATTTATCGAAGGACTCCAAGTAAGTACTTGCGATCTAACATAGAGGATGCTTAGTCATTTTTTAGCCACGAAAATCCTTCAGAGATACTCACACAAAGTAGAAATTTGATTGGCCCCTGTTCTATGTCAGCAAATACTTGCTATGCAATGAGCGCTGCCGCTTACCCAAACAAAGCATACAACCTCATTGACGTTCACAAATAGTTCAATTACTTTTCCAAGTTGCTCCATGGCTTCGATAAATCCTGAAAGCCGTCGCATATACCGAAGCTTTCCTTGCTGACCCTGCGTAGTCTGGATATCGCGACAAACATCACGGACGTCTTGCAAATTGCAAACGGAAAATTGACTGACAAGGCTTGGGTGAAGGTTGTCTTTGAAACGCTTGAGCGCTTGTTGGAAGATATCGGCCCTTGGTCCTGTCATCCTGAAATAGGCTCACAGGAAGCCTGTTTCAAATCTGACACATAGTTGACAGTGTGGACTGCTACGGAAAAGGGAAGGAAAAGAAAATAATGATTGTAGGCGCGGTAGTTGGCGTATAAATTGGGCAGACTTTCAGGCGAAACTATAGTGCGGAGTAATTACATTTTATTTCTTGGCCTATCAGGTTGCGTTTCAATTCTGGATGGCCAGGCACTTTTGCGGGCGGACAAGCTCATGTGGCGGTGTCCATATTGCTGCGCCCGTGTCTGCCTACCCAAGGTGCAGCACTTGACAAGGCGATTATCCAATAAGAGATTCTGATGGCCATTTTCTTGCGTCGCCGTCAGCAGAAGCAATTGCTTGGCGTTAGAGTTCTGCATATCCGCGAAGGAGAATAAAAAACCCCCTTTCTATACACATCTTAAAATCAAAAGGAGTTCCCAGAGATACAAAGAAACAAACCGTATATGAATCCAGCAGCATAAATCACCCAGAATGAACCAAAGGGGCTTTAAAGAGTAAGTTGAGCTGCAATCCAATGTATTCTCCCGCGTTTGTTCGTGATCATACTTCCAATAATTTGGCTAATGCTAAGGATTCGGATTTCATTGTAGTAGCGAAGCGGCTGAATGCGAAGTCTGTTACGGCGCTGTAGGTGGTCGGACTTTCTCAGATACTAGAATCGTTACGTCTCACACCTTGCATCCAGTTGAACGATGCGGTAGCAAAGGTCTTGGACAAGATCAGGCTATCCGATTACTCTGCTACCAATGACACTGCGGAGTTCACAAATTTTGACATCCGGAAAAAAGGCGACATCTACATGCTCATCTCTACAAATGGATGTGAATTTGCCGTCATAGATAACCGGACTGTCTCTCGGTTGAGGGCTGTCAGCGAAATGCCGATGTTGCGGTTTGAAGCTGTCGTTCAGTCCAACGTCCTCGTCAAGCGTCAGCGCAGAGCCAAACATCAGCCACGAACATTTCCCTTGTCAATCAACATATTCGGTTTAAGGTTAGTTGCAGATGATATAGCTTCCCGACTATCAGCGGTGTCCGCCTATCTCCAACACCCTCGGTCATCACTGCATGCAGGGGTCATATATCATAACCCACAGCTGCTCACATTTCTCGACGAGGATCAAGATATGAGTGCACTGGTTGGAACAGGAAACGGCTCCTCCTGGGAGCTCAATACTAGGATCTCAGATGAGGTGGGTATCATACTGGAGTCGCTAGCACATGCAGATATAGCTGCAGATAGGAAGTTGGAGTTACCTGTTGGGCTCACTTCTAAACTCAAAGAGTAAGTATTTAAAAGTTTAGATGGCGATATCGGAAGTGGCATATGCTAATAAAAACTAGACATCAAGAGAACGGTCTGCGATTCATTCTTCAGCGTGAAGAAGAACCATTCAGCCAGATGATTTCTGCGTGGCTACGTGAAGTAACCAGTATTCAGTATGTGAAAGTCCACTGTGCCGCGTACAGTACTTACGCCTTGCCAGAGCCAGATTGCCGTCATCAATGTCGTTCGGGGGGCTGATTGCTGATGCGATGGGACTTGGCAAAACGCTTACCATGCTCACGGCCATCTTACAATCTATGCCAATGGCAAGAGACTTCAGCGATTTTGATAAGACTGCTGGAGAAGAAACTTCGAAGAATATTCGAACACAGGCAACTTTGGTAGTTGTATCATCAGCTCGTAAGTCTAAAAAAGTACATATTTGATCATATTCTAATCCCTTTTAGAGATCCTTGAAAGTTGGATATCTGAGATACGAGCGTAAGCGTAATAATAACCTGACCCAATCTCAAATTCTTATTTTTATAGTCACTTTTCCCCAGGAGCTCTATCTTGGATTTGTTTCCACGGTCAAGACCGACCCCGGGACCCTGAGAATCTACGGTCAGTTGGTATAGTACTAACTACTTATGCGACCTTGGCTGCTGACACTGCTGGTCGACGTACGCTTTATCAAATGAGCTGGTACCGAGTAGTACTGGATGAAGGTACAGTTGCTCAGTCGCCCCTGTACATGAACACCGGATGTACTTCAATTAAAAGCTAGAAAATCTGACCAAATAAAGCGCATTGGATCCGAAATTCGACTTCCAAGCAGTTTAAAGCAACAGCAAGCCTTGATTCTCGCAGTAGGTGGTGCCTCACAGGCACACCCATTCAGAATAAACTTGAGGACCTAGCATCTCTAGCTCAATTTCTCAAGCTGCAGCCCCTAACGTCGGTGACCCACATCCTGGCCACCCCTACATCTTGGCCACCCTAAAACATCAACACCCTCTAACCTACAAAAATATATTATAACAACTTTCCACCAACAACAATACAGCTTTCAGCTTCGCTAGATAATTCAGACTTGCTGGACTCGCTGAAGATGCTTTTGCAGTCTTTAGAAGCCGATTGGGCCCGGTAAATGTCCCTAATAATCGCAAATTTGCTATTTGGGCTCAGCTGGATCTTTTTACGCTTGCAGGCCTAAATATTATTTAGCCGGGCCTAAAGTACTTTGATTTTGCGCTGTTTAACAGCTATATTAGTGTTTTTTTCGTTAAACGCTTTATTAATCTTTTAAAATAATAGCTTTTTTATGTAAGGATTTTTATTTAACTAGTTAAATAAGCAAAGCTTATTGCGCAAAACCTTAGTTATATAAAAAGTTTTTTAATATACCTGAGAGACCTTTTAGGATAAAATATCTAATAGTTTAAACTAAGCTTTTGTTGATTTTAGTTTGGTTTTAACAATTAAAGGGTTAGCTAAAACCTTAGTAGTTAAAAAAGGCCACAGCTCACTACTTTTTTAGCCAGCTTTAATATTTAACTTTGTTAAGGCTTTTTTTTTAGCTTTTTTATAGCAAATAAGAAAATTCTGCTTTTTAACTGCCGTAAAATTATTTAAAGCAAGCAGATTAGCAAGCTTTTTACGGTAAGCCAATTTTAATGGCCTAAATATAGCTACGTTTAAAGGTTGCAGTATATAAAAGGTATATATAAATAAATATAATATATATATATTATTTTAATAATATAACTACATAAAATTGTTTGTTATATAACTATTATATACGTTATATACTAATAACCTGGCATTTAATAGGTAAAACCTTTTTTAAGTGCTTTAAAAGGTGGTTTTTAAAATAAATACCTTTTAAAGCTACTTTAGCGCGGTTTTATTACAAGTTTAGCCTTTAAAATATGGTGTAAATCTCCAGCCGTTAAAAAAGGTTAAATTTAAAAAAAACTATTGCTGTTAAAGCATTTTGCTTTTAAAAATTACAAAAGGGTTGAAAGCTATCCCAGTAGCTAAAACACATTTTAAAAAAAAAGTCCAAGTTTTTAAACCAAGCTGTTTTTTACAAATGGATTTCAACTCTTGGCTTTTTAGCACTAAGCCGTTAGCGCTTTTTTTTTTTATAATATTTTTTTTGTTAAAGTTATAACAATTTTTAGGTTTAATAGCTTTAATTATTAAATTTTCAAATTATTAAAACTAATTATAAATAATTTTAAAAATAGCACTATTTATTTGTTAAAAATTAATAGCCTTTTTTTTTAAATTTTTATAGCCGGATATTTTTGCAGAAAATGCTACACTTAGCGCTTTTCAAGCATTATAGGGTTGCCGCTAGCCTAAAGGATTTTTTGGGCAAAATTTTAAAGTTGTTAGTAAGAAAATGGATTGCCAATTGCAGCTTGAGTAATAACTTATATAGTTAAATGGGATTCTTAGGCTTAAGATAACTTTTGCAAGTTTTGAAAAGCTAAAGACTTAGGCTGTATACCGTTTAGTCAACTTTGAAAGGTTGCTCGGGGCACCTTTTATCGCAAAGCTGATTTTCGCACGCTATAGCTATTTGTAACGTCTTAAATAGCGCTTAAAACCTGAGTTTCATTATACTCAGGCATATTTGCACCTATAAGTGAAGATTCAGGTGGAAAATGGCAGAAAATGACAAAGTTATTGTTGTTGAAAGTTGGAAGGTCAGTAGAAGCGGTGTGGGTTTTAGGGTGGCCAAGATGTAGGGGTGGCCAGGATGTGGGTCACCGACGTTATCGAGTAAAGCAATATTCCAGAAACATATTCTAGGACCGCTTTCAGCTGGAGGCTTCGATTTTGCAAAGCCTCTTCGAGAGTATCTAACTGCCTATTGTCTACGGAGAAATGAAAATTGTCTGACTCTACCATCCTCTTCAGAAGAAAAGATAACGCTTCAGCTATCGTCTCAGGAGCGCGGCCTTTATAACCGAATATTGGACAATACAAGAAAGCAAATCGATTCCCTCATTAGCAAGAGAGGGACCGCGAGTTGCAGTAAGCTCTTCGCAGCAATGTTAAAGATGCGTATGCTTTGCAACCTTGGAACGTTTTCATCCGCCACCGGTTCTTTAGGCCAGTCGCATTTAAAACAGGGGTGCGATCGCTGCTCCGCTCCAGATGAGGACACTTCCATGCTTCTGGAGAGCTTTGCCTTCTGTCCAGACTGTAAAAGACCATTACAACAGTCCAGCCCATTGCCGGACTCCATCGACAGAGAGGAAGACAGCGCAGATCACAACCTCCATGATGCAGGCACGATGATGCATAAGGCGACAAAGACCCTGATATTACATGGCAATCAGTTGCCTCGGGCTGGCTTCTCGACTAAACTCCACGCAGTCGTGGATAATGTATCACGAAGCGGTCCAGATTCTAAGAAGTGAGTGTTCGACCATAGTCTGCACCGATTTTACGCTAAAAGAACAAGCATCATCTTCTCTTACTGGACATCTACCTTAGATGTCCTTTTTCATCTCCTTACGCGAGCAGAGATTCCATGTTGTCAAGTCGACGGTCGGACGACATATACTGAGAGATCGAAGAATCTTACAACTTTCAAAAATGATCCTCGGGTATCGGTTTTGCTTATGTCGATCGAAACAGGTGCTGTTGGGTAAGCTCATCAGAAACCGCCGCGTATATTGTAGTACAAGTGCTCACCTAACAATAGGCTGAATCTAACAATCGCCAATAAAGTACATCTTGTCGAGCCTCAATGGAACCCAGCTGTGGAAGAACAAGCTGTTGCGCGTGCATTGCGGATGGGGCAGACACGCGAAGTTACTGTCTTCCGATACATGGTCGAAAACACTGTTGAACAGGTATAATATTAGATATAGATCTTTTCGTTATATTTGCGCTATCTGACTGCTTTTAGAACATCATCGACCTGCAAAGAAAGAAGAAGCAGCTGGCAAAGTTTACTTTTGACACAGGCGAAACCCTGTCAGGGGCATTTGAGGTGAGATGCAAAGTACTCTTATTGTCTCGTCCCGTGCTAATGATAATACAGGATCTAAGATCAGTATTCGACATTGGTTCTAGCTAGGGTAACAGGATATCGAAAGGGAGAAGTATACTCATTTCAGTGTTTAGGTAGATGGCGTTGGAAGTCCCACTGTCTTCTTATTTAAGGAATAGGCCATTACCTACACTTCTCAGAGTAAATAGCACTTCCGGCACTTGGAAGTTACAAGGAAAGCGCTTATATGTAGATAAATATGCCGTGGGTAGTGAACACAGAACCTCATGTCTCAGCTATTGCAGTGATTATAAACCCCTCCTCTAGCTGCCTGCACCACTGTCAACCTAGCCACCCTTACTCATCCACTTCAACACTGAGCCATCTAGGGATTCGTAGTGGACTTGATAGATCGTCCATGTCGGCGGGTTAAGTTTAATCATTTTATTTTTTCTTATGTGCACTTACTTAAGAAAATTCTATTTCACGAACTTTACATCCGGAAACCTCGTGCTTTCGCCGACGAGAAGGCCTTCTTCACCTCCAAGCAAGGTGAACCTGACATAATCGTTTAAGTATGCCCGCAAGACTTCAACAGCTCTTTTGCCTGTCAATACCCCAAGCACATTTTCGACAAGGGCTTCATTCTCCCTTAAGCCAGTAAAATCTCCAATGATTGAAAGATCCCAGAAGCTTCCATGCGAAGAGTTATCCAGATGTAATTCTTTGTACCACACATTAGGGTGCTTCTCATCGTGGGCCTTGGTAAAATTTGCCCAGCTCTCATCATTTGTCGTATTCTCCCCGCCTGAAAAGTTAATGAACGGCTTGGAAACGCCTTCTTTGACAACTGGCCCCCAAAGAGCTCCATCGAGGTTAAGCCCGGCTTGTATCCGAGATTCTACCAACGTGGCGGCAAGAGCCGACGCGCCACCATATGAATGACCAAAGTAGACAGTCTTGCACACTTTCAAAGTATTGAGAACGAATGACACATCGCTGTTGCGGACTTCTAGCCCGAACTCGATAGCAGTGAGATTGTTGGGGTCGGCTGGTACGTTACCGCCGAATATGATCTCTCCGTTGGGGAACAATACCACATCCGTCTCGTATGGATGATCCATTACAATAACTTGGTAGCCCAGGCTGGCAATCTCCATTGCAAAATCGGTATACCATAGTCTGGTAGTGTTCAACCCGGTGCCGAACAACAAGGTGGAAAATTTAGAGGTCTTGGCTCGCTTCGATACTCCACAGCATACGTCCACCTCAAGCCCATTGAGCAACCCCTTTGGCCAGCCGTAATCCGCGAAAGCAGAAGCCAAAATATCATCTTCGATGGTAGCGATCTGTTCAGGCATGTACGGCACGCGACAGGTTCGTGTACAGTGAGTCTCCGCCACTGGTGTGAAGTGAGAGATCACCATGCGACGAGAATGAGATGAGTTGAATGGGTCGACGCGGTCTGCATCAACTAGCTCTTTGTTTTCCCACTGGACTTTATAGGGTCCTCCTGGAGTAGGAAAGACTTGCGCCAATGCAGTTGTGGCTGCGAGCACAGCTAAGAACAAGGTAGACGCCATCACCGGGAATGTAGAAGATAGAAGACCGGACGATGAAACCGATTGTGAGTAACGGTCGGGAATCAGACCTTTTATGTTCTTGCATCTTCGGACCAGATTGAAAAATGACATGCTTATATTGCCCGTTTGAACGCGCCTTTGAGGGACACCTTGCCAATTGTAGTATAACGGTGATTTTAGACCTTCCTACTCTGGATTGAGAGCTTTTTCAGCTGGCCTTGGCTAAATTATTTTGGATATCGTATCCGCTACCTTGATACGATATTAGCCATCTTCCTCCACTAAGTAGGTATATGTATGTCAACAGGTGCAACAGCTGACGCGATATGTGCTATCTTTTACAATTTTTACCACAGCAACATTTTCAACCGATTGGTGTTGATATCAACCCGGGATGCAGACTCGTAAGTTACCTTATAAGTTCTCGGAAGTAGTCTGCATATGTCTCCCCTCTTATCTGATCGTCTTCGTTCTTCGACAAGAGCTCTCAGTTAGAAGTAGAAGCCCATTTATTTGATTGGAAACAAGATCATATTATTCTACAATATTTAAACCTTCGCTAACTGAAACTTCATTTTAACAGCTTGGTCAAGCAGTGGCTGAAATAACACATAACCCGGATTTACAATCCTGATATGCCTGCAGCGTTAGATTGATCACCTCAACGACCATGTGATGCGCTTCATCCGCAAGGTAATTATTCGTAAACTCTTCTCGATCAGCTTCGCTAGCCTGATCCCATGGCGGGTACCACACAGCAGAGTAAATCTCGATTCCCGATTCGCCAGTGCTTCCCTCACTAGCTACGAAGTCGCGCACAGCGATATGAAGGGCGCCAAAAGTCTGAAGACCTTCGGATACTAAGATCTTTGACCCGATTCGCTGGAATAGTAGGGGAAAGCTAGGGCCGATATCCCAGTCCTCTGGAGTATCCACAGTACCATATACCGGAGTCGCGAATGCAGGAACCGTAAAGTTGGTACGCTTGGTTCCAAACGTAGACAGCACGCCTCCCCAACCCTCAAATATTGCGGACTGTTGGGCACCTGTGGCGTCTACTATAGTTTCCTTGTAGTAGTGTTCCGGATTCGCATTGAGGTTTGCCGAATCGGCATTATCGGATAACGTCCATGCGGCAAACTCAGTCGCTGTGAGGCTACCGTTGAAGTAGCCTTTGGTATACTACATTGAATTAGTCAAATGATAGCACTACGACACAGTATTTATCATGCCCACGGGTGCTATGAAACGATTGAAGCATCACTACTTACGGCTCTAGCAGGTACCCATTGAGTCCGATTCGTAGTTGACTCTTGAACTACCTGGGCCCAAAATGAATTCGCGTCCTCGATGTCCTCTGCAAGTAGTGTGAAGAAATTGCGCGAGTTGTTGGCGGCGATGCAATCTTTAAGCGTATAGAGATCGCCTGGTTGCGTGCCCGTAGGCTCTGTCAAGCACTGATTGGCAATCCCTGTAGCTTCAACCTGCTCGTGGAGGCGAGCATAAGCCTGCTGCGCAGCTGTGATCTCGTAAGGATCTTTTATGTCGACTGTTTCTGGAGCGGCATCAGAGGAGAACCGAGTCTCGAACTGATAGCCACCGTGAGTCTCAATGGCTGTGGCAACGGCGAAGATAGCCGAAGCTAATGCGACAGTCTTCAGCTGCATTGAGGATGCTGAAAGTAGACTTTTCATATGAAAGTGTTGATCATAGTAGACAAAGTTTCTCGTGCTCGACGGCAGCTTCCACGGCCGACTATTTATATCAATCGCCTGCTAAAGGTCGTATGGGAAGAGCCGTCAGAACTCATGACGATGGCAAGATGCTCAGCCCAACTTCATAAATCCATGCATTGCACATCTCTTGAGCCTTAACGAATTTCCGTTTGCCTACGAAAAGGGAGATGAAATCACATGTCTTCGTTCTCTAACCAATGACTTGCGCTTCGTTGACTTATAAAGCACCTATTATAACAGCGCATGTGGGCCGGATCTGGATGGAGGATGCTGCATCTGCAGGGTGCCGGGCAGGGATGCCAATTGCATAAACTGTCCGGAGTAAAAAACAGGGGTGTAACAGGAGTTGACTTATACGTAGGTATATACTACGACTCGACTTACCTCTACCTAAAATGGCACTTACCTCGCGCTGTGATAGAGGTATATTGTCTGCCATGAGCAAACAAGACTTTGATCTCTACCACGTTGATAATGCGATCACGACGATGAGCCAGTGTAGGAATAAGAGTAGGCACGGAATGGCCGGCCTCAAATTAGACCTTCAGAAGAGCCGTGCTATGTATCATGGAAGAAAAGGCCCTTCTCTCCCTGGTTTCAATTCCATCCTCGGCATACTGAAATTCAAGTTCTTTGCATCTCTGTTTAGAATAAAATTTCATTAAAGGTGGTAATGATAATCTATACGACTTAAATGCTTATATGGGTAGTTTGACTTCCCAGCCGGTATCAATATCTTACTTCCTAGGCAGCATCCTCTCTACTAGTAATAAGGTAATGTGTGATGGAAAGTCCCGAGGCTTGTGTGAGATGCGACAACGAGGGAAGTCCTGGATTATGTTTATGCAAGGCAATAGTGCATACCCTGCAATAGATACGCAGACCTAATATGCAAGTATCTAGCCCAGGATACGCTATGAATGGTTATTTATTCATACTATTTATTTTGCTCTTTGGGTCGGATGCCACACATACTAATACGCGCTACACAGCGACACGTGTTTGGTGCGGTGGAACATAACGGGGAATCTCTTCATACTAAGTACAATCAGTCCTTGCAACCACGTGGACGGGGCTGGTACGCCGCAAAAATGTTTCTATTCCAGCCTGAGATAAGGGAAATCCTCCACACTCGGTTTTTGTCCAATACTTCAATCGAGTTTTGATTGTTTCGTGTGACTGAGCATGTCGTTCTGTCCGATCGGGTTTTGCCGACCGGGGCATCAAGTCAGTTCATGGAAGACTGAAACACGCCACCACAGGGCACATCACCGGCCTATATTTGTCGATTGTGCATGCCTATTGAAGAACTGATTGCTAAAGAAGTGCCCCAATACGCCGCCCGTAAACTGTACCATTCTCGCTCCAAAAATATGCTACTCAACTGGCCAGAATATAGTGCTATGTTCAAGCTACTTGTCATTTGACGGGTCGCTCTACTACCAACATATGCAGATAGAATCTAGGGGTGATACCATGCGACATCGTGGCAAAGGTCACCTGCAATTGATGTGTAACCACTTAACTACCGGTATGTCTTTCTAGTACTACTAAAAAAAGTTCGGGATAAAGAGAGACAAGTCTAAAAAGGATTAGTGTTACCCGGAACAGGCTAATCAGCTTTATCTAATCATAGGTCTATCGGCTTCAGTGCTGAGCTGTGCGTGAATATTGGCTCATAGATAATAGGTACATGATAGAAGAGGTGCAATAATGAATCTCTAATCTTGGTATGAGCTCCTGCAATGGGAAAGATTATTTATTCTTATTATTGGGATTCTACATCTCTAAAACTTGTGCTACAGGTCTAGAGGCGTTTAACGGAGCATGAAAAACGGTACGTAAGCAAGGCAGCCAATACTCCACCCACCTTCTTTTCAGCTGAGCTTATTAGGTCAGCTCAGCTTCACGTAAGTATCACATACTAAGCTACCTACATTCACTCTCTTGCTGCCACAAAAAAAATCGTCGCGCACAAGTTCTCAACATGAACCGAAAGTACGTCTCTTAAAGCGAACTCTATGATTCCTATCACTAGAATAGCTAAAATATCACCCAGACAATGGAAGCGAGGTATTGGAAGGGTCTAGGACCTAGTTATCTACGTGCTCTACGGGGTAGCTTGAAGTGCGCGGTCTGCCACAGTTCCTATCTTCCCACAAATCACGATGTGCCAGATGATTATTTCAACACATCGATCTATTTGACCTGGCAGAATCGGCCGACGAAGGAGACTGCCGTTGGTGTTCTATCATCTACCAAGCTATGATGGAGTTGGGAGCACAACTTCCTGCAGGATACCACGCAGATGTAGCAGCGATTTGTGCTCGAAAGAACCAGCCCCTGTGTGTGGAATGGGCAAGCGATGCCAAAAGAATCTTAGCCGAAATATATCAAGCCATCGGTAAATAAAGCACCGCCAACTTTGAGCCCTTGATTCTTTGGGGCGTCTAGAGGTCTGAACAAGATTTTCCAGCCTGTAGCGAGGTCCTCTGTGGCACTGTATTCTTGCTACTGTTTCGAGATGAGATATATGATTCCTATCGTTGTAGATTACTCCCTCTTATTCAGTTAGCGCTCCTGTATATGTACGTATAGGCACTATTGTCGCTTACACTGAATCCGAACAGCCGGGGTATTCAGGCATGAGGCCATGGTTTGGGGCAGCAGAACCTCAAGACTTTGTGCTTGAATGAACATGAGGTAATATGAATGAGATTATCAATTTCCAGTGATTGAATACCTGCGGGCTCGCGTATCCTTTAGTGACGCCTTAGACCTTATTGCAGGCGACCAGGTCTGTACAGCCATATATATCTATCCGACTAACCATCCAGTCGCCCACGCGTCTACAATCAAATTACACACTTACTGGCTAATAATCATAGTTTACATCTGATTATTTTACGACTTCATACTCCATGTCTTCCGTTTGCTTTTCATAGTTAATGAGTCTATCCCACCCGTTTAAAGGCACAAAGCCCTCAGGCTCTAACAATTGTTGAATCTACGTATGCATTGAATTCTGTAAATATAGAAATCCCACAACAAAGGGTCTTCTTCCAACTTGAGAATATGATGTTAGCACATTACCTAAGTGTTCGTCTACGACGTTAATAGAGTTAGTTAATCACATTGCGCTGAGATTATCAGTATGACGGGTAATCCCATTGAAGGCTATGCCTAATCTATAGGAATATAGTGTATCCAAAAATGATTATGACCTGACGACAAATTGTCCATCATGCCATAGTTCCCACAACAGTGCCAAACCCTGAATTCAACCCTGACATGACTCCGTCCCTGATCTCAAGACAAATTAGCGTGTCCACCACTCCCAAACATATCAATCTCCCGTACGCCTCCAACTACATTGTGGTTCATCCTGGATACCCACTATTCGCGTCTGTTAGACAGATCATCCCTTCACAACTATCCTATCAACAGCGTCCCATGACACCCAGTCGAGGGAATCGACGACACACTTAAAAGTTCGTCGCGATGTTCGGCTTCTCAGCCTTCTTGTCCTTCTTCGGCTCTGACGTAGTCGCATCTTTCTCGTCCTCGAGCATGTACCATGGTTTCTGGGGTTTCTCAGGTTGTTCGGGCTTGTCAGTTTTCTTGGATTTGTCCGATCCCTCTGCAGGAGACGGAGCCGGTTTGTTCTTCCTGAACGGGAAAAATCCCCCCTCGATCTTTTTTCTGGGTTTCTCTTCCTTCGGCATTTTGGCTCTTGTAAGGGCGGTAGGTCGTTAAGAATCTCGGAAGTTTGTTGCTGGAGGTTTGTGATGAGGGAAGAAGTAAGTCTGCCTAGCTCTTTCTGGGTATGAAGATGTTTGTATACTCTCCCCTCGTTGTGTAATGTATCACATATATGACTCTTTCTTACTTCAATGTTACACAGCCTTCACAATGTTGATAGATGGGCATGCTAGCATGACCATAAAAAGAATACAAATGATCTTAAACACTAAATCTTTTGCACTCCCAGGCTTCAACAATTGTGTTGCCGATTCTCTTACGCTTGATGTTAGAGGTAACCCTTCGTTTTGTTCGCTATATCCATTCATGAAATTTGCTGAGCTGACTGAAAATAGACTCAAGCCATGAAAGTACCAGCATACAAGGCTATCCTTTCAAAGCGCAGTTTTTTAAGGGAAGTTCTGTGTACGTGTCTATACGAAAGGTATGGCCGTACTCGTGTTTCATAATTCGAAAATAGAGTTATTTTAACTACTTCATTTTCTCCTCGCCGGCACTCAGGCACAAGTTTATGTATTGGACTATCTTCTGACCTCCATGCTAAAATTATAAAAGTCACAGGAATCTCATAACTGATCATGTTTTGAAGTCTAAGCTCCTTTCTATGAATATTATGTCACTCCATATGTACTGCTCTACTCACACCCTGTAAACTATACTTGCTTGTGAAGCCTTTCTTTTTATCCTGCCCCCTACTGTAGTCCCCTGCTAATACTACACACCCTATAACATCCCTATTTATCACCAGCTTCCTCCGCAGATAAACAAAATACCACACACCTATCCCCAGTAGTTGTATCCTCAGTAATTGTCATGACCGTAACACCAGTTTAGGGAGATTATATTCAATCCCCACGGGACTAGCAGACCAGCCAGGTCACCAATATTCGGCCTCACAGGTGTACCCAGCGAACCATTTATGATACAGTGTCCTTAACCTACCCAATGATTCCGATAAAAGAAAAGGGTTCAGCAGGTAGTATGTAGTATCGCGCTGTGCTCCGTAACGATCTCACAGGGAGCAGCCCGTCTCGTACCTCCTGAGCAGCAGTTTAGTAGGCCCAAATTAATGAGCAGAGCGCTTATGCCGCCGTGATCACCTGGCGACACCGAGGTAACACTTCTCATGTAGATACCCGTTAGCAAACATTTCTTTCACGTATGGCAGTGCAAACGCCAGACAGTCACTCGACAGTTTCCTGTAAAAGGATATGCCAGCCTCGCAACAACGTTTAATAGACATAATTGCCATATTAAAAGTAGACTGAATCAATGAGTCACCTCATGCACTGTAACAGACTAAACGTCACAAAAGGCACAGATGTCCTGTTTATATATTTGTGAAGTCTTCTATCTATCTATAGATTAGTTGATAAATTCAATGCCTTCGTACTTACTATTTCACTATCCCAAATTGCCGCCGCCACGCACACACGAGATGCAGGTAAGCGATGAAGCTGGCTACATTGAGTTGGTAAGTAGCACCATTTTACTGCGTGGCACCGTGTACGTAGACTCACCACTACTGACCCCTTTACGCAAGTCTTAGCGTGAAACAAGTCGAACACACATGTACCAACCACTTGCCTACCGTAGCTTGACTTAGGAAGCCTTTATCTATTTCACGTACTACTCCGGTTCGTCTCTTAAGTAATGCAAATCACCCGCACCTACTCACTTGACTCTCAGTCTCTAAAATGACTTGATGAAGGTCACTCGTAACAAACACGTGTTATAGCTGTCAACTAGGTATACTGCCTTATTTTACCAAGTCCTAATGCCAATTGCCCTATACAGCTAATGCGCACCCTCGGAAATTGTAACAAGCTGTTCACACTGTAACCTAGGTGTTTTACACAATTCGACAAAGTTAGAGGGGGATATAACTAACGGTCAGTCAGTAGTTGAGATCCTGCTCGCCAAACGACGTATCACCGTCTAGATCTAAGCCCCCATTGAAATCTTCATGGCTGCTAGATGTGTCCTAATCTACATCTTCGATGTCGAAGGATAAATCATAATAGAGCACACCACTATCGAAACTAGGGTCCGCTATATCCGGTGGGTGAACCTTGGTCCTGATTTCTTGAACAGAACCCTCGACGTAATCGATATAATCACGAAAATATCCTGCAAGCTCTCGGCGGTACTCGCAACTGCCTGTGTATTTCCGTATGCCGAGTACACGGTCTATCCCAGAGACGCCTACCATGTTCTTCTTGTAGAAATCGACGCCCCATACAAGACACGCTACGACAGAATGGGCTGCGCTTTGAGCTACAGATGCCATCCTCCACGCAGGATAGTCGTTCGGCGACAATTTCTCCGCGTAGTCGCATATCATGTGTGCCATTGTGTTACCTTTCTCGTCGCGGGTAGCAGGATCTAGGCCCCTACTGAATAGAAGTGCAACCATCTTAGGCTTTTCGCATTGACACGCAGCTTTGCCATATCGAAGCATCATGTCCTTCTTCCTTTCTTCAAACCGAGCATTCAATGGTGCATTACACCCTAGATCTCTGTGTAAGTCTCTTACTAATGCTCGGACCACACTGACCGTGGAGAACTTGATGGCCCATTCCAGGGGGGTTGTGCCCTCGAACCTTCTCCTCTTGCTGTCCTGCGGCTGCAGGGTATGGACCTGGCAATTAGGTTGAACGGCAACAACCATGTGAGCGTCTGCCTTGTAAGTTATGAGTTTTTCGATGTCTTCGCTACCACCACCGGCGTGTGTTGCGATGCACAGGTGCAGCGGTGTTGAAAGTTCCGCGCTACCGCGTTCATCGACTGTGATTGGAAAAATCTGGTTCACATTGAACTTTCCGGACGACAAGATAGTGTCGATCATAGGAGTCTTACGTGCCAATCCATTTACATGATTAGGGTGACTCATAATGGCCCGCCAGTGTGAGGAGGCTTCTTCATCAGTTGGAGAGCCGCAACTTTGGTGGCGGACTATCTGTTTCACGGTGTTGATTAGCTTAGCAGTGATGACGATATCAAGGAATCCCATGTCAGAAAGTAGCGTTGGTTTTCCAGGTGGGGGACTATGGATAGAGGCGCCATAGTCCAGCAAAAGCTGAATTATAGGTATGTCACCGATATTCCTATTCCAGGCAACTAGAGTGGCCAGCGCGACACCCTCGGTACATTCATCCGGATCTGCTCCATTTTTGAGCAACAGTTCGACGATAGTCTTATCTCTCCCGATAGAAGCAACGTAAAGCATACTGCTTCCAGCTTCGTTCTGAGAGTGAATTGATACACCTTCTTCGATGAGTAGTTTGGCACTTTTGTTCCAGTGATTGTATACAGCCCTCCAGAGAAGCTGGTCGTTACGTATCAGATGAGCCATGTCCGGGAAACGGTTTAAAATGTATGACAACCCCTCGACAATCTCAAAACAAACGAATGTCTCTATAACGTCCTGAAATTGTTGCTCGGAGGGCGGATTGACCCCATTTTCAAGTAACACGTTGGTGATATCGAAGTCTCTCAAGACAAGACTTTCGTATACAAGATGTTTGTCGTTTGCAATCTGCACAGCCCTTTTGTATGTGAGCAAAAGGGCTAAAACTTCCAATTTATCTTTGTGTTGACTAGACTGTCTGCAGATTAGTTGCAGAGTGTTCACTACAGCCAGATCGTGATAAGTGACAGAGTTGTAGCACTCTACGAAGCGTGAAACGGATAGAAGGTCCAGGGTCTCTACCATTGCTTTGAGTAGGATTCGGACAGTACTGAGCATCGCACCTTTCGGTGCCTCTTTTGACTGCTCTGGACCTAGAGATACGGCCTTCTGTAAAGCATATTCGTAATGAAACACATGTGCACCTGAACGTAAGAGGGCCTCCACTATGTCACTTCTGCAAAGATTAGCAGCCGCTGCGAGGGCCGTGGTACCGTTGATTGACATTTCATTTATGTCTACCCCTTGTTTGATTAGTCTATTCGCAAGGGGGAGTCGGAATTCTTTTTGCTTCTGTGCGCGATACGATGCGATATTAGAAGGGGCGCCAGCAACGGCAGTCAGGTGAAAATAGGGTGGAGGGTCATAGCTGTCAGAGTGACGCTGGGGAATAGCGCCGACATCGAGAAACCGTAGCGCCTCCAAGTAATAACCCATCAAGCAAGCATAGCCTAAAATTTCGACGGGTCCAATCTTGGCATTTATATTTCCGCCGTGTTCTAGAAGAAAGTGGATGATTGTCCAGTCTCCGCGAAAAACCGCATAAGCTAGTGGGGTCAGTTTTTGGCGGTCGCAAATCGTTACATCAGGCTGGTAGCCGCCCTCAACTAAGACCCTCGCTATATCCAGATTCTGGAGCAGGCACGCCGAATGTAGCGCTGTAAATTGATTTTCCTCTGTTCCATCTATTCCCAGGTACCGTTGTGTGATGTTAGTAGAGGCGCCGCGGGACAAGAGAAGTTTAGTGGTGGAGTCCTGTTTGTAGCATATAGAGCTATGCAAAGCCGTCCAAAGAGGTGCGACATCGTCCTTGGGAGGCATGAGACAAGAGCAGAAGAGACGTGAAAGGGAGTTGATGTCAGCGCCGTTGTCCAGCAGCAGGGTGACAAGCTCATCGTCGCCCAGGGCGGCAGCAACATGGAGCGGGGTCCAGTAGCAGCTCCAGGTCCGGGTATCCGTGTCATCGCTCCCCCAAGGAGGCCGCAGATAGTGTTGCACTGCCCTGGCGCCATCGACCAAATCGTTCATCCTGAAGTTATCCTCAAAGTACCTGGCCACTGTAAGCACCGTCTCATCTAGACCCGTGAGCTTCATGAGCCAGCGGGCGGCGTCAGAGCGACCCATAAAAGATTTCTCCCGGATATGGCGTTTCATTTCCAGCTCTCTGGCCAACGGCGCGGGAGATGACCAAGCGCGGGCGTCTACATCTGCCTTGCACAGTCCCTGCAACGTCCACCATCTTGGCTCCCTCTGTATCCAGAGAGCATTGGCATTGGCTCCGGGGCCAACAGATGCTGGACGGTATTGAGACGGCCCTTGTCACAGGCCCAGAATATGACCTTGAGATCGTCCTTGACAAGACGGTAGAGGAGCGGGGTGATGACAGCACGAAAAGCGCGACAGGAACGGCTCCATGATGACAGGTCGGCGGCGTCCTCGAGATATGTGGATATCCAGTGGATGAGTTCGAGGGGCAGTTGGAGAGCGGGCGACATGATCGCAGAACCTTGGAACGTTCAAAGCTACGGTAGTGGAGTAAACTAACTGTAGGCAGGCGAGGCAGGTACCTATACGTACATAAATAACGTTGCATGCAGCCAAGTGGGTAGTAGGTAGCTGGTTATGTTGTAGTGGAAGTGGACGGTGCCCCAACACTGGGATTACTGTATAGGTACGCAAACTTACTAAGTATCCCTTTAGAGACTGTTTCGGCACCGTGACTTTAAAAGTGGAAAACCGGGGCATGCATGTAGCCAGATCTAGCGAGATACGGCCAATCAGATATTTATCTACCTACCAGATAGAATTTTGATTGGATTATGCATATTGCCTAGTTATTCCACTTTTCCACTTTTAAAGTCACGGTGCCGAAACAGTCTCTAAAGGGATAGTGGTCCGTGACTTGTGGGTCACATGACAAGTCCCATCGCTTAAATCCAGGGTTCTGTCCAGGCAGTGTCCAGGGTATGGTAGTGGACCAGTAGAAAGTCAGCACTTATGCTGTACCTATGGTAACCAGGAAGTACCTATCTTGGTACGCACGCGCCTCTCTATTCTCGAACAAGACCCGAATGACGCTTTGGAGCAAATAAATTTATGATGAGCCTTACTTCAGAACTATTTTATGAGGCGCATTAGACTAAGTTTACAACCTCTGTTTATTCTAATATATTCGAGAGCTATTCATTTGAAACTCTAGCTTTCCTTCTGTCTACTTTGTCATTCAAATAATGTTATTTTCACCAAGGTCAGAAATATGAAGCGACATAAGTTTGGTAAAAACTTTTTAGATGAGTTTGGCTCACTATGTAAAGTTTCGTGCTATTGCGCTATTAGATCACTCTCACTCGGCATTGAAGCTTCGATGATGGATGTGAATTCCTTAGGTGTAAGGAGCTCAGTATTCAGCAATTATTATCTGTACAGTAGAATGGCCAACCACAAGGAGTAGAATAAGATAGACTCCATTATCAGGAACCGTTACGTTCTTGCTGAGGCAGACGCAGTTAAAACAGGAAAATCTGTAATCAGCATCAAGTCGCGCATTTAAGCAGAAAGGAGCAAGACTGTAGAAAACCAAGATGTAATCAGTCTGGAATTACAGTGGTTACATGCACTCCAATGGCGCTAGATCTGCAACTAGATGTGCACTACTTACATAGTGAGGTGGTATCCCGCTAAACCAGCCCATGGCCTGCAGTAGCCAGGTACGCGATGGCAATGGGTATGGGTTCAGTGGGGTTTATGTTGGTAGTCAGTGATGCGCTGATTGGTCGCAACCGGACGGAGGGTTGACGGGAAGCTTGGCCGGAGGTTTAACTAAACGGAGGTTTCCTATGATATACTTGCATCACAACCTCACCAATCAGACATTGGAAGAGAATAGAGATGAATCTATTTCTACGTCGAATAACTTGGTACTATCTATTTGTTGAACCGCGGAGTTGACGATACCGGAACAGGAACCGGAGGGTTTCGATAGTCTTGCCTGCGCTTTACTTGTGCCCCCTGTAAATGAGATGGCAAGGTCAACAGTATTCATGTAGGCGCTCAAAAAGCTTAAATAGAGCTCTCAAGTATGTATAATGCCTCGAAATCAATTCCGCATATACACACACACAAGTTACTGAAACTGACAACGATACCAAGATGTCATCAACACCAAAGGACTACAGAATCCTTGCTGCGGACAAAGTCTCCCAACAGCGAAGCAAGATTCCAGAAGCATGGCTCATATCTCCCGACATCATCAAAGAGAATGTCACCAATTTCATAGACATCCCAACTACCTGTGGGATCTTGAGCGACGTTGAAAGCGAGATCACGTCAAATTACGATGCCACTGCTCTTCTGGAAAAGCTCAGAGCCGGCACTTTCTCAGTCGAACAAGTCACAGTAGCTTTCTGCAAGAGGGCCGCCATCGCTCATCAGCTCGTGAGTTCACTGGCCATTCTCTCTCAGCGGTATAAAAACTAACTTCAGTAGGTCAATTGTCTAACAGAGATATTCTTCAACAAAGCGATCGAGCGGGCTCGCGAGCTAGATGCTCAGCGACGGGAAGCCCCGAATGAATCAGCCCTCCCTCCTCTGTTTGGGCTTCCCATCTCCCTGAAGGATAGTTTCCAAGTCTTGGGCCATGACACTTCTACCGGATTGGGTTGTTATGTAAACGAGCCTGCGAAAGAACACAGCGCCCTTGCTGCAATGCTGCTTGACTTGGGCGCGGTCCTCTATTGCAAGACCAACCTTCCCCAGTCTATCATGACCGGGGATAGCCACAACAATATTTTCGGGCGGACGCTGAATCCTCGCAACATCAACTTAACGGCAGGTGGGAGTACAGGCGGCGAGGGTGCTCTCCTTGCGCTTCGAGGGAGCATCCTCGGTGTCGGGACTGATATTGGGGGGAGCATCCGCGTCCCGTCGGTATGCAACGGGATATTTGGATTCCGCCCAAGTGTGGGCTTGGTACCGCACGGCGGTGTACGAGATCTCACAACTCCGGGCACAGCGGGGGTTATGTCCTCGGCTGGTCCCATGGCGACATCTCTCCGCGATTGTTCCCTCTTCCTCAGAACAATTTTGCAGGCGGGGACATGGAAGTATGATAGCACGGTCATTTCGTTGCCATGGAGCGATGTCAAACCCAAAGAGCGGCTCCGGATAGGTCTTGTGGAAGATGATGGCATGCATACTCCTTCGCCTCCAGTTCGGCGAGGCTTGAAAAGGGCCGCGGATCTTCTCCGAGACAAGAGTGATACTGAGATTATCCCCATTACACTGCCGCGACACAAAGAATGCTATCAAGACCTCTTTGGCTATTTCACAGTTTCTGGACCCGATGTAAGTCAAGCCGAGAGCTATATGCCATTATCACAATAACTAACTTTTCATCCCAAGTATTACAACGAGCAATTTGGGCGCACAGGAGAACCACTTGTGCCGTCGCTGCAGGCAATTGGGTTACTATCGCAGCCAGGGAAATCGCTTAAGGAATTCTTCGATCTCAACGTCCGCCGCGCCGAAGCCGCGAAGTCCTATCTCGAGCTATTCCGTGAAAATAAGCTAGATGCAATTCTGATGCCTCCGGCGCCTCACACGGCTGTGCCTCACGACACGTGGATGACAGCAAGCTATACCGGCTTGTGGAATTACCTCGACTATCCCGCTATCGTGATTCCTGTGGACAAGGTGCGGGAAGAAGATGTTGCAGATGATGTGAGCAACGCGAAGTTCGGAGAGCAAGATGCGAAGTGTTATGGCCTCTGTAAGAGAAATTTGACCTCCTTCATTTCCCTTTATTTAATGTGCATATAGCGCGACTAACGGTTTATATTTAGATACCGGGCCTGAGGTGTATAAAGACCTTCCGATATGTGTTCAGTTGGTCGGATATAGACACGCAGACGAGGCATTGTTGAATTCGGCGTCGGTTCTTAATCGGGTCATAAAACAGTGATTGAAGATTAGCCTATCAGTAAGCAGTTTGTGTACTAATAGTATCGGATCCCAGAATGGTCAAGACAATACTCTCCAGAGTAAAAGATTCGAAGAATTCATTGTATGAGTCGTTGCAAGTGCAGACAATGTTCAAAATTAGGTAACACATGTTACATCTAAGGATTGCATTATGGGACACGGTTTATGAACCGAATCAAACCAGGAGTGTAGAATTTGTGAGTCTCGTTCGTGCCAGATCCGACCTAGAAAGGTCCTGGCTGCCTCCTGCACAACCAGTGAGAAATGGTCCACAAAGTGGCTTGTACCCTGCAGCGCCTTGTTGCGCGCGCTGGAATTTTTGATCTCAAGCGCCGCAACCAGAAATGGTAGCGTTACATACCGAATAGGCCGTTTAGTCACTCTTCGGGCCATTTCGAGTTCCATTAAGAGCTCTTTGGACCAGATGTCGGCTTGGTGATCATGTTCACCAAACGCATGTCGCAGACGATGGCTTATGAGCAGCGCGCCTAGCCGATATGCCTTAGCCTGTGCAAGAAGAATGACGATTTCTGACGATTCAAATTGATCGATGAGTGAATTCGCATGGGATGGTATCCATGTTTCAACAGAAGCGCTGATCCCCTCCAGCTGTTGATGTAGATGGACCAAACTGCTATTGTCGGCGATGTTGACTATTGAGTGGCTAATGACACAGAGATCATAATAATACCGTAAGACAGGCGAACAGAGGCCCAGTTGCCGATCCACGTGGTCTGCATTCCGCGGCTGGATTCTCAGTGTCGGCTTTCGGCGATAACAAAGACACTCCATAATCTCCAGTAACACCAGAATTCCATGCCACGAGTCTGCGTCCCCATCAGACGCCCTCTTCTCCACGAATGGGCTAGTCACGGTAAGACAGTAGTGACAGATATCGGCCATACCCAGACCAATAGTTGAGTACACAGATAATGCCAGCGCAGCCCCCAATGCCAGGCACACGACGGCGTCCCGTGAATTGGCTATCGGGAACGAGCGCAGTTGTTTCATGGCGGAAGACGCGTGTCGAACGCTGTCATCAGCATCTCCCGGCAAGGCGGGATCAAGCCGCTTCAGAGCACTAGCACATGCGAGGAACGCATCTTTGACTACCGGCAAGGCTGTTAGAAGCTGAGCTGCCAAGGACTGCTGCGCTGCGACTTGGAAGCGAGGACATATGACATAGCAGTCTATGTTCTCGGGTCGGCCGAGGAGAAATAGCAAGAGGTCTCGCTCTCCTGGGAGCAGATCTGGAACGTTTTCCAACCAAGTGCCTATCGGGGATTCTCTGGATGGGCCATTGGAGACCGAGATTGTCCGCTTCTGCGGTCGCCGACCAGCTGGTCGCACTGGGCGGACACTTGAACAAGCGAAACCAAGCCTCCTGCACCGAGCACACGAAGTCGCAGTAGAGCCACGCTCACATCGTGCTTTGAGCTCGTAGCACCGGTCGCACGCCGTCCTCAAAGCCCCAACGTTCTTCCCGTGCCTTGGCATCCAGACTCGATTATTGATATAGATATAGTGTAAGTGAAGGCACTTTAAGATGGGAATATGCGTTGAGAAAGTGTTTAGTAGATTTAGTCGACTTGACCCGACGTATTGTCAGATCCGCCTGGTAAGCTGACATCACGTGATGATTCACGCCTATAACACTAGCTTGTATTAGTCGAGATACCGACCAGTACTATAAACCCCAGACACAGCTCGTTGAGATTATATAATACGATAGCGCAGCTGGTATTGAATAGAATTGATTGTTATGTTTAAGGTATCATATGATTGTTTCGCCGCCTGTGAAAAAGGATGCCTGTAAGGAAAGTTCAACTTGCTCAACTTGCTCAAGTCCGCAGTACACTGCAGTGAGCATGGCTAGCAGAACTACCGGTAGTATGCGCCTAAAGTACTTAGTAGTATGCCTGCAAGTAGCAATATCGCCTAGACAACGTATTCAGCGATACTAATGTTGTTTTGTGTGAATGAACAAAAGCTATCTGAGTACAAACACCCAGTACGAAGGTCACTGCTGCTAACTTGATTACGATGCAACAAGATATTTCTGCCTTCTTCAACCGCCCTCGTATCTTCACTGCCGGCGTTCTGAATTCTTATAGCTACCATCATTGCAGTGTAGTATTATATAGCGAATGGAGCCATTCGACTGTACCTGTCCTCCACGTTCACGATATTCCGCGTAGGGTTTTTATGCCTAAGTATACAAGTCTAGTTGTAAACTTTTTTATAATACAGATAAGTAAATTCACCTGTATAAATAGTGTGAAGGAATTCAGAGCCTTGGGAAACATTTGCGCAACAATAAAAGTGCATCGTACCCTACAGTTAGTTCCCAATTGTTTAGAGACCTACCCACTTTGCCTGACAGCCCCAACTCGGCTTTAACATGAACGGCAATGCTCACTCTGAGGAGAGATTCTTATATGTTATGCTGTCACTCAGCATCGGTTCTTTACACAACTTTCTCGCGGGGTTGATGAAGTTTTTCGTATTACGCTAAGCCGTTCTAATTGAACCGCTATAACTAAAATAAACCCTGGTCCCGATCTCTATAGAAGAACAGTTCTAGCAATTAACCGTGCCGCGGTGCTTTGCCAAGATCAACCCAAAATCCGAGTCCGACATCTATTAATATATACATCATTCGAACTATAGTTCTACGACGCGAGAATATAAACGCAAAGGGCAGAACTTGTTAAACCCCCCATCAAAAGGCAGGTAGCCCCTTAAAGCATAGCCGCAGCACCAAGAATACCACCCACAGCAGCCGCACCAAACAAGGCACCGGTAGGTCTGGCAGCAGCGGCGGTGGGGATCAGGGACGTGGTGCTGTTCGTAGAGCCGTTGAAGGCGCCCGTAGCCGTCGGTACGGCCGTCGGGTAGGTACCGTTAGACACAGCGCCGGGTGTAGGTGTGGGTGTCGTGTCGCAGTTGTTGGCCGTGGCTGCGAAGACAGACTTGAAGTAGCTGGTCGTTGCCGCAACCTCATCGGCCGGGTAACAGTCCGTGACATAGGCGATATATTCGCTCTCATGGGCCACGCCGAAACTGAGAAGTCCCGCGGCGAGGGTCTCCAAATCGGGCAGAAGCGAGGATGGCAGCGCGGTTGCGAGTGAGCAAAGCTGCGACTGGTGCAGGGCAGGGTTGAGAGTTTCTACAAGTGTTGCGTCGCTAGCTGGAAGCGCTGTGATGGTTTCTGAGGCGATGAAGGAGAGGATCGCAGCAGGAGTCGTAGGAGACTCGGCTTCCATCTTGGAGAAAAATGAACTGAAGAATGAGGAGCAGAATTCACTGTCCGATTTCTGGGCTAGTGATGTGCCTGCAAGAGCGGCGACGAGGAGAAATTTGACGCTATACATATTGCTGGCTACTTGCAGGATTTCAAAGCTCCTAAGTTCGTAATATGGTATGAAGGTAGACGGTAAGGTTAAGAAAGCTTGCTTAGAGCAGCAGTAAGTCGGTTAAGATTGATTCTTTTATATACAATAGAGTCTGTATTGATGATAATACAACCACTGTAGGTATTTGTAACTTCTCGTATCTCCGCATATGCCCAGTGAGGGTACCAAGATAGTGCCATCGTTCCCTGCCAGCTTGAGTTAATGCTAGGCGTAAAGGAGACGCTCCAATATCGTGCTTTACAAACTAGGACGCGTCAGTATTTCTCTTGCTCGGATGTATTTGTGGCGATAAAATGACATGAAATACATCCGACGAAATCAATTTAACACTTGGCGCCATACTTACTGCGTAATAGATTATTAATTACCAATACTATAAAAGCACCTACATGAACCCCGGATCTTCCCTTATCCTAGCCCCTGTACGTCAAAGCTATCGGCACCGGCTCGGAGCCGTGGTACATGGGGTGGTAAAGGAGTGGAGCGCGGGCCACTAATCGGCAATTATCAGATACCCTGTCCGATTATAGCGGTCTAGCCAGGTATAAGCCGTACCTAAACGTGCAGAAACGTAGAGTAATAGTAGGAGGAATCTGCAACTGTGGCTCAGACCCCCATGTTGACACGCATTTCTCTTGGCTAGCTCATGTAGATCCTCATACGGCCTTACAATGCATGGATGCTTCGTAAACTTTACCTTAATGGTCTTTATCTTGTATATCTTTCAAAGAATAAAATACGCCAGAGAAGCGTGATTCGCGACATGAGCAGCTGAGCAAGGTTGCATCTCGGCCGCACCGTCTCAAAAAGAAATATTCTGTTTGACAACATGGGTTTCAATGAGTGCTTACTGTAAGATTCGATTGCGCACACTAAAGTTGCCAAGGTCCGTATGCCTCCGTTCGGAAAGCTCCCGTTGCAATATCTAAGGCTCTATCTGTATACACATCTATCAATAACCCTAACTCCGAGATTCCGTCAAGATCACCAGGCGAGGGATGATTAGGCTCATTTGAGATAGTCTTATATATCCAAAGACCTGCGACGAGAGCGTTCATCGCGTGCGGCCCCGCGAAAACGTGCTGTTTCATGTCGACTTTCCGTATCTTCAATCAGCCTGGTGGATACATCGAATGAGAAAAAGGCACTCTGTGCGACTGAGTGGCAGCTGGCCGACGTCGCTGCTCAACTACTATAACAGGTTACAGATGCGCTAAATGTTACAAGGCCTCAGCAGGTACCCGACGGTCATACAACATTTAGCATTCTAAGTCCTTGCTTTCAACAAACCATCAGCTGCGAATTTACCCAAAGCGCCGAGCGTTCCCATCCCCAGGATCTCACTTCGGGTTGCAGTAGGAGCATATCCGCTATCTTCTTCCCAATTTCGGTGCTCAGTATCCGCAATGCATTATCCATCGTCGAATCTGCTGGCTCCTCATCTGCTCTATTCAGCTCGTCTCTGGGTTTCTCCTCTTTATCGCTCATATCTGGCTAAACACGATCATTCGCCTATCCTTATTCCGAGGTGTGTGTAATATAAGAAGCTCAAAGCCGATCAAGAAACTATTAAGATGACAGTAGCGACTGCTTGATCTTTTTTAGTATATTATTAGCAGCTTAGGCCGGAACAGGGCGTATGTAAATGATTAAGGCGCGAACCCTATTGACTGTTATGCGTGCGAAGCGACCCGGATTCTGAGCTAGCACAGCGACATGCTCCACTGCTCCGATATCAACTACTGATACCCCTAGCCCTAGACTATTTTTATATTGCGCGAATGAGTCAAGGTGTACGCGGTGATGTAGTTTGCGTGGTCTGACTGACCAACGTGACCAGAGTTAGAGGCGCATAGCGCAAAAACATCGAGTTCAATCGCTTTGGAGACCGTGACGCGGTGGAGGTTTCATGTTCCCCTGATTTTAGGGCCCGCCGCCGAGTTCACTGCTCTAACACCATGTTCGAGAAATTCTGGTCTTGAAGTAACAGCGCGGAGACTTTAATCACTCCTTTTATCAGTCTTGCGGCTTCCAGGAGAGCCAACAAGACCCGCCAGTCCCTTCTGACGTGCAAGTCTGCCCAATAACTTTCCTCGTGGTTCCATGGGTATTACAGTAGGTCGGGCAGAGCATCCAACTTGATTTAGACTCTAGGGTAGATGGGATTTGTATCGCGGCAAGGATCGTAACGGCAGTGTTGCAATATTCGACCACAGAGGCACTATACTGGTATGATATGGCACAGTGAGCCTGCAGGTTTGTCTGAGAAGATATGCTAACGTGGAATACGAGCCAACTTCAAGATAGATGCGATTATTCCCGTCATGTTGTTTCAGTATCGAGCTGATTACTTTTTGAAACAGTACTGATAATTCCAAGTTCTCCTGCCAGTAATCAGTCACGCCGACATCTTCAGTACATTCTCTGGCGAACCCCAACACTATGGACGTGAGTATCACCAATCAGGTTTCTCCCATACTCGAAGCACGGACAGATGAAACCAGGAGAAGTTCGTTGCTCAAGATGGCGCAATTGTCACTGAATTAACTCACTGAGACATTCCTAGGGGTATGTTGCCTCGATATCGGCCCTCTGCATAGAGAGAAATAAGTTATCCAGAGCTATCATCAAAAAACTACCCATACTCAGTCCCTATCGCGTCCCGGCTTGGCTATATGCGGGCAGAAGGCGTCGACATTGTATTTGCATTGTATTTGCATTGTATTTGCATTGTATTTGCTGTTGGGGCCCTGCTGTGGGCATCGTCTTTGTCTATGATGAAGTCTCAGAATTGCTGAGGTGTTACCAGTCCTTTCGGCAGACGTCAGGATATGTCGCATAGTGCGATTGGAACAGAACCGCCGACTGCGAGGGAGCCGTCAATCGCGTTCTCGCAGTCACTGCGACTAGATCGAGAAGCATTGGATGACTCAAACGTGTTGGCTACGTAGGCTGTGCCCGAGTTTTCAGGACTTCTCTTAACCTCGGTGCCGGATAAATTCATCTGCATTTAGCTAGGTATCACGGGGCGAAAATGAATGAATCTGAAAGAGGACCGTCGGCAGTCTATCGGCCGCGATGTGAGAGAAGTGGCATTGAGGTATAATACAAAATTTGAATATATGTGGATAGGCCGAGTGGTATGAAGCTAACGACCTAGAAATCGATTGTGGATGGACTCTACATAGGGTAGGACAACCAGCAAGTGAGCTGCGTTTCCTGGCTGGAAGGTAATATCTGGTGATGAGGTGGGTAGGACCTCTTGCATCTGGGGCAGTACCTGGAACATCGAGTGTACCAAATCAGACAGATCAATGTGAAATGGACATGGTGGTCAAGCATACAGTAACTACACGAATTCACTGGCAAGATGGTCTTGATAGCATCGCATCTTCTCATATGGAGGCAATGCATACAAGAAGCGGGATCTGACTCTGACTATCGGTACATAGAGGAAATTCTAAGATGGTCTTTGTCGCAATCATCTAAATGTGAGTCGCTATCACTGGATTCTCATGGTCGGAGTGGACAGGTGCTGGAGGACAAATGGGACGGGAGCCCCCGAGATGTATAAAGTATTAATTATCTAAGGCAGCAGTCCGATCGGCCGGGGCCACACCCACTACCAATACAACATCTTCATTCCACTTCCAATTTCCATTGCAGCGTTTTTCATGTTGTTGACTCGGCCATGCATGCAAGACTCCAACTGCATGATATATACTAATTATACGTCTGCAGCAACAAAATCCTTCGACCTAACGGAGCAGCATACAACACAGCGAAAATTCAGCTATGTCTGTGGAGAGGCTGGAGTCTTCCTATTGTGAGCCTTGTTGTAGGCTAGGTATAGTATACTTATGCAATATGTACTCTTACAGAGAGCTTGGAATGGTCTATATATATCATAGTTCTCAAACTCCTTGGGTTTCTTCAGTCCTTAGAACTGTGAATTACCAGGTTAATTATGTGCGAGCAGTATTATTTATTCTACATCCTTCTCATTCATGTTTAAATGCGCCGTTGGTCGTTCTTGCATTCTTGTTAGGTCACCTTGCAGATGGGGTCATAGCGCGTGATTAACAAACAGCCGAGGCGGTCCGGAAAGTAATTGGCAGACCTACCACCACCCCCACCACTACCTGGGTCTGCCAATTATTTTCAGCACCGCCTCGACAGCTACTAATTTAGGGGGCTGGGGTAGCTGTCGCAGATCCCGTGAAAATTGATCCTTTCAGTGGGCTGTATGACACTTAGGACCGCATAGGGGTAAACCACACATTCAGAAGATTGAGTTGCTCTGGACAGGGAGAATGCGTTGATCAATCTAAAATTGCTCACTATGATGGCTTCATTGAGGGGTCCTGATTCGAAAAAAATGCAAGGTACCGTGCCTGCCAATGCGTGTGCGCCAGCAACAACGACGTCTCGCCTTATTAAACCTCAAACTCAAGTTCTTCCAAGATAGGCGTTCACTTCAACAATTTGATCGGCGCTTTTCCCGCACGGTATCCACATCTAACTAGCCCATGTACATTATCAAGGTCGGACATCCAATAGTATTACAGGCTTCGTACACTCTGCAGAGAGGAGTCTCCTTATGCGCGTCATCAAGGCGCGAGGACCTACTAACTATTCCAAGCAAAAGCTGGCACTCGTCACGCCCACAATGTAAAGTGACTCGCAGGTGACATATATCACTATTTCATTCTCTACTACCGTCGCTATCCCAACTTCAGTCTACCAATGAACTCCCAAGCAGAAGGCCCGCGTGCCTTGGCCTCGTGAAAAGATCTAGCTCGTAATCCAGTTTATCGGGTTTGTGATTAACTCGAGTCTCACTTGTCGTAATCTCTGTTGTTCGCATGATTCCCCTAGTTTGGTAGATTGGGGGTGCGAGTTGGGGTGTTTCGCGAGTTACATGATTGAGCTCCCTCTCTTCTCCAAGGGAATGATAGTGGCGTGATCTAGATGCTGGCAGACCCACGTATGAGGATATTTGCTCTCGTGAACCTCTTTTGGACTTTTTTAACTTGTCGATGAAAGTGAAGCCTACAGCGCGAGTAAGCGAGACAGTCTACTCCTTTCATGATATAGAGTTTTCCATACCTTTCAATGCCATTGGAGCTACAGGTATGCTGAAGACCAAAATGGCGGCAGTGATCTCACCAATAGCCCAAAGGGAAATGGCAGAGAAATGAAATGACATGTCCCTCGACTTTATCCACGCGACAGTTGACTGTATTCGAAAACCTGCGGCAACACAAGCCCTAATCCGGCGGCGGTTCGGTCAGCTAAGTGCTGGCAAGATGTGGGAAGAGGAACGTACAGAACACCGATCGCGAATACAGCGGAAATATCGCGTTTTTTTCTACTTGATATTTTCAGTCCCCAAATCTTCGTTTGAGGGAGTATTAGTATCGCGATGTCCTCGACCAAATTGATGATAGCGCTGGCCAGACTCAGGATTCTGATGTCGAAACAATGCCCAGGTATAGTTTTGTCCCAATTCCGCTTATACGGAGTGCATGCTAGGTTGAAAGCGATGAGAAACCCAACGTAAAATGTCAAGTGAAAAGTCAAGATGGAAAGTGCGGCCCAGTAAAAGCGGTTCCGGGTGTGAGGAACGAACACTTGGATCCATTCTATCAGGATGCTTGTCTTCACCAGAAGTAGTGACACTGAATAGAATATGACTCCCTCGAAAATAATCTATCAAAATTGATGAGTTACAATCTGGCGATCGACTTAGTATGTGCATGACACCTTACAGACAGATATTCTGCTACATCTCTCCCTCGAAGGTTCCATTGGTGGACAAAGAGACCTGGTCCTGGGAATATCCTGCGAAGCGATCCCACAATGACGATCAAAAAGAACACCTATTCATAAATGTTAGTTGGTCAATCAAGGGAAATTGAACTCCGTCCCAGCACGTTGTGTCTGCGTACATATCCGGGGATGATGAGGTCTTATTGCAAGTCAGTTACCATATTAGTATCTTAATCTCCCTATTAGAAGTAAAGCATGGGAATCGGTCGCACTGACAGTCACCAAGGTGAGACTTTCGTAGTCGGAAAAAGCGGGCATATAAGCGCAGACCAAGTGCGATAGTCGCCACGAGTAGGCAGAAGAAGAGGGCAAATAAAGACACGGCATCCTCGTTCCCCGGGCGATCATAGTTGGGGCTTACGCCAGGTGGAGGAGGAAGCGCGGGCCCGTCGAGAGCTTGCTCAAGCTGATCTCCAATTAGATGGGAGAAATCAAGATCCGACATTTTCGGATTCTGAAGTCATAGGTAGCCATAACATAAGGGCAGGAATGAGGACATATATATTATATACTGTTGGTGCGAGGTGCGACGTTTTTGGGCCCCCCTTCCGCTCAGGGATACTGAGTCCCACGCGGCACTGAGGTCTCCTGTAAAAGGACCCTAACAAGAGTTCATTAACCAATCACTCAACAAAGTACAATGTACGATTATTTTACACATCATTTCTCATATCGCTCCTGATTCGTGGCCTGGTTGTTGTGATATGCAGTGATATGCACTGGTGCGAAGGAGGTACCAACAGCTCAATTTACGGCCCACCAACATTTCCAGTCCGCTTGGCGTGAACGGTGAATCTGGCATTTGGCCCCTGCGTGCTGATCACCTTGTATATTGCATACGAGGCATCCAAGCACCGTTGAGAAGCCTTACGCCGCCGTGAGATTCCAATTTTCCTGGCTCTCAGTCGCTAATCCTTTAATTATACGGAATCTTACAAGTGGACGTCCGTCAATCTCCATCGGGAATTGTATCATTCATGTGCACCCCAAGCCATTCCCGACTGTCGAGGTCTTCATTTGATTTCAGTGCACTCTAAGTGGCTAAGGGGATATTATTTTAAGTCAGAATATCGGCTAAACAGGTGTTCCATGCGAACAGGACAGGGCCTCGTTATTCATGCAGATTTACATACATGACACATACACCAGCGAGCCATCCAGTACAAAACACTCAATCGTTGTTTCATACAAGGAATTGTGAGAACACATTACCAGAACGACTCTCACACAAGTCTCTAAGCTGATTATATGCGGCTCTAATCTTAATTTATTACGGATAGTCAATCCAATGGCCACATTCCTCCGTACCAGCCCCAAGAGGAATCGCAATCCAGGACAACAGATATGAAAAGACCTGGGTGGAAAAGCCGAGTTGGTGCCGTAGCCTTGGTTATCCGTCGATTATGCGCGGGCGAAGGGGCGCCGATGCCGATCCTTTGATGCCAAGAGATTCACGGTATTCTCCATATCATCCAAACCCCTCCCGACCTCCTCTTCCGGTCCGACTTCGGGGAGAAGGTAGCCCTCCGGGATGAACTTCGCATCTCCTATGCAGTTCTCTTGTTTACCTGTCACCCAAGAAACCCAAGCTTTGACGCCCCAACGATCTTTAAAGCTGGGAGAGGTGTACCACGGGTGAAAACGCCATCGGGAGACGTGATAGCGCTTGGTTAACGGGTCTGGGCTTTCTTCTATGTAGTGGTGACGAAGGAAGTATGGTCGCGGCAAAAAGAAATGGCGGAGGAGAACCTTTCGAAAGTTGATAAAAAGGCTAAATGTTGTTTGATATACCGGCGAAGGATGAGGGATTCTTTTCAAGAAGGCGCTTATCAGCGAGTGCTTCCCCCTTTAAGCTAAGAGTTCATGTCACCAAGAACAGGAAACAGGATAGGCAAACTAAATTAGTAACATACCGCATCGCTTCTCTTAGCCGATGCGAAAGTAGCAGAGCCATTGCCTGCCGAGCCAGAGGTTTAAACATGCTAGGCACTTTATATAGCGCGAGGTTGACGGTGGATTCCGCAAGAGAGGCATTACTATCATCCGGCCGTATGTGCCCGGCTTCATATTGACGACTCCAGGCTTCTAGCTCTTCCAGCCAGTGCAATCCATCGGACCATCCAGATTGAACTGACGGAAGCTGGCTATAAGTGATCTGCAGGTCCTCTCCTAATGCCTTCCAGAACGTAGCCATAGCACATCTCTCCATCGGGGTCAACCCACGCCACTCGTATGAGTCTGTCCAGCGCATTCCCTCCAAGGTGAACAAGCTGAGTGTGTAGAGCATATCATCGTCAGAGATCAGGCCGCTTTTCAGATAACGGCTGTGAAGATAGTTTGTGCGTGCAACTGCATCCATTGCTCGTCGAGACCCGGGCCTCCCTATGACCATATTGGTTAGGAGAACACTTGTGTCAGCTGCACGCTTAGAAGCTTTGGTGCCATCGCCGCGGTAGGTGAAGTGGCCGGTCTGAACCAAAAGTCTCGAAATAGTTGGCACGCCATAGGTCTAGGACGGGAGGTTTAGCAAGTGGAATAACTAGAGGGGACATAACGATACGTGCCTTAAAGAGAGCAAAGAATACGGATGCAGAGAAGACTTTCGGAAACTCCTGCTCCGCAAGCCATTTCTGAATTTGGTAGGCGTCGTCCACCGTCATACTGGCAAATGATGCGCGTGTGGTATATCCGAACTTGCTTGCTATGGCACGTGACTGCCAGGAGCGTAAATTCGTACAAATAATAACGTATAGGATGCCGATTAGAATACCGATTCCACCGGCCGAGGCCGGAAAATGGTCTAGGGATGCCGAGGGCCACGAACTCATAATCACCTGGTTGGGCGTTTGTATACTTGCGAATGTTGAGGTTCCAATAGGTACCAGAGAACAATGTCGCCAGTGTACGAAGCCAGACATGAGCTGTACTGTGGGCTTGTTTATTTTTGAAGATGAGAACGTTCTAGTCAGTCAGCCTGCAAGAATCGGGATGAATGGAATCGTTCAGGTCGGATCGAGTGGATGAAATGATATGTCAGTGGATGTCTTGTGGGGTACTACAAAACGGCCACTGGATATGCCGGCAGTACTGGCTGGGATTGGCCGGGCAAGCCGCAGGTGGCTTATTTTAGGCTTGTGTAACATATTGTCCCATGACAGGTACGGATTCAGGCACTACCTAGATCTACCATAAGAACACTGCACACTACCCACGTTACTATAACTTCTCTGGTAGCAGATACGTATCTGAATAGGGGCCTTCATATTCTCATACGGATAGTTGTGATAAAATTGCTACAATTGGGGAGGTTGTTCGTGACTAGCTCGATTTGGCTGATGTGGTGTGTAATGATTTTTAGATGTAGGTGGACCAAAAACTAACGATCACGTCAATCTACTGTTTGGACCCCGCCCCCTTTTTCTTTTCCTTGTTTTTGTTTCCTTACCTGCGTCTGTGTATGTAAGAGATCGGCTTCAGCTACCTGCAAGGTGATCACCTCAATATATCTCGAGGTACCGTTGCCCTATGGTAATCGAGAGTTTAAAGCCACAATACGATGCTATTATCATGCAATGATAGAATCACTCGTGAAACCCCATCAATGACGGCAAGTGCTCACCAGAAACTGTCCTGTCAATACTGCAAGTTCTACGGGGTGATCATGTTTCTCCCTTTGTCTTGAAGTGTTCGTGAGAGTGACAGTGTAACGTTCATTCCAAATAGAAAAAACGAGATTTCGGGGTATGATGCACCCGTATAGGGGACTCATAGAGATCTCTGCTATTTTCCAATCTACTAAACGATCATAGTGGGTGTTGGCTTTCATCCTTTACAATAGAGACTGGGCTGCTGGCTGCCTAATATCAGATACTGCCCTCCTTCTCTCAGAGTTCACCTCCTATTTTCCATTTTCCCGCAGAAAAGAACTATAGTTACGCTCGACGACAGCCCCCAACACCTTAGTGCAGGCCTACCAGCAGTCTTGGTAACACCGCAGCATATTTTCTATTCTAGAAAAAATGAGGCCGAAACTTCCACCGACGGCCAAGCAGCCACGAGCCAGTTTCATCCCAGGTAGGTGATCGATCAAAGCCATATGTTCAGACAGTCAACACTTTAGATCTTCTGTGCATTTTAATCTGTACACAATCTTCGCACCATCAATGCCATTGTTAACCTTAGAATCTACTGTGAACTTATATACCTCAGATCAGAAGTATGGCTCCCCAAATTTGTCGTGACGGCTGGGTTCCATCCTCCACTCCCGATCAATACTTGTGGGTTCCCAGTCCAGATACTCGAGGCACTCTAGGTATCGTCTGGCCGTGCCTAACAACTATGGCTCTCTGCCTATGGTCAATGTTGCACCTGAACCTCCCTGCTAAAAACGACACATTCCGCACCGAGTTCCTCCGAAGACTGCGATGGCTCTTCATAGCCGTCCTGTCCCCCGAGTTGCCTATTCTATTTGCTTTCGCCCAGTTTTCTTCGGCTAGGCAGTCTGTGAAAGAAATGAAGAAGCTTCCCAACGGACCATCACAGTGGACCATGACCCACGGTTTCTACGCAGACAGTGGAGGTTTTGTTCTCGACATCGTCGGAAGCCCACCGTTTCCCGTTACCGCCAAGCAGATGCTGTATTTGCTAAGCCACAATTACATCGAGACTCCAACTATCACACAACTGGAGATACAAGACAAAAGCAAAGCTGATAGCCTGGCTAAGGGGCTTACATTCTTCCAGTCAGGATGGCTGATGTTGAACTTTATAGGGCATGCCGCTGAAGGGTATTCTATCACACCTTTCGAGCTTTTCACTGCTGCCGTAGTAGTTTGCTCGTTAGTGTCTCTATGTTTATGGTGGAACAAACCACTAAATGTCAGAGAGCCTACCGTGGTGTCGTCCAAGTACGACATGGCCACCATACTGGCTGCAGCTGGTGAAACGGCCAATAATCTGCCCTATATTGATACACCACTCGACTTCGTCGAACCCGATATATACTGGTCGAGAAAATGGAGCCCTACGTTGCTTGATTTTATCTTGAAGCATGAGTTACAGACCCGTCCACTCAATCGTATGATGCTCCCTTTCTATATTTATTGAGCTTAATAAGACCTTGGCTTACCCTTCTTTGTCATGGTTTCTATCAGGAATCCCGAACGATCGAGACTTCAGACCCAAAAGCTACGAGGAGAATTACTACTTAGGATGCCCGGTCTGCATATTCGCTGCCATCCATTTCCTCGGCTGGAGCATTGAGTTCCCCAGTTACGTCGAGCTCATCTTGTGGCGGGCGAACTCTATCGTTGTTTTTGGCTCCCTCAGCTTGTATGGCGCCTCGGAGATGATCGGGTTCTGGCGAGCTGGTTATAACGTGTCTAGTATGGAGCTATTTGCATCCTACAAGAAACGCATGCCTTGGTGCCTTTTCTTTCTAATTTTGGGCACACTCTACTTTCTCTCGAGGCTAATACTACTAGTTGAGGCTGTGATCAGCCTTAGAAATTTGCCCGAGGTAGCTTTCTTTGATGTCAGTTGGTTACAATTTGTGCCGCAGTTCTAAACTACACATGTAACAAAGACTTGGGATCAAGGGCTTAGACGAATCAATGGCTATATTTCATCTATTGGGTCAAGGGAACATCTAGCAAGCCAAGTACTCGACTATGCTCCAAGAGAATCTTTTATCTTCATAAGCCTGAATAAGGTCATCTTTACTTAACCGTGTGTCACAAGATATAAAGAAAGACTTGTATATAATTAGATAGTTGCCCACGAAAGTTTCTAGACCTTCGTGTAACGAAAAGTGTCTTTACATACCCCAAAGTGCGAGGTTCTTGACACCGTGTCCCCTCCGTCCTTCACGTGCCATTGCCTTTCTTCGCAGTGAGTCGGGACAGACTGGCGACTGTTGGCAGTTTTTCGGACACAGCTATATGTACTCGGCGCAGATATTATACTTCGTGAGTAACAACAACTGGGCTAGGAAATTTAATACGCCAGAAAGAAAGAAGAATATGAAACAAGCAAAAGACGTTTCGTCTTCACTAATTAGTTAGAAAATACAATGAGCTCTAAACTCGAAAATACGACATGAGCTGGTATAGTTCTTAAATTGCAATGCGTGCTACACGTGCAATATTGTAAAGGCAATAAAATTCTCATCACTTCATTTTATGTGCTAAAAAGGAGCGAAAAGGCAACCTACGGTATGCGTAAATGGGAGTCAACGGTCTCCTTTTAAACAGTTACGAGCTGTTACCTGACTTTTCGTACGAGTTACACAACAGATAACCATTTTCAATGTCAACCCCTCGAAGATCTAGAGGCTTCCGTTATAATATCAGACTGTGTTTAAAAGTAAGCAAGCTAATATAGGTATATAACTCTGTATATTATTATTGAATTCTCTTTACAATGAAAATCAGGAGCTACAATCTGTCTGCTCTGTCGCAGGCGGCTGCTTTTGATAGGGTTGAATATCAAGCACCATGAACACCGGTGATGACACGGATTGGACAGCTCAGCGTAGTACAGGGACCGGTGGCAGTGGCGGCATACATGCTGAGACGCTTTGAAAAATTTCTTGATGAGCGGCGGCATCGATCTATTCTACACATCTCTCCGCTACTCACGCACGCGCCCAGCTACTCTTCAACCTGTTTTGTGGTATCACATGGTTTATTGAGCTCTATGTTACGGTGATGCTTGTCACGACTAGCAACAGAGAGCTATCATAATGACTGGTGGTAAAGTGGGAGATGTATTGGAAAGGTAGGTAGGTTACGGAGGCTAGGCTAGGTCAAAGCTATATAGCTGTTACGGGCTAGGTCAAGCCTACCCGAATAGGTCTGGTCTGGCCAGACAACTAGCCTATATATAGCTGGGACTTAGCTAGGCCTTCTACTCTAGAACTTCCCTTCCTTTTCTTCCCTACGTATTTTAATAAACAGCATATCCAATATAGCCGTTTGGCTGACCTTTCACAATAGCCCAGGTGACTAGGTGTTGCCTGAGGCACCTATAGCAGGTTGGGTCAGGTGTGGCTAGGCCACACCTACCTCCCCTGGAGGTCCGTATTGAACATGCTCATCCATTAAGGACGAACTTTTATTCAATATATATAAATATAGATTGTCATTGTTATTTTTAATACATCTTCAGTATTTATTTATTATGCCTTTGTATTTGAAAATTTCTCCTCTGTAGTTTTTGCTTGTCCCTGCACTTTTTCTTTGATTAATTCTTGTGTTAGAGTGAAATATAATTTCGGAAAAACATTATTGAAAGAATTAGCTCTTTTTCAACATAGGTGTTGTTTTGCGATATCGATCACACAATGGTCTTGTTTTAAACTGCATTGTTGTATATTACTCATCTCTTATTATACACAAACTTTTTCATCAAATTGAAATGTCTATATATATGGTCACCACATGCTTTAGGAATTGGATTCTGCTAACAACACAAAAGTCTAAACCAAACATCAACACATATTTACCTCATAGCAACTCAACAGAACTCTTACAAACTCTACTTTCTCAAATAACTTCAACTTAAAGTAAAGTCCAATGGCCGCATATCCTGTTGAATACGATGCTAGTGGTACACCCGTTACCATGAAGCTGTACGCTACACGAGCAGAGGTAGGAACTTATCAATACGAACAGCTTGATCCATACAAATATGACGACCTGGGCAAGCATTCGCCGTCCAAGGACAAAAAGAACAAATCCAAGGACAAATCCAAGGACAAGAAGAAATAGAGAAAGAAAGTCGAACACAGAAACCACGGAACCACAGAAGACTGTGAGTGAAAAGATTGATATCGGTTTGCTCTCTTTTAGCTTATAGACTGTAATATAACTCCTAGACCCCAATTTAGTTTATAAAAAACCCCAGTGCTACTTTTACTCTCACGTGTCGGTCTCCTTTTCATGTAGATGTGCCAATTCGCTCAAAGGCATCAGTGATGGTTTCAAAATTTATGTACGTTAGATGGCAACTGCCACCTTTCTCTGTATATTTTATATACTTAAAAATCTAATTATGTCATGGGTCATTTATTTGAAGCGATCGGCCTTCACATGCATTTCTGCATCAAGATAATATAATTTGCCTGAAGGAACGAAGTTCCGAAAGGTTCTTCCTTCCGCCTCCTCTCTCCCACCCTCAAGACGCTCGGTTCACCTAGCGTACCGTGCCTTCTAAGCCGTAAACGAAACAAAAGTGGCGCAACAATCGACGAGCCACCCCCTGAGCCCCCCTGACCATCGGTTTTTGTTGACTGCGTTGCTTCCGTGGACCCGCCCCTTTGCCCCAGCGTTTCTGTTTCCTCAGAGCCGCAGCCCGGCGCCGGCTCCGGCTGTCTTTGCTCCGCACTGCGTCGAGCAGCCGCGTATAATAGTAAGTGCCCTACAAAACATCTGCTCTAACACCTGCTAATTTTACTAATTAATTTTATTAATTTTAATATTATAGTTTTTTTTCCTATACTTTTAAAAGCACTAATTAATTAATTTCTGTTGTTATTTAAATAGCTGCTTAGCTATTGTTAATTATTTGTTTTTTTTTACTTTTTTTTTATAATATATTTTTATTTTAAGCTTTATGTTAAATATAAAAATAGTTGCAATTTGTTTTTAATAACACAAGTTTTGCTTGGCTGTTTATGCAATAAAGTTAGCTTAAAACGGTGGCTTATAAAGTTCCGCGTTATTAGCGTTGCTAATTATATTAGTGCTAAAATCCTGGTTTATATACTTTTTAAACCAAGGTTGCCAGCTATTGCTTTTGCTTTGCTTTGAGTTTATGTTGCTGTTTTTATTAGATATAACAATTACCTTTATAAAGTTATGCTATTACAACGTATTATAGTGGTATAATAAGCTTTATTACCTATAGGTTAAAAAAAAAAGCCAAAAAACAAAGGTTTTTAAAAAAAACATAAACAGAAAATTTAAACCAGATTTTAAATAATTAACTTAAATTTAACAATTTTTTATTTTTATGCTTTAATAAAAAATGCTTAATTTTCTTTGTTTTTTAAATTTTTGTTATAAATATAATTGCTATTTTATTAATTTATTTTTTTTTTTTTTTAGTATATAAAATTATAGCGTTTATTTATAATTATATTAAAAAAAAAGCTGTTTAAAGCCTAAATAAGTAAAAAAATTTACTTATTGCTAAAAAATGCAGATTATTTGCGCTTTATGCAAGCTTTTTTTAAGCTTTAAAAAAAGCTAATTAAGGTTTTGCTTTATAAGCTTTGCTATACGTTAAATAATTTAAAATGTTAACATGCTAAAAAAAAACCATTAAAAATAAAAACTTTTTTATTAAATTATTATAAAATCTTTAATATTTTATAAAACTATTTTAGCTAAAAAACCAATTAAAATTTTGCGTAATAACGCTTACTGCATGCTAAATAATCTTAAATGCTAATATGCTTAAAAATAAGCCTGCTAAAAATAAAAAATACTTTAGCAAAATACTATTATAGTTTTTAAAAATAAATTTGCAAAAACAATTATAGCTATTATATAATAACATGTTAATAAGCATTTATAAGCAAAAACTGCAAAGCTATAAGCACAAAAAAAAACCAATAAGTTTAACTGTTAAAAAGCTAAAAAAAAGGCATAAACACAGTTACTAGCTACTTTTAAGCAAACTTTTTATATTTTAAAAATTCTGCCTTTTTTAAAGCGCTTAAAAAATCAGCCTTTGCTACTTAAACAGATAATCCTACACCTCTTGCCTCTTTAAAAGCGCTTTAAAAAGCAAGAACTTGGAGGACTTTTAACTCCGCCGCCTACAATACCAAACCGTCCCTCAAAAAAACCAAGGCTATTGCATAAAACCGCTTAGCTTTAACAAAAGTATTTTAAGTTTATTTTATAATATTGTAAAGCTTGCTTTTGCAATAAATATAAAGCTTTATTAATAAGATCTTAGTGCAAAAAAGTTTTTTTTGCGCTTTAAATAAAAACTTTAAAGTTTTTTTACTAAACATTTACAAATAAAAGTATATTGCTAATTTTACATTATATCTTTTGTTATAAAAAGTATGCAATTTATAAACTTACTACTATTTGCTGGAAAAGGTATTTAATGCCTTTATTACTGCAAGCTATAAATGTTTTTTAAAAATACAAAAGCTGCCTACCGCTAGGCAACAATGCTAAAACTATTGTTTGCTAAAAATGTCACACCGGTTTAAAAAATAAAAAACTATTAAAAGCCTGTTTAATTAATAACATATATATTAAGTGCGAGTATTAATACCTCAAAAAGCTTAACAGCTTTTTTTTGGTTAAAAAAAAGTTAATTGCTTTTTAAGCTACTTTTGGCTATATTACAAAATTTACAGTTAATAATAAAACCTTGTTAAGCTTTTGTTATTAAAAGTATATAAAAAAACATATTATTATATTTTCAAACAAGGTAAAAGATTTTATTGCAATAGTTTTTTTTCACCCTTTTGTAAAAACTATTAAAAATATTCATGTTTTTTAAAGTGGTTTAATTAAACCCAGCCTGGCAAATGTTGGGAATTTTTTTTAAGTTTACAAGTTTTGCGTAAGGGCTGCTTTATTGTAGCTAAAAAAAAACAACCCGCTTTACAAGTATGTTATAATTAACTAAAGCAAAATAAACAATTGGCAGCTTGTAAAAAGCTCTAGTATTTTTACTTTTATTATGGATAAAATGCAGAGAAAAAAGCCGTTTATAGTGAAAAAAACGCAAATAAACCATATTGTCCCAGATACCAACCAAGGTTTAAAAAAAAACCAGTTTGCAAGTATTAAAAAACTCCTCACCTCGGCGCAAACCTTTTCCACTAATAACCCTTGCTTTTTAAATAACACTTTATTAATCAAACAACAATATTTTTTGTTTTCAAATAATATTAACTATAATAGTAAAATTGTTTATAAAATGTTAGCCTTTGGTATGTTTTCTTTTAACAGGCCAGCTGCTTTTAAAAAGGCTAATAAGCTATCCTTTTTAATTAATACTTTTTAAATAGGTTAAAGTTAAGATGCTAACAATGTTAAGCTATGCGCTATGCGCTTTTAGACAATAGGTAAACAGCCGGTTATCTAGGTAAAGCGTAGTGCCAACTTTGCTAATACCCTGCATAAGGACTTCTTTTTATGAACTTTTCCAAAGCTTTTTCTATAGGGCAAAGGTGGCTCAAAAGCACTAGAGAAGCCAAAATCCAGCTAATAAAATGCTTTAAAGTCTGCTTAGCGCTATTTCAATCACAGTTTTAATTATTAGGCTAGGTATGTTTTGCAACAATATAAAAGCCGGTTTGCTATTTATTTTGTTTTTTGTTTTTTTGTTTTTAATATTTTTCTGCGATTATTTAACTGCTGTATTAGCATGGTCTGCATAATAAAAGGTTTTTTTTAAAAAGTTAAACGGATTTATAGAAATCTAACGGCAAACCGCCTAAAAACAGCCAAAAATAAAATGTAAAAAATAAGAGCTATAATTGATTTTAATATATTTTTTTTACTTTAGGAGCTAGCAATTTTTAGCCATGCGTAACCGCTGTTTAATAAAAATCGACTGCTTATGCAGAGGAAAATATAAGCACTTGACATTTAAACCGGTATGCCTGCGATTTGGTTTATTATTAACCCTAATAATATTAACAACCCGGTAAAAATAAAGCTCTCTATTTATAGGCTATATAACTACAACATAGCAAAAAAACTTTTAATTAACCTTTAAAAGCGGTATAATAAGATTGCCTTTAGCATTATAGATTTGGTTAGCTCCGCTATTTTTTTTCACCGAAAAACCTTTTTATTTTTTAAAAAATATGTTAAAATAAGCCAAAAATCGATCTTTAAAAAAATTAGTTATTATTATGCAATAGTAAAAACAAACAAACAAGGCAGTCTTTACTTATATAAACTCCTTTGGTTAAATAGTAATATATAATTGCTATCTTTAATTAATAATATAGCTAACTTTAATTAGAAAAAGTACTGTTTTAAAATGGTTTGGTATTTAAACTTGGTTTTTTATAAGTGCTTAAATAAAAACGCTAAAAAAGCTGTTTAACAGGAGAGAAAGCCAATTTATTTTGTTGAAAAAATAATGCACAATATAAAGGCTTTATTTATAGCCTTTAACAATAAGTCTAATTACATTGCATACTATTGTTAGGTTTACTCTTATATATATATTTATATTAAATATTCTTTAAAAGGATTTGCTAAATAAAATGCAAATAATTATAAACAGACGGCTTGTTAGTTTAAAGCGCCTTAGAAAATTGTTGAAAAGACAGGATTTATAGAAAACGGCCTGCTAAACATTTATTAAAATCACTTTCTGGTAAACCAATATAATAAAGCAATAGCAATCAGCCTTTGCTACAACCACAATATTTTAATAATTTTAACAAAAATTAAAGGCTTGGCTATGGTGTTTTACATTACAAACTATGCTACCAAACTAGATACGCCAATGTGGAAACGTATTGTCCTCGCAGCCCAGGTCTTTCGGCAGCTTTATAAGGCTGCTGTGGTGAGGCGCCAGGTATCGGATCCCGCTAAGCGGCCAGCCCTGCTGAACGAGAGCCGTCAGTTTCTAATAAAAGCGGCAAATCGGATCTTTTCCGAAAGACAGCTCTTAGCTGTGGAAATCTGCTACCACCTACTCGGCTATCACACGGACTTCACCAATATGCCTTAGTGGTCATTCCTAAATCTAACTGCACTGTATTAGGCAATTTTCCGGCGCTGGATGTATTTTTGTTATTAGGCCGGCGTACAGACAAACTTAGAGAAGCTTTTTAAAACAGTGCAATTTAAAAAAAACGGGCGTACTTTGTTGTACTTGGACGCTTATGCCTGCAGGGGTTAAGTTTTAAGATTTTAGTGCTTTTATAATTACATGTTTATAATTAACTTAATGTGTTGTAGTAACCAAGATAAAAATAAAACTTATATATTTTTTAACAGTTTTTCTTTAAAATGCTATAGCTAGCTGTAAAAACTACAGCAATTTTGCAAATATATTATATTAATCTTTTAAAAATATATTAACAACAACTATAATAATAAGCACCTAATATATTTTAAGCGGTACGCTTTAAAGTTTACGTTGTTAACTTTAAGTTAGCTTTAACCTTTTGCGCAAAAACTTTATTTTTTATTTGGCTTTATTTATACCTTAGGAAAACTTTTTTTAAAAAACATAAAGCAATATTACTAATATATAATTAACTTATAAAGCTTTTTTTAATTAATAACTTTGTTTTTATGTTTTAAATATTTTTTTTTTTAGTAAATCTGCTAAAAACGCACGCAAAAACGCAAAGCTTTATGCCAGCCGGTTAAAAAACAATAATACAGTTAATATAAAGTTTTTACTTAATAAAGGCAATTATATTAAAAAATCTATATTAATAGCTAAGCATTATTAAAATTATGCAGCTTTTTTTCAAATTTTGCAAAATGCTGTATAAAACTTTAACGCTACAAAAAATTCCTTAGTTTTATAGTGCTTAATGTAAAACTTATGCCAAAAAAACCCAGCTAAAAAGGGCTAATTTTTTATTTAATATTACAAAGGTTTCTATCGGCAAATTTGCTGTACTTAAAATGGCCCTTTATTTTAATACCTGCTTTTTTATAAAAAAAATATTTAAGCAATAGCAAAGGCATAAAACATGCTATATTTTCAAATGCTTAATAAAATAAAAAGCAGTTTTTAACGTAGTATAATTTTAACAAATAACGCTAATATTAACAATATGTTTATTTAACACTATAATATAAAGATTTTCACCTTAGGGCAAAATAACAACCTAATTATATAAAGTCTTTAAATGTTTTTTAATATAAGCGCTATTTAAAGCTTTGTAAAATTAAAATATTTTGCCGTTTTTAATTATACGCTTAACTATTTGTAAAGCATAGCTTTTTAATTTTTGTGCAAAGTTTTAAACAAGTATACTGTTAACTTTGACTTAACTGGTTAACATTTTTAATACATCGGAGGTCCTGGCGGTACCGGGAAATCCAGGATTATTAATGCGCTTAGGTACGTATTCGCGGCCAGAGGTTAACCACACTTTCTTTAGATTACCGGCACGTCAGGTAGTGCGGCAGCCCAGATCGGCGGGACAACAGTCCACTCAGCTTACGGCCTAAATGCACGTTGCTTTTTCAACAACCAGCCTTTAATATTCTCGGAAGCAAAGAAATAGATATAAAAACAAAAGTTTGTTTTTGTTATTGATAAGGTTAGCATGCTCGGCGGAGCTACGCTATATAATATCAGCTGTTATTTTTAGTTTTTTCGCAATTGCCCTAACAAGCCATTTGGCAAAATTCCTATAGTCCTTTTAATAGGCAATTTTTATTAGTTTGCGTTAGTTTAAAAGACAAGCCTCTTAGTTAACAAAATTGTGGACCTTGCCCTCGCCTCTGTAGAACAGTTGACTATTTCTTACCACCGCGGCTATAGTTTGTGGCTGCTGTTTAAAACCGTTGTTCTTTTAAAAAAACAAGTTTGCACGCGAGACAACCCTTAGCTAGGCACTTTGCTGGACAAAATACGAGCTAACGTTTAAATATGTTAAAACTTTAACCTGTTTAACACCAAACTAGTTGATTGTTTACAAATTATTTTTAACAGTAGTTTGCGTGCTATAATACCATTTAATTGCAATTGGTAAAGTTTGAATATAAAGGCTATTATAGATTAGGCTTGCTTTTATAAGAAATATATCTTAATATTTGTTTTTATGCATACCTGGCAGTGTATACCATTTCAGGACAAACTTGCCCAAACTATTAAACAAAAAGATAATTTTAACTGCAAAGTCCCTGGTATTTTCTTTTATGCTCAGGGAATGCCTGTAGTTATAAACAAAAATATTTATACTAGATTAAAGGTTGTAAATAAAGCCGAGTTCATAGCTGTAGACATTATTCCCGATTTTAAATACCTAGGTTACTATTTTGCCGACGATGTCACCATCCACTTTGGGCCGCCCCTCGGTATCCTCTTACAGTCGATAGAGATAAAGAACTTAACAATTCCATCTCTACTACCAGGGACGGTACTCATCCGCCTTATCTCACACACCGTTGATTTAGCCAGCTTTTATTTTAGGTTTCTATCCAGGAAATGCACTCGCCAAGGTCTGCCAGTTGTCCTGGCCTTTGTGCTTACAAACTATAAAGCCTAAGGCAAAACGTTTATGAAAGTACTTTTGAAGCTGCGAGGAAATCGTGTGACTAATGGTCAGCCCTCTAAATGCGATTTTACCAGTTTTTACGTACAGCTATTTAGGTGTAGGACACTACAAGGTATCAAGCTTCTCAGTCTTATACGACAACAGGATTTTATCGGCAACAAGCTGGATCAGACCATAGTTGATGCCATGCAGAGACTGAGAAAGTTGGCGGATGATACCAGACGAATGTATAAAGCCTGAACATCCCATCAAGGCTAAGGATAATGTTAGATAATAATACAAAATGATCGCTTTCCTTACATGTCCTTACATGGTCATTCCTATCAACCACCTACACCACTACCTCGACTAGGTTTGTGTTAACACCACGTTAAAGCCCTGGACCCAGCCAACCAACATCCACACCCCTAAACAACAAAATCACTCAGAGCAGACACGTTCCGAAAGGCCATGGCGGGCCCGCAGGGTCCGGTCTCCTGTTCAAGTTTCCTTCGTAAAAACAAATTTTCATCAAGCGCGATTCTATCAGCCACTCAGTCAGTGGCTGTGCTGCTATCTCCCCAGCCACCCCCCTATACTTCACACTCACGCTACCTACGACTCGGTGTTGTATATCATCACTGTTGTCATCAAATAGAACGGCGCGCATTGTGAGCAAGTGACAAAAAGCCCGTAATTGAACGGCTGTCGATTATCATGCGGCTAAATGGTAAAACCAAATTTCTTCGTGATCTAGGCTGTAGTAGTCCTTCGTTCAAGGATCGTGAAACATGTTTATTATTAGTTAGTCAAGTTTGAGCCGCTGAGTTTAAAGCTAGTCAAGCATTTGTTATACTTTCAAATATTCGCCACTCTATTCATTTCCCACAAGGTGCAACTTACCACTGGAAACCCATCTTCAAAATCGAGAATAAAGGTTTCGTCTTCTTCTTTCCTTCTTTTTTTTTCTGCACCCGACTTCGTGTGGCGAGACAATAAGCTTCTTTAGGGCGGGCAGAACTCGGGAATCTGCTCCCCCAGACATTCTCAGGGAGGATGTAACCTGATCATGAAAACTCAAGCAATTTCTTTCAGTACTTGTTTTAGAGTCTAAACCGGATAACGCTTCGTTTGATTCCACGTTGAACACCTGCACAGTAGATCCAGTGACTTTGAAGCTTTGAACATAAACCTTTCCTCCCTCTTATTTTTCCAAGCTTGTTTTAAAGGCATAATTCCAAAACATGTTCGCACTAAGCTATCTCCAATGCCTGTATCCGCTGTTGTACTCAGATATCCCCATCCCGGGGTTGCTGTAAGAAGTGGGGTTTGGGTCGGTTGCGCTATAATTCGGAGATCGTGCATATATTACCGCCACCCTTAGTTCTTTTTTATATCTAGTCTCATTATCTGAAATGACTACTGCGCATTCCCGTTGAATACCGTACTCGTTTTACACCCTTAATCCATGTAACCAGCGCCTTATGAAGTAATCATCTCGTCGTGTTGTGACGAGCCATCTCATCACGCCAATCGTGCGATCTCCTAAAAGAGACACTGTCGTCCAGTCCATTTCAACAAGTCATTGCCCCCTCTGGTCATCCAAAGTTTATCCACTGCGATTTGAGGTATCGACACATGATATGACTAGCCTTTGATGTCCTATGCATATCCCTTTTCGTATCTCTCCATTCTCCTCTCTGGATCTACCATGTGTCGGAAGCATTTATCACACTGACTAACTAGACACTCTGGTTTGTCACAGCGAAAGTCTTCGACGGCAATATGGCCATCATGTCGTACTGATGACATTCGACCATAGTTGATCATTGAGAGTCGGAGTTCATCCCGAAAGGGTGAAAATGAGAGGCCTGGCGTTGAAGATCGACGAATGATGCGCGGTGGATACCAGTTCCGCACCATTTGTCTGTCCGTGTCAGACAAGTGTGAACCGCCTTCGATGTATACGCCATCCGTGTTCCAGGTACGCTGGATGGGATACATCATGATGGAGTACTCGTCAAAAGGAGATGCTTCGACAGCACCCCCGCTCTCGAGCCTATTGACAAAGTTGCGATCGACCCAGTCCCTGAGAGAAATACCTCTTGGCGATTTCCCTTCATAATCCTTCATAATGGTCTCGCGATCCAGCTGAAGAGAGCAGTTAGGGGAGGAATGTTCGTGTTGGAATCCAAGAGCATGTCCGAACTCATGCAGCACTATACGGGTGATTTGCTTCTCGTCACGGATATCTCTGAGACCGAGGTTCATTGTGGGCTGCCGAAACTGCACGAATGTTGTACCAACAACCGAGTAAGTACCACTTCCTTGGAATGATATTCGAATATCTGCTCGACCCTGGTCAGGGTCCTCTGCATCGAGAAACTTGAAGCAGAGGTTCGTTCCGCATGTCCAGTCCTCAGCACCATCCTTGACCAGTGCTTTGACTTGACCGTCGGTGAAGAACGGTGTACGGCAAGTATCGAGGAAAGAGACGGTAAGTGGTCGCTTGTGGCCCCAGAACAAGGATGTATCTGCGCATAAGTGTAGGATTGGTGGACCACCTGCCGGTCTTTGGCTCTCTAGCTGCAGAGGACAGCTTTGGATTTCAACGCAGCCGAAAGCACTCTCGACACAAATGACACCATCGAAAGCTTTATATACAGGGGTGGGAAGGCTGGACATGATGACAAGTAGTTGGAAACCCCTCCCGAGAGTAGGTGGAGATATAAGAAAAAAGGAAGATGGCTCCCGGCGCAGTGACAGAAGAAAATACGAGTAGAAAGGGTGGGCGAAAACTTTTGGTTTTATATCGTATGGCTATGTCGCTTCCTTCGATTCCCTGACCCAAGGCAACTGCACGTCAGAATCTAGATCTGCAAGATGCAGGCAGTAATTTCTGAGGGCGGAGCGCTGAAGGTAATCTTATATATCTACATACCTACTTAAGTAGCTTCCCTAGCCTCTAGAGTAGGTGTACCAATGAACAGTGATGGGGTTCTCGGTCTCAAGTCGAGTGCGCGAGCCCCACCATGGCCGAAGCAAGCTCATTGCGGATAGGTTCCTGCATCATGCATGCCAAGCATATCACGCAACGGCGGCTGACGTCCACGCGGGCCCAAATCCCTATTCTCCCCCCGCGAACCAAACCTGTCTTTGGAACATTAGCGTTAACAGGACTACCGTAGGTATCAAAAGTCCGAGGGTATTCAGTACGTTAATGTTATAACTACCTAGTAGGTAGACTGAATGGACATATCTAAGCATTGGATATCTCATGGAAATGCTGCTTGAACTTTGCTGTTTATATGTATAATAATAGTAAATGTTATGAGTAGGTACCCAGCCAGATGACATTGATATTCCTGAAATCACATATGTGAGACTACAAAGTTAGATGAGATCACTAACAACAATGTTCGGAAAATACTAGTAGGTATTATTACCTAAAATAACACTTACCTACATGAAAGAGTGGCGGCGAGGCGGGGTGCACGGCTGGTCTTCCACGACATTAGACCAGTTTGAAGTGGCGTACCCAAATTAGGACACACATCCCCCTTTTGGTTTAAGACCTGCCACCTGAGCTATGATGCCAGGCCTATGAGTACTCTCCACACACCACAGCACCCATAAAAGAGATTTTGATGGCACACAACTAGGCGGTCTACTCGGGATAAGCCGCATGATGCATTAGCGCGTTTCTGCATTGAGAGCTAACCCATTTCGTATAGGAAGTCAAGCCTCCTTCCTGCTGACTGGTTCTCCACTACATACACAGCCTCAAAGCTCTGCAGTTGCACGACACTACGATGCTCAATCACGTAGCTCACTGCAATGAGTCCCAGGGTGCCGACATCCCCAGGATGGCGAACCCTTCTTAGGTTCTTGGGTATCATCTACATAGCACACCTCGCTGCGCCAGCACTAGCCTACACTGAGCTCTCCATCATCAGCCTCCGAAGCGTGCCTAACGGCGTCGACGTCCTGAACCCACACACCGGGTCGCTGCTCTCCCCGATCCTAGTCCCCCGAGTCCCCGGCACACCCGGCTCCGTAGCCGTGCAGCACCACATCGTCGATTTCTTCGTGCGCGAGCTCCCCCAATGGCGTCTCGAATGGCATAACTCGACGTCGCGCACACCCGCGACAGGCACGACCGAGATCCCCTTTTCCAACCTCGTCTTGACGCGCGATCCGCCCTGGACGAACGGGAACGGGGACGTCGGACGGCTTGCGCTCGTCGCGCACTACGATTCCTTGTATAAACCCGAGGGCTTCATCGGCGCGACCGACAGCGCGGCGCCGTGCGCTATCTTGATGCAGGTCGCGCGGGGTATTGATGCAGCTTTGACGAGGAAATGGGAGGCTATGGAGGAATCGGGGGATGTGGGGCTCGGACTTGAGGACGATGAGAAGGGCGTTCAGATACTGTTCCTCGATGGGGAGGAGGCTTTTGTGACGTGGTCGGATACAGATTCGCTATATGGCGCCAGGTACGTGTGCAGATATCGTGAGAAGGCAGGCATGTCGCAGAGTTACGTGGACGAGGGCTGATGCGTGTCACAGGTCCCTCGCTGAGAAGTGGGAGGCAGAAATATACCCCGCACAATCGACGTACAAGACCCCGCTAGCCGCGATCAATCTCTTCGTGCTGCTCGATCTGCTGGGAGCCGTAGATCCGCACGTGCCGTCGTACTTCCCCGCGACACACTGGGCATATCAAGGCATGGCGAAGATCGAGGCGCGGATGCGAGAGCTCGGGTTATTAACTACGCGACCGAAAACCCCTTTCCTACCTGAAGGTGACAATTCGGCAGAACGGTTCAGACACCGCGGCTATATCGCAGATGATCATGTCCCGTTTATGGTCCGCGGCGTGCCGATATTGCATGTTATCCCTACGCCGTTCCCGCCTACATGGCACACTATGGACGACGATGTGGATCATCTTGATCCGGCTAGCATTGGTGATTGGGCTAAGATTATCACTGCGTTCGCTGCTGAATGGTTGGAGCTGGATGAGTTCATGGGTCTTGAAACACCTGGGGAGGAGAAGGGAGAGGAGATTCGGCGCAGGACTGAACTGTGACACATATATCTGTGTAGCCAGACCACTATCCCCATAGTCAATGACTCAAAAACATACATACTCTTGACGAAGTTCGAATCATGGCCGTGAAGCTGCTTGATGGCAGTACACAGGGATAATCTAGATACTGAAGGAAGCTGGCCTCATCTCAACCCTAGCTGTAACTCTATATTAGTACTTCGTGCAAATCAGAGGCAGGCGGCTAATCACGAATCCAATACCGACAAACAAGTCACGAAGACAGAGCATATTACGTTTGGCTGAGGAGGACGGGATAAGCAGTAGATATGTTAGTACAAAAAAGAAAGAAAAAAAAAGAAGTGGCAAACCTTGGAATACTTATCCCCTACCTCTGTCACAAGGAGTTCGCCATATTGACTGACTTTTGTCGTTCAACTACTATCCATGAGGGAACTTCGCTTGAAAAGAGCTGCGCACGTATTGATGTTCATTATCTTCTCTGGGATCCGGCAGACTCCTTGGCGTTCTTTATACCTATTCAAATACATGCCCTGCATTATGTGTTCACATTCATTCTATCCAAATAGTTCCTTTCTTCCTTGGAAATTGATCTGTTGTCAAGTTTCTCTACTGCTGCCATAATTGCTTCCATTAGTTATTGTGAATGATTAACGCACATTTGGTCTGTCATCTCTACCCAACACCCTCAACTTCTTTGTGTTTTCTTATAGTATTAATTCTTACATCGCTATGTAAACACGAGTTTAAATCTAGCTCGATACGTGAATTGCGCTTCATATCCAGTGTATTGAGCATCATACTCATACAATCCATTGTAGGGTAGCTTCAGCAAAAAAGGAGGCGCTAAAGTCATGATTCTACAGTGCATATATCTTTCAGTTCATACTAAATACACGGTAAGAATATGCGCCAAGCCAGCCACAATAGAGCTCATGTGGGGTTCTTGGTTCTCCACACTCTAGCCTTAGGCTTGGTGGCAGAGCTGGAGCTTGGGTGGGTGGAAACAGGTGTTCAATTGACGGAAAGGGCCACGCCATCTCCAAAACCGCTTACCTCAATTCCAGCGTGCGATTGATAGTAGCCGTCCTCGATGCACTGAGCACCAACGACACTCACTTACTCACCCGCTTACTCTTGCGACCGCAATGCGATTTCTCGGTTCTTTCGTTGCGCCTCTGGTGCTCCTGGCTGCTGGTGCAGCGCAGGCCGCTTCGTCCTGGGGCTTCGATGATGCGACTGTCCAGGTCAACGCCAAGAAGGCCGGCGGTAGCAAACAGAAGTACGTGGCTCTCGTCTGCCATCCTACCTACACTGAACATTCCAACGAACCTTTGCGCTCAATGACTTGACGTCGTCGGACAGAGGAGTCGCAATGAGAAACGTCAATTCAATGGCTGCTGACATGAACACACAGATTCTCCGAGACGAGCCCACTGTCCCAACCCATCACCATCAGCAACACAGACAGCATCAAGATCCTCTTGGTAGCCAAGGACGGTAGCAAGGCCAAGCGACCACACCAGGCTTTTGTTGTCATCCAGGATGAGGTCTCCGGTCTCGAGGCACCGTTCCCCTTGACCGTCAAAGAGAACGGAAAGGCTGTTGTCGACATTGTACGTCACTGCTCTCGGATTTCCCTCCCGATCAATTCTTCCGACTACCTATACATACGACCCTCTATTTCTCACTACACCTAACAACCCCGTCGAATTATAATGACAAGCTAATGCCCCTCTTACAGAAATATGCCGACCTCCCCGTCCAACTCGCAACATCGACCGCGCCCCTCAAGGCATCCGTGGTGCTGGCCTCCTTCGGATCGTCGCAAGGACTGAACACGCCCGCCTTCTCCGTGACGCTGAACCCCGACCCCAACGCGGCTCCCATCATCTACGAGAAGCCCCTGCGCTACGGCAAGCGCGAGGCCATCGACCACATCTTCCGCGCCGACCCCAAGAACCCGCCCAAGGTTATCTCGGCCTTTTTCGTGTTGGCTGTGTTGGCTACCGTGCCTGTCTTGTTCGTTGGCGTACGTTACTCTCTACCTCCCTCATCATGATCCTATACTCGATGCTTCGGTACTGCTCGAAATTCGTTGCACTCATAAGAGTGGAATTTCGTCTATGCTTGGGTGCGAATGAATAAGTAAACTAATTTGAATGAACAGTGGCTCGCCCTAGGTGCCAACGTCTCTCACCTCCAGCGCGCCCTCCGCGACGCCCCTCTCGCCCACGGCGTCTTCTTCGGCTCCCTCGTCGCTCTTGAGGGTGTTTTCTACCTGTATTACGTCAGCTGGACCCTCTTCCAGGTGCTACCCGTCATCTCCGTCGTCGGCGCCGCCACGTTCCTGAGCGGTACCAAGGCTCTCGGCGAGGTTCAGAGCCGCCGACTGGCAGGCGAGAGGTGATTTTCTACGAGTCCCTAACGCTAGAAGTAAGGCAATAGAGATTAGTGGGTGGGCGATGTGTGATGTGCGATATTCTCGCCGGGCGCAGGAAAGCCTTTCCTTGAAAGGAAGAAGGGAATCACATTCCTACTCGTGCTTATGCTGCTTTCGGATCCCGCAATCTGTTCAAAGTAAGGGGATCAAGATACATTGCATTACATCGCGAAACACCATGAGACATGTGAGATAGACTACTTAGAACATGGGACCTGTAGGTACATACATATGTACAACAAGGAATAAAAAGCGCTGATATTTATTTACTCTTTTCCCTGATTTGATTTGATTGTATCTCTTTAATGAGCCGTGCTATCGGAAGCCGGTACTTGGAATCTGGGTGGTTTTCGTTTCTATTCCCTCATAATTCATTTCTTAGCACTTATTGCTCGTTACTTAGTACTCACTTCTCACTACTTGATACTTGCGTCATTCTTGTTGCTCGTCACTCTTTACTTACTACTTCTCACCCATTACTCATTCCCTTTTATTATTTACCTTATTCAATGTACTTATTGGCTCACGTCGCTCACTTCCGCTAAATACTGATCACCTAACTCATTTAACTCCCTGCTAACTGCTTACTCACAGCTCACTGCTTCGACTAACCTACCAATCTATCTAACTAGATTTTATCCAATTTTTCATTTTTATTTATGCTTTTACGTTCGCTTTTGATTATCTACAAAATAAGGAAGATGCGATGTAGAACCTGGTATGCCTTTCTCGGAGTAATTTTCTTCCATGTTTAGTTTTCAGAATCTTCCTTTTTTTTTCAACCCAATTTCTGTCTTTATTTCGGTATTTTCGCATTCACTGTTGTACCACACCTTCATTCGTATCTTTATCTATTGATTTTATTCATGCGCTCACTGGCTTACCCACTTGCTTACTTAACTATGCTGTCATGCTCCTCCCTTTCCTGCGCCGTCCTGTATCCATGCCCTGCCTGTCTCTTACTCTCCCGTTCCGTCTATTTATCTGCCAGCTACACTGGGCCTCGTTTCGTTTCGCCTCGGTTCGGTTTGCTCTATTTCATTAAACGTTTATATATATATCATACATATGAGGTGCGGAAATCAGCCCTCATAACCGTGGGGTCCATCACAGCGGTAAGGACTTAATAACATTCCCGGACCAAATAAAGACAGAGAACTGTAAGTGGTGCGTATTTTTTCACAAAAGGACATAGTCACCACCCCCATAGGATGTAATGGAAGAAAGCGGTAGCGCCATGAGGCTGCTTTACTTATTGTGCCTTCTTCCCGTTTGCTGCGTTCTTCTCTTCCAGAGCTTTCCGCTTGTTCTCGACCTGCTTCTCATGCGGTATTGTCAGACAGTTGATTCCGAGGAAGTTGCATATGCTTGTGGTTACGAGAAATGCCCAGCGGAAGTAGACGACGAGGGAAAAGAAGAAGTAGGCCCAGAGGTAGTAGTGCTCATGGCGGGCCGAGATAGCAGGGAGACCGAAGCGGGGGAGGTTGCCAAGGATGGCACCGCCCACCAGCGGAATCAACATTACGGTCCAGTATGGGAAGGGTTGACGAGTCAGGTGGGCGAGGATCATCTTCGTCGTCATACGGCCGAAGACGAAAGACATGGTCAGACAGAAGAGCACGAGGTGGTTCTCTCGCATCAAGGTTGAGTAAGGCGAGTACAGCCATGCGCCGATAGATAGTGTATAGACAGCCATGGGGATCCATTCGAGGAAGACAGGGAGAACGGGAAGATTGTTTCTTCGGCGTGCCTTGACTACGTTTAGGACACAGAAAGGTATGTGGCCGAAGACCAGAGAGCCGGCAACGAAGAGAATCCAGATGTCTCGGACTGAATGATCGCCGACCAGATGATCGTAGCCGCCCAGGTTCTTCTCGCCAACAAGATCCACAATCCGCTCGGTCCAGATGCCCGGTCCGTAGATGCCTGAGAGGGCCATAACGCTGCATGCGATCAATATGCCCTCGGTTGGTCCGTTGACATATCCCAAGTATAACGTATGCGTATGGTAGGTCTCCCACGTGGAGAAGAACATGGCGAGGCAGGGGCACAAGGCTGTGAAAACGCCTGATTTAGACGTGCCTAACGCCATGGCGCCGGTCTCGAGCAGGCTAGCCAAGGTACAGTTTAGCGAGTCGATGCCGTGGTCGAATAGCTCGCCTAATCCACTCGATGTACCCGTTCGTCTCGCTTGCTTGCCATCTACGTTATCCATGGTTTGGTACATAAAAAGACCGAAAGCGAAGCTCAAGTATAGCCATGACGGGCCCTGATGGTCAAAACCTAGCAGTTAGCCATATGGCCAGGTTGAGTGTAGGCTGTAACAGCGATGGAGTCGTACCGGGCCAACGAGATCCGGCATTACTATGACCAGTAACCCAACGTTTGCCAAAATGAAGAAGAACCCTAGTAGGGTCACCATGTTTGGCGCAAGCCATAACGGCAGCAGCTCGACGAAAGCATTCCACTACCATTCTTATTCAGCACTCGTTCACTGTTAGGGCTTGCACGCGACAGGCGGGACGTACGTAGGGTCGGAGGATATAGTTGGACACGGGCGACTTGTCGACGGCCGAGTACTTGTACGATCGAAGGTGAATGAGTGCGTCATCGGACACACATTCGGCCGCGGCCGTCCCTGTGGAAGAAAGAAGCAGAGTCAGCTTAGTCTAGAAAACGTTATGCTTCGGCAGTATTGCACTGCTTCGGTTCACGACGATCGATGCACAGGGAGGGATAGGTGGCTTACTACCGTTTGGGGCCATACTGCCAGCTCAAAAGCAACCGTCTATTCGATGTCTAGTGGTGATTTCACAGACACAAGATAGAGCCGCAAGTAGCTATCTTGGGGACACCTTGTCAACCCCGAGAGATGTGGGTGAGGGCCAGAGGTATTACGTGTCGAAGCAGGAGAACGAAAGCAAAAAGCTTGTTTGATACGAGGACACTATTGCAGATCCGATCGCGGGGTTGGCGTGACAAGCCTATTCAGGGGAAATCATCATCGTGCGGCAGCTTTAGACTTGACAAGAGAATCCCAGTTTCATCTACGGAATCTGGATAGAACAAGTGCGATCTTAGAAAGGTAAACCGGAGGTATTAGCGGGTTCCATAAGTCGTCAGTCTCAACGAAGAAAAAAGATGGAGGTGTGGTCAGTTGTGGTGGTGACGAAAGTTCGCGTAGTGGTGCAGCTGCTAGGTAGAAATTTGGCTAATTCATTACCCATGTACTCCTAGCCCACGCGCTAAACCTCTGTGCCTAACCAAGATCCGATGGTACACAAGAATGGGGTACCACCACATGCAAATTGGGACAGAATTTAAGCCGCGGAATCCCGGGCATCAAGGTACTTCTGTATACAGGGGTTTAGCTTGAAATTGCAACTTGTTAGATGTAACCATCGGTATTTGCCGTGGGGTGTTTTAGGGGTTATAAGCGCCAGACGAGTGGCATCTTCACCGCTTCTGAATCCTCTCAAGCTACCTAAGCTGTCAAGGAAATTTTGAACAACGGAAAGATTGAGTCTGATGCTAAAAGAATTTGTTTTTATCAGTCCTCTTGCTAGGGCAGAATACGGATAGTACCTAATACACAATGCGCTAGGTAGAGAAGAGGATGGCGCGGCAAGTAGTAGACCCACTGAACCAATAGATACCCTTGACATTACCTACCCCTAACATGTGATGAGATGAGATCACTCTATCTTCATTCTAGTTTATCAAGCTAAGCATAGCACAGAACTGTTTTCATTTCTAGAATTTGCAGCGTTGCGCAAATGGACAAGACCTGAGTGAGGTATTAATGTGTAGGTCAAGTATACAATGAGCTCACGTAATTAATGAGGCCAGGCTAGGGTTGTCGGCTCGGTAGTAGTATTATATTGTAATTATTAGATATGATATAAGTTATAGCCTGTCTCCTATTTGCTAGGATATGGTACTACTCAGTAGTTCCATCAGTATGATGGGGGCCCAAGAGATGGCATATACTTCCAGTTTTGAGTTCCCGACAAATCTTTGCAGTTGATCCCAACGCCAGTCGCTTCAGTGTAAAATCAATCTCGCCGAGCACCAGCCGGCCCACCGTAAGTGATGAGCGTACGGCGCCAATTATCTAATGCAAGCTTAATCATCCGATCCGTGTTGTGACGAATCTCCGCTTCTTCCATACGTTCAGGTTTTAAAGAATAAGCGAGCCCACACCAACGCAAGCAGCCAAAACAATGCTGCCGGCGATGCTGCCGTATTGCAAGAGAGGGGCGGCTCCGTTCTTGTGGTTTGAGCCAGAGTCTGAGCCCGAGTCCGAGTTGGAATCGCCATCACCACCTAGGCCGCTGTATACCTGACCGGCGCTGGAGGTGGCGGCCGCGCCTGTCGCGGTTGCCGTGCCGGATGTCGAGGTCGTATTGACTCGTGTGGGATTCTGGGCACCGCAAGGGTGGTTCTGCGTACAGTCGCTAGCACAAGCTGAATCACCGTTGCAGCCTGCTACACACTGGGTGCCCCATTCCTGGCAGATGAAAAATGGAAGGGTGAGCGAGTACTCGGAAAGATTCGGTGACTTTCCATCCTCGCAGATGCAGCCGTATGTCAAAGCCAACTGTTTCAAAGATTAGTATTCTCTCCTTTTTTGTTTGAAGGCCTCGTCGGGTGTGAACGTACAGGATCGCAATCATTGACAGTGTAACCTCCCGGGGGGCTTTGCTCGCAAATGAGAGGACATGTGCTCTTCTCTTGTTGACACCAGTTATCTGAATAGCCAGGTTAGATGAACTCTATCGCGCCATGCAGACATGCTCGACGGAACAACTTACCCCTGGTGCTCAAAGGGACGCTCGACGGGTCGATGGTATATTGCTGCTGGGCTCGGACGGAGGAGAGAAGCAGAGTGGCCGTAGCCAGAACAGCGTTCAGAGATGGCATCGTGTTCCGTGCGTTTGTGAGGCAGGTATCGGGAGAGCTTCTGTGCAGCTTTGTGCAAACGAGAGCGGAAAGTTAATTTAGGCAGTCGGGTACTGGGTATTATTATTGATAGGTGTGTATTAAAACAAGTAGTATTAGTAAATAAAAAGCTTGGAAGAGAAGCCCGAGATATGCCAACGACCAAGGTTTAAAACGAAAGCGCCAGGTCAAGGATTGACAGAAGAGACAACGAAAGAAGAAGGTTGGAGTCGTATAAAGTATTAAGTATAGTGTATGAGAACGCTTCTGGCCCGGTCAAGTGACCAAGGGGGGCTCCGGGAATACGCCCTGGTGAGAATTCGAGATGGAGAAGACCAAGCTTGGGCAGGGTCCCTGTCCTAGCGTGCCATCGAGGCCGGGGCCCATCATAGCTCTGCTAGCGAGGCGACAGTCTCCGGCACTGTGCGATATGCTGCGCCAGAACTGCACCACTGACAGCAACACAGCTGGGGCTACCCGAGGTTCTGCGGTACTGCTCAAGTTAGGTACCTATTTGGTGGTGCAGAGTCGAGATGAGGCATTACAGGGGTCGGGCAGTGGGTGGCTTCAGTAGTCTCCAGTGATGCAACGCCAGGTTCCAGAGCTGACCATGATTTCCAAAGCCATGGCAGCTTTCTATTGGCCGCGGGGCGTCAAAAGAATCTAAAACGACAGGCTCATCTTGACTGAATCACCGAAACCACCTACGGCATTCTGTCGTAACCAGAGCAAAGCTTCTCATCGTGCCAGACTCGTCATTGTTGCTGACCTTTGTCAAGTACCTAGATATGTAGTGGATTGGTGAAGCATTGGCGGCGGTCAAAGCAGTGTAAGTGTGTGTGTATGCACACCTTCGGGTCTCCGCTGACTATTTTCCCACACTGTAACCAGGCTCGTCGCCGGATCCCCTGCTATGTATTAGTGTAGCACTAGATAGGCGATAGCATCTCGAATGGGCATCTCGCCTCTCTTTGCAGCACTGCGCTAATACCTACAGTAGCTAGTCTGGACCATTCAACGATGAGATTGTTGAAATTACAATTTTGTTTATGTGCACTACATACATCGTACCCTGGAATGTATATATGCTCATCTTTATTCTTGCAACTTTCTGGCCAGGCAACATCTGAATCTTTATTGTCTTTCTCTTGCAAATAAATCCTCTTCCAAAACCATCACGTCAGATGTAACGTAGAGAGAACAAGCAAGAAAAGCTTATATGCAGCCGATATGAATTGGGTGGCTCGTGTTGCTCGCCCCTCCTCTCACATCGACCGCTTCTATCTGCACTACTGCGCACTAAAAGACAGGCTACCCAGGTCTTCTCCGGTTGCCCAAATCCCTCCTATTGGCTGCATGGCCTATCTACATACCGTATGGGGAAACACCCACTTACGCTCCGCATTTTGCCCTCCGCACCCTTTCTCGTATTCTCGATCTCCGCGAGTCCAGCCAGCCGCCTATAGGTCACGAGCAGAGATGGGGGTTCGACTGCAGAGTCTGAGGCACGAAGATGCATAGATTGTGCTGCACGGCGGTCCGGTTTAGCATGTACACACTGCATTCATGATCCGGTCCATGTTCAGCACTACCTCTTAAGGTAGGTACCTCTTATCATGCACCTCGCTGGCGAATGGACTACATAGGTAGACGACGGTACACTACACTAAGTAAGCATCAGCTCCGTATTTTCCGCCAAGTCTGGGTACCATGATACGATAAACCGACCTTTTGATCTGAAACTCTGCTCCTATCTAACCGAGCTCTGCAATACCTATCACTCCAACCTCAGACGAGAAGATATTTGGGTCGCACACAGCCCACTTCCTTGGGTCCTCGTTGTCTCAGATCATTTGACAGAACAAACACGAAGATGGCAAATTTCAGGATTCGCCCGTTAATTCCCACCGACATGGCCCATTGTTCTTCCACAAGCCCGTTGCGCCGGCGATGGCAATCGCTTCCACACAGGAGTTTGCTACATCCAGGTTGATAACACGAGCCAAGAGCCGTTCAATCACGCAGCTCTCGCTGGGCCGTCTATTGAGTGGCTCGGGTAACAAATATCGCCCGTAATTCTCGCGATATGGAGAATGCCTCCATTTCCCTGTGGCGAATAGCCTCGTATTCATATTTAGGCTCTTTGATGCGGAAGTTGACGTAGAGATGGCTCTGGGATCTCTGGGATTGATATACTGATCGAGCCTTCTAGGTAACCGTTGGATAATATGCCTTATACACCTGCAGAGCGCTCTCAATGCACTGGATGAGACCTAGTGTGATTGTAATCATCAGCACAAGAACAGCCACCCAGAAGGTAAACCATCTCTCTCCATTACGCCTCTCATGCCACCACTGCTGCATCGTCCTTGGCGTCGCATCGTCATAGACCTGCTTCAGAATGATGAGCCTATCCTTCCAGAATTTAAATCGTTCTATCTGCCGCTCCTCTGCTCGAAGGTTACCACAGAGAGCAACGCGAGGATCAACGAGACATGGACTGAACTCCAGGCAAAGCCTTTGGAACCACTCTCTTTTGTTGTTGCTACCCCGAGCCGAAGAGCTGAACTCGGACTGTGGGAAGAGAAGGGCCAGGGTCCGAAGCGTTTCGTTTACTAGGCCGTCTGGGTAAAGAGTGCTGCTCTGGTCAGCGCGATTCAATATTGGAATGACAAGAACGCGACTAACTTGACTTGGCATTCGGGGAAAGATGCATGGTGGAATATAAGGACCACTGTGTCGTCGTCAACCAGTCGAAGGTGGTCGGCGAGGTCATCCGTAAATTCGACCTTGAGGCCGCCAATGACACTGATACTCCATGCATCGAAAGACTTGTGAAGCCTAACATGATGGCAATCAAGGATTGGAGGCTTGCTGAATCGTTCTCGCACGAAACTTTGAAGGTCAACTTCTTCCCACTCCAGACAATGATGCGGGCTCGCTTGGTGCCGGGCAATACCAACTTTAAGCATCAACAAGAGTCTGACTGCGAGATCTACTGAGCTGCCGCACGCACTTTCGCTGGCTGTCGGATTGATTTAATGCAGCCAAGACACAATCGAACTTCGGTGATCCCCTTGGACTAGACGTTGAACGATCTGGAAGATGTCCTCTGTCTTCTGCGCTGCCACGTAACGACCATCTGCATCAGACGCCATAGTATACCATTGTCGCCGAAAATATTCCGCATAAGCGGACAAGTCAAGGTATTTGTTTGACTGGCCATTGAATAATCTTTTCTGTGGACTTGGTGTACCCCAGAAAGTACTAATGACGTCCTCAACGAGAGGAAAATCCTCAGGACTGTTGATAGTCGACTGGTTTTTTAGGAATGGGAACATTCTCGTTAACAAGACGTAATGGATCTAGAGATTTCGCATCTAACAATTCACCATGTGCCTTTTATACTAGGTTTTGCACAGCTCCAGCCCATCTTGCTCTGGCAGGCCGCCCGAAGGCGCAATTCTAAGCCCAGTGGCTGTACGATGCAGATGCGACGCCATATGTCTTGATTAGCTGTCGCTCACATATAATTGTACAACAATTAACCGAATGAAACGTCGACCAGATTTCCTTTCTCTTCTCCCTTCGACTTTTCTTTTATTCTCTCCCATTCAATACAATGGCGATATTACATCCAGTAGGTCAACTGGTGATCATACAGCATGCCTCTATTCAAGCCTCTACCCTCATGGCCTAATTCCGAAGAGTCCATTGGGCGGCAGATTTCGTCTTCTAGAGTTGGTAAACGCAAAGTGTGGTGACCACGAGGACCAGCACTAGAAACCTTCGAGAAAGTCATTCAACCCGAAATTGAGACTAGCCTTAAAGCATTAGACTTAGGCCATGCCGACCTGTTCGTCCGGTTATACATGATAGGACGGGTCCCCGAAAATGCGAACCCCATTGTTATGATCTGCAGCATTAGCAAAAATGCGCGAGAATCCGCCGAAGTGACTATACGAGAGAGTGGTCTGTTGAAAGAACATGAGGGGTTTGGCCTGGGAGCGGCCGCACTACCACTAGAACATCCTGCCCCCGTTCGCCGTTTGTCTCCCGGTAGCCAGGGCCATGACAATTCAGCAAGAAAACATCATGCCGTTCCGCCTCTTTCAGGAGAGCGTCCACAAGAAACAATTTCGACCCCACATGAGTCATCAATACTCATCATCGTCGACATAGCAGATCTTCTTCCTGGATCTAAAATCCGGGACCTGATTTTCGCATCGTCGACCAAGCCGCAACTCGGAAGGCGTATATTCTCTCAACCTATCGATGGCGAACTCTCGGATCGCTTTGCTACCGCAGGAGTTATTGTTAAAGTCGGTGGACGCCACTATCAACTTACCGCTGGTCATTCGTTCAATGATCAGAGTGAGACATTTGCAGTAGAACCATTGCCATCGGGCTTGGAAGAATGCCGTTTTCATGGACAGAGCGACGGCGACGAAAATGACTCTGGTGATGAATTAGAGTCGACAAGTCGTGGCAGTGCAACACCAGAAGAAGGGGCTTTATCTCTAGACAAGTCCTCGGGCGATTCCACCACCTCGGAGACTACTGATAATCGCAACACTGAAGCCACGAGGCCCCCCGTCACCCTCACCGATATAAATATGATGCAAAACAATTAATTGGCTATACACCCAGAGGAAACTCGTCGCAGTATCTGTTAGACTACGCAATGGTTTCTCTGCCTAGCAAATCTGTTAAAGACATGGTCTTTAACCTCAACTATGTACAAACGTCTCCTCGTCTGCGTATTAGTGGCGTGGCTGAAATGCGTCGGGAAGAATGCAGCGTTGTCGTTATCACAAATATAGCTGCCATTCACGGGACCTTAATACCAGGCAAGGTAGTATATAGGAATCCTCGAACCAATCGATTCGACAAGCTCGTCCAGATCATTCTTGAAGGGCAATTACGCGAAGGCGATTGCGGCTCTCCCGTTGTTGATGTATCAAATGGAGATTTTTATGGCCACGTTATTATGGGGGTGGCAGGGACAGGTATAGCATACATTGTCCCAGCTGTCGATATTTCTCGAGCCATTTCCGAGGGACTAGGCGATCCTGTCAGCGTTGCTAATGTCACAGACATTCCAATATTGATAACCACTCAGACTCAAACAATGCCATACTCTAACACTCGGTCATCACCAAACATGTATGAGGAGGGCCTGATGTCACCGACCTATGCTCTGCCCCTAACGCTAGCAGAGACTACGTCGAGTCTTCCGAATAAGGATCTCAACCAAGCAGTCCTGATGACCGCCCCCCCCCCGGGCACAGACGAAGATGGAACAGAATATCACAGAATATCACAGAGTTGGCAATAGTTACAACCCTTTCGGCCAAGGAGATGACTCATGATTAAGCGTATAATATATAGGCTACCCCGGCCATAACTTGCAAGAAGACATGTTGATTGATTTTATGACGGTAGAGATTTCATTACGGACTGAATCGCGGTATCGAATTCTGGAAATTGCATGTACATTCTCATGATCGCCTCCTGCATAACGACAAGAGAAGATGACCAATCATATGTAGTTGGAATGTCATTTCCATTTTCATTTCTTTAGAGCTAGCGTATTAAGATTAGGTATACTTGTAAGCGTTCCTGGGATATCTTGCTCTGGAGTTGCCGTTAACTATAGACGCTACGTAGGACACATTTCGAAGCCATCGCTAATGTGGTCGCCACTATTAATATGGCCACTCACAGTCAATTGCCACTACAGCAGCTGCTGGCAGTGTCAAACACCCGTTCGCTCAGATTATAAAGATCATAAAGCACGCTAACCCTAACCACCCCGTTTTAACTGGTCGCGACAATCCATCCACTGCACCCCTGTCACCATGTGGTGTTGTATGCGAATCTCACCTTTTAGGGGGGGGGGGGGATGCTTTATTTAATATTGATACATTTCCAATTTCACGCGCAAATCTTCTAATCGATTAAGATAGTTATTAATAAGATCCTAACATGTACTCCCGCGAGGATATCTGCAGCGTAATCTTGAACTTCTACCGCCACATAATCCGCCACCCCTACTTAGACGACGACGCTCTCATCGTTCCGCCCCCACAGGGCTGGAGCCACATCACCACCTCAGCGGGAAAAGACGCAACAGCCATCGACCTCATCCACCACCTGCCCTACCTCCGCCGCAGTAACCTGTCATCGGGACACCTACTAATCTACCCCGGAACAATCCCCATCTGCTACCTAGACGACGACGACACGCAATACCAGGAGCAGATATACCACCTGCCAGTACACTGCGTATATCTCGCCCGTCGGGCAGATTATTTAGGCCGGGATCTAATCCTAGACACGAGCAACGGCACCGTGACAGAGTTCGCGCTGGATAATTTCTCTATCTCGCAAGATGAATATGAGGCACTACCTAAGGTGGAGAGGTGGCATGTTCATCCGACTGTGCCGCTCCCGGAACTCCTGGGGAATTGGATCCGGATGTATGAGAGCTTGGAATGGATGAGCGTGCCGAATCCCATCGGACAGCCTGAGACGGGGCGGTTTTATCGCCGGGATGATGAGGCGGTTTATAGGGATGTGGATTATGAGGGCGGGAGCGAGCTTGATCGTGAGCAGGGGAGGGCTATGCGCTGGTATGCGGAACATGCGAAGGTCAGTTTAATGTGATTCTTACAATTCTGCTACTTGATTTCTTATTTGATTTGTAACCTGATTTGCGAGACTAATTTGGCTCGGTGTAGAATATTTATGACGTGTATATTCGCCATGGTTGGCCGGATCATTTTGATAAGGGGCGGTGTCGGGGTGAGTTGTTGCGGTTGGAGAAAGCGAAGGATGTGGAAGAGAGGCGGATTATGGATGAGAATAATCCGGACGCGGAGTTGTTTGACTAGATAGTTGAAGCGCTGAGGGGTGGGCAAGCTGATTGATGACTTCTTTATTCGCTATTCGTGGTAGCTATCGCTTCGGTATTTCTTAATTGGTGTTTCATACCTACACTTTTACGCCACGATCTTTCATTGAAAGACATTCAACAGTTTCGCTTCAGATGTTACGAGATCGACTCGGGATGTTGCGCCCCCTTTTTACACTCGGTGTGCTGGAGGTTCTGATTTATGACTATCTCTCATACTAGCAGTAATTTAGTCCTGGAGCTCTTAACCTAATAAGTTCCGTGACGACTTTCAAGCCCACGGCTATATCAAGCGCCAGTAACCCCATCTAGGAGTATTCTCATAGGAAATGTTCCGGTCAGACATTAAGATCTCCCAAGCTCCCTTGATGAAACCAGTTGCACCAGCTTCGCGTGCTATCCTCGCCCGATGTTGATTATCTCGGCGTTGACGGCTTCGTAACGCTCAGATGTAACATTGTTGTTAGGAAGCGAGTGGAAGAGAAGTATCTACGAATTACGGGAAAAAACTCGTTCACTACACGTTTGAAAGCTTATCCGAGCCGCGAAGAGCCTCATAATGTATACCAAGTTTCGTCGACTAGTCTCTGCTTTCTTTTTGTACTCCTTTTCGAGATTCCAGTCCATTCTATATTATAACGAGTCTCATTCTTGTCATTTGAATTAATTATGATATTTTTGATTATGATGAGTTTGTGGAAGGGACAAGGGCAAACCGTATGCAGTTAGTTTATACTAGGGAAAAGCAAAGACAAAGAGAAATAAAGGCAACAAGGTAGGTTTGTTGATTTGAGATGTGTAACGTGCATGCTGCAGCGCAAAAAATGGTAAGGGGCGTACATATGTGGACGAATAAGGTAGGGATGAGTTGGAGTGGGCATTCATTACAGGCTACAGCAGCGCAGCCTTCAACCATCAATATTACCAAGTCTCCCCTCCCCTTCTCTCTTTACTCTTGCGGGTCTTGGAGGTAATCCACCAAGATCGGTGTCAACACGATCAGAAGTCATAGAACGACGACAAGCAACATGGCCAACACACACTCTAACGTGGCGCGTTAGCAGTATGATTACTGTCCCATATAGTTGACAGGATATCCCGCTATGCACCAAATGCGGCTTATGGTCTTTGGCCCACCTCCACGTCGTATGGAGAGGGTTATAAGACTATCACTTATTCACAGTTGGCAAATGTTGTTAATGGTTTGGCGCGGTGGCTTGTAGAGCACCTTGGGCAAAGCCATGGAGATTTCATTGCTTGTCAGTCCGAATCATAATTATGTTTCCAAGTTTCAAACAACACCGAGCTTTTCGTCGTCTAGCTAACCCTCGTCACTCGTCAGATGCCGGCCCAAACGATGTGCTATTGACGGCCCTATTGCTCGCTATCATCAAGACTACCTATGTGGTATGGAGGGTCTCCAAGTCAAAGATTTGGCCGAGGATTGTGCTAAAACAAACAACCTCAGCTCTTCTTTCCATCGCCGCGCAACAGTGCGGCTGCTCACAAGGCGCTGCTCGACACGCTCGGGTGCAAGACGCTCATAACGACAACTCCTATTCCACCACCGGCTCTCATAATCCTCACGGCCGCGCGACTACAGATGCTTACGGTCCCTGAAGACGACCAGCTCGTTGGCCAAGCCTACCAACAATACAGCTGCGAGAGGACGTACGAGAAAAATGGCCGGGAGCCCATTTGGGCCATGTAGGTCATTACCATTTGATTATGTATATGTTAGCATGCGGGATCTGAACTCACTCATTATTAACAGACACACGTCTGGTTCAACGGGCTTCCCCAAGCCCGTCATCTGGATATCTGAGCTGGTTGAGGATTCATGTTCAGTGTCCGCTTTTTAGATATTAAATTATTTTAAAGTGGAACAGTGTGGAGCTATAGATAGTATGTGCTTTTTACGTCTGAGTACCTTCATGATTATATGCTTAATAGGCCTAAAGACGACCTAGCGAGTTGTACCTATGGTAATTTTGTGACTTGGTGTCCTTTTTGGGGGGTTTAAGTTGAAACTTTATGACTTATTCAACCTAGGTACTATGAATAATCACGTAGTGTATAAAGACTAGCTACATGTAAGTACAGTACAGTATTGTACACCCTCTATATAGATGGTTGGATGGCATGGTTCGGCTGTAAGAAAACTGTTCCGGATGCTTAATCGGGCGAAATTTGGGGTAACTTATAAATCTATACAATTGTCTCTAAACTTGCCTCGCTTTTTATTTATTTTTACGCTCTTTTGTTTGCGTTTCCTTCTTTCACAATAGTACTGGACATAAGATTTTATTTAATTAACACCGATCGTACTATAAAACTTAACAATTCTGATGCCCAGCAAAGATGAACGCAGATTGCGCGAGCTCAGCAGCTTGGATCTGAAGAGGGCGAAGGGGATCGTTTCCATGGGCTCTGTCAAAATAGTAGGTATATAAGCGTTGCATTCAGCTTTCAGCTTGACTACATACGTGAAGTAGGTGGGAGAGCCTCATATATATACATGAACGGGATGTCCGTGCCCTTCGTGCCCCTAAGTGTCTCAGTACATGATGTGACTACTTACTTGACTCAGTTCACTTTCAACAGGCTCGAGGAATGATTGCGCCACAAAACGGTTTGGCCAGTTATTATCCAGTATGTCATAGGAGGATTTACCACCCCAAGTTTCATTGGCTGGTAGTGACTCGTTCACGCCTTTCCTTGTAGCAGCACGCGCTGATAAGAGCTTATCTATTCACGGCGACACGCCCACCACCATCCCCAGCCCATCTTCATTCTTGTTCTCTCCTCGGCTTCCCGTCCCATCTATCGATCGGTCTAATCGTCAAACCATGCCTCCCTTTTTCGATCGTGTATCCCGACGACTTCTATTACATAGAAGCGTGGCGCGAGCATTCCCGGCTCGACAACCATCGTCGCGGCCCGCGGCCCGAGATGTTCAGACGACTGAATGGCGCTCGGCGACAGGGTGTCATTGTTCGTCATAACGTCAAGCGCCGCTGGGAGAAACTCGGCGTCTGGAATCCTGAGTGGGGTTTTGCTGGGCGCAAGATGCAACGCAACGACTGCAGTCGCACGTGGAAGTGGACATGGCAGCAACACGATAGACCAGACGGCGCGGACCCGGATGCGCGTGAGCTCGTCGCACGCGCCCTGCGCCTACGCCGAAACCTACGACGCGGCGAGCATGCCCCCATGCTCCCGCGATCTCGTCCCGGACAAGATACAACTGCGGCCCAAGCCGAGGCGTTCCTCATCTCTCAGATCGAATTAGCCGAGGAAAGGGCAAGGTACTATCGCCTCTCCCTCGAGGATAAAGAACGCTACCCATACTCGGGTCGAAATCAAGTCATTGAGTGGTGGAAGGAGCGCGGGGACTGGAGAGACGAATTTAACAAGACCGACTGGGTAACTGGCTGGAAATGGCGGCACGAGTCTCCCTCCCCAGAGCCCGAAGACCTCACACCCATAGACATCATACGAGACAGCCCACTGGAGGCGGCGGAGGACATGGAGTTCACTCCTTCCGAGATCGATGAGCTAGAGGCCATTGAGCTCCCGGAATCCGAACAGCCCGAGGGTTTCTGGGTCATAGAAGACGGAGACCTGCCACCGTTATTTCCTGGACAGATGTAAGACGTTGATGCCAGGGTTAGGAAAAGTGAGAAAGAAAGGGCTGAGAGGCTCGAGAAAGCAAGAGCTGAGGGGCGCGAGATACCGGTTGACCCTGGCGTCAAATTCTTCATCGAAAAATTCTTCCCAGGGCCGGGGCCGATTCATCTCTTCGGCCCGCCACAGGCAGTACAACACGAAGAATCATCCCCGGAAGAGCACGAGGCATCCATAGAGCTCCAAGAGGACGCATCCGAACCACAACGAGAAGCCGCTTGCCCTCCACCGCAGAAGCGACGACGCCTGCGTCAGCACCAACCACGGGACGGGGTAGACGGGGCCCAAGACCAGGACCAACCCCTCCCGCCACCGCCCCGACGCAGTGCCAGGATCGCAGGCACGAAACGCCCCGCGGAGCCCCTATCATCACAAACGGCGCCGAACAAGAGACCCAGGGGCGGAGCCGCACTAGAGGCTGCAGCGTCTACCGCCCAGCCTACCTCACAGGAGACCCGTCGCACCAGGACAAGACTCATCCCTACACAGCCCCCACCAAAGGAGAAGATGGAGACTCGGCCGAAGCGAGGACGGGGGCGTCCAAGGAAGGAGAACGGACCAAGTATGCATTCTGCAGTGAGGAAAAGACCAGCGAGGATACCGGCTCCGGCTGGGACCGGAGCGGCAGGGCTGCGGGAACGAATGTGCCGGGCGTACCTAGGCGACGAGGGAGGCCTAGGAAGTATGAATGATATAAAGCGACTCCCCTATTTTTTCGCCTCAGAATCGTCTGAGCTTGAGGGGGCATAGCACAACGGATAAAAAAGCGTGGGAGGATCTACCATGAGAAACGGGACGCATTAAACAGTGAATAAGTGACGCGGCTTGTGATCGGCCCTGGACATCGCCTTACCTTTTCTATTGACCAAGAGAAGGCATGCAGTGAAAGCTAGAGGCGATACTAGGCTGCGGACAAGAACGGGAAACACTCGAAATATGTCCCAACATTGTACTAAGTAGAGACCAAAGAGTTCATCATTCCCCGAAGCAGATGTGGCACCGTATGCAACAACTATAAAGCAGGTATTGCCAAAGAAACTATAAACAATACCAAATATGCCGTAGCTATATGCACTTGTAAAGCTTTGGGGCAGATTAACATCGAGTTGATGTGTTAATTTCTTTATAAGAAAGGAAACATAGCTTCGTAGGAAAGGCTTAAAATATCATAGTATAGCTAGTAAGCGGTTATTAAACCTATTTCGATTAACTGTTTTAGTATGATAATTATATAATAAATGTATGTGGGTTATATGTACCAGCCATTAGCATTACCAGCCCCCCTGTTTCCAATACCTAAGAACTTATATATTACAAGCCCTCCTCGATCGCCCGGGTATAGGTCATATTTTCTGTCTGAACCGCGGAACTGACCGAGGACGCGCCGTTCAAGGCGCTCGTTTCGAAGCCGCCGGCTTGGCGGGGGATGAACTCGACGACCGAGTGACCTTTCTGCAGTCTTACTTAGCACAGCCCTCCCTCGCGCTTGATGAAGCAAACTGCCAAGCGCTGCAATCCCGCGCCAGCCTCATCATTCACAACGCCTGCCCGGTCAACTTCAATGTGGATCTGCTAGCCTTCCGACGGAACAGGGGCCCTGGTGTTCAATATAAGGAATCCGGTCGTCGTCAACTGGGAAAACTTGCTGCCCGCAATTCAGGAGGACACTGAGGCGGAACCAGGCCGGGCCGTAGAGCTCGTAGTGCCTCACATGTGGTTAACGCAATTAGAGGAAAGTGTTGAGAATGCCACTACGGAAGATGGGGCCGGCGCTGCGGCCAAGGCATACCCGGCCATGAAGTTGGTTGAGTTTTACTGGAACAGCGTATGGAATGTCAATGGTGGGCCTACAAGTATGGAGACGACGTTACAGGCATCGATGGCCACTGAGAAGACTCTATATTCCAGCCCGACGCTACGCGATTTGCCACCAGTAAGCCTTGACTGGATGCGTAAATAGGTTGATGAATGGCTGGCTTCGGTTGCGGCACCATACTTTTGGCATATTGTGTAAGTGCAACTCTCACTTTAAGACAAATGTTAAATATAGGCGATGGCATGTAATTAGGATAATTATTTACAGTGTTTTACAGGGGACTAAGATGCAAAGAGAGAAGTTACCAAAATGGTCAAGTAAATCGGGTATAAAGCTTGAAATAAGATAGAATAGATGAAGCTATCTAACGCAATCATCCGTAGTCTTCACCAAAGGGTCTAGGGACTCTGGGAGGCGGTTCAGTACGTCTCATCAAGTAAGCGGAATCTTTCTCGGCTCGCTGAACAATACTTCCGACTTTGTCTCTCAGGCTCTCTGCCTTTATACGTTGGTCCGGGTCAATCACAATAAGATCTTTCTCAATCAGATTGATGAGGCTTTCCAATCCAGTGCCTTTCGCACATCGAGGGTCGTTCTCTAGAGCCTTCAGTCCTTTTGAAACAGCCGAGTTGATAATTGCAGTATCACCGGTACGAGTATAGTAAGCTGCCATGTGGGCTCGTGGGTCGTTTTCGGTCTGCTTACGTTGGTGTTTGAAATTGTCGATTGCTTTATGGCCATATAAGAGCCAAATGGCAAACTCCATGAAGATGCAGCCAATGGACCACATGTCGTATCTTCTCGATCTCGACTTCCTATCCTTTTTCTGCTTATTATTGTCCAATTCGGCTTCCGGGGCCTCATAGCAGGGTGTGGTGGCCTTCGTATCCGTTCCATAACCTCGTAGTCCGGTCGCTAAGTGATGGAGTTTAGACACGCCCACATCCGCAATGACCAAAGTACCGAGTTTACTCTCTCGAAAGCTAGACTCGCTTGAGTCTTTGAAGTGGAGAATATTTTCGGGTTTTAGGTCACCGTGTCGGTAATTCATGTCATGCAAAGCAAACATAGCATCAACGAGGCCGAACATTTGCTGAAGGGACCATATGAAAAGCTTGGGGCTCCGTGTCTGATTACCGTTAGGAAAACGCTCCCAAAACTCAGCGAGGTTGCCTCCGTTGGCCCAAGGAAAGATGACACAGAATATATTGCCTTGTACTTGTTCAATGGTGGCGATATGCCGAATTAGATGCGGGTGGTTCAAATTCTGAATTTTCAACAAGTTGTCCTTCTCCTTATCGAAATCCTTCTTATCTTTATAGTCCTTAATAGCAACCTCAATATTATTGCTCGGCTGAGGAATCTGGACACATGCGTTAGATAGCAATGAAAATTTAGATCCAGAGGTATGTTTAGATGGAACACTCACTATATGGGCAGCGTGAAGCATGCCTTTATACACGGTATTGTTGAGATTGAGTGCCGAAATTTTCTTGATATCGTAGAACGGCAAAGGATATTCTCCATCCAAGTAGATATCACGATTCGAAGTGGTCAACACCGGAGCGAGGACTTGCCATTGTTTGTCAAGGAACTCGTCAACTCGCGATTCATAATTTTTCCGCTTCGAAAACGTTTTGAACTCGTCCCCTGCAGGGGACAACAAGTCATTGCAGTATCCCCGACTGTTGCGCCTTGCGAGGGGTAGGTGCTTATCTCTGACCCCTTCGTTGAATAGGTCGCGGAAGTCCTTTTCCATCCCGCAAAGTCCAAGGATTGCCAACAGATTTTTGACTTCCTTAGCCTCTGCAGGATCGCAAGATTTCGAAAACGGCCAAGGCAGCCAAGTCAATTGAGAATTGACGACGCCTGTAGTGATTACCTCATCTACAGCGTCTCGTGGCAAGAATTTGACACGAGAAAGGGCTTGGGTTTCCATTGCCTTGTCGCACTTCACAATTCTCATGCTTAGCTGCTGGTATAAATCATGTCCAGTTGAGCCGTAGCTGGATGGGATCGAATCTTGGGATGAGTGTCCTGATGACTGTCGGGATAGATCACTGGGTGGTCCCGATAAATGGGAAGAGTGCCCTGTTGATTGCCGAGATAAATGGGCCATTGTTTGGTCCTGTAGAACCATAGGTTTGCGTTTAGGGGAAAGCTGTAAATTGGTGAGGTAAAATCGAGTTGGATTCAATGGCGTCGCCGCCTTAGATGGGAGGGGGTTCGCGTTGCAGTTCTTATACTCAGAAATTCCTACATAACCAAGCGGCCGCGAACCACACACCATCAGAACAACCACACTCACACCGGGCAAACTGGGAATATCCATCATGGCTGCCTTGCTCTTCTGCCTTAATTGGGCTGATTTGTGAAATGTAGGCGTTTCAGTTTGGTACCCCCCTAGTCGAATGTGGTCAGCAACGAACGCCATCCGCAGTCGATTCATTGGGCTGCACGTCGGCTTGATACACACCAAATTGGATCGTATGGTTGAGCTACAATATGCAAGACATGTCATGGCTAGCGTGGGGGCTATTGCTCCCATTGCCCAACTACACTGCAGTCAGACACAAGAGCGTGACGCGATTGCTCCGCAATTCGGATCTCCAACTTGAACCCATGTCAGCCAGTCCGGAGGGTTGCACCGTGGCTGATCAAGATACCGTGCCCCTACCACATCAGGAATCAATACAAGTACCGTAGTTTAGTAGGTATACTGGTTGCATGCGGGGTTCAATTATCTTCCTCCCCGCGGGAACTACTCAGCATAAGCAAGCTGGCTTAAAGAAGAACATGACAGTAGAAGCGAAAAGCAGACATCTTCAAGTTTCACTACATATCCATGTTGGTTTTCAGCAAGATCTGGGCTCATACTGTTTCCAAAATATTGAGTCCAGCATAGATATCCAGTTCAGATAACTGCGGTAGGGAGAGAAAATGGACATACACGCGGACACCATATACCTGTTGCGGTCAATATATGTATGCAGTCGGTTTTACCGGTATGAGTCGATTGCTACACATGCTTGAACATAGCCACGTTCAGAACACGTCCAATCGCTAGCCTGGTCTCTTCATCGATGCATTACTATTGGTCTCAATATTTCGGTGAACATACTTAGGCAGCTCATTGGATAGGTGCATATACCTGTCCGAAAAATCCCGCGTATGCGCAGAAAAGCATAATGAAAGCCTGGCCCGGCCAGTCCGTCCTCAATTAGCCACTAGAAACACATCAAATGTCTTAGGGTCGGGAATGCCTGCAGGATCATGCCATGTCAGAGCTGAAAAGGGAATGAACTCCATCATGGGGAGTACAAACCTCCAACTTGCGGCTCTGTCAAACCAATTATCACGCTGGGATCCTATGTCTTACTCCATTATTGCTGACTATTAGATTGTTGCATATCTACCATATCTCTCCATGCTTGGGTTCTGCTGCTGCACGTCAACATGCTGCTTAGCCCTACCAAGTGATATTATCAAGACAAGGAAGACTATCTCCTCTAGTATTACATATCATATTCAATATGCAAGATTTGAAGATTCAGTATCTTAGGTATCTAAGAACGTAGCATATCTTATCCCATGTTGTATATCTGACTAATCTAAGAAAAAGCCTTGCACGCGGGGTAGCCCACGGCACTTGCAGATTCCAGCACATTATTTTTTCTCTCGAGGATGAGTTATACAGTGAAGCCTGCACCTGCAATAGGACTCAGCCTCGATTATTGTGCAAAATCCAGTTCTTAGCCTTACAGGCACTGCTTGTCGCTCACATGCCCCCTTATCTCCGAGTCTCCACACCAATGGCTATTAATAGTATTTTCACAATCATATCCAAAGTCCTAGCATGTGACGATGACCAGGTTTATCCGCGCGAGATTCGAGATAATATTAATCGTCTTCTAGTTCAAAGCAGCTTCGGAGACAAATTCCTACCGGAGAGCTCACTGCCTCAGGTAGTCGGCGACATAGACTTTGACCGTTTGTTGCCTGGGGCCTCGAAAGCTCTGATCAGTTTCATCAATACCAAAGCAATAAGGGTCTTTTTGACTGCATTGATATCTATCAATGACATCACAAAACCTGGGCTTGTGGAAGTAGCCAAGAGCTTTCAAGCAAAGGGGTTTACAGATAAATGTCTACCCATCAAGGATATTAGTAAGCACGGAAGATGCTTCGGCCCAAATCGCGAGCTGCGATGCAGGTGCAAGAAATGTGTTCTTGCACTGAAGAGAGGCAATGCAGATTGTCGTCATGATCAAGCCTTGGATTCATTTCATATGAGGGAGTGGAAGAAGCGTTGCTTTGATAGCTTTCTCTCCACACAGTGGAAGTTTATTGCGCCTGTTTTCAAGAAGCACAATTTCCAAAGCCTCAAAATTGATCTTCCTAATGAGACTGTTCTCCCATTCATATGGAAAGACTCAAAACCATTTATTGGACACTTCAGTGACGTCTTCCACACAAAACTTCATGTGGCACACCAAGATGGGTACGAAATGGTATGTAACCGGAAAGCTGCAAAGTCCTTCGCTTTTAATATATACTTATATCCTTACAGAACGACACAGATGGTTTACACGTCGCCTTAAAAATTCTCAAACCAATTTTGAGAACGGAAACAGACTACAACGCAGAGATTTCATGGCAGTCCGAGGTAGATGCCTTAAATGAGATTAGGGGGCTAAAAGATGGCCATTTGATCTACCCTATTGCTGCATTCAAGTGGAGAATGGGTGAGTACTATTTACAATTATATACGATCTACTCTCACTCATCAGGCAATAACCCTGATTGTTGTTCAAGTTCGAAGCCGTATTCTAAGCAAAGCTAGTGCTAACATTTGACATTGAAGATCACTATATTATGCTTGAATGGGCTGATGGCGGCACGCTTCGGAACCTTTGGGACCGTCCCAGCGAAGGGAATTATCACCTTAGTAAGCAACGAATGAAAGAATTCCTGGAACAGATCTGCGGCTTGGCTGGTGCTCTTTCCAAACTGCACGGCACGAACACACAAACAGCCACTGCACTCGCAGAGGCAGAAATGAAAAAATCAGCTTCGCCTAACAGCGGCCCGCCATCGTCAAGATCGAAACAACACGTTGATACAAGTGCTAAGCTCCAGTCTCACAATTTTCAATCCAACCTTAGTGACGGTGGTCCGTCATACACAGACGATATGCCTGTGATTACTTTCTCAGATGTAGATAGAGACAGTGACACCAAGCACTGGCGTCATGGGGATATCAAGCCTGAGAACATCTTAATCTTCAAGGACTCAACCTGGCTCGGAACTCTGAAAATAGCGGATCTTGGATTAGCTAAACAACATCAATTCGCTACAGAATTCCGGCATCAAGCGACATCCACCAAGCACTCAACCGTGCACTATCAAGCACCGGAGGCTGTTACTAATACGAAAGAGCCGAGATCCCGCCGATACGATGTATGGTCAATGGGATGTATCATCCTGGAATTTATCATATGGTTCCTTTATGGTTCAGAAGGACTCCATAATTTTTATCAAGAAAGCATGCAATTTAAGAACCATACGCAGCAGACCCTGTACTTCACGGCATTGAGAAGTCATCATACTAGCGGCGACTACGAGCTTGTGGCTAGTGTGAGTAACATCGCGACGCATTGGATTAGGGAGATGCTAGAAAAAGACCCGGAATGCAAGAGATACACTGCACTTCGTCAGCTACTCGAGTTGGTTCGAGATAGACTTCTCGTCGTGCCAATTCCCAGTAGATCAAAGCCTAGAGAAGGGAGCTATCGAGCTACTTCCGGGGAGCTATACAGAGAAGTGGAAAATATCAGAAGAACGGCGGACGAAGATGACGAATACTTGTTCACAGGAACGGATCGGAGGCATGTTCAAACACCGCCGCTCCTGAACACCTACGATGGCATCATTCATCAAGTGGGAACCATACGCGACCAAGGTCACTTAGCAATTAATATGCCGCTACCACCCCATAAAGCACTCGTAAGTTCTCATGTTATAAAGATTAGAGAATCACCAAGTATTCACGGAAGTGTATAACTGACAACGTTCACGGAGTAGAATGTATGTTATTACCGTTTCTTCGAAAATGTTGTTGAATAATTGCTAACCGGTGACATTGTCGATATTAAAGACTGTAAGTCAATCTACCTGGAAGCTCCGTTAATAAGTTTTACAAGTTGACCTGCGGCCTAGTATGTAAGTTACCGTCATTGTGAGATTATGGCCTATAACAATTACTAATTACGGCCTTGGGGTGTTCCCTGATGTTAGAGAGTAAGCCGACATAACAAACTTCAAAACACACATTACTATTATATTCGCTAACGTAACAATTATTAGCATGTAAGCTATGATATTACCCCACGTAACGCAATATATATTTACTCTCAAATACTTTGACCTACCGAGTGGTAATCTTCATTCTAAGATTAACTTACAAAGCCGATAGAATAGTAATACTAACTACAGGTATCACTAGAATGTAAGTAAATCTTTTGAGTGACCTTTACTGATGCTAATCAAAGCTAGTTGGATGGCGTTTGGGAGTTCTTCGACGATGAAACTATCTCTTCTCAGATTTCAAAAAGCAGAGGGTTCGACATCTCAAACACCTTACCGAATAGCCCAACTGCGACATGTGAGCGTTGTCGTGCCCTAGACTTTAGAAGTCCAGGCTTGATTACAGAAGAGATGTTCCGTTGCCTTGAGTTGAGAGCGAAATCATGTGCATTATGCGAATTACTTTTCTCCAAGTTCGGTACTGAAACTGCAGATATCGCAGAAATCTGGAGAGTCAAAGGTGGGCTAGCGAGACACAGCGAGGGAGCGCCGATTCTATCTCTTTACAGGAGACCTTGTGAGTATAAGGGCTATGAAAAAGCTTCAACTCAGATGCTAATGACTTTCTATAGCTGAAAATACCGGCTCCGGTGGGCAGGTACGAGATATTCCGACAGGGCTCCCGAAACTTACTAGTGTTTCAAGTGAAACGTATTTCGAAATTATCAGAAAGTGGTTGAAGGATTGTGATGAAAACCATCCGAGGTGTCACCTGGAATCTACAGAGCCGTCATTCATGAGGATGCCCACCAGATTAATCGATGTTGGCGGGAAAGACTCGCCAAAAGTGCATCTTCTCGAAACGAAGTACAGCCAACGAAGCCAAATACAGCATTATAAGTATATCGCTTTGTCTCATCCATGGGGTGATAAAGCAGAACACAATCATTATTGCACTACACAACAGAATATTGATCATCATAAAGCTGGAATATACCCCGATGTCCTTCCGGATACATTCAGAAACGCTATTCGAGTAACACGGGAACTTGGCGTGAGGTATCTGTGGATTGACTCACTTTGTATTGTACAGGGAGAGGACGGCGACTTCGATCACGAGGCCATACACATGGAGACGGTATTCTCTATGGCATACTGTGTAATTGCAGCAACTCGGGCTAAAGGGGCGTCCAGCGGATTTCTCAACGCAAGACCAGACAGAAAAGTAGTCAGGTTGGAAAGACCCGAAGAGCGCCCATTGTATATCTGCGAATGCATCGACAATTTCCAGAGAGACGTCATAGATGGACCACTAAACAGAAGAGGCTGGGTCTTTCAAGAAAGAGCACTTGCGCGACGGACAATCTATTTCGCAGAGAATCAAAATTACTGGGAGTGCGGAGAGGGTGTTCGTTGCGAGACGATGGCAAGGATGAAAAAGTGAGAAACCTGTTGTCTGATAATGCACAACCTAACGCGTTTCATTAGAGTTGTGCCGATCTAGTATACAGTCTTGCTGACAAGGTTTGATCTAGCAACCAAGCCGCTTTACTTGGAGATCCCAGATTCCCCAAGGTAGCCACTGAATCATCGAAAGGTGGCCGGATTCGCCTTTACGAGCATCTTTATGGACAGTATTCAAGGCTCCAATTTACCAGGATTTACGATAGGCCGCTAGCAATTGCCGGGTTAGAGCAACGTCTGATTCGAGCATTCGACACCCAAGGCGGATACGGAGTGTTTACTCGATACTTTGGTCGGGGGCTGCTCTGGCAGCGTGATACCGCCTTATCACAAGCTATGAAACCAATTCACTTTCCCAAATCGCAGAAATATAACGTTCCCTCATGGTCCTGGATGGCATATGAGGGTGCCATCACTTTCATGGAACTACCATTTGGTGAGATAGACTGGGAAGAAACAGAACTTCGCTCGCCATGGAGCACTCACGACCTGGTTTTAGACTCATTGTCGAGCTTAAGGAATATCTCCAATGCAACCTGGCACACTACTAAAACAAAAGAGAGGATTGACCTTACAGTAATCGTCAGAGATTTCTCATCCTCGGCGGATGCCCACATTATATATGACGGAGGAGAGTGGCCCAAGGACCGAGTAGTAAAATGCGTGGTAGTTGGAAAGAGGAAGATGAAAGTAGAGGCCAATAGTCGACAAATTTATTACGTGCTGGTTGTCGCTCAAAACAAAAATGCAGGGCATGACACATGGTATGAAAGAATAGGGGTTGGGTACTTACCCAGGAGCTCAATCACCCTGGAAGGAACTGGCTCGCCGGCTCAAGTCTTTTAGCAAGAAGCACTGCCTCAAATACTCATTCGGCCAATTATTCCTTCAGTCTAGCTGGCTCTATCAAGCCAATTCCCAATTAACATCAAATAAGAAAAAGCAACTGCCGAAGCATACTTGAACTAAACCGCCTCCACCATCTATGATGTATCGCAATAATCTGCATACGATGTACGGGCTATTATCTAGTATTATCTCTTTAGCATAATATAGATCTTTGAGGTCTCTATTTAAGCCGCGACGAACTCTAGTCGTATCAACCGTCATAAGTTCATGAACGTAGCATGCGCCAATCAATGCCTCTTCGTATCTCTCTTCCTCACAACAATTAAAAACACGTCAATCCCTAATAAGATAGTGATAGCATCACGATTATACTGGAACAAAATGCCAGCTATAATTTCAACTGCATGGTATTTATAATAGCACATTGCCATTGAACTAAATTTTCAGAAAGAAAAATAAAATAAAAAGAGAAAGGGGAGAGAGAATGGCCATCCTATTGATGGCGTCAGACACGCCCCTAAGTTGATAGGAAGTACCTAGTCCATGACCACCCACCTGTCGTACTTCTCAGGCCCAATGGAGAGTATCAGAGCGTGCAGGTTCTGGATACCCCAGAGTCCCAGACAATACACACACACACACACACACACACAAGGAAAAAGGGAAGTGCGATGGCAGAAGTGCCGAAAATAAAAGACATTCCAGGGTCAAGGTGCCATAAACTATAAACTAAACTCGCGTTTTGTGTGACCGGATCTGCTAGTGTGTAGAGTTATTCGTAAATCTTAAATGATAACTGGGATGTGATGAAATATTAGAACAATATTCTTAAGTAGATAATTACGTAGGTACAGTCACAAGACACAGAGAGACATTTGTATAGAGCGAGATATTTGCCCATCAAAATTTTGAGACCTTCGTGCAACAACAGGTGTTTTCACCTACCCCAAAGTACGAGGTTCCTGACACTACCACTACAAGTATGTATGGAGGGAGATCATTCTTAGCAAAGTGTAAGGTAGACTAGTATAGTCTTGGTAATCATGTAGTTTCGAGCTTGCTTGTCTGTTTTCCTTGGAAAGTTTACTTCACCTTTTTTGAGTACTTGCCTTTTCCTTCAACAGACAAGACTATACATAGCTTCCATTCCGAAGATATTATTTCTATTCCTAAAGCTTGTAACCTCTAATATACTGTTACAGATTTAAGAGATATTCAATATTTATTTTCCAACAAGTGGTTAACTTCACGTACGACCAATGAGGAGAGTCGATAAATCAAGAATTAAGGCAGAAAGGCAATATAAACATAACGCGTACAACACAAACCTTAACATGAAAGTTATCAAACAGGAGATGAACATAAAACATGTATAACCCTATATAATAAACATAAGATGTCAAAATATAGAACAAAGGTGTAGCGTGTATATAGCTTGGTACTAGTCGCCGGACTTGTGACTCCTCGCGCAACAACAAGCTATGTAACTCCTACTTACGGTTGACCCTTTGTGACATAATACGTCAAATATAAACCTTATTAAATTATTGGGTTTCAAGTTTCGGGTTAATGCTAAACTTTATAGGAACTTACACTTTAATAATAGCCCCATAAACCTTAACTATGTTACTCATAAACATAAATAATTCCCTTCCAGCCCACGGGTCGGAAAAGCGAAATTCCTCCCAACTCAACCTACCCGCCCTGAATCCCCCTCTAAGCAAGCAAATATGGAACAGGAAATCGACGACGAAACTAGCATGGAGCGTCATCTTCGAGTCGTGAACCAGAAGCTGAAGGCGGCAGATCTCGCATTTGAGGCGACACAAGCCACACTGCGAGAGCTTAGGTGAGCACTAATTACCCATTCCATCTGACCAAAGGACAACCTCTAATCCGCACTTGAAAAAGGGAGAGCTATAAAGCCGGACTGCTTGACATTAAACAAGGCCAGTTCGAAGCCGAAGTCCGGCGGCTGGAGAAACATATTGGAGACTTACTCATCAAGAGAGTCCATATGCGTACATCGACCTACGAGCTTGCTGCCAGGGAGATCGACGCCGAGAGATGGAACAAGCGGGCCCATGCCGGAGATTGGTGGTATATCGACTTTTTGGCCTCGCGGCTAAAGGAACCGAGTGGATCGATTTCGACGATGAGGAACCCCCGCAACGAGGACCGTCAAGCTCGCTTCTGGAAAGCCGTTATGAAGACATACGGTGTAGAGAGTGGCACTCACAACTGTGCGTGGTGCCCCATCAGCCAAACCTATTCATCAGTTACTGCCGCCCACATTGTTAGATACAATGTGGGTGAGCCAGCAGCAGCCTATCTGTTTGGGCCTACAGCTAGTTCGGAGGGACATATCTGGAGTAGCAGAAACGGGATACCTCTTTCGCCAGTGTACGAGGAAATGCTAGACGACGCTAGGATAGCCATCATCCCGACAAAGGATGGCAAAGATCTCATGGTCGTTGTACTTGACGAGGACGAGCGTGTGAAAGAATTCGACCCTCGCCTGCCCATGATCACTCCGAGGGGTCGGGTTCTTCACGAAAGGATTCTCAAGTTTTTGACTGACCATCGCCCATCTATGCAGTATCTATATTTCGCCTTTGTAATGGCTCTGCTCCGTAGAGAGAGATTTGGGACACATGGATGGAAGAAAGTTTGTCTCGAATACGCCAATACACCGTTCTTCGCCACGCCTGGGAATTGGGTCCGCGAGACCACGCTCCGTAAACTTGCGATGAGGATCGGTCATATGCCTATGCAGGAGGCTGACAAGTTCGCGTCTATGGTGCGGGGGATCTGCTTGGAAGACCTATCCCTAGGGGAGAAGAATGAAGAGGAGGGCGAGGAGAAGGACGAGGTGTTTCCTTCTATCGTGCAATACGCGTATCGGAACTGACCTTAACAGTCCCAGATCCGGACCCAGCAGTAAGGTTTGATGATCAAAACGACCCCTTTCTTCCATACTAGTCATACTAGCTAGCATTGCATTATTTGAAGGGTCGTAGCAGTCTTTGGACTATAGTTATAACATCGATTTAACACTCTACTGTTGTCTAGTTATTCTCAACTACTAGTGACCTCGGCCTTAGCTGTCAGAGACGATACGTGACAACGTAATTATTCTCACACTGCTGATGATAATCGTCCTGGCTGTCACAGATTATTCTTCATATTCACTATTTGAGGTATTTTCCTAACTCCAGATGCTCAGACGTCCAGCTAGTCGCATATGCGCACATAAACTTGAAAGATGAAAAAAAAAAAAAATAAAGACACAGAAAACCGAGCCCGACAAATCCCCAACTGACAGAAGTGGTAAAGACCAAATGGTGTTTTCCGCCTGAAGTAGACAAATGGCCAGATCGTTTTGATAGCCGACGCTCACTATCCGTTTGTATGTATCCCGAACTCCTGCAGATGCCTACATCCCCAGCCGTTTATTTGCTGCTGTCCTTTTCAAAGTCCAAATTTTGCACACCTTCAATTTTCTCAGGGCTTCGTATCAGCTGCGGAATTACCCGTTACCGGTGTCGGTGCTATCCTTCGTTTCTTGGGTTTACCGCTGCCATCATCTTTCTCACTCTCCACCGCGTCTCTTTTGGCACCGGCAGCAATATTAGTACTGCCAGGAGTCTCTGGCGGAGTTGTCATTGGGACACCCGTCACCTTGCCTGAGTTAGTGGCTGCAATACTGGGAACAATTCCGCCTATAAGAGGTGGATTGTTCACGACAGAAGCTTGGGTGGCCACTGATGATGTGGAATTCGACCTTGTAGGAGATGGAGGTCGAGCATTCACGAATGATGTCGTTGGTGGTGGTGATGGTGCTGTAAATGAAGTGCCTGAATTTCGGTGCTGATGATTTGGGAAGGGAGAGGGTGGCGCAAAGACCGAAGTCGGAGTCGGTATTGGCGTTGCTTGATTTGAGGTGTTACTGGTTGCCATCGACGAGGGGTTCTTACCGCCCAACAGCTCACCCTTATATTCTTGGCCCAGTTCACCTGGACCAAAGGATAACGTTGAACAGAAACCATCTGATGACGATATCAACAGCGTGGAGCCATCGCTGGACCTGCAAAATGTTAGAGATGAGATTAACGCCAAGAGATCGCGCTCTTACCAAGTCAAATCAGTAAATGTAGCAAGATGTAGATTGCTAACTACGCAGATGGGAGTGGTTTGCTGGGTATCATAGAGAAGCACCGCATCCTGGGTTGCGACAGCATATACCATTCGGTAAGGCAGCGCAAAAGTAGGTTTAGGTCCAGCCGTGGACGCATTTGTTTCAATGTTGGGGGGTTTAGAAGTTGCCGACTTCTCAGGCTCGGGAGCTAAAGACGTCGGTGGAGGTGGAGGGGGGTCCATTATGGCCGGAGATGGTTTGGATATCGGCTCAGGAAGCGCAGGAATAGGATCTTCAGCTGATGAGGTATCTATCGTAATATGTTGAGTAGTAGGGGGACTTTGGCGAAGGGTGTAAAGGATGGGTGAGCATCTAACAGCAACCGAAGGCTTTTTGTGACCAGGTAAATGCGCAATGGGAGGTTTGTTGATGCCACCACGTGTGTATATGTAGACGGTATTGATCACCTCATACGTAGGCTTGAGGCCGTCCGTTTGGTGTTGGACTTGATACTGACCCGCAGGTGTGAGGAGAAGGCTGCCATCTGGAGTAAAGGTTAGTCGCCTGAAAAAGGATGTCAAAGTCTCGTTTGCGTAAAGGTTTGCGTTTTTCATTCCGAGACTGTTGCTATAGCCTGGCTTCGGAGAGGCCTCAGCCGCCATGGGCATTACCGCGGGAAGTGGCAATGACGGCGCTGGCGATACGGATCGGCGAGAGGAAAACGAAGACCGTCTGCTGTGGCTGACTACACTAGGTGGATTCATCGGCAAGGGTACAGACTGAGGTGTTCCTGGCGCTGATAGCACGGGAGAGCCGATTGACGTCGACAGAGTATCCACGGCGGCTACAAGCTGAGCGCGATAATTGATATCTGGAGGTGCTGGGCTGTTAGATGAGATGCGACGGGGAGGCAGATCCATTTTGGCGTGGCTGGCGATTTTTGGTGTCTCGGCGCCGTGGCTCGTCAACGTATACTGGCCATCTTTCGTCTTTAGGGAGTATATATGCACGGATCTATCAGAGGACTGGGTAGCAATGTATTCATTCAGCGGATCCCAAGTGACGCCTTGGACGTAATGACTGTGTTCGGCAATCTGGCGGACGAGCATGCCTGGATCATTGTCAGTGTTTAGTAGATTTGAGGGCGAGAGAGGGAAAGGTACCTGTACCAGCGTTGTAAATACGAGCAACATTGTCCATGCTCCCAATGATAAAGTAAGTAGCGTCGGGGGACCAGGCCAGGTCGTATATCTCAGAACCTGTAGGGCGGAACATGTGCTTGGTACGCCATGTCTCCTTGTCCTCGATGCCCTCGTTGCCAAAGGTCGTTGGATTGTGCGTCTCAGAAGGAACCCATAATATCACGTTTCCATCGTCGCCGGCCGAAGCAAGGGTCTCGCCTTTAGGAGCCCAGCGAACAACGTTGACGGCCTGCGAGTGTTTTGCTAGTGTAGACAGGTATTCAACACGGCGATCTTCACCTTCGCCTTCAACTTTCCAGATGCGGACACCGTTGTCTCCTCCACCCGTTGCCAGCCTCCCTTTTCCGTGTGGCTCGAAGTGAGCGGAATAGATCGGGGCATTCTTCTCATGCCAATTGATGATGAGGGGGGTTGACTTCATGATGGCAGTGCCTCGCGAGGCGTAGGCATGGGATGGGTGGTTGGCGGTTTGATGCGGCGGCGGCGGGACAAAGTCGAGGATTCAGGGCCGAGAAGTTGAAGATTTGGGTAGTTGTGAGAAAGGAAGGTCGATCAGCCGACAGGTCGAGTCGAGCAGCGTCAGGACCAGGCGAAATAGCTCGTGCACGTCAGATATGTAGGTCTGTTCTGTGTTGGAACAAGCTGCGATTTGTAGGACGTAGGTAGGGATTTGGGAGGTGGTCGACGGAGCTGCAAATGGGGGGTGTGATACAAGATCCCTGCCTGGTTAGACGGTCTTATCCAGGGATGGGGAAACGAGGCAGACAGATGTGCAACCATGCAATCAATCAATGCTCGGCGTAATGTAGGCTGAGGCACTAGACAACCACACACACGGACGCGGCGCTGAACTCGAGGGGTCGACAAGACAATCAGCGTAGGTGTCGTCGAGCTTGCAGGGGGCTATGCGGGACACGGTGAGAGAGGCACGAGCTCGATTATTATGGCAGTATTAGGTAGGTAGGAGCAGGCGTCTAGGTAGATAGCTGTGGGCGATGTCAGGTGGTCTCCCAACGACACCAGGCAGATTGATGTATGTACAAGATTAGACTAAAATGGGGTCATTAATTTGTAGGACGATGGCAAGAAAGAAAAGTTGTGAGTGAGAAAGGAATGAAGGGCATTGGACTTCGTTTGTTGATTCCAAACCACTTGTAGGGTGTAAATAAGATGGACGAGGTAGCTCCTACCATATGCCTTTTCTGCTGTGCCTAAGGAGAATGCAGTACCTAAGGGATTGCGGAGATTGTAGCGATCTTAGTGAGGTACATCTAGAGGTAGGTACAGTGGCTTAGTGCTGTATGTAAGCAACTCTCCGAGGTCGAGATAAGCTACAGATAACGAACCGATGTAGGTACCTAGCCTAAAGTAGGTACATTAGTGTATAAGGCTAGCAACTGCTCAATGCTGAAACATCCGAGTCGTACTTAGTAGAATCCATCCTGTGTGAAAATACCTACATTTACCCCTTGACGGTACTTGTCGGCTACGAGTTTTGCTGTTTTAGAGAGTGTAGCAACATACCCAGAGGAACATAGTTTGTGGTGCTTTGGCTCAATTAAAGACCTTGTTAAAGTGATCAGGTCGATGTCCGCACCATGGAACCCATAGCGTCTGGGTCAACTACCTACCTAGGTAGAAAGAAGGCGACTTGAGCAACCCGGTGGCTTCGCTTACCTAAAGTTAGGATTCCTGCCACTTGGTAGATACTTACCGAGACGCAAAACAGTCATTCTCAGGACCTGCATTTCGGAATTCATATTTCAGCCAAGCTGAATCAAAGCGGCATCAGTATGTATCATCTTAAACATCTCTGCCCAACGACGCCCCCACCAAAGCAGACGATCGTCAGGGGCTTTGGGTGTATGGTTAGAGCACGGACGGCAGGCGTCTTTGTAGTTCCGGCCCTTTGCAAGATGACGATGCTGGTCATGGCGTTTGGGTGTGCGAGTAGCACCATGTATCGTCTCGGACTACTACGTATGGGTGTGATATGTTTACATTGACAGACGCTTACAGAGGTGCTGCTTTACGTACCTAGTCTACCACAAGGCAGAGCATGAATAGGTAGCAAAACCAAATATTTACTTCCGATGTGGTAGCATAGGCATGACATTGCTCAGCAATGGTATGTTGAAACAGAATGTAGTAGAAATTAGCAGATCAACCAGCTCTCCCCTCATGGGCATACCCAAGTTTCTGCCTAGCATCCGTGGTGGTAGGTACGAAGGAGCCTATTAGAATACCCTCCCAGTGTGTGCCTGTCAACTAGACTCCATTACTCCTACAACATCAATACTACCACTCTTGCAACAGCACCATTTACCAATACCGGCTGCTTCGATCGCGAAGGAAAACTGACTGGGTTATCGAAGGGTATATATATCAACCTTGCGTCTTTCCGAGTCACCAAATTGTTCTGGTCTTAAGACTTGGGAACACCCGCTTGTACCCAGGACTGTGAACCCGCCATCTCTGGGCCGGTTATGACATTATGACGGCCTTACCTGTGCCCAGCTTGAGAGCAGGTATGCTGAGTCCGAGATATTCTGCGACAGCTTTTATAACAGCAAAGTTTACTTTGAAGAGCTCCCAAAGTTATTGCCCGCTAGACGAACCGAATACCCGATCGGAAATCGCATGGCTTGGCACACTACTCAGTATCTTTACGTTTATAATAGGTCCAAGATAAAAGGCCGATACGCGCGCACTCGGCCAGGTAATTATGTAAGGTAGCCCTACCGGCTGCAACAGATAGCAGGGGAGGGTTGAGTGTGTTGCTTACCTACTACCTACTTCGCGAAGATTTGCCCGGTAAGCATCTCGGAGTTGGGCATAATCCCGAAATCCTCAGGCATCTCGGTTGGGGTCTGCATATTGTCCTGTATGGAAATGCCCTTGCACTTGCATACCCGGGTATGTGTTTAGAGGTCGTCTGACTTATGGGAACTTGTGTCGCCAATGGCGTTTGAAGCTTGAGTAGGGGAAGGGCTCAACCTCACAACAACATCATTGGATCGACTGATACTTACATCCGACCACGGCTACCTCACCACCCTGTATCAAGCAGAGACTCCGTTCGGAGCGCCACTCGAGAATGTCCCTTGGCTCATTAATTTATTTGACTAGAATCTTAAGATCATCGGCTTCAGATATGAGCTTCACCCACGCCATCTATCTCCCTGGTGCTCAATGAATGAAACGTCCCTCAGGTGCTCGGGGGTCACACGGCGTCCACACCGCAGCTTACGCTTGCTTCATCGTGCGCGTCCACAGACTTGAGCCGTCTGACTGGTCGACGTGAGCCTCCGAAGCATGTATACTCCACACGAAAGCGGTGTACCCACAGTATAAATTCCAATCAACCCCAGGTTTTCCCACGATGTCTGCTACGCCGTTTCATGACTAAGTTCATATTATCTACTATCTCAGCATAGTTTGCTTACTGACTGGCACAAGGGTTTTACTTAACATATGTAGTTACAGTGACCACGATGCAGTACCTGTGCAGCATCGCACCATTTCTTCATTCATTGGGGTTGTAACGCATGAGACAGTTGCACTCCGCGATGTCGTCGTTCATGGATGAACTGTCTCAACCGCACCTCACGATAAGGACCGCTGCTGGCTGGGCGGCGCTCGCCTACTGATGGCGTCTTCGTCGCAGTACTTATTCTTAGTAAGGATGACTGTGAATGACATCGTCCTGGCATCACTGATGAGATGGCGAATGATTACCTGGATGATCTAGTCATCGTAATTAGTCTTATAACCAAAGTCTTTGTTCAACCTGCCAAGACAAAGCTCGCCGGGTAGGAAGTGACATTACCCTACAACGGTGCACTAATTACGAGTACAGTGCCAGATAGAAAGGCCGGTACATTGTGGGAGTCTAAGGACGCTCATCACACAGATTTCACGTCTCTTGCCTTACGCTATTACGCTATTCTCCGCATCCCGTCGGTTTTACTTCCGATTGTCTGCGTCTTTGGTCTGTTAGTCCTGCCTTTAAGCAGTAGCGCGCAAACCCATTGGTTGCGTTTACCTCGATTAAGTAGGTACCTGTAGGCTCCCCAGCAGACTACTGATCATTCTATGGGCGATATAGATACCCGAATCCGAGATCTCATCTTATCAGACCAGCATCTTCACCATCCGCCCCAGCGGCCGAGGGCTCCGTCGTACTAGTGCTGATGATAAGCTGCAAAGGATCGACAAAGCATGTACATGTATGTTTTCTGTTACAGTGCATTCTGCATGCTGCAGCACATAATACTGGGATAAGTAGTGTCGTTCTCGGTTTGCAAGGACAATGCTCACCTATCACCACCCGCTGCTAGGTGGGTAGGTGAGATTTGTGGTTCTCGTCACAGACAGTCCTACCGATATATCGTATGTCTGCGGCCGGCCGGTGACAGAGGTTGTGGAACTCTCACTGGCACCGAAGTCAGTCTCGGTCGACACTTCTCCGATCTTCTTATGCCTATTCATATCAACACTACATTAGTGGATGGATTGAGGCCTCCTTGTTCAGGACTTACACGTACAGGAACGGTGACTCTTTCTTCTGCAAGCATTGTATATCTTTGCTTCGTCATAGCCCCTATACTATGACTAGATGACTCACAGATTAGTGTATTTTCTGTCTTTACGCCTTCCAACTCGTCGATTTCTACTTCGGCTCGATCTCCCAACCACGCCCGGTACGGTACGCCGTATCTCTGAGCTAACAAATAGGTACCTAACCCACCTGATACGGTAGCTTGGATTTGCTGCACAGGCCACCAGTACATGAACCCCTAAAACTAACTATATTAGACATTAGCCCTCTTATCCTGGCCTACTACAACCCCCATTGACTGCAAGTCGAAGCTGAATTTTCCTATCCTGGATCCGATACATTGGGACCCAAGCTGCCCGGCTACCCGATTGTAGCAAGCTGGAGCGGGCCGGAAGCTTTTATTGAACGCTAAATAATTTAAATTCTGCAAGTCTCTCTGCTCAGTGCCGCTATGAGTCGGCACTATGAGTCAATCGGCGTCTAGGCTTGCTGGGATTCTACTGGGATCGTCGTCTAGCTGTTGTTAGTTCCTTAAATTTTTGACAATAGCATCATACACCCGCACCTGTCCCGCTTAATCCCCCATTCGCGCCGCTGTCATTTGAAGCTACCTTTTCCACCAGGCTCGATCACGTCTTCCGCGCTCGGTATTAGCCTGCTGTTAACTTGATGTGGTTGTCCTGCGAGAACATATGCTCTCCCAAATGGCCATAAAGTGCAAAAAATCGAATTTATCAAACAAATAAACTATCTGGAACGTCTAATTAGCTAGACAATCGGGTGGCTTGCATAGTCTCGCCACTCGAGATTGTCTATAGTTGACGCTTTGTTTAACTCGGGGCGTCCCCTGCCGTCCTGCACCTGAGCTCACTGTATTGTGCACGCTCTGAAAAGCTATTCGCCATGTCCGACGACAAAGTAATACTCGCATCTTCAGGCCTCGGCTTGGGGATTGTGGGTGCATTCTCAATTCCCGCGATAATACAGCTTGCTAAGCAGATACGCAATCGAACACCCAAAACCGATGGGTACGAAGACAAGGATGGTCAAAGCAACGAAGAGGCCGTCAAGGCCTTCAGTACTAAGCTTCCCAAAGCTTCAATATTGGCCCTTTCAATAATTGGACTTGCCATTTCCATTGCAATCGCCGTTCTCACCACTCTGAGCGCCCGAGGTGAAGGAGATGGATTGTTCCTGGAGAATTGGTTGGCTGTGCCAGCCTGGGTAGGTCAAAATGCACCAGACCTATATCTGCCAATAGACTTACATCGTTTGGCAGGCTCTTGTGACTTTTCAGGCTGTTTGCATCGTAGTCAGTCGAGACTCGGTACACGCATATAACCTGGGCATACATTTGATGACATCTTGTGTAACACTGGCAGTCATCTTGGGTATCCAGGATAACAAGCTTGCCGTCCATCTGTGGAACCACAACCGACTCACTTTCGCTTTTCGTGCCGCTGAGATCTTAAACGTTGTGTTCTTAGCTTTAGCGAGTTTGACGACCCCTCGCCGACCCGACGTCTTCTACGAAGACGAGCTTGTTGACCGAATGTATACGGCTTCAGCATGGAGCAGATACAATTACAGCTGGGTATCTGGCGTATTGAGACTCGCGACGAAGAAGAAGAACCTCGATCTTTCTGATCTCCCGAGACCGAATCACTACGTGAGAGCCAAAGATGCTACAGCCGAGTGGGAAAGCCATGGATTCAACCACTCGCTATGGATCTCAGTTGTTTTGGCACACAAATGGGCATTTGTATTACAATGGGTGTTGAGCTTGGCAACCGCCGTCCTGACCTTTGCGCCCCAGTGGGTTGTGCTGCAGCTGTTACACCTTATTGAGCGACGACATGACAATGAGCCTGTTGGCTACGAGGGCTGGTTGTGGGCTATCGGCCTAATGCTGGTAATCATTGCTCAGTCGTGGATCGAAACCTTTGTCTTTTGGCTGTCTTGGGCTGAATTATGTATACCTATTCGCGCTCAACTGTCAGCTCTCATTTTTCAAAAGGCAATGAGACGGAAGGATGTAAAAGAGGCGAGCAAGAAAAAGCACCCAGCGTCAGCAGAACCAGTAATAGCTGGACCGGCAGGACAATCTGGCAGCACCGAACAACCGGAGGTTGACGAGAGCGGTGACGAGGATACAGACTCAATCAACAAGAACAAGCAGACCACTGTTAATTTGATCGGTGTTGACGCGAAGCGCGTTTCCGACTTTGCGAATTTCAATTGGTTTCTACCTTCGTCTGTTTTCAAGCTGATAGTCTCTTTGGTCTTCCTGCTGGACCTGCTAGGTTGGAAATCACTCGTTGCTGGCTTTGGCACTATGCTTGTAGTCATGCCGATTAATGTCTACTACTCAAAGAAATATTCGGATGCACAAGACAGGTTGATGCAGGTCCGCGACGAGAAGATGGGCATCGTAGCCGAAGCCCTCCAGGGCATCCGACAGATTAAATTCTCCGCCCTTGAGCCTAATTGGGAAAATAAAATTAGCTTGGTGAGGGAAAGAGAGCTGAATTGTGTTTGGGACGCTTTCAGGTTCGACTCCGTTCTTTTCGGCTGCTGGATCACGAGCCCCATCCTCCTGGCCGCAGTGTCTCTAGCCGTATACGCTACTATTCATGGATCACTCACTCCTTCCGTCGCCTTTGTCAGCCTTAGTGTTTTCAAAGCTCTTGAACTTACTCTATCTATTATCCCCGAATTGACGACCGATCTGCTTGATGCCTGGGTGTCAGTCAAGAGGATCGACGCCTACTTGCGAGGAGCTGAAATCTCCAAAATCACACAAGATGCTGATGAGATTTCGTTTGACAATGCCTCAATTGCTTGGCCTTCGAATAACGACCCAGCTACCAGCGCCGAGGATGCCGACCGCTTCATCTTGCGAAATATTAACGTCCATTTCCCTAAGGGAGAATTATCTGTTATATCCGGCAAGACTGGTAGTGGAAAGTCTCTCATGCTCGCCGCTGTTCTCGGTGAGGTTGACCTTTTGTCTGGCACAATCGCTAAACCACAAGTGCCTCCACTTCATGAGCGTCATGACAGTAAAGCCAACAAGGACAACTGGATCATCCCTGGCGCTGTCGCATACGTTGCTCAAATCCCATGGATCGAAAATGCCACAGTAAAGGACAATATTCTATTCGGTTTACCATATGACCCCTACAGATACGCCAAGACAACTGAAGTCTGCGCCTTAACCAAAGATATTGAGATGTTTTCTGATGGAGACCAAACCGAGATCGGTGCTAACGGTATAAACCTCAGCGGCGGCCAGAAATGGCGAATCACGTAAGTCCAACCGATGAATAATAGTCCTATATCCCAACAGCAAGGATCCATTATCAGCTTCTATTCAGCGTCTGCTACCAATAATTATGCTATTACCATAATACTATAGGAGCATACTAACATGAAAATAGACTCGCCCGAGCCATCTACTCTCGTGCTGGTATATTAGTTCTGGATGATATTTTTAGTGCTGTCGACGCTCACGTCGGCCGACATATCTTCGAGAACTGTCTCAACGGTGAACTGGGAGTGGGGCGAACTCGGATCCTCGTCACTCACCACGTTGCCCTATGTGAGTCAAAGACGAAGTATCTGATAGAACTTGGAGACGGCCGTGTGGCCCACGCCGGTCTTGTATCTGAATTAGAGGAGACGGGTACTCTGGAACAAATCCGGAGTCACGAGCAAGGGGAAGCAGAGCTACGATACGAAGAACATACTATAGATGAAGGAGAAATGACTGCAGTCAATTCTGAACAGATATCCCAAACCGACGGGGACGCTACAGAAGAGCCCCTAACTAAAATCCCCTCGGAGACACATCAGCCTCGCAAATTCGTCGAAGAAGAAAAGAAGGAAGAAGGCGCCATCAAAGCACGCGTCTATTCTACTTATCTCAAATACAGCGGTTCATGGCCATTCTGGATTGTGGCCATGACTCTATTCCTTGTTGTTCAGGTGTTGACCATTGGCCGCTCGTGGTGGCTTCGCATCTGGACGGGCATATACGAGGACGAACAGTCTAGTCAATTAGCAGACCCCCAGGCATTTGCGTATCAATACACGCTGCAACAGACCGCCATCAACAGTATCGTCAAGCCTACGTCCGCTCGCTCGGAACGTGGTATCGAATTCTACTTGGGCATCTATATTGCACTCTCTCTTGGTGCTGCGACTCTATCTACCTTCCGATGGTACTACATATTCACAGGCTCCATTCGTGCATCAAGGGAGCTCTTTGCCCGCCTCAATTTTATTGTCCTCCGGGCTCCCTTGAGATGGCTTGATACCGTTCCCGTCGGGCGCGTTCTCAACCGGTTTACCGCTGATTTCCACTCCGTAGATACACATCTCGCCTACGCCGTAGCCTTCTCCGCCAATGCTTTCCTCAATCTTCTGGGCGTTGTCGCCGCCGGCCTATTCGTATCGCCTGTCATTATCCTTCTAGCTTTCATCTTACTCGGAATATCCGTCATGTTTGCCCGCCAATACCTCCACGCTGCCAGGTCAGTCAAGAGGATGGAATCCATCACCAAGTCACCCGTCTTCGAACAATTCGGATCCGCACTTACAGGCGTACTGTCGATCCGCGCATTCAGCAAATCGCAGACATACATCGAGCGCATGTACCGCAGACTAGACGACTGGACGACCGCAACGTGGCACCTGTGGCTCTTCAACCGCTGGATGGGCTGGCGCATGTCCGTCGTCGGCAGCTTCTTCGCCTCCTTCGTCGCGCTCTTCATTCTGCTCTCCCCGGACATGGACTCGGCCCTCGCCGGCTTCGCCCTCTCCTTCGCGCTAGAGTTCTCCGGCTACGTCATGTGGACCATCCGGCACTACGCCAACGCCGAGCTCGAGATGAACGCAGCCGAGCGCATCGTGGAGTATACCGAGCTCCCCACCGAGGATCTCGGCGGCGTCCAGCCCCCTGCCGCCTGGCCGACCGAGGGCCGCGTCGAGGTCAACGATCTCGTCGTCAGCTACGCGGACGACCTCCCACCCGTGCTGAAAGGCCTCAACTTCTCCGTCAAGAAGAACGAGCGCGTCGGCGTCATCGGGCGCACAGGCGCAGGGAAGTCCTCGCTGACGCTAGCGCTATTCCGCTTCGTCGAGGCACGATCAGGAAGCATCCTGATCGACGGGCTCGACATCTCCAAGATCCGCCTGCACGACCTGCGCAGCCGACTAGCCATCATCCCGCAGGACCCAGTACTTTTTAGCGGCACTGTGCGCTCGAATCTAGACCCGTTCGACAACCATACCGACGCAGAGCTCTTCGACAGTCTAGCACGTGTCCACCTAATCGCCGAAGCCGAAGCCGAAGCCGACACATCCCCAGGCACACCCCTGTCCGCCACCCCCAGCGACGCCGGCAGCAGGAAGAACATCAACATCTTCCGCAACCTCTCGAGCGCAATCTCCGAAGGCGGGTTAAACCTATCCCAAGGCCAGAGGCAGCTCCTCTGCCTGGCGCGCGCCATCGTCTCCAGACCAAAAGTGATGGTGCTCGACGAGGCGACGTCGGCCGTGGACATGGCGACCGACGCGCTGATCCAGCGGTCCATCCGCGAGGAGTTCGGCGACAGCACGCTCGTCGTCATCGCGCATCGGCTGAGCACCATCGCCGACTTCGACCGCATCCTTGTGCTGAGCGACGGCCGTGTCGCTGAGTACGGCACGCCGAGGGAGCTGTGGGAGGCCGGGGAGGGCACCCAGAGCGGGGATAAGGGTATCTTCCGCGCCATGTGCGAGCAGAGCGGTGAGCGGGATGTGTTGAGGAGGATCGTGTACGGTGAGGATGCTACTGCTACTCTTGCTCACGGGTCATGAATGAGTATACACGTCTTTTTTCCGCGTTGATTTCCGTTTCATTTTTTGTCACTTTATTTCATCTATACATATTACATGGGCAGGCAGTTGTCAGATTTGAAGCATAGTGCTTTAGAAAAGTAACGGGGAAGTGTAGGCGAGGCGGAGTGTAAATATTACTTAGTAGTGCTAATATTCACAAAATACTTTTAAAAGCAGTTCATCTAACTAGGTGATAGAGACACTAAAGTGATGCATCTCATAATAACTAACCCGGTCACGACATACAGGTAACATCATCCGTCCTCGATGACCCTTCCGTCTTATCCCGTTTTGATCTTGTTCATCTTGGTGCAATTTCGTATTCATTGAGCTAACCCCGGTATTCGTCAATAGTTGATCCGCCGAGTCCGCGTAGGGATTCCATCAAATGTGGCCCATGTGCCGGGGATTCTGCATGTCGAGGCTGATCAGATAGGTATCTAGTATAGAAGAGAGCTGAGAGCTGTGATAGTTCCAGTGTAAATCGTCTTCAATTCTTGGTTGTCAGGCAGCTGTTGGCGATACACTAGTCAGTTATGTATTCAGAATAATGGATGGACAAAACAGACCTTACTTCGACCCTCTTGCCATTTTCACTAGTTTCTCCTTTCGGCAATCTCCGCACTCAAGAGGCCGGTATGTCTTGTTCTTCTCATTATTGGTAGCGGCAGCTAGCAAAACACTAAAGGCTCTCAAACGCCAGTCGGCCAATTTCGCAGAAGTAGACTGAAAATGACTAGAATTGTTTTTACACATGAGAACCACCTCCGCTCTGTCGTCAGACCACACGGGGTTCTCCCATTGGCAGGTATGCTTTGGGAAACCTGCCTTCTCAAGAATTTTGTCGAAACTGAGTTCCTAACCACAGTTAAGACAATGTTCCTTGCAAGGCGACGAATGTATTAATCGAGTACAACCTTCTCCGGCGCATACCATATGCATGGAAGGGTAGTGATAACTCTCCTTAGGGCAGCGCGGGCAGACTCTGCTTGTCGCTGCTATTACTGCCTCACACTTTTTAGTTACGTGATCCGACTTGAGACAATAGTGACAAATGGAGGGACACGATCCTATGTCATGCAATTGATTGTCTTGTCTTTCGCAGTACCAGCACTGACATTCGAAACGATTGTGGCCTGGATATTTGCGGCAGGAACATGCCTTATCTCGATCGTCACAGAAGAACGTTAGGTGTTCACTACTCCCACAAAAGCCACAATCTTTATCACAATGATATATTGAATGACCGTGTGAGTAGCAGTTCTCACATCGCTTCCCAATAAGGTCTGCTTTGTCTTCGTCCACCGTCCAGCGCTGATGCTTCAAGTTGCTTGCAGAACGGCATAGAGGCTCATTGTGCCGGAAAAGCTCGATCAGGTTTCCGGCATCATCCTTGATCTCTTTTCCGCCGTCATCTACCAGCTTGTCTTCGCAGGCCTCGTCCTGAGAAAGAGCCAATCCTCTAGAGAATCTAGACGAGTACGGCAGGGCAATGATATCCGTGTCCTGGTATCGTGAGTTGTCTCGATCAAGCTCTAGTGCTATGATAAGTCCTAGTGAGAGCGAGCATTTAACGGGTGCTTTGTTTCCACGATTGATGATGAGGTATTGAAAATCCTCATCTCGTCGACGACAAGGACAATGTTCGTATGTATGCTGGAGACTATCACATTTGCAGCATGCTTCCATCCAGCCACTCTTTCCCACTTTGACACAGAATGCCGCTTTGTGATCGCTCCCACCACAGTTGCCACACAGGTTGGAATCAATCTTCTTGACCTCGGTGGTTGTTCCGTTTTCTTGCGCATGCTGAGCTGATGATTGAGGGTTCCCATCAATGCGACGTCTCTTGTTTGAATTGTTATGTATATCGGAGGGCAACAGAGTAAGCCTCATCAACTGGTTTGAATTGACTTTTCGTAAGATCTCGATCAGCTTATCAAGGCGCGTGGAGATTTGTATACGAGGATCGAAAAGGGAAGGCAGCAGTACAATTTCCGCTTTGGTATCTTTAGGGTACGCCTCGCTATGCGAAACAATTGTACTAAAGTAGCCCGTGAAAGCAATCTGACGATGTTCGCCTTTATCACCATTCAACATCGATTCTCTGCTTCTATTGACGGCTGAGCTTTGCTCGCCCCCACCATCTTGTTTACCTGGCATGCGCCATGTTGGGTGCGTTATGAACTTATCGCGCTTCTTCTTGTTGTCTCACAGGCCCAACCGTTCGTAAGGGAGGAGTAGGGTGCTGAGATGGTGAAATTCTGAGGAATCCAATCGCAGGGGTGGACGTGGTGGCGCTGGAAGTATGGTTGGTGAACGACGTATTGTGGGAGGAGTAGATAAGATGGGGGCAGAGAAGGAGGGTGGGAACACGTAGTGTAGGCTAAAGATTGCCCTGGAAGAGATAACAATAGAAGGAACAGAAGCGGGAGGTCAGGGCCACTACCTACCCCTACAGAAGGTAGGTAGGTACAGAGGGTTTGGAAAGGTTGACACTGCCGAGTCGCTTCTGATGCATCTATTTGAGAGTGGCAGCTACGATATACGGGAAGAAATTGCCTTCCGTTTCAAAAGATCCAAAGTAAGACCAGGAAGGCGTACCATGCATTACCTAAACATCTAGACAACTTAACCAAATCTCCTTGTAAGTACCTTCCTTTCGAGGTACCGGCCACCTGTTGAAGCAACAGCTCCGGCCCGAAAAGTGTTCCACAAGAGTAGCTAAAGGTCTGATGCTAAGGCCTCAAGAGAAGATTAATCATTGCTTTTAAGTAGAGCTAATAAGTAAATTGTGAGGACGTAAGGAAGTGATGTGCCTTTGCTGAATATTAAATAAATTGATTGTAGGAGCGGAAGGCGGAATTGATGAGAGACTAATCGTGACAACGGTACTTGAAAAATATGAGTGGCATTCATATTTGTGTCTGGCTCATACTGTCTACCCGAACATACCTATTCATACCCTTATTTTGTACTACACACAATAAATTGGCGTGTGACCTGACATGCTGCTATAGATTTTACATGGGGAAGATTATATGTCGTATGTTGACGAGAGGATAAATACGGATGGCGATATTTACACTACCTACTGAAATTTCGGCTACTAACATCGTGAATAGCCATTTACTTTTGATATCATTGTTTCTCCTTGTTAGCGAAGAAATCCAGTCGCTTCATGAAATGGCCGCTTTGTACTTGTTCATGAATCTCGTGAGACCCGTCGCTAAGATGTCCTGTCTGGTACTTGAGTTAGTGAATCAGCCACAGTGCTGCCCAAAACGGAAATAGCCTGCGGCAGACCAGTGACCTAGTGGCTGTTCAGCGCCCCAGCACTAGCTAATGACAGGGTCTAGCCGCAATGCATCAGAGGAAGAAGATAACTGACCTCTGGAAGTTTACGATTCCGAACATGTTCACAATTCCAACGGCGTTACTGCGACCCGAAATAACTCTGTCAATAAAAGAGTCAAGAATGAAGGTGCATGGGAGCCCGCCTGTATCTTGTAATATTAGAACCCGAAACACGAGTTTAGACGAACGACGCATAGTCTTGAATAACCATAATCCTGGCCGCTGTGAGAGTATCGCCCAACCTGTATCACGCCATCTTGGATTGAAGCGAGCTCTTCAGGTGGCCGTGCCAACCATGCCGGCTTCTAGCAAATAGATGGCGCCGATGGAACGCTGCGGCGGCTGTTCTTCGGACAGGTGCATTTGAAATCCTGACGACAAGCATGTGGTAGGCCGCCAACAGGCTTCCAACTCACATCCACAACCCCTTCAATTGGCAGACGACATTCAAGGTCCCACACCTCAATCACTTGGGAGTACGTATCTACTGGAGGTTGGTATCTGGTTCGGGCTTCATTGACTTGGAGAGTCTGAGCCCACGTAGGCTTGGGCAGCCTCCTGAACCGTTGAAACGGCGCCGCAGTGCATGACACGTCTTGTGCTCATAGGGGTAGACGTACACCAATATGAAGAGATAGTTCTCTGGGAAGCTCATACGCTGCTGTATTTTTGAGGCTATTAATTTCGGCTGCAGTCTGGCGTAACGTGAGCAGAGAACGCTCTTGGGCAACGCCAATTTTGTTCCGTCATGAGCCACACACTACGGTGGTGTTTACAGGCATGCGCTATGATTTAGAAAGTTTTACAATACTCACCCGTTATACTGGATCGCACAAATCGACCAAGTCTAGGAGCCTGAGAACTTTGGGCACGATGGAAGGAAACGTGGCAAGTGCTATAGAGACTAGGATTTGCGGGGACCTAGCCGAGTGCGCTCCGTGGTGCCAAACAAGTATGCCTCCTATTTTGATCCCTCGATCCCTCCCGTGATCTTAGATCACTTGTTGCTGCACTGCTACCTGCCACTAACAAAAATTGGCTTCACTAACTCGTTGAGAAATAGTGTAGTGTTGGGTTCACTGAGTTGGCAAAGGTTTGTGATAGTGCTGGCGACGTGGGGATACCTACATGACTGTGGTATTATGTGTCCCCTTATTCGAACATGGGGCGACCAACCATATCTGAGGAGTCTTTACGGCGATCGGCTCCCCATTGCGGTGGCGTCGCGTCGCATTCGGCAAGAGAAAGAACCAGGGCTTCGGGACGAGAACAACCTGACGGCCCGGTCCTGCGTGTGATACCTACCCGACAAACGTGGATGGATTGTGAAGCAATCCATTAAAGCGTGCGAACACTCATACGGTCGTCATTAAATCTTCTGCCCAATTTCGACTCTAGGAATAAGGCGAGGAGATTACTTAGAGCATCGAAAGGTTACATGTGCACACCATCTACTAATGTCGTTGCCAAGATTAATAACCGCGACTTGCGATGAGTTCACTGAGGCAGAAGTGTTAGATACAAATGCTATACAAGAAGCCCGGCACCTCTAGGACCTACAGCAACGACAACTTCACCTCTTTGACCTAGGCTAAGATCTTCACGGAGCCCACCTAATACCATCCATTACACACGCATCATGGCTGCCGTGGAGAGCACTCAAGATGTGAGCACCCAGGAAGTGGTAGACTTCCTCAAACTTCTCAACTCCCTGGCTTCTCACCAATCCACATCCTTCATTGAGAAAACCCTGAAAGAGAACAAGACGATGCAGGATTCCTTAAAGGCCACTCTTAAAGAGAAACAAGAAGAGTACCACACATTTGCTAGAGTAATGGCAAAACTCAAGAACGACCTTGACAGAGCGGTCGAGAGATCGAAGACTGCCGTTGCTGAAAGCGACAGCGCAAAATCTCGAGCCGACGAGCTAACAAGCGAGATCGAAGGCGCGAAGAGTACAATAGCCGCAAGGGGTCAAGCATTGGAAAAAGGCGCCGCGGAAATCACAGGCCTGAAAAGCAATGTAGAAACTCTTCAGAAGGTGGTCAAGACACGCGACGACGTGATCAAAACTCAGGAGGAACGTCAAGCGAAGGACTCTGCTTCCATCAAGGATCTTGAGGGCAAGCTTCAGACGACAGCAAATGAGCTGGTGGACACATCCAATCAACTGAAAGATCTTCAAGACCTGTCTTGCAAGGTGGTTGATGGGTCCAAGGAGTTTGTGTAGGTTTTAGCCTGTCCCTTTCTATAGAGCCACTCTCGGATAAGTGCTAACGATTGTGTTATTAGCCTGACGGAGATTAATAAGGTCTATGGTTATGCCCAACGAGTCGCCTTTGACTTCTTCACCGACGACCTATCAGATGAAATCCTCGGGGATACACATCTTTTCGATGGTATTAGCAGGCTAGTCAAACCGATCCCATTGCCCGCATCCAACTCTGGTCCTGCGAAGAAAGCTAGGATCGCAGCTTTCTTGGCTTCTTTGGGCTCTAAATTGGCCGACCAAATCTTCGTCCCGTTCTATCTCCCGCCCGATGAGAACCAGGAACTGCCGGAAGGTCTCGGCATCGATACTATCACAGTGATGCTGTCGAATTTGTCGCACACGGATCCTAAGAGGGAGCTACACCTTCGCAGTATCCTGCTTGCTATTTCTCCCCAGGAACAGAGGAACGTGGCATATGAACGGGCCGATGACATTGCAGAGGATATTTTTTATGAACTGTGCGACATAGTCAATAAAGAACACCACCAAAACTTTCATCATGATGTCATAAAACTTTGCCGACTGGCAGTGGACAGTTGGGATACCTTGCGTCCTCTTAAAGAAAAGATCGAGCCATTCACAGAGACGGAAGAGGACACAGAGAAGTACTGGCTCCCCGCAGAGCTGGATGTCAGCAGCCAAGCCAAGAAGCCACAGACCCCCGGCAAGCCGAACGGGCTCGGCTCCAAGCCGTCGCTTCACTCCCTGAAATCCGCCAAGGGAATCAAGCTAGTGTGGCCTGGCTTCTCCTACGGCAACGAAGTCCTGAAGCAAGGCTTCATGCTCCTGGATTCCCAAATCGAGCGCGCTAACGATGAGGCGCCGACCAAGCGGAACGTGAGGGCCATGCAGCGTGCCCACACGGCTTCCCCGGTGCAGACGAAGAGGCGCTCCATAACCAAGAAGTCGAAGTTCTTCAAGCCTGTCGATTGACTCTGCCTAGGCGCCGCCGTGCTCTCGCTGTCTGCGCTTGTCCAGCACAGGCGTGTACGGTTGCTTCAGGAGAGACAGTTGATGCACCTGCAGCGCATTGTTCAACAGAAACCTCGGGCTCGGATTGGGTTTAGGAAGGGTCATTGATTTAGGGTATACATGTATAACTTCGGGACAGGGTAATGGTGGCTATTGTGTTTTTGGTCGTGTCAGATTGCAGTGTAGTGTGTTATCGTAGCATCGTATGCTCTAGGATATCATAAAAGAACTTGATTTTCCTTCTTCTTATTCATATTTCCATGCTCGGGTCTACCGACCGAAGCTGTACTCGTGGCTGACTAACCTTCCGGCTCATGTGAAGCAGTCAGGGGTGCGCCGGTCAGCTCACCTCATCCCATGTGGTATCTGCTCTCGACAGCGGGTAAGCTTTAGGTTCACGTGTTAGGTAGATAGAAACAAACCAGAAGCTTTTCACGTGCTTGAACTTGAGCGCGTAACTTTCCTAGTCGGCTAACGATGTGTGCTCTCTTGATTGAACCGAACTAACCTCGGTCTCGGGCTTCACCTCTTGCCCGTGATAGAAAGGCAGGCGAAATATACAGTCATTCGAAGAAACATCAAAGGATAGGTAGACAGACTCACAGCATAACAGTGACTGGATCTTATGAGACTCAAAATTTACGAAACACTTAGACAGGACCATCAAGTAGAGGTTCCACGCCAACTAGCAACGGTTGAATTATCCTACCAGCCTCGAAAACATAACGACACTATCGCACATTCCAAAATCCCTAATTCTCCACAGTAACAGTATGTACATACTTCACCTTACCACCCTCAAGCCTAACCTCATGCGAATCCGGCAAGCTCCCAAGGGCATCAAACGAGCAAAGGACATCCACAGACCCGACAGTCTCATCAATAACATATCGGCGATTCCCATTATTCTTCGCGCTGCCGCCCCGAGGTAGCGACGCACCGCAAGGCTTGGTAAGCGCCGAGCCCTCGACGCGCTCGCAGTCCGTGCCCCAGGGTATGGAATCCGCGGCCTTAAGATCCGTCCACATGTCCAGGTACGCATCCCCCACCCTCTTCAGCTCTGTGCGGTTCGAGCGCTGGCTGGCGTCCAGCGTGCCCCAGTTCTCCTTCTGGATGTACGAGAGCGTCTGTGCGGCGTTGAAGAAGAGCGAGCCTGTCGTCGCTACGATGCTGTCGATTGTCGAGATCGTGCTCGTGTCGTTGGTGTTGGTGTCGGTGGTGTGCCGGATCTGCGTCGAGATTACGTACGGCTTAGCCCCCGTCGACGAGATCAGCATCGTGTAGCTGGCGCACGCCGTCGTGTCGGCTGTTGAGCGGTTGAGGTCGATTTTCAGCGCCTGGCTTAGCACCCCTGTCTTGATGTCTGCTTTCTTGTTGTTCTCTTGATAGGTGAAGTTCGTTGTCGAGAGTTTTAGGCTTGCGGTGCTCCCGCTTGCTTGTGCTGCTAGGTAGTCATTCGCCGCTGCGAGAAGCCCTTCGCGTGTGCAGTCTGCATGGCCGGCAGTGATAAATCTAGCTAGAGCTGCGGTGACGCCGAAGACGAATCGTGAAAGCATCGTTGAGTGTTTCGTGGGGAATACGGGTAACCCTGTGGGGATTGCTAACGCAGATGACCGCAGCCATCGAGCGCCATGCTTTGGCGAGGTCTCGGCATCAGGTACATATAGGAGATCATCTAGATGGTAGATGAGCTGCGCAATCTAATGTACCGCGCGATGCGGAGCAGAGATCTTCCCATATTGACCTCCCCGCTTGTTGTATGAGCGGGTGTAACATCGTTTCGCGGAATATAGGCTGGTGGGACAGCATTGGAATTTTATGTCAGTTCACATTCTATTCGTTGGGATAGCTTTCTATTCACCTGTTCTGGGAGAATCTGGGTTGGCTATCAATTGAAAGCTATATGACTTGTCGTCTGGAGCGAAGAGATGCGCAATGCAGTCTCGATCTTGCGGAGTAGCTCCATCGTCGCCCCGATATCGCCAGCATTGGAGACTATATGCGGTGCACAGTGAAGCTCGACAGCCGGTTAAATTTTGCACTCCTCACTCACCATAGGTGGTAATATTCAATCCACATCCGGGGTAAAGTTGAATGCGTCTCCAAGACATCTCCGCAGTCCATGTCGGGGTAAGTTCGTGAATGCTACGCATCAATAATATAACATACCTGACGTAATGAGGGGATCATAGGCCGATTAATTGTGATTTATATTGTTGTTCTTCTGAGGTATGGTTCTTTCCTCACTGGTTGGCGTAGATTAAGCAGCATTCACCAAGGAGCTGCCAAAGTTCAAACAATATTCTTGAATATCCGACCATTGATATCCGAGCACATCTGCGGCTTATGAGCTAAGACGAGATAGTATGAAGTACCTGAACCGGATTTCCGCGCTCCCGGCGCTCTTCAATGCTATCACGGCAGCGACGCTGGTGTTCCCAGACTGCGTCAATGGCCCCGAGGTCTTGACATCGAATCTGGTGTGCGATAGCACAGCCTCTCCGGCTGAGAGAGCGGCGGCACTAATAAAAGTCTGGAATGTTACTGAAAAGACCGCGAACTTCATCAAGTGAGCAGCGGTTCCCGATAATTCTTTCTCTTCACTTCTAACAACGTAACAGTACCAGTCCCGGCACCGCGAGACTTGGTCTCCCGCCTTACCAGTGGTGGAGCGAAGCGCTGCACGGAGTCGCAGGATCCCCGGGCGTCACGTTCAACACTTCGGGAGAATACTCCGGAGCCACTTCGTTCGCCAGTCCGATTCTGATGTCGGCAGCTTTCGACAATGATCTTATCCATGAAGTCGCGACGGTTGTTAGCACAGAGGCGCGAGCGTTCGGTAATGCCGGACGAGCTGGCCTGGACTACTGGACTCCCAACATTAACCCGTATAAGGATCCACGATGGGGAAGAGGCTCAGAAACCCCTGGCGAAGACCCTTTCCGCATCAAAGGCTACGTGAAAGCTCTGATTGACGGCCTTCAAGGTACTGAGAACACCACCAAGGTGATTGCGACCTGTAAGCATTACGCAGCGTACGACCTAGAACAATGGCATGGTATTAGTCGGTATGGTTTCAACGCGATTGTTACGACGCAGGACCTCGCCGAGTATTACCTGCCGCCTTTCCAACAGTGTGCTCGCGACTCCAAGGTGAAGTCCATCATGTGCTCGTATAATGCCGTCAACGGCACCCCAGCTTGCGGCTCGACGTATCTGATGGGAACGATCTTGAGAGACTTCTGGGAGTGGACTGACGAGAACCAATACATAACCAGTGACTGCGACGCAGTTTATGATTTCCATGCGCATCACAACTACACCACGACAGCAGCACAGTCAGCAGCTGTCGCGTTAAATGCCGGAACGGATACAATATGTGAAGTCGAGCTGAACACCGATGTTCCCGGGGCTTGGAATCAGAGCCTTCTAAACGAAACTGTGATGGACCAGTCCTTACGCCGGTTATATGAGGGACTGGTAAGAGCAGGATACTTCGATGCCGCCGAGGCAACGTCGTACCGATCCCTCGCATGGAAAGACGTCAACACTACCGCATCCCAGGAATTAGCGCTTCGTTCTGCTGTCGATGCAATCGTGCTGAAGAAAAACAACGGCGTGCTTCCGCTTCAGAAAAACAATGCGTCGTTGGCTTTGGTGGGCTTCTGGGCAGGCGAGACGGCCGCAAGCAGCCATGAGATGCTCGGTGGATATTCTGGCACTCCCGCATTCTACCATACGCCAACTTATGCGGCTCAGAAACTGGGCTTCCAGACTATAGCCGCCACAGGGCCGGTGAACGAGTCGGTTTCAGTTAATAACACATGGACTGCAGCAGCATTGGACGCCGCCAGCAAATCAGACATTGTCGTGTATTTCGGTGGTAATGACTTGACTATCGAAGCAGAAGCCCTCGATCGCGATGCGATAGCTTGGCCGGGAGCTCAATTATCTCTCATCGAGAAATTGTGCGCACTTGGGAAACCGTGCATTGTTGTCGAGCTAGGCGACCAAAATGACGACACGCCGTTGCTCACCAATGGCAATGTCTCTGCTGTTCTCTGGGCCGGCTTCCCCGGACAGGACGGAGGAACTGCTGTATTTGACATCCTGACGGGCAGATCTGCTCCTGCTGGGAGGCTGCCATCAACAGTATATCCAGCGGACTATGTCAATCAAGTACCGATGACAGATATGAGCTTGAGACCGAGCAGCTCGAACCCCGGCAGAACGTATAAGTGGTATAACGAGTCTGTGCTATCCTTCGGGTTCGGCCTGCACTACACGACTTTCAAAGCATCCTTTAAAGAAAGCGGCATTGTCGGAAAGCAATACGCAATCGAAGATACCGTCAGGAATTGTACAGAGCGATATCTAGATCTTTGCGACTTCGACCCGATCGAGATATCGGTGAAAAACACTGGCAACACGACATCCGACTTCGTCGCATTAGCGTTTGTATCTGGAGAATACGGACCAGCGCCGCATCCGATTAAACAACTGGCCGCATACACTCGCCTTAAAAGTGTCGGAGCAGGAAAAACGAGCGAGGCGAAATTGAGCATTCAATTGGGAGAGCTTGCGCGCGTCGATGGGAATGGGAATACGGTTCTGTATCCCGGGAAGTATCGGGTCTTGCTCGACGTTCCTACTCAGGACCAAATCGAATTCGAGTTAACGGGCACACCAAAGACTCTTATTGAGTTCCCGCAGCCGCCTGTAGATCTTGGTGCAGGGAACGGACATGAAAGTCTCTGACCAGTCCAATGACATACTTGTACCTTAGCGCTAGATAGGTAGGATGGGACAAACACACAAGTGTCTGTTAATTGATCAATCATGATGAAGAATAGTAATCGCCAATCTATACATCTGAAATATCCGACGCTTTCAGACATGACTTACAACAACGATAAACCCTACGATGGCAAGGGTGGTCAGATAGAATAGGGTGATAATGAAGATGAGACATGTTGATATGTTTATTCATATGTTTATATGTACATCAGCTTTATCGTTATGGGATTTCTCAACTAGTAATAAATAGATCAGCCTGGTGCCTTGCACTATGATGATTGCAGTTGAAGAAGACAGTCTACAATGGGAACAGGGAATTACCATTACAGCTTCGCGAAACGCTTGCTGAACACCAAGCAGAGCAGCCTGGTATCACCCATTTATCTCTACGGGCCACTCACCAGCGAGCTGAACACCGCTAAGTTGTCGAGTAGGCCTACAATGGCCTCGCTCTAAGGAAGGTGTTTTCTATCACGGCGATAGAGTTAGATATGGAGTTTCGCCTCGCCTACAATCGACCCGTTCCAATACTAGCTTCCTTGCTATAGGTATGGAGACACGAAAACTTTCTGCGACGACTATGCTAGCGGAAAAAACACCGTATGTATGATGCGGTTCGGTTTGGTACCGCGGCGAATATGCGGAGCGTGCTCCGTCTGCCGTCTTTTTCCTCATCTTCGAGACGAGAGATCCTTCTTCCCTTTATGTACGACAACAACAGACTCGGTCAGAGCTGCAACACAACACAATCAGGGACATACTTCCATCACGATGAACATCGCTAACGTTTACGGGTGTCGACAGTACAAGAACAAGAAAGAACGCAGGACGCCGGCTCCGCAGCTTTGTCCCGGCCCGGGCGCGGGTCGACGACTGAAGGACGCGCTTCTCCCTGCTTTTGGTAAGTACCCAGATAAGCCCCGATTAAGTAAATGAAGCCGCTATTACCTCTCTGTCTCAGTGTTCAGAGCTCGTGAATCCGTTCTAGAGTATATCCCGTGTGTCTACCTACTTGATCGACCTAACCTAGGTGCTTACGCTGTGCTAGACATGCGGTTCCGATAGGTCTAGGATTATGGGCGAGAAATTGGCAGGCTGATGTGTTTATTATATTTTATTCGGTTTAATGGCTAGGCAATGAGATTGGAGGTGCGTCTCATTCCGCCTTCAAGTAGGGGATGGCAGTAAGAGGGGCGGTCCCGGAGGAGTGTTTGGTACTTGTCATTGTCGAACATTGTACGTTAGATTGGTTATTCTTTTGAATTAATGAGGACCGTGGTATCTTGCCACGGCCATGCGTTCTTGTTTTCATCCTTGTTTACATAATACATGACTTGTTTTTCATGAGATTAACATCTTGCTACGGACAACGAGACCGTTTCACATGATTAAGCCATGTCGATTGTATATGTCTCCAGAGAGCTCGTCGTCTGTATCTGCTCAATCGTCAAAGCGACCAAGTGAAAGAAGAGCCAAGTCTGTATGTACATCTCTAGAATGAGAGGCAGCCAACGGCATCTGACAGTGGGGATAGGTATCTAAATCCGAACCGGCGAATAGGGGTATGATGACGGTTCCCAAGAACGGATAATGGGGCCGAGGGGCCTGGTTGTGTTGGATAGACTCGCAATTATGTATGCCCAGAAGCTAAGATATTATTGAACTTGAATAGTGTCGCCCACGTCATAAGTCTTCAGGTTTGTCACCGGCAGTTGTATGCTTGTGCTCGGTTTCGGCGCTCTGTCGGTAGCGCAACGCTTACCAGTAATTCCCATCTTAATAACCGGTATGCAAGTGGACTCTGCGGCAAAGCTCGACTCGTGCAGTATCGGTGCTGCCAGATAGATGAATGGCTAGCTGGTATGAACTAGTTCGGAAGTCTCGGAAGACGTTACGCTATACTACATAGTATAATTGCTATAATTGCCACGAGCTATCTGCATCTCATGAGATGTGCTGGCATGGCTCAGCCTCGTATACCATACCCCTGACGAGCTGGGTGTTCTTGTCCTCTACCGTAATTACATAAAACCACCTATCTAGTGTAGGACTCGGTGTTCGATCAAGACCCTTTTGATACAGCCAAGACGATCCTATTCGCCGAATGATAATATTCGGAGACTTATTTCACAAATTGTTTCGAGGCAATGATTTGGCCAAGGCGCTAAGGATGGGGTTTATCTGCATGCACCCGCCGAGGAACATAACTTGATGTACCATCGCGGTCTGTTTCGGCGTGTTTTGAAACTGCCCGTTGGCTGGATGGATGGGTCGCAATGCAGCTCGCTTGGAGTAAATCACCTTATTTTGTCGAGTCTACTTTGAAGACATTCCCGGATCAGGCTGGAAGACGACAGCAATTCATTCTATGACCGGGTTATTTAAAGATGGTCAAAGCTATTCACGACCGACTCGTGATCCTGTAACTAGGGCTGGAAACGTCCAAGACGGCTGTCGGCACATGGTTGTTAGAGGCAGGCTGGGTACTGCTAAGCCATTCAATGCCATGCACGAATGGTATACCTTTGTAAGATGGCTGTACGAGACACCCAATGAGAACCTTTCTTATCTGCAGACTGGAATTTGAATTAGGCAGTCTAGATGCTTATCTGCCTAACCCAGTGTAGATATTCGAAGTACTCCAGTAGGTATCTATTTGGATAATTCTTAACCTCCAAGCGTCGGGTCTGCCCACGCTAGGTAAGGCTGGGTACATACTGTAGGCTACCTAGGTACATGGCACACGACATTGCCCTCTTTGGTAGGTGGTCGGTCCTTACCTGTGACGCAATAACCCATGCCATGTCCCGTCCCGTCCCCTGAACTGCTTCAGCCCCGAATTCTGGAGAACACACCACACTATGCCGACTTAGTGTAACCCACTGTAGGTAGATACTTATAAGTAAGTTGTAATGGGACGAACATTCGAACGAGTCGATCGCTCTTTAAACATCGTGAATCCTTCTTCTTTTTGTTCTACTTGTATTCTTTGTTGCTTTAGTTCAAGTTCCCAGCTTTCTCTTTTCCAATCATTAAGACACCAGATTGGTGCTTTTTCTTTTCTCGTTATCGTGTTACCCGACCCCTCCGGTTTGGATTGGAGTAAGAGCTACTACACTAGTCCACGGGTGAGTGAGGGACAGCAGCCATAATGCGTTCCTTACAGGCCGCGGCAGCAGCAGCTCTCCTCTCGTTTCTTCCCACAACGCTGGGTGCACCCAACGAGCCCATACCCGATGTCCTCGCTCGCGAAATCGTAGCCCGCGAACTGCTGCGTCGCGCCGAGCCGAACAGCCCGTCCGGCGACTATGCCCCCGCCACCGTCGATTGCCCGTCGACGAAGCCCACCATCCGAGATGCCGCGACGCTATCGCCCTCGGAGACGGCCTGGCTGAAGAAGCGCCGCGCCAACACGGTTGACCCCATGCAGGCCTTCTTCAAGCTGGCCAACATCTCCGACTTCGACGCCCCCGGCTTCGTCCAAAACAACGCCAACAACTTCTCCGCCCTCCCCAACATCGCCATTGCCGTGTCCGGCGGAGGCTACCGCGCCCTGCTGAACGGCGCCGGCTTCATCGCTGCCGCCGACTCTCGGACGCCCGGCTCGACCGACGCCGGCGGCATTGGTAATCTTCTGCAGGCCTCGACCTACCTCGCCGGTCTGTCTGGCGGTGGCTGGCTTGTCGGGTCCATCTTCGCCAACAACTTCTCCTCCGTCCCTAACTTGCGCGATGGCCAGTCCGGCTCGTCCCTCTGGCAATTCTCCAATAACATTCTCGAGGGTCCCAAGGACAGTGGCATCTCCATCGTCAACACGGGAAAGTACTGGTACGACATAGCTGACCAGGTCGACGACAAGCGCGACGCCGGCTACGGTATCTCCATCACGGATTACTGGGGTCGCGCCCTGTCGTATCAGCTCATCAATGCTAGGGATGGTGGTCCATCATACACCTTCTCGTCCATTGCTGACGCCGATAACTTCACCTCTGCCGACACCCCGATGCCCATCTTGGTAGCAGACGAGCGTAATCCCGGTGAAAAGATCATCTCCCTAAACTCGTCTGTCTTTGAATTGAACCCCTGGGAGGTGGGAAGCTGGGATCCCACTGTTTTCGGATTTGCCCCTACTGAGTACGTGGGCTCCAACTTCAGCAACGGTGTCATTGCCGACGGCGGCCACTGCGTCCGAGGATTTGATCAGTATGGATTTGTGATGGGAACGAGTAGCTCTCTGTTCAACCAGATTATTCTCCAGAACCTTTCCGATAGCTCACTGCCTAGTGTGATCACCGACTCCATAGAGGATATACTGAAAGACCTCTCCAGCGACCAGGATGACATCGCTGAATGGAGGCCTAACCCCTTCTACAAATATAACTCAGATGTCAACCTAAGCGCCGACAAGGAGGTGCTCACGCTCATCGACGGCGGAGAGGATCTGCAAAACATCCCCCTGCACCCCTTGATCCAACCCGTCCGCGCCGTCGACGTCATCTTCGCCGTCGATTCCTCAGCCGACACGTACTACTCATACACGACCGACACAGTCAACAACTTCCCCAACGGAACAGCCCTCCGCGCCAGCTACCAGCGCAGTCTGAGCGCCATCGGCAACGGCACCAAGTTCCCCGCCGTGCCCGACGCCGAGACCTTCGTCAACCTGAAGCTGAACCAGAAGCCGACTTTCTTCGGATGTGACACCTCCGAGTTCACCAAGAACGACACCGACGCCTCCATCCCCCCGCTCGTCGTGTACGTGCCCCTGGCGCCGTACACGGCCTACAGCAACGCCTCGACCTTCAACCCGACGTACTCGGACGCCGACCGTGACGCCTTCATCGAGAACGGATACAACGTCGCGACCATGGGTAACGGCACCGTCGATGCCCAATGGCCTGCATGCGCGGCGTGCGCTGTGCTCAGTCGGAGTCTGGAACGCACGGGCACTGCTATCCCTACGACGTGTAAGACTTGCTTTGAGCGGTATTGCTGGAATGGAACGACGGACTCTACTACCGTCTCCAGCTATGACCCGCAGCCTATTCTTGAAGTCAAGGCTACCGATAGTGGTGCCGGTGCTGGTGTCTCTTTGAAAGCGGGCGGGCTTGTCTGGGCTGTTGTTGGTGTTGTGAGTTTTGTGCTTGCGTAATAGTTTTCGTGTCTGTGTGTTATAGGTAGATTTGATGGGATAGGTTATACCCGCGTCGTGTTTGTATAGCATTTTAAATATTTTCTTGTTTTTATGACTATTACTTCATCATTACATTCATATCTGGACTACATACTGGACTCTCCAACTAGTCTAAATGAAAGTTTCTCTTCTCTTGACGGAGGTCTTTGCATGTTATTGTTAGGAGTTCCTGCATATGTGTATAGGAGAAGGGACAACACGGCACAGCACTAAGTTATGTTGTGTGGTGTATGTGATGTGGATAAGGAACGGGTTTTCAATATGGATGTTTATACCCTGTTTTTCCTGGCCAGTCCAAATAGAATAGAAGTAGAAGATGAAGAAGAAGCTTAAGAGAAGACTCTAGGAAGGAGGTTAGAGTAGTAATTGTGGATCTGTATACATATACTGCCCATACTACCGGGATTACCTATACACTTACCAGTTTACGGTTGTATCTATGTGAATGCTCATCAGATGAAATAGATGGTCTTTCTATTTCGGGTATTTATTTGTATTTGTATTTGTGTTTGTGTTTGGGTTCGTGTCAAGTTATGTAGGTACTTTTATAAATTTAGTATAAGTAGAAAGTATAGGATGTATGAAGAAAGGAGGTGTGTAGGGGTATGAGTGTATGCATGAGAAGAGTGAGGACAGGTATACGAAACGTACGACGAGACGAAAATCCCTTTTCACGATGTAAATGGCTATTTGTGCTATCTGTCTAAAGGAGTAAGTATGTACCCGACTAGGTGGTTTAACAGACTCGTGTTCTATATGGAGGGTTGGCGAGCTATGTATGTATCGCTCCTCCTTGCCTCAACTTTCGAAATAAAGACTATCTATTTACTTAACACCGTCACTAGCCCCTATTATCCCGGATCGTGTTATTATGTAGTAATGCTAGGGAGAAATTGTTTTGAAATTAAGTTCGTAGGTTGATAGATTGTTCGCGACATACTTCGTTGGGAATATAGTATAGGAGACAGTTGGGGATATAGTAATTGTCCGATCTACCTCGTTGAAACTTGAAGAGAATATACATTAAAAGAGCGCTCACGTGGATTTTATCGGAACTCATCTTTAATTCCTTAAGTAATTAACCTGGAATTCAATGATTACCCTGATTGTTCATTTGAATTTGATCAACTATTGAGATGATGAGATGAGAGAAATTAGAAGTTAAGTAACACTCGGTAGAGTAGATAATTAGATAAGTAGCTTAATTCATGATTTCTGTCATGGTTTCAACTCTTAATATCTCCAGTTTCTCTAATATTTTCTATATGGACCATTATTATCTATCGTAGAGGTAGGGAGTTTCAGCTACGCCAGCGGAATTTGTCTTGGTTGGTTACCAGGAACCTCGTACTTTGGGGTATGTAAAGACATGTGGTTCTGTGACATCTTCGTCCGTGTCTCTTTTTTTCCATCTGTATCACTACTTCTTCACTTTTGCCTAGTCATGTTGTGCGGGAAAAAACGATTCGGTATTGTCGCTATATGATTACCTACGGGTTTTGTTAGTTAGAATAACCTTGATGATATAGTTTAGATCAAGGTATTTTCAGGGACCTCTGGGCTTCCCTGTGACTATAATGCTCTGAAAAAAAGTAGACATAGCCGTAATCGTCATTTGCTAAACGGCATGGTAAATACCGAGGGAAACAATAATAGGGGCTACCTGTTTACTAAATAGTATACGGAACAACACACTAAAAGTCGATAAATGTTGTTTTGGCAACGTGGGCGGTTTATGAGTTTATGGCAAGTCTCATAAATATATGAATCATCTCCCTATCTTAGCACGAAAAAGCTTAATCTTCTTCGTGGTAGTCTATTTGGCTCTGAAGGGCATCATGTTGCAAACGTTTCTTTACATTTGGTATCGTGCTATTTGGTCGTGGTAGAGGGATAAAGGGGGTTAAGGACTTGTGTGAGCACTGGAATTCTGGTTGTAATTTATAGTTGAAATCCCAAGTCAAAACACGGACCTAGAATATACCTAAGTTACTGCACTCACGGGTAAGTAAACACGTTTATTTATTTATAGAGGTGAAACAGGTGGCTATCAGTACCGATGGACAAATTATGATGTATCACTTGATTGATGTAGCAGCAATATTACAGAGCTAGTCCCAAGATCTCGTAGTTCAATTTCGGGGTATGTATGTATGTTTGTTGTTGCGCAAAGAGCCTAAATCTGTTTGTGCCCTAACTACTGACTACATACATACGCATCTTTTGTTCCCGGGTAGGTTGTGATGGGTAGTGTCAGGGTCTCCGATATAAGGTATATGTAATTTCTTGTTGTCGCAAGAAGAAGCCGAATCTTCTTCGTCACCTATCCTTAACGATATATATAGGTATTTCTTTGGGTTTGTGTGTAAAGGGAAAATAAGTGAGCTCTAGATAACGAGCCAGAAGGAAGTAGGTAGCTTAGTGATAGTTTCTGAATTATATCATCTGATCCTCAGTTAGTTTTCAATAGTATTATGTAATGAGGTAGGCAGACACCTCGAGTCAAACCGAAGTCCAAGGACGGAACTTGCCGGGGGACGAGTTTTGGCGAGACGGGAGATCATATACGGTATTGAATAAAAGTGTTGGCTGTACTGAGTATGCATATTACAGCACATGCTTTGGGGTAAGATACATCATTTGTAATGTATCCCTTTGGTGACCATTTCAACTCTGCAGCTTAAGAAGCACATCAATGTAAACTGTAGCATCAACAATGTGATGCTCGGATTTTGTTACGACTTAATACGACCAATAGTAGCAGCATGTTATGGCGCTTATCTAACGCTCGGATCTAGCGCTCGGATAATAATTACATTGAATGTACATAGTGTATGTAGAGTCCTTGGTATTCCACTCTTGAAATTGCAGTTCCCGGGAAGGATGGGATATTGAATATCGAATATGCGAGCTGATATCTCGTAGGATTTATATGCGTCGCAGGGCCGGCAGGCAGGAGGGACAGGGGGCGCCTCGGCAAGGCATGGGGGAAATCGATCGGCGAGCGGGGGTGAAGAATCTCGGGAGTAACTGTCCTACTTAGTACTGACAAAGCGGAATAGAAGGCGGATATTGGCGGATAATGTATTCCTCCTTTCCGTTATTTTTGCATCTTTTCCTTTTTCTGCACTTTTTGCTTTTTCTTTGAGATCCCTAACCCAGCGAATGGGCAAGTTTGTATCACCTTCCTACCCCGTGTAGCCGGGCGGACTAGCAGGGTATTCCCTAGGTAGGGCCAAGGGAGGAGTAGAGCGAGTGAGCGGAAACAGATGGGGTATAGCATATAAATCGTATAGATAGCAGGGAAGAGGCAAACAGGGGAATCAATCCCGTCTTGGTGGTAGGTGTGTATGTATGTACTATGTATGTACGTACGTGATAGGTATGTAGTGTATGTATGCACGTCAGATCGGGGCGCGTACAGTAGAACGAATCCAACCTATACTATTTGTCTGCCTGCTTGTTTGTCTATCTACTTATGTGGTTGCTTGTCTTGGTTTGTTCTGGGGTGTTGTTTCTTCGTACAACATAAATGGTGACTGTACGGAGTTAAGTAAGGGATGAGGTGAGGCCATCTAAAACAACCGGTCGACGAGGTGTGCGGAGGAGATGCTATAAACACGAAAAAATGTACCAGTATTAGAAGAAGAAAAAGAAAAGAATACAACAAATCGGGAAATACGAGAGAAAGAGAATATGGACAGGTTATCAATCAAACTCATCCTTTTGGAGCTCCTCCTCCGACCCTAAACTTGATTCTTCTTCATCCCCGAATTGGATTGTGCGGCCGGCCTGCAGCACATTCCATCTTGCGTTATTTATATCGATTTCGATTCGATCGAGATTCTCTACACCTGACCTGACCTTCTTCCCCCTTGCACACACTCCCTTGCTTTCCCTTGCTACGTATGTACATACATACCTAGGTGGGATGGGCGGACACAGACCGGGGGGAATAGGCCACTCTCACCACTTACATATAGCTACGTAGCAAATACGTAGATATTAGTGGTTCTGTTAATGTAGTATACCGGTAGGTAGGGTTGAAATGCCGTTAGGCGAAGACCGGTACGTACGTACGTACATACACGTCGCATGTCAGCAATACTTCTTTTTTGGTTTCTTAGCACAGGCATATCTACAGTGACAGATACATAACACACGCACACGCAAACGCACGCGACAGGCTATACTGCCTCTAAGGTAGACTACTACTCCAAATCGTTTTCATGGATATACATTGTGTTGTTGGATGCAGTGTATGCGTTGGTACATCCGTACACCCGTACACACCTGCATGAAGTGCGAGCATGCTAAATACGTACGTATAAACGGTGTATCTTGTACGTGCGTATATATATGTGTGAGTCTGTGTATGGGTGAGAGGCAAGGTAATTAGAGAGGAAGGTAAGTGTATGCGTAGGTAAGAGGTAGGCAGGCAGGTAAAAATAAGGTGAGAAAAGCCGCGGTTACCGACCCGGTCAGTCGGTTCTATCGGTCGGGCGGGCGGTGAGACTAGGTAGTAATCCCCGTTGTTGCATGTTGCATAGATAGAGCTACTACGGTGCGGTAATATTATTTTGCATGGTATTTTTTTTCTTGGTGTTTTTTCTTTCTTCATTGAGTCTACTGCTGCTGCTGCTGCTTTTCTTCGTCTATACTACTTTCCTTCTGCAGAAGTTCCAGGGTTGGAGTGATTGTTTTTGTTTTTTTGATCTACTTTTTCTTAAATCGGCTGACCGAGAACGGAATACCGCACCTGCGTGGAACATTGGCTTGCTGGACGGGAAATACTTTGCGAGTTTTGGGGGATCGTTGCACTTGGGCTAGGTAGGAGAGCTTCGAGAGAACTGGTTTGGCCGGTTCGCTGCAAGATGTGTGGACTGTTGGTTGTCTGTCTGTTCTCTTTGTAATAAGCCGGACATGGACTTTTTCTATGAGAAGGATCTGTAAGTTCAGTATCAATAGTACCAGAGAAAGGAAATATGTTTTGTCGTAAGATATCGAGCAATAGACAATACCAATGACTACCTAGTCTCCTATTTTCCCTCGCCCCTTTTCCCTTCAGAAACATATACCTAGGTTAACAAGTAGACAATGCGAAAGAGCAAAAAAAGGAATGCAACGAAGTTTTATCCATTATAAGCGAGTCGTAAAGATATTCTAGCGCAGCACGGATATCGTAGGCGAGGAAGAAAATTTTACAATAAAGCCCATTCCATTCTTCATCCCTGCCTTTGGCTAGGCCGATATGAAACTCGAATATATAATAAGTAGAGGATAGTGGGTCGTAGCGTCATCAAAGAGTTTAAGATGCTTTTTTTCCGAACGGAGTAGTCTTCAAGAAGAAAAAGGGGGAAAAGAGGGGATTAGACGACGTAATAAGGCCAGCAAGCTCCAGAACACCGTCGTTCATCTAAACGTATAGGGACCGTCGATTTTCACGTCCCGAATGCCTTCGGGCATCATCCGAAACCACTCGTTCCAGTGATCTAGACTGAGAGACTCATCCGTCAACCGGATTTGTAGCGTCACTTGCGGGCCTGCGTGCGTGCTTTCAGGATTTGAGTGTGGTTTCGGGAGTTGTAGTGGTAGTGGTGATAACGTAATAGAAGGGAGTCGGGCGTTGCCCGAGGTTTGCATGTGTAATGGGGCTGGGAAGACCGTCGTCGCCCCCTTTTCCGGATGCCTGTCGAGGATGAGTTTCGGGAAGAGAGAAAGCAGCCTCGAGTGTAGTTCAGCTGCTGATAGCGTGTTGGTAAAATGCTGGATGGCCCGTGTACGAAGCTGCTCAGTTAGTGCCCTGGTAAAGACGCCGCGTTCAAGAATGTGGTAGTAGTCCTCCGGTGCCGAAGCTGCTATCAGTTCCAGAACACCTCTTCGGCGAACCATCTTTGTTGCAGGGTAGTAGATCGAGTCCATGATGATTAGTGTATCCGAATTTGCTTCTTCCAGTATATGCTGAATTCCACTCCAGCGAATAGTCTCCCCTTTCTCTCGGGTCCGTGAACTACTAATAGTCAACAACCGGTTCTTAACCGTTTACGGCATAAAAATCTCCTTACCTCGATAAAACCATCTCTCTATTGTCGTCCAAGTAGCTGTATCCATTGTAGTACACAATCTTCAGAGTGTCTCTCGTGTCGCTCTTGTCGATGAACTCGTTGATAATCCTGGACAGCCATCTCCACGGGTTAGAGTATCCATTCCGTGCAGCTGAAGGAATCTTGATGATTTCGGGCATATAGTGATAGCATTTTTGGAACACCTCAGCCAGTTCTTCCACCGCCGTCGCTATACTCGATTCATGCTCGTCCTGCCAGTAAATTAGGAGTGCGTAGACGTTAGAATACCGACTCCTGTACGGTGAAGAGAGAATCTTGGAAGTTATGCTTTCCAGGTCGTGCTTGACCGACCCGAGGTGCGGTATCGAGTACGGCGACGGCTGAGACGCCGCGAGAGGGCTCGGCATAGACAAATGCCTATCTATCCTAGGTCCTGAAGGAAGAGGGGTCCTATTGATCCGAGTCTCGTTTGGAGACGTCCGACCTGGAGTAGTCCGTGGATTAGGGGGCGCAGGGAGCGGATCGACATCCATTTCCTGTGAATTTTGAGCATAAGGGGGAGGGGGTGGCCTCATCTGGCTCGGCGCCGGACTGATAGGCCGCCCAGCAAGAGTTGCAAGCTCCTGAAGTGGGCTCGAAGACCGGTACTTTTGTACAGCCTCTTCCCACGACATATTATGATGATTGGGATGGCACTTCAGATACGATATTATGTAAGTTTGCATGTCTCATACAGTAAAATAGGCGAAGCTGTCATCTCCACGATTTGAGAGTTGAATCTAGGTACTTACAGCGACTCGGCGTCTACGACAATCAGGACAGGCGCCAAGCTTGCGGATTAGAGCGGCCTTTTCTCTTTGCGCCGCGGAGAGAGGACCAGTTCGTCTACGGCTTGCTCGACGGTTGCTCGAGATCTCGGAGCCATCTTTGACGGAGAAGATGGACTGGGACGACTCGACACTGTAGGCTGTAGTGGATGTGTCAGTCGATGTAGCCGTAACGACTGTCGTGTCGGAAGCATTGGTCGAAGTACTGGAAGCCGTATCTTTCCTCATGGGCGGCGAAGACTGACTGACAGAATAATCCGAGTGATTCTCGATCTTCAAGGGCTCGGGGGGTCCAAGGTGGGCGGCGTGTGCCAGGCGAGGCTGCTGGGCAGTCTCGTAAACATGTTGAGATCTATCATCCGTCTTGGTGCTTTTGGGGAACGACTCTGCCAAGGACGGTGCGGGATGCATATCGTTAGGCACTCCTCGTCAGCGTATAATGGCTACCTCATACTGAAAGACTGGCGGCCACGTCGTTTCTCGCCCGGCCGTTCCGTAGAGACTAAACTCAGGTTGTCGAATGAAGCCCAACGCTGACGACAGTGTGCTGGAGTTGGGCTGTCATACAACAACACACGCGCGGGTTGGTGTGTAGAGCGTGATGGCGCGAGTTCAACCAACAGACGAGTACCGTAGTAGATGACCAGAAAAGACGAATAAGAAAAGGATTGGACGTGTCGTTGGGCAGAAGCTACCTGAAGTAGGTAGGTAAGCTAAGTCGCTAAGGTAGTGCTCTACACGACGTGAAGGTTATCGCGGGTATGCAGAAGCGAGTACAGCACTATCCCCCTGCCATGGTCCAGGTAAGGTAGTATGTATTATGTAGGTACGTACGAGATTCTCGCGTGTTTACTTGATATATAATCCAGAAGGGGCGCGGGTGATATGCAGGTATATATAACTTACATGTATGGGGGATCCGTTCCCAAATGCATACAGATAGCTTATAGGTCTTGACACACGGTTGCACAAGGAAACCTGGAGCTGCCGTGTTCGAGAGCAAAGTAGTATAGATAGTGTAGATAGTGTATACTAGGTAGTATAGGCGTGTTATTGCGAGTACCTAGGTACTATCCAACTGACGGGATGGGGTTGTGACGAGTGTGGATAGAGAATGGTTTAATGACTCCACGGAGCAGTGTGGGTAGGCAGTTTGCAGCGTACAGTAGCTAAGGCAGACCAGAAGGGTCTCGCTGTTATTATTCAGGAAAATGTCAGGGGTTCGTCCTTTCGCTCATCACTATCACTCTTTCTGCCTCTCCTCTCTCTCTAACACTCTCTATTGCTCTCTTTCCATAGACACTCAACATTTACCCTAGCACTGACGCTGACCAACACTGACGATTGACGACTGACGACTGACGACTAACGACTAACGAACAAATTACTACTATGATTACTATTATCATTGCCATTCACACCACTTGGCGACTGACTGACTGCTATGTAGTCGTTCCCGTCACTGCTATCATATCGCAAAGTCCGTGTACGTACGAAAGTGTATACGAGTATGGACGTCAGGAAGCGAGATCCTGCGCTACAACTTAGAGAGAGAGCAGCCGTATTGAAAGTCATCTAATGCATGTGTGGAGATTGTTTCGACATGGCACAGCAGCATGGAGTATACTTGGTCACGCTGGACGCCATGTGGTGAAGTGAAGCAAGGTAAGTAGGTAAGTGGAAAGGCCATAGCCATGGTCGCGGTCATGATCAGGACAGGGACAGGACAAGGACACAGGACAAGACAAGACGGGACAGGACCCAAGGCCCTGAAACGGGAAGAGCTGAGGGCGCGCGACTCGGGGATCGCGAAGCGCCGCAGAACAGGGACACCAGGGACCTCAGGGACATCATGTACGCAATTGCCTATCACGGACAAACAAAAACTGACGTCCCTCCTTGCAAGCCTCTGTCATAAGCCTATGACAGCTTGAGGTCAAGGCGGGTCCCCGATCTGAGACCCGACCCGCTTCCTAGATCCCACCCCCCTTTATTGGCATTGCATTGGCATTGGTATTGTATTCTGCGCTGCTGATGACATGCTTTTATTATTAGTATTGAGCACGTAACGGGTTGGTAAAGTTCCAACGCTATCAATCTCGTCGCCGCAACAGCGTTGTGGCCTCCCCACGGGTAACCAAACTTGGACTAATTCGGTCGCAAGCTATGCAGCGGGGAACCTCGTACATGAGCATCGTGAGTCCAGCAGCTAAACTAGTCTCAACTCGGCGACTTGGTTTAATGGTACGTATACCTTTCCAGGGTAGGGAGGTGTTTGACCACCTTATAAGTGATTAGGTAGTCAGTCGCTCAGAGTTTTCCTCTTGTAACCAGGATCACGGAACCTCTTTGCCCAGCTTTCTCTTCCTTGTACCTCTCTATAGCCAGTTTCTCTAACAGCAAATTATTTTCCTATGCGACTCGTTTCAACGAAGAACCTGGAAAGTGAAGCTTCACCTCGAGCGGCATACATGACACGCCGAAGCGCACGGTCGTTTGCTGTCGGCGAAGAGAGCGAAATTATCGAAAATTTCTCATATAGATATCTAAGCAATTAATTACCATTATTCTTTTTTTTTCTCGGGCTACGGCGGATGTGACCTACAAATCCAGGTATACATCCAATGCTGCTTCGACGAAACACCCAGTGAGCCGCAAGTTACCAATCACAGCCGTCGCCGGCATTATCAACCATGCAGATTGGCCGAAGATGGAGACTTACACTACACAAGCGATACGCTTCTCCGCGTCCGCACCCATTCCCTCGGCCACCTCTAGGCCGCGACAACTCTACATAGTAAATACCTACTGTAGTGAACACAAGAGAAGGGGGGAAAGGGAGCAAGCACGAAAATAAAACGGTCAAGGGAACAGTGAGGCGGCAGAAACGCGGGGGGACCGACGCACGCGAGCGTTCTACTACGCCATATACCTAGTGTATGTAACCATTTATCTACAACAGGAGCAAGTGTATAGCAACTTGCCCCGGAAATTCGGTATGTGGAGGATCTTCTTCTGTCTTTTTTACTCCTCTTCTTTTCTTTTTCACTCATGATTTGTTTTACTTGTCTCCTCCAATCAACCGTTTCCTTGCTGTGCCATCACCCGACAGTAATATTCGACCAATAGGGTCGCGTTGAATTTTCCTGCATTTGGATTCGCTGCTTTCGACCGAGGGGTAGACGAGTAACCGTGGGAGCCAAGGGGGGGAAATTGTCCGTTTTTTCTCGTCCGACGTCCACACACACTCTCTCACACAGACATTTTCCCACGACCGGCCACTTAAAGACGAGCCCAAGCACGGCAAGCCGATGGTACGCTGTCTCATCAGGCTTTCCTTCAGGTCAGCCCCGACTGGGACTAATTCGCTCAACCGGTTGCTAGGTTAATGCAGTCTGCCTATCATCTGATTACACCAGACCCGGCCTCTCGAGACTGATCGTCGAGGTAATCAATACTGAGTACTCGATAGACCCCGAGCGGGCTTTTGGTTGGTAACGAGCCTGCTTGTTGATGCTGCACGGTCTGTTGTTCCGCCTTCACCTGACATTTCCGGCGGAAAGGTGCCGAAGGCGTGTGTGTGTGTGTATGCATTCGATATTATTGCCGCGCTGCTTTACCTTACACCACCTATACATCACATACACACACCCGCTACTCATCGTGTCACTCGCTTGAGACTGCCTCGGTGAGGTTAAGTAGGTACGGAATGTGCCTTTGCTACATGGAGAGTGTTTTAGGTAGTCTATTCGCCCGTGTTATTGGGTCCGTCGGTCAGATACGGGGGAGAATGCGCCAATCCCGGCACTCTCCAACTCTTACCCGAGTCTTTTTTTTTCTTCCTACTATGTAAGAAGTCCTCTCCCGTTACTTTCTACTAACCTAACCTACACTATATATACCACACTCGGTCGACTGAGACGTCTCCTCATTCTTCTCTTCTTTTCCTGTATATTTAATACTAGGCATACCCCCCATAATCTCTATCTTTCCCCTCCTCATTCATCCTACCTCCGCTATACCGAATTCTCCCCACGCTATACTACCCAGCGTATATACCATTCAGGCATAGTAGTGTAGGTAGCGTAGTTTAGAGTAGTATATAATCACGCGCTACGGTACATTTTCTATCCCCTCTCTCCCTCTCTCCGTCAACACAACACTAGTTTAAGCTCCAAGCCAGGCGGGGACGCGGGCTTGGGTTAGATTTGCCGAAATGAGACAGCCCATGAGAGAGCGCAACGTAGCGTGCAGCTGAGAGACGAGCCCATACGAATCGGTCACCAGTGGTCAGTTTCGCTTCTGGGGCGACCCCTGCTTGCGACCAATCCGGCTTCTTCTGGAAGGTCAGTCGAACGTGAGTGGGCGCGGCTCGCCTCGGCAGCCCTTCACCGAGCACCCGAGCCGCCGTCGCGCTGCTTGCTGCATCGCGGAAACGGTAGGCGTGTAGTATAGGAAAAGAGTGTTGTACAGTATCCTCGGTACCGCCATCACCCGCCCGTGCCTCTTCACTATTTGCTTATTACCTACACACCTGATACCTTCATGCACAATACCACCTGCCACACCACACCCCACCTCTAATCCCGCAAAAACCTGTTCGCTTCAGCCCTGCTCGGCGTTAGAATATCACTCTCTTTCTGTCAGATGGGATTGGGAGGGGAAAGAGACGCGCGGGACGGGGACGGGACGGGAAAGAAGATCGATCTCATTTAACCACGCACACCGCACGGTCTATAAAGATAGCCGATGAGATAATAATAATTGTAACAATAATGGTAATACTTATAGAGGAAGATAAATATACAGAGAAGAAAAAAAGCGCCGACGACAGCCGAATCCTTCGCTTCCGTCACCTTTGCGACAAGCGCAAGGATAGACAGGGCTATCCTTCACTTACACGTAGATAGTGCATACTACACTCCTATGCAACGCAAGACACCGAAGTAGCATACCGAAATGTAGTATAAATCAATTTTTGTTTCTCTTCAAGCATGGATCCCCCCAGTTTTCATCTGGTTTCTCCTTGAAACTTGGCTTTTTATATTACGGTATACTACCTACATTACCAATCTACATGCATCACCAATGTCTCTATCCTCTACGTATGAGGCTGGGCCTGGGATAATCTCCGCCTGGCACCCAGTCTATAACCAAGTCCTAACCAAGGTAGACCTAGACGAACTTACATAGTATACTACGCATACATACAGCTTCTCTGCCCCCCACAGCGGGCCGACAGCCCACCAGCGCACTACTGCTATACTGTAGCAGTCCAGACAATACCCGGGATTTGGGGGTCTCGTGTTTTCGTATATCCCACGGGGTTAATTTACCTCGAGAAAGCGTTTTGCACCAATGAGTTGCTTCCCAGTGACATCTTATGCACAACTTTAAACCACAAATTAAGCTTGTTGACCCATGTCGAACTATCCAGCTACGTCGGGATCCTTCAGCTCCCGGTTCCCCGTTACCCTTATAGTTTAGTATCGATCCGCCAACTAGGTCTACTAGATTAGTGAAAGTATCTACTCAAGTTGCCCGCCCAGACGATGAATACCAGTGTACAACACGCCTTTAGGATCTACACTAAGTAAGCCAGGGGAGCTTGCCCGGACTTTACAGGAGTGCAGGACGGCGATAATGCAATTGCTGAAACAGAAACACCCGAATGTGACCCGGGACGATATTCACGTGGCTTGCATTAGTCTAGGACATATCTAGTATATAAGGAGGTGAGCTCGAAACGAAACCAAATATAATGGAACCGAAAACAAGGCTCAACACGCAGAATTACAGCATAGTATTCCTTATTAAGACTGTCACGATGCATGCTTCCCGAGCCACTGTCGTCCAAAGCAAGGAAATGAGCGCCTGCCCAGCATACTACCTAGCAACGGTAAGTAAAACACGGAGAAGGCTACATCCATGCGACCTTAGACCTACAGCACATGGCGTACCGGTACAGCAAAGCCGTATGCACGTGTGCTATGTCGTAGCGTAGCGCATACTACTTATGGGTAAGTAGGTGGGCGAGAGAGAAGAAATCCTGCCTTCGGTGTGAGAAGGAGTAAGTGATGAGGCTCGTGTGACCTTACTGGCGCAATGCGGCGCGGTCTCAGCCGTCAACAGACAGACATGCGGACGGGCGATCAGCTACTTGTACTGACCTTAACGAGCTACATTATACCTGCACCTACCCAAGTGAGCTAATCGCTTTCCCCGGCTAATAAATATATAACCTGCTTACGTCAAAACGCCTGGGTAATTATCCACAAGCGCATGGGTTTGAGCTCTTGTCCGCTCGGCGTGCGCCCATGTAAGTATTTTGGTAGGGATACTGTACTGTACGTGGGTAAGGATTTTTTTGACCTACAATGTCCACATATTAGTAGGCTAGTACACTTCGTCGGCATACATAGTTGTAGTCTTCCTTGATTCTAGCAGTGTGTATCAGATCTCTCTCGGAATCGGTTATAACACGACTCGATTCATCGAGCACGAAGGCTCTTATTGCATCCTTCTGAGGTATCAAGCAATCAATATGTCTCTCTTAAGCTGATGCACGATTGACTGGCCTCATTAGAATCCAGGAACGCCTAATGGGGCTATAAAATCCTTCGGCACTCGACCCGGTAGAGGATTACAGTACCGATCTTCGGACGAAGAGAATGTCTATCACAGTAGGGTAATAGCATACTGTAGATCCTAGGGCTGATATACAGTAGCGTAGGCTTACTAAGAATAACGATGAGCATTCTCGGTATGTTCATAGATGATCCGAATACGGACCTGTTCAGCTCCCCCAAATCAACCACTCTCAGCCCAACGATTCCGTCCGAGGCGTGACGATTTAGCTCGGGAACGATTGGAATCCGCCATAACCAACGTAGATGATTGGTTTCTGTAGGTTATCGGCCCCTAACGTTACTAAGTATTGCGAGTATCACCGGTTCATCGGCTCTCTCTTGGTTCCAGAAGACATAGGCCATTTTCATAAGCCCAGGGTCTTCCTTCCAGTATACAGTATGCGCCCACCTTATTTCGTTGGGTCGAGATGGGATATCTTTCGAGCTTGAGCTCGACCATCATTTTCATCACGATAAGTCGAGCGCTGTAAGACAAATATGCCCTGCGCATCCAAACGAACTCCTTAGAGATCGCTCATCACGAGCGCCTGTATAGCAGCTTAGAGGTAGAATCAATTCAACAAAATAATCTATCTGAGGGGACTAAGTTCTTGACCACCCAGAAACCTTCCGGACGCCCTTAAAATGCTTGAGACTGTATACGATTCGTCGGTAGTCCTAACCTCCGACGTCCGTCAATACGTCTTAGATAAGCGAGGGTTGAATAGCCTCAAGCGAGACATTAGCGATATCACTGATGCTCGCTCCCAACGCGCGCGCGTGTGTGTAGAACGTCTGTATGAAATCGCTACAGCGAATTCCTGCGTTGAAGGAATTAATTCCTGTAAGAGACGTAGCTCCATTTCAAGGCCGGTACCAATAACAATTACGTGCCCTAGAAGATAGAATACATTTAAAAAATATTATAAAATCACAACCAAATAACAGATGTACGATATCTGGGATCTCGATCTAAGTGATTTTGTTATAAGGGGCATATGTTAGCCTATTTGTATATATATTTATGTAGAGATTTAATTTCATTCACACATGATTCGACTCCCCCTTAAATTACCAGGTAGTGGCCCATGGTCTATCCATATTCAAAGCTAGAAAGATTAGAAAACACTTAAACCCTACAAGAACATGTTCTTTGTCTCGCCGTATTTCTTCGCAGCTCCAGGAGCCGCGTAGTCAATGGCGACGCTACTCGTAAGATCCTGCTCGAAACGACCCTGAATCTCGGTAACAGACTTGAGGATACTGAGATCGAGGCGCACACCGTCAAAAGCGGCAAGACACTCGGTAGCCTTCACTATGTTTTTGATCTGTCTCCCATTGAGATCATACTCAGCGAGCTCGCGAAGGCCGTCCTCGGAGATATCAACGCCGCCCTGCACGCGCGCGAGGAAGCTGCGCCAGATCTGCAGCCGCGAGCGCGGGCCGAGGTCCGTATAGCGGATGGGGACGTGGATGCGCGAACGGAAGGCCTCGTCGAAGGTGTTAACGCGGTTCGTCGTCAGGAATAGGATGCCAGTATAGTACTCGAGCACACGCAGGAAGACGCTGACCATGGCATTTCGGTGAAGGTCATGCAAGGAGCGGCGCTCGAGGAAGATGTCCGCCTCGTCGATCAGGAGTACTGCGCCCCATGTTGCTGCCATGTCCATGATGCGCGTCAGGCTCTCGTCGAGCGAGGTGCTTGAAACCCCCAGGTCGCCCGAGGACACGAGGTACAGCGGCCGCTGGACGTATTCCGCAACACACTCGGCCGTCAGCGTCTTCCCCACGCCGGGCGGGCCGTGCAGCACGAATACGAGGCCCTATTTTTAAGAGCCTGCAGTTAATAATTGCCATTCAAGATGAAAGATGGAAGGGGTTTCGAGAAGGAGAAAATAATGACTCAACTCTAGGAACTCACTTGTCCTTTACCATCGACGATGTCGTCCACGGTCTGACGCTCTTTTGTGTGCATGGAGACGAGGGCCTGGATCGTCTTCTTGGTGCTAGACGCCAGCACCAGGTCGTCGAAGCACTGCGCGTTCCACTGGATAGGCGAGATGTTATCGACAAGAAACTCGAGGAATCTCTTGGCTTTAAATGAATAACCGCGCACTGTTGCGTTCGTGACAATTGCGTCTTCGTCAGAGAGGTTTTCGCCGGCTTCCATGCCACGTTTCTTTGCACGTCTCGCTGCGTCGCCGAATGCGTCTGTTGCTACGCAGAATCTGTCACTAGCATCGAGGCGATGATAAGTCTTGCAGTCAATCATCTAATAATCCGTCCATTAGTTTGTATGAAATCATAGCACGGCTACTTTTGTGTCGCGCGTCGGTGGATAATAGGGGAAGGGCTTACGATACGACCTTGGGCATTAATACGTGAATACCCCTTTTGCGTTATCTTGCCTGCAAGCCCATCATAGTTCATATAATGCTGTCCAATATAGCTTTCGAACTTTCTGCCACGGGCAAGGAGGTCCTCGCGGATATGTTTAGCATCATGGTGCAGATCGAGTGGTCGTACATCGAGGCTTCGTAGGTCGCGGTTCCCCTGATACTTAGGAATGAAAAACTCCTTCTTACGCTGACCTATCAGCTCGCCGTCCCAGTCCTTGTAGTTAGTAATAATAACAAAAGCTGGCACCTCGCCGCTGTCGTACCAGCTGCTAAAAACCGTGAACGCCCGATGCTGCTCGGATACCTCGCTGTGAACGATGCTGTCGGGCCGGAATAGCGTCCACAAGTGATCAAACGCTATGGCTTTCACCCCACCGGCGATGCATGCCTCATAGGCCTCGATATCGGCCTTAAAGTGCATATCGATCCACTCCAGCAGCAGGTTCAGCTGAGACAGGCTCTCCTCGTCTTCTTTGAACCGCTTTCGGCCGACTTTCTTTAGCCGCGTGCGATAGTAGAAAAGGGCGGTGTAGGGCTCGGATATCTTCACGTCATTAACGTTTATGGGATCCGAGTAAAAGTCCCCAATGACGTCCTTGAGAAGCTGTCGTAGAGGTTGCGGATTCACATAGAGCTGCATGCCGTTGAATTCACCAAGACGGCTGAATAGACGAACATCGCACAAGGGGAAAGGCCGCCACCAGTCTTTCTTCTCGGGCTTTGCAACTTCCCCTTTACGCTCCTCGAAATACGCCTCGCCCTTAGAGTCATACCGGCCGTCGAGATGCTTGACCTCGCACTTTGTCACATCGGCGCCCTCGGAGGCGTCATTCTGTGATGAGGTCTCTTCCGCGAGTTTGACATCTGTTTCAGACCCCGCTACGTTTTCCGTTTCTGATATTTTATCCTTTTTCTTTGTGAAACTTGTGAGCTTTGCATGCCCATGATGCTCAGAAGTTTTTGGTTTATGGTGCTTACTCACAAAACGGATGGTCTTACGCTTAACAGCGCAGCATTGATTTAGGCGAAGCGTCATATTCTTTAAAATAGAAAGGATTGAGGAAATCATCGCGTCCTTTTTAAAAACAATGAGGTAAAATGTAGAATCGGGAGTAATTATTAGAATTTGCGAGAATGTATTTTAGGATCTGAATAACACCGTAGGTAGAGCTTGGATTTGAGAGCCAGTTGCAAGGAGTCTTCTTATACACAACCTGCAATTTATAATTTAGCTCCTAAACCAGTTTTACTAGCACCGACGTTGGCCGAGTTTTGCTTAGACCTACCGTAAGGTTTAACACAAAGTATCTTGTTAGAACTATAATCCGTGTATCGCGAAGGTGATTGTCCCTAAAATAGAAGGGTTTGTTGGCAAAGCCTTTGTCTATTTTAAATACGCTGTAAATCAAAGTGCCGCCGTCACTGGCTCTGCTCCCTGCTTTCAACTCCAAAATAGCTTCAGATTACCAAAGGGTCTCACCTAGGTAATTTAGCTAAATTGGATGCTGGCTGTTATGGTTTGCGACCGGTCTACCTTATCAAACTGTGCATCATAATAATGTAGTGTAGAATTGTGAAAACAGATTAGCGATAACTAGAACTTTATAGGTGTCACAGAGTACAAAGAGACATATGCATATAGTTAGATAGTTGCCCACGAAGGTTTTGAGACCTTCGTGCAACAACAAGTGTCTTTACCTACCCTAAAGTTTGAGGTTCATGACAATAGGTATATTAAAGTTAGTAAGTTGGAAAAAGCTTAATCAGGCCAGCAGGTTTTTTTTTTGATTAGGTGTACACACACACACACATTAACATTTTCACTATCTTTTCTGGAAGGTATAATAGTTAAACTTCTTTTAGCGACAATACAAGCAGTAACCAGCGGAGTATAAAGCAGGCAGGCATCAGCGTACTTAGACATGTACAACATGAAACGTGAGAACAGAAACAAGTCATTGTAATTTAGCTTTCAGGGCAACTATGTTAAGATGAAGGAACTTCTGATGATGACAAGCTTGGATACAAGCATTATTCTTACCTCATGACAACAACACAGCTCACGCAGCTTGAAATTAAAAAAAAAAAAAATACAAGATTTATACTAAAGAAATACATTGGTTAAGAATCTGGGATATTAATCATGTGATGGGAAGGCGCTAAAACAACATCGGTATCGTGCAGTGCAGTTTCGTTGCCGGACTAAGAATATCTTAATTCAACATCATCTGTACTTCCTGGATCCTCTTGAAAGTGACAGTACCCAAACTATTAAGACTCAATGGTGTTTTATTCTCTCCCAGCAGCTTCATTCACATATTAGTTAGATTACTACAGCTAGTTACTCGGTTTCACCCTGAGATGCTACACTCTAAGGTGTCAGAGTCAAAGTCAAAGTCAAGAAATCAGTCGTTGTAGGTTCGGCTACATGATGGTATTCTATAGCCAGGTTCCTTGCAAACTGAACTTAACATCTAAAATTGTTCATTTACTATATATATTCACGGCGAGCCCGACGCGCAATGCCAATGTCGATCGGCCGTTGTATATAGCTTGCTTGCTCGTAATGCAAAGATGAAATCACGAATCAGCTCTTTCTATGTTTTCTTTGCTATGAGATTTGGGATGTGCTGTCTAGTATATAGAGCATAGAATTATACGGGTGACTTTATGATCATGAAATTGAATTTATATAAATCGTTCATTGTAGACATGATTATACGAATCGCTTATCTTCGTTCTCGCTCGCTCTGTTTAACTTGTACAGTCTTGTCCTCCTTTTCTTTTAATAAATCATAGAAGAGAACAAGCGCCGCCCGTGACACACATATACAAAAGAAACATGAAATCCAATCCCAAAACGACTTTCATCACATCCCACCTTAATATCCCTCTTCTCACACCCCCTTTTCCATCTCACATCTCCCAAGTCACAGACACAGACACATGCGTAACATACCAATGCCACCTCTACTCAGGCACGACAATCTCCCCCACAAACCCACCACTCTTAGCCACACATCGCGCAGCAGCAACAACAATGCCCTTCCAAACCTCCCAGTCCTCCTCATTGCCCTCGCGCGGAGCATACACAAGGACATACCCCCAGGGCACAATCCTCTTGACCCCTGAGAGCCGATGGCGCTCGCCCCAACCTTTACGCACGATCTCGGCGGCGTCTATAAGGCTCGCGCATACGTGTGTGCTGCCCTCGTCGTGCACGTGTGCGGTCTCGCCGGGGGCTTGGGCCGGGAACCATTTCCCCTGCGACACATCCGCTTTCCCCACTGCACCAGAAGAAGGGGAAGAGGATGAGGGAGAGAGCCAGAGAGCTGGGAAACGAGGCGATTCAAGCCCTGATCCTCGGATAGCGAAGAGCGAAGCATTAGATTTCGCTAACGCGGCTAGGAACGCGTTCTGGCGCTCCACGGTATCCGCTCCCGCCTTCTGCGTCGTCTGTCGCTGCGGCGCGATCGTTGTCGGCACCGTTGGACGACCATCCCCTGTACGCTCTGGCAGTGAGCCCCCTGGAAAGCGAAAGTAAGAAGCGCGCGTCGCGGCGCCGTAGCGCTCTTCGTCTTGTGCGGATAAGACAATGTTGCTAGCAGAGGTAGAGGTGGGTGATTTCTCGTACGGCGCCGGCACGGAAAGGCTGTCGCTCCGCGCGAATGGGTGCATGGCTACGTTCATTAACCACCCCTTTAGATTATGCGGGATGCCGCCCTCGCCGAGCGCGTGCCATTGGAGATAGCAGTGGCGGCTGTAGGCCAGGAGGGCGATGCCGGTCGCTGCTGTTGTTGTATAGATGATGCGCGTGGTGGTTGGGCTTGATAGATTTAGGTTTTGCGTGGCCGATTTGAAGGCTTCCATCTTTGAGGCTGTTGGTTGGTGACGAGATTGGTGAAGTGTTTATATGTTGGCTTAGGCGTGGTTGTAGTTAGAGATGCAAGGGATGGGTGAGTAAGTGAGTGAGTAGGTGAAGTGCTTGGTGATGTTCAATTAACACAATGTTGTTTGACTTCTGTCTGATTCTTTTTTTCATTCTCTACTTCATGAGGGTATAGACGTTTCTATTTATTATACTTCTGTGTAAGCTCATTCGAAGGGCGACAAGATGGTAATAATCCCAATCCCGTCTCTTGTCTCGGATCCGAACCGACTTGATGATTGGTTACCTAAGTCATACCATCATGCTCGGATGTCGTCATACCAGGCTATATCGTAAGATACAACGTTCCTCAGCTTCAATCCTCTACGTCGTGGTAGGTTAGATTAGTCTGTTTAGGTCTTACAATGGCGCATGCAGCGCGGTAATGCGAAGTAGGCAATTTATGCTACCTATGCATGCGAGTGAATGTGGCACTTAACTCTGCTATGTACTCCAGTTTAGACAAATTACATTAAAGGACTAAGTATACTATGTAGGTGAATACCTAGTATATTACTGTTATAGCTACGGTAGGTTGCTTACTTATCTATATAATATATAAACCCAGAGGTATCCGTGCTAGAACAGATACAACAGCTTGACATCAAAGTAGTACTACCATAATAATCAGTAACAAACAATAACAATAGCAACATAGAAAAAACGCTTTTTCTCTTCTCTTTCCTACTAACACTGCCACAATTCTAGGTTACTAGATAGTAAATCTTTGAACATGGATACCACAGTTTGCGACCGTTAGGGGGCTTGGAACGGGATTCGGCTCGGACCTCACTACACTATCTAGGTTTGGTTAGTTCCAACTTTCAGCTTCAGCTGGAAGCTGTCCCAATCCCGATACCTCCGACAAAACCTCGGGTCTCCTACTGAGTAGACGGGATTCACTCAGCTATCATTCCGACAGACAATCAGACGTTGCAAAGGTTATACCATACTCGGCCTCATTATTCGAGTTGTCAATAAGCGTTATGAATTTCTTGAATATATTTATCACGCCTTTGATTATATCCATCCATCCTACCCTATCCCTAAACGCCATAGTAGGGGAACTGTATGTCTTACAGAGCATTCATTCGTCACCTTGACTCTCTTCCCGAGGATTTCTAGTTACATCTAGTTGAATCGGAAAATGTATCTAGCTCATAAATCACGTAAATCCGCACGAGAACGAAGCATCCCGCCTGCATCAGGTATGCGCCTGAAGGTCATTACATTAAATAATCCCGAGACATCTCTCATCAAAGCGGCTTCGGCGCTAAACCAAGCTGCGTATCACCCCCATGGAAAACAACAAACTGCGACTTCAAGAATACATCCCCATAGATCGCGAACGGGAACCCAGCAGGTACAGCCTGAATGCCCCCAAAACACGTCGTAGCATCAGCGAATGTATTTCCATCAACAGGGGCGAAGTTGACGAATTCTCCCGGAATGACGGCGGAGTACGGTCCGATGATGGCCGTGTAGCTCGGTAGGCTGGCCGCACTCGCGCAGGGAAAGACGTACCCCCCGGCTGTCTGCGCGGCGTTCACGGCGCCGGGGATCTGCGCGTAGTATGCGGCGGCGATGGATTCCGGGACGAGCATGAGCGTCGTGCCCGTGTCGGCGATGGCTTGGTGGGTTAGGAGCTGGGTGATGGATGAGTTGCCTACTTTGTAACCCTGTGATGCGAATTGCCAGAAGCCCTGCGTGGTGTTCACGGGTACGTATGTGATTTGCCCAGTGAACTCTGTGGTGTCTATGAAGCCGAAATTGTAGTTGCCGGCTGTGTATACCGTGTCAGCAATCTCACCTCTCCCGGTTTATACCAGTTTATATATCAGTGGAGTGAATGGATCTTACGCTCTGACGCCATTAGATTCGCGGTGAATAACGGCGCGGCAAGATCCCGCATCGCATTATCGAAAAAGGTCGATTGTTGAGTCGGCTTCACCGTATTGAGAGTGCTGAACGCAAGACCGACCAGACCATCCGTATCCGGGCGCTGCGTGAAGGCGGACGAGACGTTAGTAGCGGACTCGACAGCCTGGCTCTCCACGGTGATCCCTCCGATAGACACAGTATCGAGGTAGACGTTGCCGCCAGAGCTGCTTCCGTCGCCGTAACTGATGTCCCAGGACGATCCGGTCAGCAGCTTCGCGGTCGAGCTCTGTTGGATATTGTAAACAGTTTGTCCGCCGAGTTGAGTCTCTGGCGTCTCAGAACTGAACACCCAGAGATCGGAAGAGCCCGTGTCGAAATCCAGGTTCAGGGTTTGGGGTGGTGTCCCGATCTGTACTGGACACAGATATTCCGAGTCGAACATCTGAGGTGTGGCAGCGACCTCTCCTACGAGATCAGTAAGTCAATGCCGTGGCTTCTACTCCGATATCCAAAAAGCGTCATCTCACCCGGTGGATTACTCGCAGAGGTGTTGTTCCCAGCCCCAGGCTGTTGTATGAGCCCCAGTTCTTCCAAGAGTTGCTCTATATAAGACTGTAAGTCGTCGGGTATAGCAGCGCCGAACTTGGCGTATGTCTTCGCCATGGCCATTGCGCCTCGGCCTTTCCGAGCAGCGGTATGGAAGCTCTGGTTAGGGACCTGGTTGATTTTGAAGGTCATTCCACCGAGTGTCGAGATCTCGAACACTGGACCTAGGATTCCTCTTTTCTCTGTCGGTGCTGCCAGGACCACGTTCTCGGCGATGAAGGCGGCCGCAACTACGGCGCCATGGTGAAATCTCATGATGGGGATTGTTGATTACCACTACTACTGGGTTATATGGTAAAGCGCAGTGCGGGCATGAAAGAAACGACAATCCGGTACCCGACTGGGTGTCATTAATATGATCTCTATCCTGGAGGCAAACGTCTTATAAAGAGTGAGTGAAGGGCAACACAAAACAGCGATAGCGGCCAATGTGCTTTCGCGGTGAGGGGGCTGAATCGGCAAAGCAACGTCCGGGCTCGAAGGAATGACGAGAATTAGAATTCAATTGGCTAGAATGAGAGGAACAGAGATAATGAGGCTGCAGAAGAAAAAGAGCGGTGGAAGGAGTGGCTAGACGAAGGTGGTCATCGGCCGGGCGGCCTGGGGAGAGAAATGTACATATAGCATCCGGTTTCATAAATACCAGATTTGCAGACATCCGCGCCTCAATGGTCGGTGAGAAGAGGACGGGACGGTGTGACCTGTGAGTCCCGCGAAGGCGGTTCAAGTAACAATGTGGCGGAGGTAATAATACATACGGGTCGTTGTACAGATGATTGTGCTGCTGGTGTTATGGACGCTCCGATACTATGGAGGTACCTATGCCTGGTCATTACAGGCAAATAGCGACATCGGGATATTAAAGGGGTTGCGGCCGGCTGTGTTTGGGGTGTTGATGGAAGGTCGGGCTGAAGGTCGATCATTAATGCAGCTGTTGCCGTTAAGCATTATATTCCAAGCCATCCTAAATGGTACAAACGGTAGTATAAATGACACCGCACGTAGCCTTGAAGGCATGTCTATCTACTTGGATACGTTGGACAGTATCAGTCATGATACGTCTGACAATGCCTGCCTAGGTATCTTTCTGTAACAATACCTACATCTCGCACATGTCAAGTATTGATTGTACTGCACTAGGTACCTATGGATAGGCTACAGATATTAGTATATGTTTCATTCAGCAAGACTAAATGTAGTATAAATACCATCGCGGTAGGCATCATGAACAAGTAGATATTGCAAGAGTCTCGTTGGATTCATTGGCTATAAAGAAGAATTGAAGTTGGGCTGCAGCGGTTCTATAGATGCCGCTCGGCTCCTATCGCTAGCGAGCTTAACGGTTGGCTGGCGCAGGATGAACCTGCATCGCCTCAGCTGCAACCCTGCAAGGGACCAGGTTCAAGCGCTTCGTAAAAAGGACCTACTTACTGCGCCAACAAATAAACAACATATTATGCATGCTACCTGCGTTGAATACTCTACCTAGATCTCTATCTTCCCTTTAACATCCACTATCCATTATCCATAAGAATCATAAGATATTAAAACTTATTATGTTGCGCGAGAAAGCGGATATTAATTTTGGTCAGATTTCATGCCGCTAGCTCACGATGCGACATGGGTTCGTCGTGAAACTGTATCTGAAGAGTTCCCAGTTTCACCAGATGAGGAATAGCAGGTACATCGCAGGAAATGGTTCCGCCTTTCTGTTAGACATTAGCAGATGGAGGTAGCCGGACAGCCTATGTATCCTTGGAATATGTCGAAAATGGGCGCGATTTCACATGGCTTCCCGAGAGGTCTGTGGACATGCATGCAACTTTACTCACGCGCCGCCCTCACCAGCTACCCTCGTTGCAACCACATCACTTGGTGACATGTCACAAAAAATCCACATCATTAAACATCACGAGTACAGTAGAGCCATTTTGTATTACATACGAAGCCCCCCTCACTCTCTACCGTTGGGAGACGTTGGAGGGATACAGATATCTGTATCCCAGTGGTCCTGTATTCCCGTAGTCTTTGACCCCGATTCTTATTCCACCTCCGGTCTTGACCCATCCCAGACCCAAACGTGTAGAACAAAGTAGAGAGGAAGAAGAAGTGTGTCGTATCACCCAATGATATGAACCAGTACAAATCATCTATTTTCCTTTGACCATTGAACGCCATCCCTTCCAATGCAAATTATGTCGCGACCCCATTATTTCCTAGGAATGTGGGTGCGAGTCATCGTGAGCGTGCTCGTGGTTATGAGTCGACGAATGACTAGAACGTCGGCTCGAGCCAGCCTTGGATGCCGTCCCGGCCGGCAACGTGCAGCAACCCTGATCCACACAATCATCCACGCAGTCCAGCAAACAGCCGTCACTTGGCTCGAGCTTGCTTGGATACTGCACCGGTGATTGCTGTCCATCCATCGACACCGATCCTTCCTCCACGTGGTTGCAGTTCTGGTCCAGGCAAAACTCCGGTTGGATGGTGGCGCTATGGATTCCATATGCATGAAGACATTTCCGTGCCTGCTTGGCCAACTTCATGTACTTTGCTCCGCCCTCGTCGGTTATAGGAAAGGCAATCTGCATGTGCAACGAAGCCACCACCTTGGTATCCGAAAGCTGCCAGATGTGTACGTGGTGGCAACTGATGACGCCAGGCAATCGTTGAATATCTTCCTTGATATCTTCCAAGTCGAGATGATCCGGTGTCGCTTGCAAAAGTACCTTAGATGTCGCCTTGGTAAGGGGGATGGCCGATTTCAGGATAATGAGAGTAATGAACAGAGAAACGGCTGGGTCAGCATAGTACCGTCCAGGCCAATCGGTCAACCAAATAACTAGAGCTGTGGCAATGACACCGACGTTGCCAAGCGCGTCACCTAGAACGTGAAGAACCATGGCATTCATACCCATGTCCGCATGATTGTGGCCATGACTCTTCTTGGACTTGGATACCGGCTTGGTGTGGTGATGATCATCGTGAACGCCAGAATCGCTCCTGATGTGCTTTCCAGACTGACGGCCAGCACGTACATCGCCAGCATGCTTCCCATTTCCTTTCCCTATCAGTGGCGTATTCTCATCTGCAGCTGGTTCGTCCCGGATAGCGGTTTCTACGGTAGCATTGTCCTCCACCGAGCTCTCGTCAGTCTCGTTGTCACCGTGGCTCGATCTGTCAATGATATCTTGCCTGAAACTAGCAGGGTGAATATTGAGTTCGTCGATGCTCGTAAAGCGGCTGCGCTTAAGGCTACTGGCGCGTCGACGTTCCCAGTTCCCAGAGAGGAAGTTTCGGCGATCAGAATTAGCTCCCTCGGATCCATAGTCTGAAGGCCGCGTTCGGGCTACAATGACTTCAGGTAATACATCGCGGACAGGGCCACTCTCGTCCACAGCAGCAGCTCTCCCTTCCTCTGCGGCCACAACATCATCGTGCTGATGGACATGCTCATGGCCGTCGTCGGCACCGTGTTCATGACTATGCGAATGTCCGTGATCGTGTCCGTGGCCGCCTAAGACGACAAACCCGACAAGATTGGAGGCAAGACCACAGCAGCCGACGATGAGGATCAGCTTCGGATTAGTGACCTCCTGGGGCTCTACAAACCGAGTCAATGCCTCGAGAATGATGGAAATGCACAGAGCAATCAGGAAGACGGCGTTGAAGAAGGCGCCCAAGATCTCGGCTCGCACCCAGCCGTAAGAAAAGCGGTTGGTGGTGGCGCGTTTGACGACAGTCACAGCCCAGAGACCAATAATCAGCGAGATGATGTCGTTCAGCATGTGGAAGGCATCGGCCATGAGGGCCAGGGAGTGGACCATGAAACCCGATATCAGTTCGATGAGAAAGAATAGGATATCAATGGCCAGCATGATGCTGATACGGGTGGTTTTAGACCACGCCATGATGATGGTTGTCGCAGCGCGCTTGGTCGGCAGAAGAGATCAAACGGAGGCAGACGATGGCCGGTTCGAAAACGGAAAGATGTCGTCGCTGTTGGTCGGAATAGAGAGCGAGGTAGAGAGGGAGAGCGGGATCGGGATCGGGATCGGAAATAGAATCGGGGTCGATCTGATAGAATACAGCACAGCTCGTGTCTTTTGACAGACAAAAGACCAAGAGGTCGATAATGAACAAGGTAGGTACCGTAGCGTCAAGAATCGTAGAAGCTACGAATACCTACCTACCTGGGTCGGCGTACGGGAAGGGATAATGGCAGTGTCGCGTCTGCGCGTGTTCTGCTCGTCGCCTGTTTGGACACAAACAAGTCGAATGCACTTAGTGCATAGATAGGTAGAGCTTGGAACAAAAAGGGAAGGAAAAAAATCTCCCAGATTGCACGGCCGAGTCAGGAAGAGGCGGCGGGTGCAAGGGCGGCGAAAAGCTAACGAGCCGAGCCCGGCCTACTGTTCGGAGAGGGGACGGTCGAGATTACAATGGTCGTGTGGGGCACTCTCATATCATGATCACTTCTAATTTAACAACCTGAGAAAAGAAAACAATCTTAGGAGGAGGGGGAGGAGTCGGTGAGCGAGAAACGACAAAGAGGTCTGTGGCAGAAAACAGAACCATGTGATGATATGTACAGTACCTAGGTATGCAGGTTGGTAGAATGGAGGTGGTAGGTAGTAGAGAAATTGATGTTGGTGACTTGAGACAATGTGGCTGTCAGCTGTCCCTGATGTGGCGGCAGTTCGCCATTAAACCCACTTAAGGTTACCTACATGTACAGCTGCGCCGGAGAATGGCTGTACTGGGGTAAGGTAGGTGCAGTAGCGTCGGTGCTACCTACTAACACCGAGGTACGCGTAGGTGACGTATCTTTGTGGCTTGAATCAATGTTGTTGGTAGAGCAGCTTGGAGAAGCAACAAGATCAGCAGACGTTGGCATGATGTAAAATTACATCAAATTACCTCACCAGTCCACCTACAGCATACATAAAATACATGCAGTTTAGTGTAGGTTAGTGTGGTATAAGCATGTCATCCCATGTGCTTCGCCATTGAAGTAACGGTAATGGTCATAGTGTAATGCCGGTCTTGGTCGGAAATCCATACCATTGGTTCACATATCAATCATTGAGTGCTACATGCTGCACTTACATATGTAGCTGTTGGCTTAGCTTCGGGTCAGCCCTGAAGCTTTGGAACAGCTACCTGAGATGCACTGTTGTTGTACGGCGTATGATCTTAACTGGAATGTCGCAGGTTTCGGTGCCCTGCGTCTAACTATAAATGATGGCTTAAATAGTTTGACAGCTTAAAGCCAAGATATCCTATTTCATATGATGCAAGTCCAACGCTAATTGGGAGAGACAGCTTTAAGTCATGTAGCATACAGAAGTAGGTATAAACTAAGGTGAGTTCTGTGTGGAGGACGTTCAAGCACAGGGCGCTCTTGCTCTGGTATCAACAGTAGGTACCAGGTCGATTGATGGATGGTTCTTGGGTCACTCACTTTCGGATCGTGCCCAGATGTCAAAATTCTTCTAGTTCTGCATAGCTCAGCTACACTAACTTAGATCTATTAACCTTAGCGCACGAGGCTTCACTAGACCTGAGACTAACGGATGGCCCACCAACCTTATCATAGGTACCTACTAACATATATAGGTACTGCACGTATCGCCTCACATTAAAAAAGTGCTGTTAAACCAGTCACGAACAAAATGGCATATGAATTTGCTGATGGGAGGTAGATGGGCATCGAGATGGACTTTCATCCTTATCTAGCAATTCGATGAGAACAAGTGGAGAGGCAGCGGCTAGGTTAGGTAGTTCCAGCCGCCGGTTATTATGAATAAGCTACCTACCAACCGTCAGGCCAAACAACGACACAACCCGCTGCAAGATATATTGATCGGAGGAACATACCACACATAAAATCGACAGACAAAGTTTCATTGCCAAGACACGGCACGGGAAGCAAGCAACATGGGGGACGTGTGACAGCCCGATCGTCGGATTTCCTATCAACCCTTGCATATCCACCATCAACTTAGCTAAAGTGTGCATACTAACTCATAAAAGGTGCAGTAGTATCTAGAGTATATTATTCAACTACACCATCGTATATAATAGATCGACATTGTCCTTTCTTCGCTTCTAACCGACTTGCCTCGCTCCCTTTCTTTCATCGCGGCCAAGCCATGCGAAGATGGTTCCGCCTAACACGGAGGCGACTCTGACCGTCGGATAGACGTGCCTGCGAGCCATGTCGGCAAACACGCCACTTGAACGACCCCCGCCCCGTATCGGCACTAGGTATACTTGTACAGCTTTTTCGCAGGGTGCTCCGTCCTCGCCTCATCCCCTGCTGTTTTGCGACTGTACTTTACTGTTAATATGTACGCGAACATCTACCGGTACATCAATTAACCCGGTGTGCTGTATGTGTGAAACTTTCAAGGTGGGAGGAATAGGCTTGCTTTGGGTCGCTACTCCTACACAACCCGCTGCATGAGCTGTAAGTGCGAACCACAGGCGTCATATTGGCGGAGCAGGCTTCAGAGACAATGAATGTCCTGCACTTACAGTACATTGGTAGTACCTACGAGAATGCGTGACTGCATGCTACCATGTTTCTGGCCATACCAAGCAATAGGTATTGCATTGGAGCTGAGACATCATTGAATTGGGGGCTTGGGTGAGTCTAGAACCTCTTCCCCCCCATTCTAACATATCGTCGCCCATTTCTGGTTCGAACTAATGCACTTGGCTTTGCTTACTGCTCACATGAGTTGTAATTCAGCAACACGGTCATATTTCCTGCGCAGTCTCTACCTAAGCACAAAAAAGCGAGCATGTCAAAATATCAGTGAATTCAGAGGAGTATGATACAAGCTAATTAAACAGCAAAGAAAAGAGACCCATTCAGGAGCCGAGACGTCCATCCACTCGTACCATGTCAACTCGCCCACAGTATAGCGTCAGCCGGCCGACATATTAACTAACCCAGGCCTGTTTCATAGGATTGGAATGCTATCCACGCCACGAGGTCCAATATTCGGCCTCTTCTTAATCTCGGACTCGGGCACCCCGCTCGCCAGCTTCCGGATGAGCTCCTCAGGGTCGAAGTCGACGCCGATCGCGTTCTCCCTCATCTCGGGCCCACTCATAAAGGCCGTGATCTCCTCTACTGAATCAAAGTTGTCTACCTGCGTCTCGATGCGGTTGCCGTCTGGGTCCGAGTAGTACATGGATGTCGTGGGGCCGTGGTTCGTGCACCACACCGGTACGATCCCCGCTGCCTTGCGCTGCTTGTATGCCGTCAGGAGGTCTGACACTGTCTCGTATGTGAAGGCGAAGTGGTCCATCCCCACACTCTCCTGCGGCTTCTCGACGAGGTCTGGTAGGCCTATGAGCGCGATGCGGTGGTGCTCCTCGTCGTAGGTCAGGAACGACATGTGCTCGTTCTCGAAGCTCGCGTGCGCCCCCAGGAATGTCTTGTAGAAGTCGGCCAGGCGCTGTAGGTCTCGCGTCTTTAGCACGATATGGGCGAAGAATTTGGGTGACAGTGTCTTATTTGCGTTGGAGTCGACTGCCATTTTGAAGGGTTGATGCTTCAAATTATGTTAAAGCAGCTATATAGATTGTATTTCCGATAACAGAAATTGATGATCGAGTACTGTCTTGGTTATCTTGCTAGTAATGAGCTTGAATATCATGAAGGCACTTGACATGTCCTCGTCTCCCCTATATATATACACATTTGCTTCTCTATAGATCTCGTGGCACCGTTACATATCGACCTACACGTCGCCCCTCTCGCGGCCCCTTTGCAACCCTTCCATTACCTAACCTGCATATCACGAGGATAGCTACCCCAGATTCTGTCCAAGCACTGATAGCTTAAGTAATTCCCGCGCGCTTCGGAAACGGGTGATCTGCGACTACAGCTAGGGCCCGTCCCCCGACCTTATCCACAATGGCGACAAGGGACCAACTGCCGGACACGAAGAACACCAACGGGGAAGATTACACGAGCATCTTAGTAGTACCATTCGGAACCGAACAAGCAGCGGATGCTATTCACGGTCCGCCCGGGTGGCCACTTCGCCTTGACTCGTCAGCATGGGAGAAGCCATTACTTTCAAAGCCGACGGTTGGTCTTCTCTCTTGGACAAACTTCTGTATTCGCTGGCTATTTTTGGAATACGGTTCCATGTATGTAGCAGAGAACCAAAGAGATTCATCAGCATACCCCTCATTTCTCCTCAATCTGTTCGCGGTCGCTTGCTCGGCCGAGCCGTAGCGGAGCAGCCGGAGCTTAGAAAGCCCCGAGACGCGACGCAAACATGCAGGTAATCATTGGCAGGTCAAGGGTGTACTCGATGTGACTGCATACATAAATATATAAAGACGTAAGCGCACTCGTAGCCGGGGAACTATTGGCGCCGAACGGCCATACAGAGAAGGAAAACATATGCGGAACACTTCGAACTTCCCCTCGTCATGTTCCTTGGAGATGAGGTAGTGTAGGGTCTTTTATAACCATCCCGTTATACACCATGGTTTGTTCTGTCTCATCACATTGGATAGTCCGATTCGGGACCGACCATACCGGATCCGAGTATTACTATTACGGAATGCCGCCCGTGATCTTTCGGGATATCGTATTTGCTCCGGCCTCGATTTAGACATTTAACTTACCGACGGTTTCCATTTTGAGCTGTCTGACCGACGACCGTCGCTGTTTGCGCCGTTGGCAGGCATCGGACTGCAACATTAATTACTGTAGGCATCGATAAGAATGGGGTTTATCGATTGGCAGCTGAGTTAAGCGATTGGTTGCACATTGTGATGTCCCCCTTCTCGTATGGTTTGATTTGTCCACATGCCAAGAGGATTCCCGCTGCACATATGAATTGGAGTATTCTCTCCGAAAGAAATTAGCTGGGCCGGCTACAGATCTCTTGCATGTCGTGCAAGTCACGATATCATACGTATTTGGACGTTTTCTGGGGCGACGATTCCCAAAAGCCCGGAAAGGAGAGGCTGCTTCGCTCTACTTTTTCTAGCGCACCTGGATTTAAAGAATAAATGACATACCCAATTCGCAAGACGTAATAATAGGCTCTTAAGGGCTAAGTATTACACCAAAAAGCGCTGAAGGTACGCAGCAGAGCAAAATGTACCGCTAGATGGAAATGTCTATCCCTGTCGCGTACAACATGCATGCATCCATGCAGTGGCAGGCTACGGGTATATACTCCGAGATAATGTAACGTTCTATCTAAATGCCAGCAGTTCGTGATCTCAACGTCAGCTTTCAATCTGGATATACTAAGTTTTCGTATGACATTACCGTATATAGTCAAGCAGTACCAAGTAAGTTGACAGCCTCCAGACATTCGTGGATGAACGTGATCAACATCAGTCTTAAACCCAAATGAAGGAATGAACTGGTACTCGTGGTTTTCCGTCCGGACATCTAGATATAGACACTAAGTCCGCCGGATCAGCATATCGGTGCCGTCTCCCAATGGGGTCCAGAGCGGGTCTTTCATAATACTTCACCGTACCTGAGCTGTTAGTATATCGCCATATGCGCCACGTAAGAGATGGAATATCCGCACCACGAAGTGACAAACATAAAAGTCAACGCTGCCGTTTCCCGAGAATGTGTATCCGAATAGATGCTCCTCTGAGAAAGATAAATACATTGAAAACATGTACGTAGGTTCCTGCCACTCATGAGTGACGGGTTTGCACGGATAGGGCCGCCAGCAGGGATTCATATTAGAGAATGAATCGGATTCGGGCATCGTAGGGCTATATTTGTTGTTTCGCTCTAGGACGATGGGATACATAATCGTCAACGTGCCGCTAGCTAACTCTGAACTCATTAAACTATAGTACCGGCGATATGGTACTAGTCTTGTCTCGGTGTAAAGGTGGGCATGAGTTGGTGTTCCATCAGTTGCGGCTCCTTCTAGAAAACAAGTACTAGTCAACCACGATCAGATGACTGCAGATGCGTAGCTTTCCAAACAGGTATCATTGCATCAGCGGTCTCATTCTATACCAGAATGATGGTTCATGGAAATACTTTCTGCCGTACACAAGATTAGCCAATTGCAGTACTGCCGTACCTTAATAATCGAAGAGAATCTGTAGCGGACATGCATGCGCGACCGCCTTATGCACTGCAACAACAATCGCTTCAACGGCGTGGTTAGGTGAGATGTAACGGAGCTCCACCGTCCATAGTATTTCTAGCTATACCTAGGGAGATGAGTATTAAAAAAACGGGAGGGTAGTTAGTGTATGTCTAGGTGATTATAGGTTCCATCCAGAGTAAATTGTCGATCAGATCAAGTCAGTGGTTGTCAGCGGCTGCCATTGGCCGAGACGGGACAGAGGTAGGATGATGGCGTGATGACGAGACTGTCGCAAAATGTCGAAATAAACACTCTAAACGGCGCCATGGTGTATGCGTGCACCACAAGAGACGTGCATGGCGAGTTACATACTGATTTTGGTAGAATAGGTAGTCACAGATGAATGGCCGAGAGAGGAGACAAGGTCACAAAGAGAGAATGCAGTCGCAGGAGGCTCGCATGAATTAAGATGGAGGGCATAGTGCCTTATACCGTGCGGGTGGACTTATACTGTGTTTCCAGTTGTGTCCTGCCCGAGTGCCTTCCATACTAAGTATCTGACCTGAACAAGAACATGTCACCCAATCAGAGACTTTTCGGGCCGCACTGCCGAATTTCTAGAAGGGCCGCATAATTTGTTACGCGCAGTCCAGCTGACTTGGCACGCTAGGCACCTTACTTACGCTAGGCCACCCACTCAGTTAGAAACACCGGTAGATGCATCCTAAAACCCAACAAGGGGCCCGTCCATTCGGTTTCTCGTTCCCACTCTACCAACGCTTTCCCCCCATCCGTAATCCGCCCCGGCCCGGAACACGGCTCATCACAGCTTCTCACATGATATATTACCCAAATTGATTCCCGCTGATTCTTCATCCACGCTATATGAATATGGGATAAACTATCTGGCGTTGGTACTTGGCTGCCTTCTCGTTTGGAACCGCCCCAGGTACTCTAGAATGCCAACGATAGCTTCCAGAGAGTGTACGTTCGGGTAGGAGAACAATCCAGTCATGCTACGCTAGTTGAAGACCGGAACCCGTAGCGTTCGGCCCATTCGGAAGATTCGCCTATCTCCAGCACGTTGTACAGGGATTCCAAGTGCACTACTAATCGATGGCTGTGTAGGCCCGGTATTGCTACGTTTTAGCAGTGCTACACATGTTCTTCTTCTATCGCCCCGGAACTTGCCAGGAACATGCCAGGCACTCGGGTAGTGTTGAGTTATACCCTGGGTACGAGGCACGTACACTACTGCAGGTGTCGTATTGAGGGTTGAGGACTATATCGTGAACGAGACGTCATCACCTAACCTCAATGGGGAAGCCGTTTTGCTACTGTACACAAGCTTCGTCAGCATGGTCCGCTTGTTCAAGATGTGAGGTTCGTCTCTTCAGTATCCCTCAGCTTCAGGCCAACATCTCTGAATTGTACTTTCTTAGGCTCACACGTAGCAGCCCAAGTTTCAGTTCCGCAGAGGAACAACAGAGTCAACAGACTTGCTTCCTTCTACTTGTTGTTTACAATTTAGAAGCACAGCACGATTTGAGTCAAACTACTCTGAAAATGCACTTCTTGTGTGTTCTCAATCTAATGGATACTCTACGTTTGCCGAGGCGACCCCCCACTCCATGTATGTACAGGAACGCGGGCATATGTCCCAGGACCAGAATCAACCTCCACCCGGTCCGTCGTAGCCGTCGCTATTACTTGGCATGGGTGGTAATATATATCTCTTATCAGCTTCACCACGCTCACCTTTCCTGTGAGTCTGACTTGAAGCCGCGCAGTATGTTGCCCAATCTCCTCCACACCACGGAGTCTTTTCGGCCATCCCAGCTTCCACGAGTCGACAAGGGCAGATCGTCGTTGGAACTAGCCCATCCAAGTCAGCCTCGCATGAGCGGTCAAGTGTCGAAGTGAGATAATATATCCCTTCTGCAACCCTAGCTTCACCTAGCTCTGTACCCCCCAAAAACATTAGCACGCCATTCCTATTATACAAGCCCTCTACAACATAGTTTGGGTGCTGTTCGGGCCTGGGTTCTGGTCGCGGCTCGGATTACACTAACCCTTGGCAGATACCGGTAATTCTCCGGGTTCTCTGGTTATATAGCAGTCATATGTTTCTCATTTCTCTATATTCCTTGAAATACCTTCTCGATATTACAAGTCTCTTTGCACATGCCTTCTTGTTTACATTCAGCTTGCCTATAAGTTATGCCTACCAATCCATCTTCTCTCATCGAATCTTCTGAATAGGTCCATTGGCCCACTAGGATATCATATCACCACAGCATCCTTCTTTATTTGTTGAAATTTGAAAATATGTCCTCTATAGTCATGGATCCCCTTGAGGATCAGCAGTACGAAGAAGTAGACCCTCTCGCCTCACCATCTGAAAGTAGTGGATCCAATGCAACACCAGATACCGAATACTCGCCTCCTGACAGCCCGTTTCCCAAACAACACCTCTTTCATGACAGCCGTTCCGCGGCGAAGAAAAAGCTAGCCTCTCTAACCGTCGAAGAAAAAGTATGTGTCCCGAGCAAGTTAGTTTCACAACTAACATACTACAGGTCTCACTTCTCACAGCTGCCGACTTCTGGAGGACGAAGGCCATACCTGAGAAAGGTATACCAGCAATTAAGACCAGTGATGGACCGAACGGTGCTCGCGGCGGTATTTTTGTGGGAGGCACAAAGGTTCATATTACCATATTTCTATTGTCAGACGATAAGTGCTGATAGCATGGGATGCAGGCTGCCCTGTTCCCATGTGGTATATCCTTGGCGGCAACTTGGAATAAGGATCTGCTTTATCAAGTTGGTCAACATCTGGCCGGCGAAGTTCAAGCAAGATCAGCCCAGGTTCTCCTTGCCCCAACTGTCTGCATGCACCGACATCCATTAGGCGGCAGGAATTTCGAATCATTCTCAGAAGATCCTTTACTCACTGGGAAGCTGGCCTCTCAGTACATCAAGGGGCTGCAGTCCAAAGGGGTTGCCGCCACCATTAAACGTCTGCTCATACTTCTCAGAAACCCATGGAATATGGGCTAACACACTTGTAGACTTTGTCACAAACGAACAAGAGACACATCGCCTAACTATCGACTCGTTAGTGATGGAGCGACCCCTAAGAGAGCTGTATCTACGTCCTTTCGAGATCGCCGTACGAGAGGCAAATCCATGGGCTGTCATGTCATCTTACAATCTTATTAATGGAATTCACGCCGATATGAATAATCACACACTGAAGGAAATCCTACGAGGGGAATGGGGCTATGACGGGTAAGTATCAACCTTGTAAATTCGAAATCAAAATTAACGTTTTTCTTAGAACTGTGATGTCGGACTGGGGAGGCGTTAACTCGACAGTAGAATCAATCAAGGCCGGATGTGACATCGAGTTTCCGTATTCGTCGAAATGGCGCTTTGATAAAGTCTTGAAAGCCATTCAAAGCGGAGAGCTCACTCTGGATGACATTAATAGAGCTGCAGAAAATGTGCTCACCCTCGTTGAGCGTACGAAAGGAGACGACATGTCTGCTGAAGAGCCTGAGAGGGAAGATGATAGAGAGAACACCCGTTCACTTATCCGCTCAGCCGGTGTCGAAGGCTTAACTCTATTGAAAAACGAGGGCGGAATTCTGCCCATTAACCCTAAGATAGCTAAGATTGCTGTTATTGGCCCAAATGCCAACAGAGCAATTGCAGGTGGTGGTGGTAGTGCCAGCCTCAACCCATATTATAATACGCTCCCTCTAGGTAGCATTCAACAAGCTGCCCATAAGGACGTGTTGTACGCCAAAGGATGCCACATTTACAAATGGCTCCCAGTGGCGTCACCCTTCTGCACCGATAAATCTGGCAAACCGGGAGTAACATTGGAATGGTTCAGCGGAGACAAGTTCCGTGGCGATGTTATTGTCACGCAACGCAGAACGAACACAGATCTCTTCCTCTGGGATTCGGCACCGCTTAATCAACTCGGGCCCGAATGGTCAGCAATCGCCACGACATACCTCACTCCAGCATCTTCAGGGAAGCATACCATCAGCTTCATGAGCGTCGGCCCAGGCAAGTTATACCTCGACGGTGAAATCGCCCTCGACCTCTGGAACTGGACCGAGGAAGGTGAGGCTATGTTCGATGGCTCCATCGATTATATGGTAGATGTCGACATGACTGCCGGCAAATCCGTCGAGTTGCGCGTAGAGATGACGAATGAGCTTCGTCCTGTTTTCAAGCAAAAGGAATTCAACATGACACATAAATATGGTGGGTGTCGCATCGGATTCAAGGAGGAAGACCAGATCGACTACCTCCAAGAAGCTGTAGACATCGCCAGGCAAGCCGATGTCGCTGTTGTGGTCGTCGGGCTCGACGCTGAGTGGGAGTCGGAAGGCTACGATCGAAAGACGATGGATCTACCCTCGGACGGCAGCCAAGACAAACTTGTCCAATCCGTCCTCAAAGCTAATCCCCGGACAGTCGTTGTAAATCAGTCTGGCTCTCCGGTGACTATGCCTTGGGCAGATGATGTCCCTGCTATCATCCAGGCATGGTATCAAGGTCAAGAAGCCGGTAATGCTCTAGCGGATGTCCTGTTTGGTCTACGCAATCCAAGCGGCAAGCTTCCGGTAAGTATCTCCTTTGCTCTCAGCCAGAATGCTTATATCTCTCGCGATGGCTCTTGCTAATCTCGACAGTCGACTTTCCCTCGTAAACTGGAGGATACCCCAGCATATCATAACTGGCCTGGCGAAAACCTCCGAGTACTGTACGGAGAAGGACTCTACATCGGATACCGCCACTACGATCGTGTTAAGGTCGAGCCGCTCTTCCCCTTTGGCCACGGACTCTCATACACTACATTCGAGTACGGTCGACCATCCCTCAGCAACAAAGTCCTGACGTCCTCGGCCCCTATCCACCTGGTCATGGCAGTCACCAACACAGGCAGCGTAGCAGGCGCCGAAACAGTGCAGATATATATCCGGGACGAGAAGTCGACGCTACCCCGTCCTGAGAAAGAACTCGCCGCCTTCGAGAAGGTCTTCCTCGAGCCGGACGAGACTAAGCATATAACCGTTCCTCTCGACAAGTATGCTGTTGGGTACTACGACCCTGCTAAGTCAGCGTGGATAGCTGAGGAGGGCACTTTCAAGGTGCTCATTGGCGCGTCTGCCACGGATATTAGGTCAGCCCCACCTCCTCCAAATCTATCATTCTCTAGATTATTTGTGAGGTACCTGAGAATAAACACTAACTCACTGTTTTAGACATTCCGTCACTTTTGAGGCCAAGGAATCGTTTACATGGGTATTTTAATCGAATTTATACGTCTTCGCTTCCCTTTTTTTATTGAGCGGCTGGTGGAATCTGGTCTTATATGCTCAACTAGAGGAGATGAAAGCATATATAATTGTACGAAGAAGGAGGGTTGTCGATTCTTGAGATTCGTGGTACATATAAGACGCTCCTTTTCCCCCCTCTTCTTCCATCTTTTTTGCTAGTAATGGTTGCATGGCAATAGCGGGATGGGATCACTTTGGCAGATTGTTTTAGCCTTGGTTGATACACTGGTTATCTACCTGAGGTGGAGAGACTGTTTCAAGTCGGAGGACTTGTTCTTAGTTAATCATCTCCGCGAACTAAGTAGCATGCGTTGACTACTCATATTTACACTACTAGTACCGGCTTACGACGTGTTATATCTGATGTACCTCTTGCTTTTTTCTTCGCTTCTTAAATATTTGATTTTGTATCATCGTTATGAAATGTTTCATCTATCAAGTTATAGACTGGATACTTGGTGAGTGAGTGCTATTAGTTGTTCACGTGGTAAGACAGTCAATCTGCAACTGAACTTCAAGCATTTCTTACAGTTGTATGCCGAGCGCATATCCGCTAAAATTTTTATTCAAGCGACATGAAAAAGGGTGAGATTCAGACACGCATCTTGAATCTTGGGGGCTATTAGCTCGACTACGCAAATCGAGGGGTTGGAGTGATAGTACCCCTATTTATTAACCTGGTGTGCCAAGGAACGTAGTCTGTGTAACAAGAGTAACTGTTACCTACATAGACGGAAAGAGATATTTTCAAGAGAGAAGAATTTGCGAATCTAAAAAGCATCATCTGCTCACTATAATTCTATAGATTCTAACTCATCACCTACCTACATGCAGGTATCATGTGATGTAAAGAAGAAGCTTAGTTTGAGGAGCTGAGTACTGTGTATAGCGGCCCTAAAGCAGTCCTATTGGCACTGTCCATCAATTGTACCAATACTAACAATTAGTCATTTTCACAGTACGAACACTGTGAGTGTTGTTAAGCTTCTTGGGCAGGTGGTATGCTAGTAGTACCTGCACTAAACAGACCCCAGTTCCAGCTTGCCGCCTAGCCCGGCCCAGCTCAGCCCAGCCAGCGCATGTCCATCCACATTCATATAGAAACGTATCTAGGTTTCTCGAGGCACATGAACCTTTTCAATACCCAAAAACCCGGCATATCCTGCCACCCATCCACACTACATATACACACATCTCGACCGATTGAGTAGCCCCGCCGTTCCGAGGGGATACATCGACCGGTATAGATACTTGTTTGCTCTACGATACGCCCATACATCGATACAGCGATACCCACATTCCATCTACCTAGCCAAACACGCGAGTCAGCAGTGATTGATTGATGGCTGCCCAGTCGGACCGTCATGGCGCGGCCATCTTATAGGACCTACGGATCCCCCAACTACGCCCCGGCCAGCCACGACTTCGGTGTCTCTATCTGGGACGAGATGATGGCCAGTGTGAGGAGCTTGGTGCGACGGGCGTGGGCGTACGGACATGGCCGCGGGAGGCAGTCGGCCTGGAGCCTCTCCGTCAGGGCTGGCCACCAGCTGAGGCGAAACATGGTGCCCCGCCGCCTGCTCAGCTTCCCCCATCTGCTGGTCGGCCTCTGGATTGTTGTACTGCTCTGGGGAGAGAAGTGGACTTTTGCTACCAAGGTGAATCGGTGTGATTGGGATCATTGGGAAGATTGGGTGAGCCGACCCCCCTTTTATTACGGTCGTATGATCTATGATCCACTATCTTGCCCTGGAGATGGGCCAGTGTGAGAGGTAGAGGGGGAAAGAGGCAGGGGAACGAAAAGTAGCAGAGAGAAATGAAGGCATTGTGGTTATGACCGGTATTTATGTTGGGCTACTGCTGGAACACTGGCTAACGACACTCGATGACTAGCCTCCTGGCGCGACACCCCATCGACTTGTATTCGTCGCCGACCCCCAGATCATCGATCCTCACTCGTACCCCGGTCGCCCCTGGCCCCTCAACCCCCTTACCATGCGCATTACCGATAACTACATGAGGAGGTCCTATACTCAGTTACAGACGATCCTCCACCCAGACACCGTCATGTTCTTGGGTGATTTATTCGACGGTGGGAGGGAGTGGAAGACGGCACATGGAAAGTTTGACGACCCAGTTTGGGCCAAGGACCATCGGCCCGCCGACGAGAAGAAGCTCTTAAAGAAGTGGAATAAAAAATATCGGGAGAAATATTGGCTGAAGGAATACGCGAGGTTCGGCCGAATCTTCTTCGACAACTGGATATGGGGAGGCACCACTCCCAGTCCGCTCCAGCGGGGTCGCAAACTGATTTCGAGCCTACCCGGCAACCATGATCTAGGCTTCGGGGCGGAAGTCAAGCTGCCAGTGCGAAATAGATTTAGCGCTTATTTTGGGGAAACAAACAGGGTGGATGTCATCGGAAATCACACGTTTGTCTCCGTGGATACGGTTTCACTCAGTGCCGACACGTCAAGCTTGATAGACCATGTCGACTTGAGTGGGATATATCAGCCGGTTAATGACTTTTTGGGCGAGGTCAAAGCCACGAAACGTCGCGCCGTGCAGAAGGAACTGCGATTTTGGAGAGGCGACGTTGAAGAAGTTATTCTTGAACACAAAGTGGAGGAACTTGAGGATGCAGACTTCAGGCATTTGCCAACCATTGATCCGGGCGAGGATGCGCCCGACTTTCCTACCATTCTATTAACTCACGTCCCATTGTATCGCGACAGCGGGACGCCATGTGGCCCAATGCGCGAACATTGGCCACCGACAGCGCCACCCAATGGCCAAACTGGCCCCGTGGTTCCAGATCACCGGAACGCCATCAGCGTTTCGAGTGGATACCAATACCAAAACGTTCTCAGCGATGAGGACTCTATCAAGCTGATCAAGAGCATCGGCAACGTCATACACGTCTTTTCAGGCGACGACCACGATTACTGCGAGGTCGTCCACACGCCAGAGAAAGAAAATGTCCGCGAGATCACCGTCAAGAGCTTCAGCATGGCCATGGGCGTACCAACTCCCGGTTTTCAAATGGTCTCGTTATATAACCCTGTCGACGACCAAGGACAGCCGCTCGCCAGTTCCACAGGCCGGACAATGCAGACTCATCTCTGCCTCCTCCCGAATCAGCTCTCTATGTTTCTCACCTACGCCCTGCTGGGTGCTCTGAGCATCCTAGCGCTCGTCGCGAGGGCGTTTCTCGTACCGATTCTCGATCTGCAACCCTTTGCCCTCGATTCGATACACAACGCCCCGTCAGCCGTGTTACCCGTCTTCAAGGCGAAGAACGACGCTGACGAAGAGGACGACTACCGCGCCTTCAACCGGGACTCGACATCCTCTGCCACGGCGTCGAATCTTCCATCAGCTCGGCTCCCATCCACGAGGACGAGAGCGCCTTCACTTTCTTCTTCACAGCAGTGGCAAGGACAGACCACTACTACTATTACTACAACCACAACTACATCGTACGGAACCTCCACAACCAAAAAGCACAGCAAGAAGACCGGCAATGGGAAATGGGGCTGGGCGCAACAGACTAAGGGCCCCAGGATCCAGATCCGCAGGGATGACACGTACTTTGACGAGAAGATGGCCTCATGGAGACCTGCTTCTTCGTATTCGTCTTCTACTTTTTCGAGGAGACGGGGGAAGAGGACTGCGCTTGCCATTGTGGCGGCTGAGTTGTGGACTACGTGTTGGAGGACTGCTTGGATGGTGCTTTTGTTTTATGCATGGCTTACCTGGCGCGGATGAAATTGAAAAAAAGGGAGCTTGCTTTTGTTTTTATCTGTTTATCTATCTATCTACGTGGTTGATTGATTGAGCAATTGGGCATCTATATGTATTGTAGACATGTATACTTAGGACATTAAGGAATGAGTGGGAGAGGAGGGGAAGGGAGAATAGGTATGTAATAATAATGAGCTTGAGCTTGACAAAGTACCTGTTCTTCGTATAGTATAGCGTTGCCTATCAAGGCACGAGACAGCGCGAAATAGCATGAGGTAGGCAGGCAGGTGGGTAGCTCGTGTTAGTCTGTATTACACATCATCGCAACACCGCACTACACCACTGTTAGGACTTACTCCTTTCTCTACTTCTCCCTTTTTTCCATGCTTGAAAAGACTCCAGTGAAATTAGAAAAGGGAGAAAGAGAATTGCTCGGGGAATAGATGATAGATGCCTACTCACCCATGTTCGCTTGTGTCCATGTACGGACGAGTTCATAAAGAGTGAGATGGGGTGAAGGGAATCTATGGACTACTAATTGTTTGTCAGCGGTTCGTGTCCGGTGATGTACGAGTTCGAATTGTTCCTTACACGGTTGGACTCAATAAGATCCTTTATACGCAAGTCCCACTGATGAATGAAGAACCCAGTAGTGTTCAAGAGATCGAATAGTAGATAGACAAGAACCAAGTACACCCCCTAGCTTGGTATCAGCGAGAGCTTCAAATGAATGGTGTCAATGGTTGGAAGAGTTACGAACACATGCTGCCAATCCGATAACTACAGGCTGTTAGTTAGGAGAATACGCCGTCAATAAAAGGCTTGAGGTAATCAACTAACAGTCTGCAAGATGGACTACCTTCAAATAAATCAGGTGAGACAGACAAATTCCAGATTTTACAACAGACCGGTCGTGCACCTTGGGAGCGGAGCAAAGCAGTGCCCGACCTTTGTGCTGAACTTCTCTTTTTCTTTCTTCCATATCTCGAGCCTGCATGAGTTTCAGTCAAGTCTTTCATCTTGAAGACAGATCGGAACGCAGCTTACATCGTCACCTGAGGGTTTGATTCATCGACCAACAGCTAGAGGGCACACGGCTGTACTCAGCGCACAATGGCGCATTTGATGTCTAGTCTCTTCGGCACGGTTTTGATACGCCCCATCTATACCGTCGTCGCGACCATTGTAAGATGATACGATTTGCCGTCTGCGATTGGACGCTCCCCACTAATCACCAAGCAGGGCCTCATTGCTTTTAGCTTTCAGATATTACTTCACCCATTGCGGAAATATCCAGGCCCGCTCCTTGCGAAGTTCACAAACGGATACGGAGCGTTCTACGCTTTGAAGCGATCCCTTCACTTACAGACCTTGGAAGATCATAGGCGATACGGTACGACATATGGCTATGCTCGTAGCAAACAGCGGTTGACTTTCAGCTCAAAATAGGCCCCGTCGTCAGGCATGGTCCCAATAAGCTTGTGTTTAATACAGCAACAGCCTTGAAGCGTAAGGCCTCATGATGCAACGTGAAGAAGTTGGCTAATTCGCCGAGACAAAAAGAGATCTACCAAAACGCAAGAGTCACAAAGCCTGTAAGCTACCTTGCGAACCAAGCTACCCCTGGATCCCACAATACCTGGAACTCACTTGATCGCGACATGCATCGCCAAAAACGAAAGCTGATGGCACCAAGCTGTCAGCGAGCGCTCCATGAAGACCTTTGAACCCATAATCATCGAACAAATTGATATCTTTCTCAAACAGATTGCCGCTTGCTAGGAAAACGCCATCGACTTGAAGGACAAATGCAACTATCTAGGCATGGATATTGTTGGCCTTCCCTCATTTGGCTTCCCGTTGCATTGTCAAACAGAAGCACCGATTTTTTGCTGATCATATGCCCGTGTCAAACCGTCGTCTTAATGCCTACATGCAGATACCATTCATCCCACAGCACAGAGTTCAGGTGCTCATCAACATGATCTGGTACAAGCCAAAGGAACGCGCTTATCGCCTCATTGAGCATATGGTGAAAAGCCGTATGCAGCAGCAGCAGGATGCCAGACACGACTTTTACTCGTTCGTTGCAGACGGGCTCAAAACGGCAGAGGAGCGAAGTCTCCGTGTGAATGATCTTTGGATGGAAGCAATTTTATTCATTGTTGCGGGTACGTTAGTTCTCATTCGCGTTCCTCCCCTGCATGGTGCTCATGGTGGTATCGTAGGCGGTGATATATAACTTCGACAGCAATGGCAGCGACATTTTTCTATCTAGCACACCACCCGGACTGTTATGCAAAGGTATCAGACGAGATCCAGTCTTCATTTCAAAGTGGAAGCGAGATGTCTGGCAACAAGCTTGCAAGCTGTCGGTATCTTCGAGCTTGTATCGACGAATCTCTTCGCATGTCTCCCCCTATTCCAGGCACGCTATGGAGACAGCAGGCTGCATATGACACTGACAGCAGTCCCTTTATTGTTGACGGACATGTGATTCCTCCCGGGACTTACGTTGGTGTGAACACCTATGCGATCCAACATAACGAGGTCAGTCCCAATACCACTTGATCAGATACAGATCTGCTAGCGTCGAGCACATCATATGTAGGATTATTTCCCAGAACCTTTCAAATACAATCCCGAACGCTGGTTGGAACCTGATAGAATGAAAGGTTCGCTGCCTGAACCTCTCGTAGCCTTTTCTACGGGCTCACGTGAATGTCCCAGCAAGGCCATGGCTTACATGGAGTTGAGTCTCATTTTGGCCAAGGCGCTCTGGTATTTCGATTTCAAGCCTGCCCCAGGAAAACTTGGTCAGATGGGCTTCGATAAAAACGGCGAGTTCCGTATACATGATATTTACCTATCGACTCACGATGGGCCGTGGCTGAACTTCATTCCTCGGAAAACCTTTTCTGAAGACTTTCCCAGCTTGTAGCGAAGCAAGGGGGTAAGAGCACGTCGATGTACTAAAAGGAGGAAATCTAATCTCGCGGGTTTCTCAAAGGGTCTGGGCGGTTTCGTGTGGCGCGTTGTATTATTTTCCTGTTCCCTCTTATATCACTCACTCATCATCTCACCCAGTCACTACGTCGCTTTACATGCATGTCGTGTGTGAAGCACTACTGCCCATTGTTCATCAATCGCCCGTCGACTCGTGAAGGAAAAGTAGTGGTTTTCCACAGAAGATTTTGTTACGAACTTTCTGTTATGATATACTCAGACTTATTTATGCCGATCAAAAATGAGAGCGATGGTGCAGCAGAGCGCAGAGGGACCGCACCACCTTTTCATCGAGTGAGGATTAAGCTCTCGTTTTCCCGAGGAGAGGCCCAAAATGAAACTAACCTCACGGGACATATCTTGGCGGGATTGGAGTCAGTCGGCTTTAGGAAGCTGTGAGCCCAAGGGTTTGATGTTACCAACCTGCCCCTTCAAGACCCACGGTCGCGATGGTTAACAGAGTCACTAGCAGCTGCGCAAAGAGAGTTGGCGGCTATCGGTGAAGAAACGGGTCACATAGGGCGCGCGGATACAGAAAAGGATCTCATTTCAGCGCTCAGGGACGAGGCGGACACGGGCGCGGTAAATACAATGGTTTTGCAGCTCGTCCGGGGACACTTTGCCAACTTGATCTTGATTTCGGCCGACCAGATTGACGATGACACGCTTCTGTCGCAGTTTGGTCTAGACAGCATACTTGCTGCAGAGTTCCGTACTTGGTTTTGGGCTACTTTTAGAATTGATATCCCGTTCCTCGACATTCTAGGGTCAAAGAATTCTCTTCAATCCCTTGCGCACCCCGTCCAAGCTCATATTCTGAACTCGGTGCCCGATGGGGAACCTGTTTCATGAGACACCGATCAACCTCTATGTTACAACTTACAGAGTATTTGTACTGTTTATTCATGTGTCTACACTTAAAAGGCAACAAATAAAAACTATCTCAACACCTGTAAACACCTCGAGAAAAGAATAGACCAGCCCCAGGTTGGATATGAAATGATTCTCTTTTCCTGCGAACGGGTAATTCCAGATAAAACATTCTGGAAAGAGCTTACCCTTGACTAAACCTCATGTACATACCTAGATAGAGTCATTTAATACTTTATGCTTGATTCCTCAGAATCGTTGCAGGCATGTTGGACCTATCTAGTACAATAAGGTTCGACATATTCTAATTTTTAAGCATAACATCGCCACTCAACTGATTAACTTAAAACGAGGTGTGCATAATCTTTGCTCGGTATTCATCAGGACATCACGCAAAGTATAAAAGTGGGAGTATTGTAACGTATCAAGTAATATTCAATCAGTGGTTCTATCCCACCAGTGTTATATTGACGACGACAATGACGAGATCACCCAGACATCTACCCAAGTCATCATACAGTTATATAAGCCGTCCCATTTCGGCAGGACAAGCGGGCTCCAACACCTCGTTGCCTCAACGTAAGAAAGCCAGCCGTGTTAGTCATGTAGATGGCGTGACACTATATCCTCAACAGATAATAAAAACGGTGACCGACGTGGACTGTGACCACTGCGCGGTGGAGAGAGCTTCCGTCATAAAAACTCAAAACATGGAAAAGCTTTACCAGCCTTTCATTTCCCTTAAACTGAGCCGCCCGTTCCAATAAAACCCTAGCCTGGTATCCGTGGAATGATGTTCCCGCCTTGAACATGTGTTGTTCCGAAATTCCAAAGTACTCCGACCCGTCCAACTCCGGCGCTGATATAGTGATAAGTGTATTTCATAAAAAAAAGAGAAGACATATGCCGGATTAAAGTTTTATCGGGTAATGACAAGTATTGGTGAAGATGGGAATGATGTGCAGAATCGACTTTAATGTAAATCGCAGAAAATGAAGAGCGACATCAGTAGCTGAAGTCGACATTGCTCAGTCCCAACTCGCGAATTGCTTTATCTTCTTCCGACTCGCTGTTTTCGGCATGATTTCCTGTTGTTTGGTTCGTTTGTATTGTTTGTATACTTGTACCAGTGGCAGTTGAGCCAGTCCTCGGAGGTTCCAGCTCGTGTTCTGCTGGTGGAATACCACTATCGGCGAATCCTTCGTCACGGAGTTGTTGGAAGCTCCAACTTGGCTCAAAGTTTTTGCTCTTCCATGCGAGGTGCACTCGCTCGTACATTTCGTCGATCTGCTCTAGACTGATCTTGCTGGTTTCGAAAACCATACAGTAGACGAAGATGGCGCCCAGAACACAAAAGGCGCCCCAAAGGTAGAAGACCTTGGAGCCTAGAGAGGCGTATCCCGTCCCTTCTTCCACTAGAAATGGTGTTCCGTATGCGATACCAAAGTTAAGCAACCAGTTGGACGCCGTAGAGATGGACATGGATTTCGCTCGAATTTTGAGGGGATAAATTTCGGACGTAACCACCCAAGCGACCGGACCCCAGGAGGCGGCGTAGAAGAAGACAAAAAAGGAGAGAAAGACGATCAGTAGTTTGGCTACTAATCCTTTCATATCGACAGCGGCGGTAGAGAAAATAGCGATGACCAGTTGACATATGGCCATTCCTATCGAGCCGACAATCAAGAGTTTTCGACGACCCCAGCTTTCCACGACAAACAGACCCGGAATCGTAGAGACGACATTGATGACGTTCAAGACGAGAGATATCGTAAAGGGGCTGACGACTCCGGCGCCGAGAAAGAATGTGGTTCCATAGTACATAATAAAGTTGATGCCGCTAAGCTGTTGAAGCATTTGAAGGCCGCAGCCGGTTAATATTCGTCGACCAAGATGCGGAGAGCCCGTGAAGACGTCGCGATAGGAGGCGCTGCCGAGAGCGAGTTCGTATTCGTGGTTTGCTTCGATTTCGGCGAGCTCTTCCTGTAGAGCAGGGTGGGTGATATCGAGACGTCGTAAGCGACTGAGAGCGAGGCCAGCGGCGTGTTTATCACCACGTTTAATCAAGAAGCGTGGTGTTTCTGGCAGGATGAGCAGACCGAGACTCAAAACTACGGCCCAAGTGAGTTGAAGACCAAAAGGGATCTGATAAGCAGCGGCCCCTGGTAATCGGTAGGTCAATTGGTTAACGATAGACGCGGCCAACAGGCCGACGGTAATGGAAAACTGATACGCGCAAACTAGAGTCCCACGAATCCATTTCGGAGCCATCTCGGACTGATAGAGCGGGACGAGGACAGACACGGCGCCGACTCCCACGCCCGCGAAGAACCTAGAACTCGGGTCAATATAATGGCACCTCAAGATAGACTCCCCATTCCGACTCAAAACATACCGTCCAGCCAACAATAAGGGAAGAGCGTTAGCGGTAACCTGAAAAATAACGCCGATAATGAATACGCCGATGGAGGCAATGATAGACAGCCGACGACCAATCCAATCTCCAAACGGGGCGGAGATCAAGGCGCCCGCAAAAGTTCCAGCACTGAGGATGGCGACGGTGATGGATATCTGATCGGGTCGGAGAGCGAGTTCGTTGTCTGAGTCGCGATAGCCGGTGCTGAATTGATCTCTAAATGACTTCATGGCGAGAATGCCGTTGATGGTCCTTGAGGCGACGAAGCCGTGTCAGCAGCGCATTCGTACGTAGACTGATGAAGTGCAATAGATGCTCACCCAGTATCGTATCCGAACAGCACTCCGCCGGTCGCTACGAAGAGACCGACCATGATGGCCGGCGCAGAGGACCCGGCGACATTGTCGGGTTTGTGCCAGCCCATGGCTATCGCCATGGCGGATGGTGTTGGGCCGTCAAGCCAGCGTAATTGACGCGAGCGTCGTCGTCTCGAAGGCGGTCGGGGGTGAGGGGGGTTTGAGGTCGTCGAGATCCGAGGTCGAGATTCGAGGTCACGATCGAGATCGAGATTGAGATTTGCGGGTTCGCATGGACGGGACAGGTAGAGATAGAGTTAAGTGTGTAGTGTGGTGTAGGTAGAGAGTGGGTATAATACGACGGAGGGAGAGAGGCCCGGAGGTCTCGAGTGGTCGAGTGGAGAAGGGCGACAGTGACGGTGGGCATGCAGTGTGGGCAGTGGGCAGCGACAGCGCGCGCGAGAGAAAAAGGCGGGAGAGGGAGACTGGCCAGTATTGGCCTGAGCAGACCTGAAAGCGACACACACAGGTCAGTCGGTCAGCAAGAGTCAGGATCCGCCAGCGCCAGGGTCAGCCAGCAGCAGCGCTGCACCATGCTGCGCTGCTAGTGCAAGGCACCGCACTAATACCTAAAGGGTATAGGCTTCTGGTGCAGATCTGTAAGGCAGGTACATATGCGTGGAGGTACCTTTCGAAGCTAATGCCTGTAGGTACTAAGGCTTTTACTGCTGTTGGTTCTGCAGGTGTTCTACTCTGTGTCTACTCTGTCTATGGGCGCAATCCTGCAGGACATGCGGATAAGACGGGCTGATATAGAATATATAATACCTATTGTAAATTCATTTCACTACTTTTCATATAACATATTCAGTGAGCACTACTAACTTAAGTGCTTATACTACAGTTCTTTAAACACCGGCCGTTTAGGGAAGTGTATAATACTACTATGTACTGTGTGTCTATTCGGACGTATACTGGGCGCGCCAAGAGCAAGCCAGGGATAAATGGTGGCATATGATTGGATTATAAGAGCGAAGACGGCGTCTTAAGCGAATGAACCTGAAAATACCCTGTTTAAAGTATGTAGGTAGGTATGTATCTAGCCAGCACCTCGAATTGTCTATCTACCTACTTCACTAAGCTACAAGCAGATATATATGTAAGTAAGGTAGGTATCATGGTGTTGGTCCCTGAAGGGCGAGTAGTGCTAGTGTACTCCAGTGTACCTAATAGTGGACGGTTGGTAGGGGTGTTACTGGGCAAGGAGAGCCCCCAGCCCAACGCCCAGCATCCACAGGTACCGTAGTACGTGTGCTCGTAGGCATACACTCAGTTTAGTGTACTTACTTATTTACTACCCCCGGACTTACCTGCCCCCAATAGCCCCTTGTGCAGAACCCCAGCCCATCTAAGCTGTCATCTCATTGGCTACCAGCAACACTACCTGCATTGTCTTGTGTGTGTCAACCCATCCATGACGCCTTTTGGGGGCTAGCCTCTTCCATCCACGCCAAAGAAAGCCACTTTAAATGCAGGTATTCCAGGCTGACCTTTGTACACTAGACCTTGTAGGTAGTAGACTTATAGACAGACCTACTTACCTCTAAGTACGTACTCAGTATATGTACATATATGCTGTGACACGCCAGACCTGACCTGTGTGGCTTGGGATTAGACGTTGCTATTGGTTGGTAGTATTGGGAACTCGTCCCTAATTATAGTGTAATCAGCACGATGTATTGACATACCTAGGTTAGTATGCCTCCTTTTCCTGTTCTGCTTCTTCTAGGTATTCCTTCTTATACCTAAGGTAACTTGCCCAGATAAATACAAGCACAGAAACGAATAATGGGTGTAGTTCATCTCGCTACCGGCGCGGTTTGCTGCATGAAAAGGAATGGGCAAGCAGGAATGAAAACCCCGCGCTCGACAACATACTATCTAACATCTAGTGTAGGCGTCTGGGTGAGAAATGGGGTTAGCTCCTCAACGGTGAGGCTCTCTTGGCTGTCAATGACTTGGAATTCGACCGGGCTAATACGTTTAAGTAAGCCAAGGAAATCCAAGGCGTGTTAGTGGTATGCCGTTATGCAGAAGTGTCCCGGCTGAGATCTTTTTCTTTTCAGTCACGTCTTCCTACTTATATATACCGGTAGTTTTTTAATCGATTCCTACTCAGTACATGTAGGAGTACCCAGGCTCGCCAGGTACAGAATGTCATCGGGTCTCCCTACTTAGTAATCGAGGTAGTGTGTGCGCTCCACTTCCTGGTGCAACAACTGGGACCTTGGCCCTTCGGTGTCCGACAGATCAGGCCAGAATATAAGTAACGGCATTTTGCCATGTAAAGTACGTAATCGATGTTGGTAAACCTACATGGTGCTAATATGAGAAAGCCGATGATTGCGGAGACCTACCCAGCAACGAGGCATGGTACCTAAGAAAAGGTGCCTGTGCGCGGCGTGGGTAATATTAATAGGCAAAGGGCCAGAACCCAGGTAAAATGAACCATGGCCATGATACTAAGTATACCACATGGGCTGGATAGATATGTACGTAACGGTTCAATCTCAATCTTCTCGGCTCTGATATTACAATACAAGCGGCAAGAGCTGGTGTTCTTATCGGCCTTGGTCCCTCATTGTCTTAGAAAAGGGTAGCAGCAGGCTGGATGCACCGCACCTGTAGGGCAGCGCGTGTGCCATGGGGCCCCAGGGCTTCAGACGTTGTCATACCACAAGAAACGTTGCAAAGCGACGTACGTAGATAACAGATACTACCTACACTGCCGTGTGTAGACCTATACTGATAGACCTACCTATCTCGCACAGCATGCATACGGTGGCGGATCACTAGTGAGGTAGGGTAGTGCGCAGGAGTCGACAAGGGACGAGATTCAACACGACGACGCCATGTCACGGCGTGTACATCATCCGTCTCAGCTGGTGTGTAACGCCAGTCCAGCTTCCCGGAGACCAACTGGCATGGCATGGCCCAAGGTACTATCCAATGCATAACACACTAGGTACCTCCGTCCTTCAGGTATATAGGTATATACCTACTTGAAGTCAGAGCAGTACTGATATGGTTGCTTGCAGCTGTAATCTACCTACAACAAGCTACCGAAGAATCTATTGCGTACACTAGTCAGCAGTCATTTCGCCTAAAGATTAATGGATTCATGAGCTGCATACTTGACCTCACCATCTCGCAAAGCCTGCCATAACATATCTTCACCGTAGTTTAGTGCGAACTCGAGTACAGAGGATAGGAGCCATGCGAGCCATGTCGAGTTTGAGGAAAGCAACGGATGCTATCCTAGTATGCCTATAATTACACTACATAGTAAGGAGGTAATTAGCTGGATGCTAAGCTTGATCCGGAGTAGACTTCTGACCAACGAACCGGCGCGAAACCGCGGACGGCAAGTGACCAAATAGTATTCGCGGGGAAACGCTATACTGACACACATGCAGGGCAGGGCAGAAGGTGTGCACCGGGCTCTGATTAGGGACAAGGTCGGAAAAGAGAAATCGAAGAATAGAAAGGAAGAAAGAGAGAAAGAAAGAAAGAAAGAAAGACTTCTATCCGCTGTCATCGTGGTCCTGCGGTGTTCTGGTCCTACACTCGCCTACCGTCTAGTGTAAGTCACAAGGCCGACTTAAACCTGAAATAAGCGTGGGCTAACATGATAGGTCCCTCTCGAGCCTCTCTCAAAGAACTAGGTATTCTTCCCCATCTTCTACTGTGTCGACGTTAACCAAATGGGTGAGTCACCTGTGTGACATGCTATAAGCCTAAAGTGAAATGAACCCTGCGGCGTAGGTAATCTACATTTGATACTACCGTGTGTAGATGTAGACACTCGGGTGGTGATGAGTGGGTTTACAGGGGAATGAGCGGCACCAACTGCATGTATTAGGTAAACTTAAAGGAACGACCAACAGCGCATATCCCCGACATAACCATATGTATATGCATAAATCCCATTCCCGGAAGGAACCTTCATATGTACCGAAGTAGCTAAAACACTGTGAACACATACTGTGAAACTGCCTACCTATCACATCGACATTCTGAGTTCTGAACTCCCTCAACATTATCTACGTTTTTTTAATCATCAGCACTCCCTTCTTTTTTCTCTTCACACCATATGTACGAAGCCTAAGTGCCCAATTACAACTCAAAAGGTAACACGGCGCCAGGAATCCAAGCTAAGATCACCGGATCTCCGGTCGGCATTGTCAGCCACAGACACTACACCACCCGCCACCCAACACCACCCGCCACCAACATCCGCTAAGAACTTGCCAAGCTATCCGTCGTCTGAGACCTCGCTTGTGACAGACCAGGCTGTTGGGAGCAGTCGAATAGAGTGCACAGTACTCCGTACACTTTGCACCGCACCGCACCATGCCCTCCCTATGTATATGTATACATATACATCTCGCGAAATGGCCCCTCGAAGGATCGATCGTCAGCGTCGCTATCGTCTAATACACACTACAATACCTACTCAGTATGTGGAGTGTGGAGAGATGATCGAGTTGTGTGATCACATAAGCAGCATCTGACCTGCATCCGACGTTGGACTTGCTATCGACGGGCTTGCCGTCCTTGTCTTCCACCGCAGGAACGCAGCCCCCAATCATTCACTCCCTTTTATACTAGGTGAACTAGATCAACCCCGGTTTCTGCCCATGTTCGTTCTAGCTCCTTGCCCAAGTACTAACTATACACGACTTATTACAAATTGTCTCGACTCATTCTTACCATATCTAGCGCTCTCTACCTATACCAATACCTGTTTTGTTGCCTTGTCTAGCTATCTAAACCGTCCACCGCTTCATCCAACACGCTATCCAAGTGCATTAGCAGTTAGGTGTGTCGCCACACAGGTTCCCACTGCATTGTATCTTGTTCGCCAACAAAGTGAGTTCGACATCATACGATGCAGGGCCACTACTGCACAGATATCAAGGCATGCAAATCATACCTGGTGCAGAAACACACAGGTAAGCACCTGACAGACCCTATACTGCGTCTTCTATTCGCCAGGGCTGATTATGTTACCAATCTGTCTCACCATGAGAAGTGTAACGGAGTAATACGGATACCAGTCTGTTGTAGGTACCTTGGTCGGTTTGGTCGTCGCTCTGTCACACAAAACACCCATCCCACATGCGAGCGGGTTGTGGCCGTTGGACACAAAGTATGGCCCCCCCATTCCTTGTTCATTCGCTGGTGCTTTTCTTTCCTCTCGTACCAAGCTTCGCGGTGTCGGCGCATGCTTAGGTGCCTGTCAATATGATTGGACTCGTGATTATGAGCACACATGAAGAAAAATTCCTCGGCCACCAGTTGAAATGACGGTGTGTTCAAGAACAAGAGGGGTGTTATGGTATAACATCTGATAGATGCCATGATACCGTGGCTGATACTCTTTCTGACAAGACGACGCAGCTTCAGGTACGTAGCCTATACGGCGGGTTCTAGAATTAGATGGAACAAAACTGGCCGCACCAAACGTATAAGTATGTCGCACGAGATAAGACTGTACCGCTCACTGCTGTAAAGTACATACGTAGTGCAGAACGCGTGTTGTAGCAGATGGCAGGTGGCCCCTGTGTCGAGTACTCTGGAAGCAGTAGGGCCTACTCGTCTTTATCTGATGTGGTAGATGTTCAACCTGCATTCCATCACCGCCACCCACGAAGCTGAATCATACGAGGGCGCGAAACCATATCAGTAGTATATATATAATTATAGTCAGAGCAACGTGGATGAATTCCAATGTCCCTTGTGTAGTGTATTCACATTGTACACTACCTAGGTATAACAGAGGCACATTATCCGTGCCAAAATCCTTCAGGATCGATTGCAAATGAATTAGCAATCGGTTGTTGCCGTGCGGGAATCGGCACACAACACCACAAACTCCTCTTTGGTCACTAACTCTTTACTCTTCCTCACTGCACACACTACTTACACTACGCATACGTACTGTAGCACTCACTACACAACACTATACTGACCTAGGGATTGTAGTAGGATACAGCCTCTAATAGAAAGACGGCACAGCAAGGATATATTCCTCCTTTTTGTGTGTACATATAAAGTACAGGAGTAGATGACGTACTGTGCCGTGCGGTACTGTACCATACACTACATACAATAAATATCCCTTTACTCAATATTGATCTAACAACCAAATGAGCGACAATAAGGCACGTACAGTTACGTGCGTGTATGGGTTCGACGTGCCACGAAGAACACCACGCGGTTCCTGGCAGATGCTCGGCCCTTCCCTTTCGTTTTCATTACCCTATACTGAGTTGAGACTCACTGCGCAAAACAAAGCAAAACAGAGCGAGCCCAATCACTTGGCCTGACTGCCTAGACTGCCTCCACACATGATCGATTCGATCCCTCTCTTCTACTCCCTCTTTTGGGGTTGTATTGGTTGAATTGGTTGTGTGACGAACCAATCGTTAAGGCTTTGTAAGGATGGTAAGCTTGTGTCTTACTCTCTTACATACAACACTGACTATACGACACGGAATATACGATACAGACTACACTATGAGGTAGGCAGTTTACAAATGAGAGACGATTAGTACGCTCGGCACGACACACAATTCTCTGATGCTAAATATCCATCTATCTATAGGTCTAAATCAACTCAGTCAGTTACGGTCACGCGGCATGTAGTACATCAATCTCTGCAGAGGGTCGTCATCTCAGGGAAACGCTCCCTGTAGCTTACTTTTGCCTTAAGATGAAGGAGACCTGGTGTACATTGGATTATATCTTATCTTTTTGTCCGTCCTGGGTGTTATTGATTTGTAAACGGGTTGAGCACAAGAAGCTAGGGGCCTTGTCTAGGTTTCTAATACCAAGGAGTTTGCGGAATGGAGGTGCGGTGTGTTTCCGTGCGCATATCTCAGAATCTCAACCGGACCAACTATATATAGTATATAGAAACAGACTAGCCATTCCATTCAGATAATACACTTCTACACGCTCGTGTTTTTTTAATCTCCATACCCCTTTTATTTACCCCCTTTAATTACCATCCCCAAGATACTAACTAGTCTATGTAACATAGACAGAATCTTACGAAATAGTATTTACGTACTACCATGAACCTCTCACCTCCCCAAATATCCAATTTAGTCCCTGCTGTGAACAAGTTACCCATCGAGAACCCTCCCCCCCTAGCTTCTAAGACTGACTACCTATCCACCTATATCCCGACATATATCTCCCTCGTCACATTTCATCTCCAAGAAGCAGTAACAGTCGATATCTCTGTTTCCTGTTCGGCCCCATCTCCCTGTCGCCATGGAAAACCGAGACGGGTATTTTCTATTGACGTTTGATAAAGGTCTCTAGACAAAGTTGGCAGGAGTTCGGCGCCGTAATAGTTATGTAGCTAGGATTCTTAGAGTGAGATCCGATACTCGGGCTTCGGGTTAGACGGCGGATGTGTTGGTAGCTGGATGGGACCGGGTCGGTTGGGATTAGATTACAATAACTACCTGGCTACTACCTAACTAGCTAAGTCATCGCTGCAACTCTCGAGGGAGGAGTGGAATATGAAGATATCCTGTGTCTTCTATCTAGGGCTAACTCGGTGCGCGGAACTTAGTACAGCGTAAACGTGCTTTTGACCTTGTGTTGTGTTACGGTTTGCTATTGTGCGTGCATATTGTCTGATGGGCCTATGTAAGTAGTAAGTAGTAATTTCATTCGCCCTTCGTGATATAAGTGAAGAATGCGCATTGAGCAATAATAACCACGCTACTTACTCACTTTCTGGCTAATCTGAGAGCTTTTAGTGCCTTTTGGACATCTTTATTCACTTCTTCATACAGTGTCTCTCATATATATACTTCACGAGTCCTGTAAGGGCGAATCCTCACTATCCACTAGCCTCCTTTATCGCAAGACTCTACTGGTATACGTATGTATATGTATGTATATATGCCCACCTCTTAACCCATCTGCGAATATACCAAGACACCTGGACGTCGTTGGTAAGTAGTGTAAGTCGAGTGTAGCTGCTAATGCATTCTCTGTCCTGTCATATCTAAGGATATATATATAACCGCCAAAAGTTTCTCACTATCTAGCCTTGCATTTTATATCTCACCTAATTACCTTAAATACTTGTAGTTTACAGGCGAGTAGTGTATACTGTGAATGTTGTTAGGGTTTTGCGAATCTTCCAGAGTGAGGCTGATATCGATATACCCTACACACATGGACACGCCCACTTATATATAGATGTGCGAGGACGTAGGTGAGACATATCAATAGGGAAGTCCAATGGCTGAATAACAAAGAACCGAGCAGAGAAAAATGGTCTCAAAACCCGGTATAGAAAAGGAGAAGGAGAATGAGATGTAATGGGTCTCTCTATCCAGTCCCAGGTTCATGCTTGGTCGGCATGCTGAGCGCTAAACATACTGAGAGCTAAAGCAAGGTAAAAATAAAACAAGGTGAAGTAAATCGATACAAAAAGTGTAAAGACAACCAAACCGTTATGCACATGATATTTAAGATCACGCTCATATGACAGCAAAATTACAGCAATGAAGTGACCACTTCTATTTACCTCAATAAATCACAAATATAAAAAATACCTATGTTCTCATGCCGCCTTTTTGTTCCGTGCAGCTGTTATCGCCGGCTAACCTACTACAATACAGTCTACTAGTATCCATACCTCTAGTCTACCTAAACTAGTGTACCTCGTTTGCTAGGCTTGATAAAATTTTATAGCCAGAGTAAGTAGAACTAGACCAAGCCAAGGTATACAAGGCGTAAAATGCTCCGCACTTTTACGATCTCGGATGACATTGACGTGGTATCAATTTAAGAGATCTAACCTATTCAACTTAAAGGAAAGCATTTCTTGCTGTGACAACTTCTAGTACAAGTCATACAGGCAGCGGGACTAAAAGACTAGTAGATGAAATGTAAAACTTCGTCATAATTCCTAACTGTCTGCTATACACGAGCAAAATGCAACTAGACCATGCTATAAAAAGATCCATCCCGAGATATCAATACAGATCCTTGTAGGACAATACACTTATGAGGTGTGGCCTAACTTCCCCCTCCTACCTTTTCATGCTCGCTTGCTTCGGTATATATATAGTTGTATGTTCCTGGGAGTGGCATTTCCTCAAGCAGGGTGGGCGCCCTCATGCCTACTAAAACCATGTGAAATTCTTTGTCGGCTCCCCCTTTTAAACCCCGAGTTCTGTAACATTTAATGATAACAGGTACTGCGTATCTCTAGATTTCGAGTGTGACTTCTTGGCCCTTAACGCGCCCTATTACCTGCTCAGGTGCATATTTGGGAATAACTTCGTCGTCGTGCAGCATCTCAAACTCCTCGGTAGCATCACGTCCCATGAAGTTCATGATAGCCTGAGGGCCACCAGGGTGCTCCTCTAACCAGTTGGAAAGATCCATGACGACGCCCTTGACGACAACCCATAAGTCCTCCTTGGTGTTGTGCTTCGCGACCTCCTCTAGTGTAAACTCCTTCTCGGGAACCTCGAATTTCTTCACAGGCTTCGATGACTTGGCCTCAGCCGCGGGGGTAGCGGCTGTTTGCTGACTAGCAGATGGAGCCGAGGCAGTTGCGCCGTTGGCCCATTCGATGGAGACCTTGCCCGGCTGAGAGGGGTCAATGTGAAGGGAGATTTGACCAAGACGTTGCGCGGCGCCAGCAGAGCCCGACAGCGCTTGCTGGAATAGGTAGTTGCTTGCAGAGTCACCAGCAACACGACCATAGACGACACAGCCAAGCAGCGAAGAACCTCCGAGTCGGTTGGCACCGTGGACACCACCGGCCAGCTCACCACAGGCGTACAGACCTTCGAAAGGCTGCTGAGACTTGTTCAAGACCTGAGCCTGGTCGTTGATCTCGATACCACCCATGGTGAAGTGAAGCACGGGCTCCATGACAGAGACATGGAAGTCATCGTTGATGTCGAGGGGCAAGTTGTGGAAGAACTTCTTACCCCAGGGGTCTTTTTGCTTGCCCTCAGCAATAGCATTGTAGGTGGTGAAGGTCTTCTGCAGATGGTCCGGTGTGCAACCAATCTCCTTAGCAAGCTGCTGACCGGTTATCTTCTTCATCAGACCACGGCCAGAGTAGTGGCGAGTGTGGAAGTCTAGCGTGTTGGAAGCCTTGGAGTTCAGGATCAAGCGGATAGGGAACTTGCCATTGTCCTTCTCCTTCCACATCATGCCAGAGACATAATCTCTGTGGCCGAGCTCGTCGCAAAACCTGTCACCGTCTGCGTTGAGCAATAGACCACCTTCACCACGCAGGGCTTCGGCAGCCAAGAACTTCCACTTTGACCCGGGGTCTTTGGGATCTACAAGGCCTGTGGGGTGAACCTGAACCTTGTCCATATCGATGCCATTTCCACCAATGGCCATAACCATCTTCTGACCGTCACCAGTGGCGTGTGAGCCGTTTGTGGTGGCGAGTCCGAAGGTATCGGGTCTGTGCTCTTTCAAGAGAGAGCTGTCACTAAAGTCGGCAGCGTAGCCACCAGTGGCCAAGACAACGGGGCCCTCGACGCTAGCGGGCTCGCCATTGAACTCATACGAAACACCGGTGATCTTGTTGCCCTCCTTGTTCAGGCCGGTCACGCGGGCCTTCTTGATGATCTGAACTCGTTCGGGCTCGGTCTCGGCGAGCTCCTCTAACCGCTGCATCAGCGCGTATGTGATGGCCATACCGGGGAACTTGGCATCGTGGCCTCTGTGTGTTCGGGGCTGGGAGTGGCCACTGGAAAGTCGTCAGCACAAATGACGCGCGCTGCATAACGATGATGAATATCTGCTTACCCAAGCCGCGAGACTAGAGTCAAGTCAAGGTTGAACACATCTTGCAGCCACTCGACGGCGGCGGCAGACTTGTAAGTGAGGACCTTGATCAGGTCAGGCCGGGCCTTGTCACGGGCGGATTTCAGGGTATCGTCGTAGAACTGCTTGACGCTGTCCTGAATCTGGTGGTCGACCTGGGTCCGGGTCAAGGCACCGTTGATGCCGGAGGTAGCCTTGGTTGAGTTGCCACCGAAGAAGCCTGTGATGGGGATGTTAGTCGAGGAACATACGACGAGCGCAGGGCTCTCCAATGCGGTCTCTTACCTTGCTTGTCGAGAACGACAACGTTACCACCAGCCAGATAGATGGTGTGGGCGGCACTCAGGCCAGACACTAAACAAGCAGTCAGGTCAGTGTGCGCTCTCATCGCAGTTGGGTGGCATGAATGCCATGGCTCTGGTCACAGAGATGGGATTAAGATGGGATTGGGATGTCTTACAGCCGCCACCAACAACAATCACACGAGGAGCCATCTTGTACTGGTCACCAGCGATTGAGAGCGATAGAGAGGGGTATCAAGATGAAAGGAAAACAAAGAGATGGAAAATGGCGAAGAAGAGAGGAGGGGAGGATGGTGAGTTGTGAGATGAATGAAGAGAAAGAGAATCAGGAAGAGGGCGATGAATAGTTGGAGGAATGTGTCGAGTTGATATTTCGGCGCGAACGGTGAGACGATGTAATGGGCTGGCACATTCTCAGGACAGTGACCAGGACAGTGACGAAGCTAGCTGGTCAGCGTGTATAAGTCAGGGAATAAGGGAATTGGGAATTCTGACACGCTGATTCGTGCAGAGGATTAGCTGTATGGGGCCTCGTGCAGGCTCGTGGGAGCTATGAGCCGAGGTCGCCTGGTAGCCACCCGAGCCACCCATCTCCGCACTTCGGTCTCTAGACACAGTAGCATACAGTACGCAAGCTCCTGAACTGACACCAACAATTAGGACAATTAGGTGATGCTCATACAGTGTATGTGGCGTTTCCTCAAACTGTCTATTTAGTACCCTTACTGCCTAGGTTAGTGGATACCTAGGTAGTGCAGCCATAACCCCAGACCAGTACTGGCGCCCCCCAATATTGCCCCAAATCCCCCCCAACTTCCCCCCAGTCTCCCTCCACCATCTTGCCGTTTTAGTGACTCCAAGCCAACAAGATGGAGTGTAACCCGGCGGTTTTTGCCTCTTTTAGGTGCACTCCCACGCAGATTTTGACTCTACTCAATGACTCGAGATGCCTTAGGCAACAGACACCTGAGGTACTATCTATGCTGATGACTGGTGTCAAATTAGGATGCTACTAACTGTTCCTTATTCGATCCATGTTACTGGCTTGTTTACCTAAAATACCTAGGTTCGATGTACGAACTGGGAAATTTTGCCGAGGTTGTTTCCAAAAACGGCCACTAGCCGAAAGCCGCCTGTAACGGGTAGTTCTTTGTTACGTGTGATCCCAACCTGGCAGAAGTGCCTAACCTACTAATTCGTAGGTGAATCGTTTGAGTTCTTACCGGACAAATATCTCTTTCATATATTTTGAGTATGAGTTTATAAGTACCTCCCTGGATATTAAGATGCTAGGGATATACTATGTACTCAAAGACTACTATCAGTGCGGTGCATCGTCACGGTTATTAGTCACCATGAAAAGGAAACGAGAAAAACCACATGTCAATTGTGTCTGGTGCTTAATGCAGTAAGTGGCTTGTGGAGATAGCACTAAGTAAAAGATCTGACCTAGACTCAACTAGACTGTTCTAAATCTCCAGGTTCCCCGGACTTCAAGTCTCTAATCGTTATGCAGGCTGTCATCTGCCAACCTTACAGTAGAAGCATTTGGTATTAATTTATTAAAGGAAGCCTTACCTAGCTCGCCTAGGTAGTAGCCTCAAAGCCGTGGGTAGAACTTGTGGGGAAGAGGAGTGCGTGCCTGACTCTGCTCTGTTGTCAATTGGCAGCTGATCCGTCATGATTTTAAGCCGCCGGTTAGGATTGCTGACATGTGAAAGTCTGACTTATACACACGAGCGCTGTACAGGTGGGCGTTAGTTACCACCTGTCATGTCCCCCCCAGTTGGCAGCCGAAAATCCACCTGTTTACACGGTACATCGCGATTTACTTCCAGGTGTGATTACAGAGAGGTCGACCTTTGTTCTGCTTTATAATTTCCTCTATCTTCTCCTTGTCGTAGTTAAGATTCCGAACATCTTTGCTTATCGTATAGACCACTACACCGTCTTAAATTAGCAAACCAGTATCTGAGTTAATCATGACATGATTTCTAGGAAACAGATTCTCATTGCGAGAAGCCCCTGGCCAATAATAGTGGCAACGAGGAGGTGGCTACGCCCTCACTTACTTTCGTGCGTCTCGGGCCACACCTGTTGCGCCCAACGCAACGCTTCTGTACAATACTTCAAATCTAGTAGCTGGTTTTTTGCTTCTCGAACTATCTTGGCTTGGCGGCGAGCCCTATTGGCCTCAGAATCGTCGTCGCCATCGTCACTGTCATCGAATTTCTTGTTATCCGAATATTGACGATAGAAAGAAGCGGCATCGTATAGTCTTTCCAAGTCCGTTAGTCCTGGCTTCTTGGCGCCCAATGGATAGTCAGTCTCTTCTGCTTACGCATATGTTAATTCTGCCCGCCGTGCAGGATCCTCTGTATCTCCCTGTGCCGCGACAATCTCTCTCAGCAAGTCCGCGCGCAACTTGACTCGATGTTGCTCTTCGTCGAAGTTATCAACAAAATTTGGATAAGGGTTGCGTCTTTGCCGCCCACTCGAGGCTGCTGCGTTCCGTGCTCGTATAAGCGAAGCTGTATATGTATCTGTTCCGCGGACGCACTTAGGGCAGCTACAGCGGAAACCCCATGTGCCCAAAAGACCATCGATCCGCTGTATTCTGACAGTGTGGCCCGGTATGTAATCAATGAGTATTTCTTCTCCCTTTGCGATATCACGTTTCGCCGTACCAACCCAACGGTACGAGCCTCCAAAGACCGAGTATTCACAGTTCGGGTCGCACTATTTGCCCTGGGTTAGTTTCTTCAAAGGGTGTCTGAGAACTGCCCTACAGGATGAATGAGCGATCCATGAATCAAGTTAAAAAAAATAAAAAAAAAGACTTGGAATATCGAGTAAGGACGCAACAGTAAGAAAAAGACCGATCTTATCGAAGCTGTACTGACCGAGTGATTGAATCTAGATGCCTCCAGAAACACTGCACTCTCATAATCTTTGTCAGTGCCAAAGGCATTGGCAAAGGCGGACAGAACCACACGCAAATATTTCATCTGCTCCTCCGCCTCAAAGTATGACCCGTCTGGTCTCTGTTTGCGCAAGCTTTCTTCCGTGTAATCCGTGAAATCCGTGTCGTAGCTTACGTGGAGAGCATCCCATCCTTGTCTGTCATCCTCGTCTGCGGTTTCGTATCTATCAATCATCCCCTCTACGCGCTGACACCAGTCATAATGTTCGATATAGTGTAGCGCTGTATAGGTTGTGAGTATTACTTCGCCGGGTTTGATGTCTCTCGTGGCGAAACAGCCAAGACCTCTATCCCCTGTTCTCCTGATTTCGAATGGCTCTTCGGCAGCTCGAGTCTGAGACATGCTGTGCACTTTTCACCTACTGTATAGTACATACAACCTACAGTGTTTATAAAAACGTGAACTAAACAGAATAATCAAGGCTAAGATACGACTTTCTAGCGTGAGCTGGCATCTCTACTCACGATAAATTCTTATGGGTTATTCCAAGCCCATGTACGAGAAGGCACATAAAGAACAAATGGAAAATGGAAGCTACATAGTATTCCGGAAACGGATAGAACCTCGTCTTGTCACACACCGTGACTACCACTGCATACGAAACAATCAAAATAGAGTTCAAATAAGTGCGCTTGTCTACCTGGTACTTGGCTTTGTCTCAAAGATGCCTTGGGCTGAATGCGTTGAGGAGGTCATTCGCTTTGTTTCTTCGGTTGCCCAGCTCTCCATATTTGTCCCTTGTTCATCGCTCCGCAGTATGCATCCTCTCCCTTCTATATCCCAAAGGGCGGACTGTTCATCTCACGGTCCTAATTTGCCAAGAGGTAACTGACATAATGGCTGAAAACTCGGAAACTGCGGAGGCTACGGTCAAGAATCTCACTGCAGTTGTCGAACGGCTCGAAGCTGGGTTTCAAACCAACTTTGCCGTACCGCGCGAGAAACGGCCCGCCAGAGCTGAAGACTACTTTCTTGAGACATACTCCGGGATCGCTGAGGCGCTGAGCCTGATCGAGAAAGAGCAGTATACAGATGACGCCGACGAGGTTCTCGTAAAGGATGCGGAAGATCTTTTTGCTCGCGTTTGGGAACTCCTTCCCCAGTCCGTCGAGCATGTGAAAAAGACGGGTCGCAGGCTCACTCGAGTACACAAAGGACTACTGAAAGCCATGCACCGACTTGCTGCAAGGCATGATGTCCGTGGAGACAATGGCTTGCTGACACACATCCTCGATATGGCTGGGCAGTTGAAGATCATTAGACCTCAGCCACGAGATGCATGGAACGCGGATGGCAGCGATTTAAGATCAAATCAAGAGTTCGAAGATACATACAAAGAATTCAACAGCTTGCCAAAAGACCCGGACGACAAACAGCAGCAACAGGAGCTGTATGCTCGCAAATCATGGCAATTGTTGAAAAAAGCCCTTTTCGCACTCGACCTACCGGTGACGGGCGTCTTTCCCCGCGATGAATTCTTCCCTAATGAGACGAGACCTGCGTATGTTGAGTATCCTTACGGAACTGACGGGTTCCTCTATGGAAGGGCTAATCGGCCGGGAATGCTTTATATCAAGTCGACATTGGGCGGAACCCTGACCGCCGGGGAAAGAAGAAGAATCCGACAATTAGGCCACAAAAGAACGGACAAGGCAGCGAAGGGAAAATCCGACAAGATGAAAGAAGAGTCACCCGACGTTAAAAGAGAGCAGAATGGGAAAGGAAGAAACAATGCGGGGAAGAATAAGGGGAAACAGCCTGCGAAGCGCCCTTCAAGTACCAAGCATAGAAGCTCCAAAAAACCTCGAACTAAACGAGGGGTTTATGAAATGACGATGGTCAATGCCGCCGCTGATGTCGAGGATATCCTGCGTGATAGCAAATACACCGACGTGAGACTGAGCGCGGTAGAGGACGTGAACAGACCGGACAGCGACAGGCTGGTGACGCCCACCGTGGAAATCCGCAAGGCGCTGCTGGTATCCTACCGGGACGACCTGCGATCCATCATAGACGAGATCTACAAGAGACGGTTCGGGACCCCGACCACGGTGGCAAAGCTCCCGCAGACGCCGGACGACCGCAAGGAGTGGCTGGAGACGGCCTCCAGGGAGCTCAAGTGGGCGCGCGCCAACGTGTACAAGCTCATGGAGACGGCTACGTCCCCAGCCAAGTCTAAGCAGCTGCGGCTGGCGGCGTACAAGTTCAAGCTCGTCCGTGTCATGTACACGCTGGGTCTGCTATCCGGCCAACCCGCCGCGTCCCCCGAGGAGATAAGGGACGGGCTCAAGGGACGGCTTGAGGATTGGATCCTGTATGAGGAGGCCTGGAACGTCTCTGAACTGGTCACGCTCGAACGCAGAACTGTCACTGAAGAGCTGTGGAATACAGTTGCTGGCTTGGTCGATGATCGCGCGAATAACATCACGAGGTGGCAGGAGATGCTGAAGGAATTCGATGATGAGGATGGCGGGAAAGCTGGACCTGCCAATAGTGATGATCCAGATGAATCGGAGGACGAAGAAGAAGAAGAAGACGAAGACGAAGAGGATGAGGAAGAAGAAGAGGAAGAAGAAGAAGAGGAGGAAGAGGAAGAAGAAGAGGAAGAGGAAGAAGAAGAGGAAGAGGAAGAGGAAGAGGAAGAGCTAGAGGAAGAAGAAGAAGAGCTAGAGAAAGACGAGGAAGGTGAGGAAAAAGACTTCCTAGAAAAACTAGTAGCTGAGACGAGAGTCGCAGAGCGATTACGATACGAGGTGACCCTCACGGAAACGGAGATCCGCAACGCCCGCACCGTCATGAACTACGTCCTGCTACCCACGAGACCCGACCGCAGCGGCTACGCACTGGACTTCAAGGAAGAACGACGGCAGCGCCTTTACTACGAGGCTGTGGCGCGTGCCAAAGCCACCGGTAGACCTGTCCCTATGTGGAATCATAAGGACCCCTATGATATCTTTGGTGATGGCGGACCGGCGGGCTGGGAGACGCTTCCGGTTAATACTGTCTGGGGTCGGTTGCAGTGGATGTGGGTGCAAACGCATTGGCGGTTCTTCCGGCTTGCTCAGCTTGAACCTTGAGTTGGGGTGTCGTGATATGATATTTCGTGGTGCCCCGACTTGGACGGGCTTTCATATGTATGTCATCGTTCCCTTCCGTCCCGTTCGTGGGGTTGTGGCATTAGATTAGAGTATCGCGTTAGTACATGCGAGATATGAGATTACAGCGAGAAAAGGACTATTGTCAGTGAGAAGTAGGATTACTTGATATAACTTCATCGTAGTACCTAGTCTGTGCCTCACTGTTATAGGGGAATCTGACCAGATGAAGCGTATTGTATGTAGCTGGTGGTGTACACTAGACAGGACTCCGGGCATGCGACTTCTCGTTTTTGCTCGTGCAACACATTAAGCTATACTGACATATAACACTCATTGCTCTACAATTTACGAAGTGAACAAACAACGGCCCTTCTAGTTATGATCTATCAATGCTCCAGGCTTCCATTCATAACTAGATCGCCTACTTGAGACTTGATAGCCAGTACGCAGGATGACACGGAGTAGAAATCAAATACCGATAGTCTTCATATCACTATAGCAAAACCACTAAAGCCAGCATCCAGCAGTCTTGTCCGGGTAGATATCTACCCATTCATCAAGAAGACTCAGCTAATATCATCATCAAGTAGAGGCCGTTCCAATCCGTCTAACCTAGAGGGGTGAAGGTAGAGGGGGGTATCATGTATAATCCTAAATCGAAGAATCCAATTCTCATCTCATATCATCATCATAAAAGTACTACGCATATTTCCGCACCGCCTTGATGATCCAGACCTCTCCGTTCCCGACTTTACTCGCGACGCTCTGGATCTCGATGCCATCAGGCTGTAACTAAAGCACAAGTCAGCACGAAACCAATCCCTTCCTAAATAACCAGACGCCTAAACAGACAATCGAACTGCCATGCAGACAAACAGACCCAAACAGGGAGAAAAAGAGAGAAAACTTACCAGCATTACCCCCTCCTTCACCTCCCACCAAATCTCCCGATCCCCATCAAGCAACGACCGAACCCTCTCCTTCTCCTTCCACGGACTAACCGGGACAATGTGCGCCTGCACAAAACGCCGTATATTCCTCCGCGCTCGCTCCTGTCCCTCATCGCCGTCATACGCGCTCGCCCCCAGGGCGTTGTATTCATGCTGGTCTTCCCATGGCTTTCCTGGGAGCCCGTCGATGGCAGAGTTCAGGGGCGCTAGCACGGTGCTGTTGGCATCCGCGGAGTCGAGACGTGTGGAGACGGTTTCTACGTCTCGTGTAAAGCCCGCGTAGATGTTTATGCTACGGTCGCGGCCTAGGACGTCTGAGATTAGGACGTTCGGTTGGGTTAAGGTGTGTGGATTCGACATGGTGGGGCCTTGGTATTGGATGGGGATTTGCAGCTGGTTTTGGTTTGGGGGGTTTGTGAAGGTTAGGACTGGTGTTGAGGCTGCTAGTATGTTGAGTAGAGATAGCTTCATTTTGGTGACTCGGGCAGGTTAAGGTAGGTTAGGTACAGGTCGGGTACATGTGTGTGTAAGTGGCTGCTGTATGTCGTACGCTCTGCAGTGCATGTATGCTATGCGGTCCACGGGTGCTTGGAGGTTGACGGGTTGCCTGATGACATCACTGTGATATACTGTGTCGGCTGCAACGCGGCTGCTGGCAGCTGTCTAGTCGAAGACAAAGAGGCTGTCTTTTGTCATGTTACGAAAGCATCACGACTCACATTGGTATCTACCGAGCTATCATGAATATATTCTCTATAACTAGGTATCTATGATGCTACCTACATTTCTAATGCATCTACTTTTCACTTCTCATCCCTACAAGTAATGAATCGAAGGAGAGAGAGAAATAAGAGACGAGCTCAAATCTATTCCCGAAGGCTTCTCGTCGGAACTTTTAGAGAGGTTTTAGATTTTCATATTTAAACTTGGATATGGGCAATATATGAAAACTGGTAGACATTGGAATTACCGATCAATCTACTTGTTGCTCTGTCCTTTGCTTTCGGCCCCTCCCTGTTTTGTTTTGTTTTATATACCAAGACTCATCAAGCCCGAAAAGCCGGCATTTAGTTGCCCTTACTTCAAGATAGACGGGTTTGGCATATGTGACCTTTTTGGTGGCACTTAGTGGCTTTTGCGTTTAGCCACTTACATATACCTACTATATTTGCATCCAAGTGTCTCACGGAGGAAAAGCAAACAGACCTCAACCGGGCTCTTGGGAGGTCCAAGAATTCATCCCTTCAATGACAAGGGCTCGTTTAACTCTAGCTTGATGCAAACGTAGACAAACTTTAAAGTTTGGATGCCTGTGTGATCAGGGGAAGGCTGATAAACTTGATGATCGAATTTATTACGTTGGCGAGGTTGGGTATTAATACACTTTCTTACCTACTTATACTCAGGTATGTATGGCTGGGAGATGAATAGAGATCAATAGACATACCTTGTCAGAGGTATGCACCCTAGTAAGAATACGGTAAAATGTGTTATGTAAGGCCCCGTTACTGCCCCGTATCATGGTATCATGACAAAGCCGAGAGCGGTGGACAATGTGGGCCTCGTCCGAATTATGCTGCGCCTCACCGCTCAGACGGGCTTATCGCAGGTCTATCGGCACATGACGCCCCGTGCGCAAGGGCTTATCGGCTTATCGTTGGAGTTGCTTCAGGAGATGCCCGTCGACTGGATCCGCGTGCGACAGCTCAGTAGCGCTGCCCTGATGTCCTCGTTTTTCCAAATCCTGTATTGTCGTCATCGTGTGGCCTCCTGTTATTGCCCAGTTCTGAAGCATATGTTCCCCCTTATCCAAGAAGCTGTATTTTCCATGTAGACGGTGAGTACCGCCCATTCTGATGGTTCTTTGTCTCTCGCGCTTCTGGACACATCACGACTGCGCGCGACGGCGACGGTGTTGTTGTTGTGCTGTCAGATTCGACATATTCGGAACACTGCCGGCCGTGGTTCGTGTCGCGCTGGTCGCTATAGCCGATCGGCACGTTGCGAAAGCCCGTCCCATGCTGATTCTCGACTGTCTGTGATTAGTCCGCCGGAGTCGACGAGCAATGAACTCTCACGCAGACGACGTCTCGCATCGAGACCGCGAGTCCACCGAGCGGCACCATCGTGAGCCGTACCCAGCAGGCACGCCCCATCACAGCAACACCGCGTCGCTCCAGATTCATCAGCCCGTAGCATCGCGCATCGCCGGGACCATTCACAGCCCTGGCGGTCTGCTCGCAAACCATGGCGGTTCTGGCCCCCCAATCCCCCTCGGCGCACCGCCTGGGTCCGTAAATGCCTTCGGAGGGCCACTACCGAACGACGCGAATCGACCCCACCCACACAACGCCCAGAATGCCTCGAATCAGATGTTTGGCGCCATCGGTGGCCCTGCCTCTGGTCCTCCGGGGCCTGCTGGTGGTGCTGGCCCGGTCTTCGGCGGACCACTACAACAAGACGGAGCTCGTCCGGGCCAGAATATACCGTTCGGCGGCAACAGCAGCGGTGGTGCTGGTGGCGGTAGCGGCGCAGGGGCTGTTATGGCCGGCTCCAATGCTCCTATCCCCGCTGGCGGCGCTGGTAGCAACAATGGTGCATTGCAGCAGGGCCAACAGCCCATACTGAATGTAAGCTATAGGATCCCAGGCTCGCGCTGTGTCGGGGTTGTCCAGGTGACAGCTCTCATCTACCTGTGCTCTCAATGGTCACCCCATTGTAACAGCTCACAATTCACTAACACCCCTCTCATTGTTTGCCTGTACTGGGGTGGATGCTGAAGTCTCACACCTGAGCCATACCTTTTCAGCCCTGCGAAGCTAACACACATTCAAACCAGGATGCCCTCAGCTACCTTGACCAGGTCAAAGTACAGTTTGCCGACCAGCCAGATGTGTACAACAAGTTTTTAGACATAATGAAAGACTTCAAAAGTCAGACGTAAGGACTACCCCAGTTATCTTCCCCACCGCGCAAGCTCTGAGGTCTATTCACTAGCATCGACACGCCCGGCGTAATCAATCGCGTCTCCGAGCTTTTCGCTGGCCACCCCACCCTCATCCAGGGCTTCAACACCTTCCTCCCGCCCGGCTACCGAATCGAATGCGGCGCCGGCAACGACCCCAATACTATTCGAGTCACCACGCCCATGGGCACCACAGTCCAGTCCATCACCGGCAGAGCTAACCAGGCCGAGGGCGCCCACGGCCAGTCCGGCCCAAACGCCTTCTTCAACCATCGCAGCGGCAGCAATTGGCAGCAGTCCCAACCACACAACAGCATCGAAAGCCCTGAAGCCCAGTTTAGCACTCCTGCTACGAACGGGGCCAATCTACCCGGACCTGCACACCGCGAACCTGTTCCCTTCGATGCGCCTGGCGGGCCTGGAGGACCACACCCGCCGAGATCGACTCCACAGACACAGAACCAGAACCAGAATCAGAACCAGAACAATACGACGACGACGACGCCGAATGCACAGCCGATCGGCCGTAACGCTCTGACGCCCACACCGATGCCGTCGGGCGGCCCAAACGGGGGCAACAACCAGCAGGCGAACATGGAGAAGCGCGGGCCAGTCGAGTTTAACCATGCAATTAGCTATGTAAACAAAATCAAGGTGAGATACCTTGCCCCCACTTCTCTCGCCATTTCAAAACTTTTCTGTACGAGGACAACACATTACCTATACCATGTTTGCATTCACTCTAACTCTTTCTCTCTCGCAGAACCGTTTCCAGGACAAACCCGAAATCTACAAACAATTCCTCGAGATCCTCCAGACCTACCAACGCGAGTCCAAACCGATACAAGAAGTCTACGCCCAAGTCACCAGCCTCTTCAGCACCGCTCCCGATCTCCTCGAAGATTTCAAGCAGTTCCTCCCCGAGACGGCTGCCTCGAATAAAAACGGTGCACGGCCCGACGATGTCCTCGCCATGACCGGCCTTACGCAGACTACACCCCAACCTGTCCATACTGTCAAGGACAACCAGAAGATGCCTCCTGTCGGCAATTTCGCACCACCTCCAAGTGCCACAAAGGATAACAAGAAGCGGCCGCGGAATGACAAACTGTCACAATCGACTCCTTCCACCGCAGTCGCCGACAGTCCCGCCCTGGCTTCTCGCTCCATCCCACCTGTTGGTCCTGCTACCAAGCGCACTAAACTCAACCACAAGCCGCTAACCACTGACACTCCAACCATCGAGCCAACTCTAACACCCGTCCTTCCCGGCCCACTACCCCCAACTTCGTCGGCGAACGCTACACAAGAGGAGATTGGCTTCTTCGACAAGGTGAAGAAATACATCGGCAATAGGTCGACTATGAACGAGTTTCTGAAGCTGTGCAATATGTACTCCCAGAGCCTTATCGATACAAATGAGCTGGTTCATAAGGCAAGCCAGTTCATTGGCGGCAACCCGGAGCTCATGGGGTTCTTCAAGACCTTCGTCGGTTACGAAGGTCTAGATGAGATGATAGAAAATCGCCCTCGTCCTCCTTCGGGTAAAGTGTCGCTGAGTAACTGTCGCGGCGTGGGACCCAGCTATCGCTTACTTCCTAGACGAGTAAGTATTCTTCATGCTTTTGATTCTAAAAACACTGCTGATACACGTGCTTCTAGGAAAAACTCAAACCGTGTGGTGGCAGGGACGAGATGTGCAATGCAGTGCTCAATGATGAATGGGCTTCTCATCCAACCTGGGCATCCGAAGATTCAGGATTTGTCGCGCATAGAAAGAACGCTTTTGAAGAGGGTCTTCATCGCATTGAAGAAGAGAGACATGACTATGACTTCCACATCGAAGCGAATACCAAGTGCATTCAGCTTCTCGAGCCCATTGCCCAGCAAATGTTGAACCTTACTCCTCATGAGCGAGATGCATTCCAGATGCCGCCAGGGCTCGGAGGTTCTAGTACATCGATCTACAAGCGTGTGCTCAAGAAGATTTATGGGCCAGAGAAGGGCGCTGAGGTTGTTAATGAGATGTTCAGTGATCCCTTTGCCGTCGTGCCTGTAATCTTGGCTCGACTTAAGCAAAAGGACGAAGAGTGGAGATTTACCCAACGTGAATGGGAGAAAGTCTGGCAAGCCCAGACTGAAATCATGCACCTCAAGAGCCTTGATCATATGGGTATCCAAGTCAAGCAGAATGATAAGCGAAGTCTCTCGGCAAAGCACCTCGTAGATGTCATCAAGACGAAGCACGAGGAGCAGCGACGATTACGGAGTGCCAAGGACCAGGTCTCACGATACCAGTTTGCCTATGATCTTGGCGATGAGGATGTCCTGCTATCTCTCGTGCGTTTTATGGTGCTCTATGGAATGAATAACGGACACCATAGCACTGCCGAGAAGGAGCGCATCGTCGAGTTTTTTGAGTCGTTCATTCCTCAGTTCTTTGAACTGTCCGAAGAAAAAGTGCAAGATCGTCTGAGTGACATCGATCGCGAATCTGGAGAGGAGGATGCCGAGGATCAGCTCCCAGCTGAGTTGACTAATGGTCGCTCCCGACGAAATGGCAAGCGATCTGATCTGCTTCGTGGAGTCTTGGATCCCGGTCGTAACACGACCAAGCCACGCACACGAAAGGAAGAAAGTGCAGCGTCTGGTAGCAAAGAGACCACACCGGACGTTGGCTCAGCTAATGAAGAAGAGATGGTTGATGCTCCGGAGGATACTGCACCATCAGATTTATCCAACGAGCGGTGGCTTCCCACGATTCCTCGCGCCATAGTCGTCAAGGGCGACAAATCCTTGCTTGATGCTGACGGAGAATTGAAAGCTGACGGCTTCTTCCCTCGACGCTCCTATAATTTCTTCTGCAATCAGACCCTATATGTCTTTTTCAGCGTCTTCCAGACCTTATACAAGCGCCTTAAGGAGGTGAAGGAGAGTAAAGAGAGCGTCTTGACGGCCATCACTCGTTTGAAGAGCAAGAAGCCTGCGAAGGAGTTGGGAATCACGGTGAACGAGATCAACTACTTTGACGAAAACGAGCCTGCCTCCTTCTGGCCAAAGACGGTAGAATTGATCGAAGATTACATCACTGCTGAGATTGATGAGAATCGATATCAAGAAGTCTTGCGCCATTATTACCTTAAGAAGGGTTGGAAGTTGTATACGATTGCTGATCTCCTGAAAACCCTTTGTCGGCTCTCTTTGACTTGCACAAGTTCCGATGCCAAAGAGAAAACACCAGACCTGATCCAGCAATTCCTGAATAGCCGGCACCAGGAAGAGACCAGCTATCAGACGGAGATCAGCGCTCGCAAGTTTGCTGAGAAGTGTATTAAGGATGGCGACATGTTTGTGATCTGTTGGGTATGTTACTTAGCTTCTGGCCCTGGTGTGCTATTTACTTTGCTTTTGCTAATGAGTTCTCGTGTAGTTCCCTGCCAACCGCGAAGCTACAGTTCGTTGGTTACAAAAGGACGAGACTACCTTTCACATGGATGAACTGGAGCGTCGTGACAGGTGGCAGTACTACATCTCATCTTACATTCGAGTTGAACCGACAGAGGGTGTCACCCGCGACCGCCTGCGGAAGACGGTGCTTGCTCGCAATCTCCCCACTAATGATGCGGACTCTGACGATGGAAGCGCCCCAAAACCACTGAAGTTCGACGAAGGTCTGATACTCCGCATCTGTCTCAACTCAAATAAGATCGTCTGGGAGAAGGATACCTCGGAGTACTTCATCTACAACCTCGCTCCCGAGAACGAGGAAGAGAAGAAGAAGATCGAGGAGCATGCGCAGGCCGTTACCGAACATCGCCGACAGCTCTTCCGAGAGAAGATGTTCATGAACAATGCCTGGATGCGCGGACTCAGTCAGGATGAGGTCCAGAAGGTGAATGAGAAGTTTTCTAAGTGGCTTAATGATGGTGTTGCGCCTGCTACTGCTTCGATTGCTAGAGGGGAGGGGGATGAGGAGATGCAGGGCTCGACTTGATACCCCACGTTCATGCATCGACTTTCTCTGGATGATGTGTCTTCATGAGAGAGAAATGCATGCGTGTTGATTTCGGTGCTTTTTGCGAAGCAAGAAAGCGTATGATACATACCGACAGACATTCATACAGAACTCGATCCATCGCGGTTGGAGTTTCGGCGTTGTTATTTTGCCTTATCGTCTTTTATTTTTTCCATTTTCTTCTGTCACTTCATCTTTCCTATTTTCTTCTTGTTCGCTCAACATGAACATGGACAGGAGTCAGAATATGAGCAGAGATAGGAACAGGGACATGATACAGCAGGCAGCCAGGCAGACAGACAGGAGAAGGAAGGGGGGGGAAGAAGGAAACGGTGTAATTGTGGAACTGAACTGAAATACTTGGTTGCTTGAGCCCCATACATAGCGTTAGAACTAGGAACTTGACTGAACTGAACAGAACTTAATGCTTCTTCCTGTGTTTTTGCTACGAATGCTTGTTTGCTACAAGGAGGGGTGTGCTCTAGTTAAGTAACTATATACTTAAGTAGATAGTTAGATAGATTTCGCATCTGTCTCCATAGCTTAAAAATTCATTCACCTGATGACTGCAGCAACAAACTCTACGAACTCTCCCGCTGTCATTAATCCACAGCGTCAAAGCGAGGGGTGAGTTAGGAGAGGGGGGACAGTCGCGAGTAAGAAGCTCGTAGTTGTTACGCTAGACATGTAGGTAATTCTAGTCCATCTACTATAAAATCCACGGAGGTTCCACGGAGGTCAGGAGGTTAGGAGCTCGAATCACGATTTGAAGTGTCTAATAGCTGCGGATTGCGCCTAGATATACATAGCGACCTTCTCCAGCGAGCTGAGGGTTATTTTCATTAAATCCATAGCTAGATGGTAAGTAAGTAAGTAAGTAATAAGGAGAGGAGAGATACAGCAGGCACTCTCGGTGTATGCAGTTGTTCGTCTAAGCCGGGTGTTAGTGGCGGATGGATAGTCTTGAGCGTAGAGCCATGTGAAATATTTATTTCATCTCATACCATGCTTGGGATTTCAGTATAGCATTAGCATTTCATCTACAACGACCAAGAACCTGGGTGGTTAATTGATATCAATTCACTACCAGATGGAAAGTAAACGGAGAGAGCTTATGCAGAGCTAGCTGTTATGGGAGCTCTATAATCCTAGCAAGACAACAAAAATATAATAAAAAGATGAGTTACTTATATTGATTCTGTTGAAAATAATAGAAATAGAAAAAAAAGTAGAGCTCTCGATCGGGGAATCGAACCCCGGCCACCTGCGCATTGTCTCTTGACAAGCAGGTATCCTTACCACTAGACCAATCGAGACGTAACGATATCTCCTTCATAACTTTCCGTCATCATCTCGGTAAATAACAGTATCTATACAGTATCTCAAACAACTTTCCTAAATTTAGGAAACTAAAGTGTTTTCAATAGCTTAAAAACTCATGGTCATTAATGAAAAAAGATCCCAACATATTTACAGTTTCATGAGTTTCATATATTTACCTATACTCAATACCTACAAACAATTAACCGTCCTTCTTTATTTTTATGTAATGTACCAAATTATCCCAAGGAAGGGAAGAATGACGGTGTAGGTATACTTGCCCACATCCCGCCTAAGCCTTACAAACGTCTATCTAAAATGGCACCCTGTCACTGATTCAAACACCGAAACCTCTCTTGACATGCAGATATGCAGATGTCGGCAAAACGAACGCATGTTTTCTAGACGTTTCCGTGCATGCTAGTTTACTACCTACAGACAGACTTACATGTACAGTACGTAAGGTATGCAGTTTCTACCCCCACCAAACGCCGATTACCACTGCAGGCAGGCAGTCAGTTAGTAATATGAATACCTAAGCACACATCCATGATGTGAATGCCGTGCATATGAGAGCACAGTATACATATATATATATATGTATACGAGCTAACTCGAAGAGACAAATGATTGAGTGCTTGAGTGCTGGGCTAGAATGCCATGGGTACCATTGACCTACTAGTCGATGCTGTTGGCGACAACTTACACCGGCCACTAGCCAGCATACCGAATTACCGTCTTGCCTTTCCGGCGTCTACCCCCTCATCACGTTATACAATTCCTGAATGTTGGTTTGTTTGAGATGCATACATACAGTATAGACGGCAGGGTATGGGATGCAGGTGGTTGGCCAACTTCTTCTTAACGCATGCTTCGCTTAGAGTTTGATACACACGTCTGTACATGTAGTATACTGTTATACGTATGCAGTAGATAGATGGAAAACACAAGTTGGTTAGTGTATCGGCATATACGCATGCATATGAGTCCCTGGCTTATACCTCTAGGGGTGTACAGTAGAGTCGTACCGAGTGCCTGGCATGACGCTGACGACCTTCCTTACTGAGACGGCTTCTTTCTACACTGTCAGCTCCACCCGGTATCTGCGTGCATGGAACTCTTCGGTTCGCCAGGGAGCGTTCTGATTGGTTCTCTCCTTTGTATCAATCAATCCGTTGTTTGAGCTCGATTACAGTGCTTGCATACATAGTACCGGTATGTGCTTGGATGGATGGAGTTCGTTCAGATGCTTACTTGGGTATTCCGCTGCTGGAGTCGACGAGGCGGTAGTTGATTGAAGATCACCCACTATCACTCCTACTACCCCTGCTTTACCTATTGTGACGACGAGGCAGCCGGTCATGTGTGCACTATGGAGCAGGACTGATGGGGGAAGTATTTACACGACTAGGGGTTCTTTGAAATACTTATTTTTGGATAGTATGTACATAGTTATACCTAGCCGGACGACGATCCCGTGCTTATATGAAAGGGCTTGAAATACATAAGAGGCATCCATGTAGGTATACTCATCGTCGTCATATAAACGGATACCCCCACGAGTGAAGAGAGAGATACATAGATATCTCATTATGATGAAGGGGGTGAAACATGTAGATAGAGAAGCAAGCATGGTTGAAAAGAGGAAGTTCGGTTTGCTGATTAATTCATTTCTCAACATCCCGCTCAAGCTATAAGTCCTTACTTTAGGTAAGAGAAGCTGGGTGATATAGCATCATGCATCATGCGTCATGCATTTCATATATAAAAGGAAGGGCAAGGCATGTTTAGAAGACTGTTAGAGTTACAAATCGTGCATGTAGAAACGCGACGTTGCTGTTTGTTGTCTGTCTGCTCGAGATAGTACGGTAGTGAGAACATCTAGAAGCCTTCCTATTCGGGATGCTCGACATGATGCCATCCCCATCCCCGTCCTATCCTGTCCTATCACTTATACATGTATATCCACTGGCCATTGGTCACCCGCCCATCCGCCCACTTGTTATATGCAGCAGCCGCAACTTTGCGTTGCATCGCATTGCACATCGCAGTACTATATGTAAGTATGTATGTTGGTGAGTTGCCCGCTTCATCCGTGTCAGTGTAGGCCGTAGGATGTTTCTGATAGATACTCGTGCCCGCACAGTCTACTGTACTGCACTATATACTTCAAGTATACTACCATGGTATTCCATGCCTACCTGACCACAGCTATATAGATATTATGTTTCGTTGGGAGTATGAGACACGGCTGGCGTGTCTGCAGAACTCGGTTTGCATGAGGAGGGCATGGGGTTATCGCTTCGCATGCACGGGGGTCCTAGGTAGTTAGTAGAAGCAAGCGAGTAGAGGCATTCTTTCTTGCTTTTCTGCTCACATCGTAATTTGTTTTGTTACTATTCTGAGCTGTGGTCAGTTCAATCGGTTCAGATCTAGGTAGTTTAGTATAGCTCATTTTGGTTGTTTGATGTATCTCTAGTAAAATTATAGTTTCATTACACTCACGATGGCTCAGACTTTCCGTGTACATCCGTGTAGAATCCCATACGTAGGCGTTCTTTTTCTCCTATCTCCCTTTACCCTTTCTTTTGTGGTGAGGTTAGTTTCTGGCTGTTGTGGCTGCGTAGGGTTTCAAATGGAGGAGGATATCAACTTATTTGTATAATAGCGATAACACGAATGATTGGCATTATATGCATTCATATTACGTATCATGCCATACTGTACTCTTGTACCTATCTCATTCTATGTCTCTTGTATGTTTATAGATGTATTTACTGCTATCACAATAGTATAATCATCGTCGTTACCACTGCTAGGTAAGTAGTTCTATTCGAGGTAAAGGGGGAGGTGCCGTAGTATACCCGTAGTCCACCGGCTCGTGAAATGTAAGTAAGGCAGAAGATGAAGATGGGTAAATTTACATCATCCAAGCGTAGCCTCTCCAAGTACGCCAATGAAGACGGGAAGAATAGGTACTTTATGTACAATTTCCATTCCCACGCCTTTTATGCCAGCTTCACCTACTCAGGACGTATATTCAATCTTCCATTTCTATCTAGCTGCAGTAATCTGGGCTGTCTGTATGCTTTGAGTGGTTTGCCACGGGTAAGCGCTAAATACATTCTTCGCCTTTTTTTTTTTTTTTTTCTTTCTTGGCCCCCTAAATCAAGTCACATTAGTGGTAGGACTCATTTCCTAACCGACTTGTTTTCGTTTAATTTCGTCTTGTTTCATTTTTTTCTTCTTCGCCGGGGGTGTTCCTCTTGGAGCCAGTAGATGCTGATCATGGCTGAGGGTATTTTCGGTTGGTCGGTAGGTATTTGATTTGATTTAAGTAGTGGAAACACGACGTCAGCACTGTTTCGTGATCCGTTACCCTGGAGGGTGTTTGTGTGGTATGCAGGCCAGGTGCACGTAAATGATGGTACAAGGTCAGATATATGTTTTATTTTTCTAGACTTCGATAAAGTAGATCATAGTAAGTCAAGAATTTTCTCTACCTAGCCAAATAAGACAGCAAACCTCGTTAGACAGACTTCGGCCCTTTCCGAGTCCAAATCCCAATGCAGCTCACAGACCTCGGCCCTATCCGACGCAGTGGATGTGGATGCCATCTATGGTGAGCCATGCATGTCTACCTACCTTTGTCCGAGTGGAGTAGGGTAGTGTGTGTATATTGCACCAGAGCATGAGCATATCCTACATATACCTAGTGTGAACATCAAAAGTAAGTAGACATAGGTGGCTAATACCGGCAGCGGCAACAACAGTAGTAGCAGTAGTATCGTATCGTAGCATGTTATGGTATCAATCGTCTATGACGTATCCTTCCCTCCGTCTCACTTCCTCTTCCTCTCTTCGTTTCCCTCCCCTACCCTTCCCAACCTTCTCTTTCTGTGTAATATCGTACACATGGCACCAGCTAGCGAGGTAATGACAAGTAAATAAGATATCCACCCTGCTTCTGCTAGATAGAAACTTGGATGACAGCGCAAAAAAAACCAAAAGCTTGAGACGCCAGAGATAGATTCTCATTTGATTCCCTTTTGTGTGGGTGCCATAACAGGCTGAGCATGGGCCATTCCTCCCTACATATATCGTGGCTGAAGAAAAGTTTTTATCGTAGATCCCGTAGTCCCATCGTTCCTTGTTTCTGTTGTACATACGACCATGTAGAGTATAAGATGCCTCGGAGCAATGTCCCGTGCCAAATTCGACTTGGGTATTTTGCCACGTCTGACGGAACGCCCCAAAATTCCAAAATCCAAAATGCATTAGCGCTATTGATTTTTTTTTTCTTTCGAACCGTAGATCGCCACCCCATGTCAGCCGAATTTGACTCCATGCCAACAAAGAAGGTGGTATTGAACGTGTTTTAGCCTGGTATCGCTTGGGCCGGGATAGTATAGCAAGATAGCCTCTGACCGGAAGCCCGCTTACCGCCGCTTATTCATGGTCTCGGTGATAGAGGCGGCGCCGCTATCGTAATCCCAGTGCCGTTTAAGACCACCCGATTCGTAGACACTGGCTACAGATTCCTGCCACATGGCCGGCGTTACAAAGGCTTGCACAGGCGGAGCCGAATACTGCTGGTGAGGTAACGGTGGCGGCGGGGCCGGTAAGGATGCGTTGGCGATGGCCATATCCTGAGTAGTAGGGACTTCGGGAGCACCTGAGGAAACGTTTAGAGAACTTGACTGAGGAGTCACCGATGCCGGTTGGGGTGGAAGTGGCGTACCAAACGTTGAATTCCATTGACTTTCGGGGTGTGGGTGTTAGCCAACTCAGATACGACTGGTACAGAAGTGTCATATAGTAGATGGAGGGGTTGCCACTTACTCAAAAATTCTAGATGGATTCCACGCAGGTGCATCTACCAGGGGTATGGTATGAGAAAGCGGGGGCTGCGTGCCTTGACCAGCACCAAGCATGGAGAGCGACTGTACAGAAGGAGAGTCACTCTTGCCGCCTCCGGATCCTACAGAGATGGGCGTTATGGGGTAACTGACGTGTGAATGAGCACCGGCGTGGACGTCCATATTTGGGTCTAGAGAATTTGTCCGTAGCATGGGAGGTTTGAACTGGGTGGCACGTGGCGGACTCGACTGCGTGCTGGGATGCGGACTACCATAGGGAAAACTAGGTTTCAAGACAAATGGTTTCCTCGTATCAGCTGAAAAGGCTTCCCTCACAGCATCTATCTGTTTGAGCATCTCTGGAAGTGGCCAGGATGTCATGGTTCTCTCGAGAATTCTCATGTGCCGTGTGAAATAATCTCGAGAATCGTTATTGATTTCCGGATCTGGAGAGGTTAATGCGACCTATCTATCTGTCAGGAACGCTTTTCATTGCATCAAACTAGAGAAGAGGAGCAACATACAAGATGAAGCACGATGCAGGATAGGATGCCATATATCGTGAAGCTGATACCTCTCTGCATGCACTGAAGCCCACTTAATCCGAACGATTGTAGCATGGACTCTTGCAAGCGACACAGGGCTTTCGCAGAAGCGTACGAAATCGTCATATGTGACTTCCACTGTCCATCGATACCCATAGGTTCCAAAAAGGTGAGCTGTGGCCGATGAAGTAGAATAGTCGCTAGATGGTAATAGGAGTGCACGTTTCCGATGAAATGCGACGATAACCAAGGTGGCGATCCGTCTGAGGGGAATGAAACCACCATATGCGGCGGAAGTTCATTTAACCAGGACCGGAGTTGTGGATTCAGCTGGACGAATTCGGGATCGAGACCCCATTCCTTCTTCTTTTTTACCTTGAGATATACAGTGTTCATTTTGTGAATCATCCGCACAATCCTCACAAAGAATATAAAATCACGGGATACTTGATGTTCATCGTCATCAACGCCTGGCATAGGTTGAGGAATGTTGAAATCAAGGCTGTCCAATTCAACAGACAAATCATTCCGCCCTGAAATTGTCAATTAGATCGTGTATATGATGGCAGCAGAAGAAACCTACCCTGTGGAGCGGCAATCATAGTCTCGCAGATGAATATCGTTTGCCAAACCCGTGTTTTCGTTAAGCAGTCAGCTGGGGCTGAGCCGCATGGCTTCCCGGCCTGGTGGTTCTGGAAATGTTCGTCGAGCCCAAGATCCCTCGCCATAGCGACACAATGGACGATAGACATCCATGACCGATAATAATAACCACGTTTTGGGACAGCTTCCCGAGCTTTGAGAATGATAAGAAGTGCTTGAAGAGTACTCAGTCGCGGGACGTCCATGAAGAAATCGGCATGTTCTGCATTACAGTAGCGTAAGTATGAGCTGCAACCAAATCACGATAACCCTGAATTATTTGGTAAGGCTTACTTGAGGCGAGAGCAATCCACTGCTGACCTTGAGCAGGTTCGTCGGCAAGCCTTTCGGCAACTGCAAAAATTGCTTCTAATAGTAGAGGTGAAATTGATTCTCGATTCGTATTCCATTGGCGGTATAATTGCGCCTTATTGAGGACGGGAACATAAGGGTGTACATGGGCGAAATAGAGGTTAAAATAATGCAGGACAGCGTCTTCATCTGGCATGAGTTCTGGTGGTATCCGTATCTTCGATCCAGGACCGGCCAGTACACGCGGTAAAGCGTTCTTGTAATCATCAGCATCTTCGACAGCGGGTTCCTCTTCCTGTGAGGCTAAAGCTTGTTTGTTGTTCAGATAAGGTGCTTAGACTTAAGTTAGCTCCACCAGCCGGGATGTGTCGGTGAGCGAGCAACTCACCTGTGCCCCTCTCATCGAGCTTAAGCGGGCCAAGAAGGTCTGCTAAATCATGCTGACCGTATTGATCTGTATGATAAGATTCGGGTGATGAGCCAGAATGGGAAGCGGATATCTCTGGCAATGGTGGCGTTGGAAAAACACCGGTAGGCGCATACGACTGGTCCAGTATGCCGACAGAAGACGGGGGCGGCACTGAGCCATATGGTATATGCTGCTGCACCGAGGTGGCGTCGCCGTATTGGGCCAGGGGATACACTGCTTGGTGGTTAGAATACGAGCCGGGGGGCGATGCGTACATGGCCGTCTTGGGGTGGCCGCCGGCCATCATATGCGGTGGCGGGGGTTGCTGCATAGCGGCCATCTGCCTAAAACTTTCTTGTCCAGCCTCGAATTCGGCCCTCGAAGGCTCATATGGATGGCTTTCCTCTGGCGACCCTTCGTATTGCGCATTAGGGCGCACACAGTGAAGCTTCAGGCGAATGCAGGCCGAGCATGGCCAGGTGTTCGTAGTGGCGGCATCGCATTTGATCTTCCTCCTCCGACAACCCTCACAAGCCCTCATAACTATCAGATGGCACATGCGTCAGCTACGTTTAGGGACCATGGAAGACGGTGACCGTACCCTTCAACCGCTTGTGCCGATTATGCTCGTCCACGAATACATAGTCTAGAGCGACAGCGTTAGAACAACCAGACTCAGTGCTTGGGGGCCGTTTCGGAGAGCGAACTCTTTTGGGTCTCCCTCGGAGGCTGATATGTCGGCGGCACAAACGAAAACGAGTTGACATGCGTACTTTGGGGCAGTATTCTGCGCGCCGCGGCGGGATCGTTGGACGACATGGTCGACCGGGCTCGTCGAGATATACAGCAGCCCTCGGCGTTTCGGCGCGCGCAACCCTAAACTCCAGTCATGCGCGAGCGGTTGTGAATACGGCCCTGGCAAGAAAAGCGGAGAGACAAGAGATGAAGTCGTCTAAAACAAAGAAAAACAAAAACAAGGCGACTCTAGTTTTATGGCGATGAAGGCCTCGTCACAATGCGAAGTCGTCGTCCTCGTGTTGTCGCAAATGGCAAGTCGTCGGGCGGTCGATCGTGGCGATCCAGGCTATAATACGATATAGCATGGGTGTTATAGCCGGTCTACGCGTCGGCACACAAAAAAGAACCAGGAATCAAGAGAAGGGCTACTAAGTAGCAGCAGTATAGTGTCGAAACGGAAACGGAACCGGGAAGGATTGTGGTGACGATGGTGATGCCGTCGCTACTGTCTGGAGTTATCGCTCCCGCGCCCGCGCGCCAGCCGAGATTGCTTGCAGCTTCACTGAGCCTTCGGTCTTCTCGCTCCTCAACTCCCGCGCTTTCTTCCAATTCTCAATCAGCGCTGCCGAAAAAGACGGAATACCCCCGCTACCAGTTGATTCGAATTGTGCCGCGGTACGTGAGGCTAGGCTGGGACCAAAACAAACACTAGGAGGTTAGAATGTCGTCTATACCGGCGCCAGGGAAGACCCGGCTTTCGGGGTTTTGATAGATGAGGGGATAGGTATGTCCTTTATTATCGACACCATTTTGGGGGGGAGGCGCCTGGGGGGACCGGCAGGTGAGGTACAGTTTACATAAGGCACGGTACAGTACGGCGGTAGATACCGGTAGCGTAGGCCAGGCCCCAAGTGACCTGTGAGCTTCTTGTATCCAGGTACCTAATACAGCTGAGGTAAACGCCTATCAAAGTACATTCCTCCACTGATACCGTACCTGACCGGCTGTTAGGTGTAGGTAGGTGTTGTCGCCATCTAGTGCAGGTCGATAGTGGACCGCCGTGCAGCACGGTACCTTTGGAAGCTTGTCTAATTAGCGGGGCATTTGGAGCTAAAGCCCACCAGTCTAGTGTATAATAGGTATCTGTGTAAGAGTTAACCTCCTGTGTCAGTACGAAGATCAGGACTTAGCTTGGAGCTGGTATGTAGGACATGCCCAGGCGGTTTATAAGATGCCTACTAATACTTTACATACAATTAGTATGAATAAGTAGGGTAAGTGCTTCACTACACCCATAAACCATAAGAGGAGAGCTCTTACATAGAGAAACTAACTAGAAAAAAAAAAGGAAAGACAGAAACATAAAAAGAGGGGTGTAAGTGTAGGACGTGGGTGGGGGTTGTCTCTAGCCTGCTCCCTGGCTTCTGGCTGCAGGCGGGAGAATGTTCAGTACCAACGTGGTATTAAGCTGTGTCGCAACTAACGACGTACAGCAGTACAGTACAGCAGCAGCGTACCAACTGTAGCCGACGAGCCTGCCTCCCTGCTGAAGTGCGGGATACATCCTGATAGATACAGGGGAACAGAAAAGAGACGTCTCGAGCAACTCAACTCGACCAAACAACCCACCTCCTCTCATGTTCTTGATGCGTTCTAGTGCGAAGAATTACCAACAGTAATGCAGAGTGGTGTTAGGGTAATTACTACCTATTGCACCATTCGGCGGTAGGAGTATATCTACAGTGCACAAATAAACAAGGAATACCTCCATGTTTATATCTCCTATAGTTTACTCAGTATGGCAAATGGTGGGGGTTTATATATTCAGTATGTAGGTAAGTAGGTATAAGTTTTTGCCCGTCTTTTACACTATGTAAGCATGCCAGGACTATCACCATTAACCTACAGATAAAGATCTCAAACCACACTACATGTAGTGTAGTGCAGTGTATGCCGTGCATGGAATGACGCACAGAGAGTGTGGTTTTTATTCTGTCTCGGCAAGTGGCTAACTACTAGTCAGGTTAGATGTTGCGAGCGCAACATAAATATCGAAAGTTGTGTTGTCCCAGACACTAGATCATCACCACTTTCCATCCCAGTATACACATCCACGTTGAGCGCAATATGGAAACGCCTGGAATGGGTTGTTGGTGTGCTCTTTTCGGTGTTATGCACTACTTAGTAAAGCTGTCTTGTAACGGAGATAACGAGCTGAATTCCCTGTAAGGGCTTGATATGCTCATGCGCTATGATGAGAATATCGACAGTCTAGTGTAGCCACACTATCTTCGGTAAAGCAATATAGTAAAAGATCTGGAAGTAATATGTAATATTAAGTACCTAGCTAGTCTTAAGTCATTACCTAACGGTTGGTATTTAGGCAGGCTGGCAATGTGCATCGTGGCGAGCACGCCTTGCTGGGAACGTCGGATCGTGGCCTGACTCGTGTTGCGTGTCTGGGCCTCTGACACAACCCTACACAGATTCTTCATCGAGGAGACACAAGCCGTAGTGCAAGATCTAGATACCGTAGGAAGTACTTTTTCTCAAGGTTGAACTTTTACACCGTGTTGTTCTGAAACGCTTGCACGTGCCACATAACTCACGATATTACTACCCACAGTCCTGCCTACACTACATAGGTACGATGGGCTAATACCATTCATTCATCGAGCTTGCCAAGCGGTGACCCGTGGAGGAGAAGCTGACTACATCTCCCGCGCCATCTATTCCGTCTTGGTATCCTAGACTCCCCATTCAACCGGCCCGCGTGTGTTTCTTTCGAGGGACTTGGCTCGCCTTTCCCCGGCCCAACAATACCCTGGTTACAGCTACGTACAGTAAGGCAGAGCCAGTCACCGAATACACTACTTGACCGAGTCGCTAGACCTCTATTCATCTACCTCTATTATTATAGTGTACGCTACTGCTGTACGATATCAGGTCTACACTACCATGTCCTGGTGTATGGGTACTATACTACAACGTCTAAGGTGAAACTCAGGGTTGCGGCGGGGACTTGCTTGGCTCTGCTGAGTGTTTGGGCATCGTGGACTACCTAACGCAGTACACTACCTCTACACTACTGTAGGTATGTATCAAGAAACGGGATACGGTCCACCGAAACCAATCAACAGCACAGACGGATTTCCGAAGCGCGTGGGTTTTGTGATGGGGTTGTGCCGTACGTAGCGAGGGCCCCGTAGCGAAGCTGGGAGCGAAGAGAGAATGACACCACTCTGCACGATAAACGCGGCCTGTTAGTACACGCCCCCTAACCTACTGTAGCGTAGTACGGGTTGTAGTTGTACTAAGTAAGGTTGTCTGTGCACGTACATATACACTACGCGCAGAGAGGCAATCCCGACTGCATGTCGCCCATTGTCATCACCAACTTCTGGGACCTGACCTACGGTAGCCAGCCTGCAGGCGTCATCGTCGTCTTCGCTCTCCTGCGTCCGATCTAGGGCTCAGGCACGCACCTCAGGCACGTGTGGGTTTCCGTTTTGTGGGGAGCATGTCACTGTGTGTAAGTGGTAGCATGATTCGAATCCTTATTCTAATGCCTTTTCGGAAACATCCATTATTAATTCATTGAACATGGACCTACGTGAGAGAGCCTCCTCACTACGCATAGGAGATCTGCTTATACTAACACAACCCTTTTTTTTTTTTTTTTAAACACGGGCGACAATAGTCAGAGCTGCACTCATGACACAACGGTAAGCTGCTCTAGTAATCCATTATCAACCAATGACAATGCGTATGTGGCGGGAAAAGTCGTTCGTTGTCTGGGTATATCAGACAGGATGGGCGTTCGCGCCTGCGACACATGGGCCAAGAATACTACTTCGTCAGCTGCAGAAGGGGTCACCCAACCAATTGTACGTGAGTGGTGCTGTTGGGAGCTTCCCGCAGCCCCCTTGGCTTGGCTGGGATGCACTGGGATGTACTGGGATGGCATGCGGCAATTCCATGCGCGGAGTTAAGCGATGCGTGTGGTTATACTTACATACATACTTACATACAGTGCTCACATTGATGATGCATTTGTCGCCTGCATTAGTAGGCTGAATACTGTACTCTGCACCCATGCTGATCGCAAATCATAGCTCAGCATGAATGAATGAATACATTGCAGTGCAGTGATATATTGATTTTACATGGCCCTTATTGATCAAAGCATACGATGCTTAACCTGGCTCGCCTGGCTTTCTTCTGGACATATTTTCTTGGTCTCCCCTTCAGTGCCCCTTGATACTTGACACTAGTATGACCCGCCTCGTTGGAGACGTAGTGTATTTGACAGGTAGGAGGGAATATTATAAATAGTAACAAAACTAATCATACCCGGCATGACCTTGAAGGAATATTCCACTCGACCGTTTAGGGCTGCTGGAATAATCAGTATGATCAATAGTAATAGCATTCTCACCAACAGGAAGACCTCGTAAAAGAAAGAGTAGGTATAGTACCGCTAGTTCGGATACACCAAGACAAGATTCTACAACAACAAAAGTCCCTACCACCAGCCTGCCTACCGTAGTATTCTATAATTTCTTTTAAAGCACAGTGTCTCGTCCTACGGGGCCCAGAATGTTCGTTATGTCGTCAGTTCAAAACAGTTACTCGGTGGCACAGACGAGGCTTCTCGTCAATTGTGTAACACGAAAGTGGAAGTGACGGAGCCCCGGAGTGAGAAAAAGCGTACTGTAGTATAGATAGAGTAGCATGCACTCATAAGAGCACTGCTCGGTAAAGTCAGCTAGGACTACTCTTCCACACGTTCCCTGCCGTCCGGCGGCTCCCCCACTCGGATGTTGAAGAAAAGGGCCGTGACAAGCTTACACACGAGAAGGGAAGGGGAGGAGATGAGGAGATGAGAGAGTGTGTGTGAGTGAGGGGCTCTCGTTAGTAGGTATTACTGTAGTGTACACAGCTAGAGCCACCATGCATGGCTCGTGAGGCACCTCAACTAGGGTCAATTGTAGCCCTGCGACACGCAATCGGCATGCACAGCAGCTGCATGTCTAATATACATATACATTTATGTGGCTGACTTAACTTATTCTTTGCGCGGGGGAGTATGCCTAGTTACTGTACGAGACAAGGCTTCTGGAATTGTAGTGCATACTGAGTACATTAACTACACAATTATTACCTCGTATACCTGTATACTAGTATAGCTACCGTATATCAACTACCTAGGTATGTATAATGAATGACATAGAAGGTTACTTGGCATGGTACCGCAGATATCACCGAAAATGCCAGATCAATTGCTCCACGTACATCGGTATCTATCGTACACGCTCAAAGAGCAAATGAGAGTCCATTGTCCTTCGCAAGATGGGTGAACTGCCCATAAACAGAAGCAAACAGGCATCATTCTCCGTCTACACTATGTGATATAGTGTGGGCGGACAGAGTAGTCCAAGGACACAAAGGGATATACTCGTAACACGTTGTGTTTCCTAGAGGCTGCAATGGTGATGCACCAGGTAAGACAGCAAACAAGAACATGTGGCTCAGCCGCCGGGAACAATCCCGTACTAAGCAGGTTGCAGTTGCATGTCGCGTGTCGGATGTCGCAGATAGTCGAACGCAGGATGAAATCTGGGGAAGCTCGACTTGTTTGTCTAGACTTGTCATTGATTCAGCGACGCGCTTGACGGGTAGACTGACAGATAGGCTGAAAGACAAGGAGCCGCATCGGGGACCCAATGCATCGGCTTGGTCCAGGCCGGATCTCAGGCGACCAGTTAGGATCGAGCAGCTGTCTGGATTCGGGCAGGACAGACTGTCTGTCGTGTATACCATCACGGCGACATGGTCAAATGGAGCAATGTCCGAATGCGCAGCCAGTTTTGGTGAGCGGGACGTTTATTTATGGCCGTTTCGTACATACATACCGACTTAGTAGGTACATACATCCGCATATTAGGGCTACATGCGGCGCGCCGTACAACGTGGTGCATACATCATCATACATACCTTATTGATGTCTCTGCATTGGTGTCAGTTCTTCGAGACGGTAGAAGGTGTTGATGTGTTGGACATAAAATCTCTACATAAATAAATAAGTACTAGGTAGTATAGTAGTATATGTAGTAAGATCATGCACGGTTCAATTACCATACAAGGTTCACCGTGACATAGCCGTACCAGTAGCCCGGGTTATAGGTATTGTAAGTAGACTAAATCAAAACGGCTTTGGTGGAAAAATCAAGTCTGTAGTGTAAGACTTTCCTAATACATGACAGGATCGACCGGTGTTCGGGTGAAGAGACAACGAGTAAGACAATGAGGTAATGAATAAGTAGTGACCTTTAAGATACATCATGTAAGTCAACTCGACGCTGTGCACTAATACCGGTGTAGCGACGGTCAGCTGGTTCTATATGCCACCAGCTGGCCTTATCATGAATACCCCGCTGTCCCGCCCCCCGCCACCATGCAGTACAGTACAGTACGCTCACTGCCGAACGTCAACCATGCGAATCTCATCAAGATGACTGACTCAAGAAAAACAGCTGGTCATCATCCATTTACACAAACTCCTCATATTGCCACACAAGCGGTGTACCACTTATCACTTACCACTGTTACCTAGCAAACTCATCGTCAACTCGTAACATTTTACTCTTTTATCTTCCAGCAGGCAGTGAGTGCTACCAGAACTACGGCTATTACCGCATCCATAGCGCATCGCATGCACAAGGCGCATTCTTTCTACATACTTCCCGATACAAGCTTCACAATAGTCAACGTCATCATCGTCAAGCCCCGGAGATGGACAAGGACAATGCCAACCCCACCATCCTCAACGTCTCGGAACTTCCCACCAGACAGAACAAGAAGAAGGCGGCTGGAGCGATCCCCGGCAAGGATGCCAAATCGGATCTAGACCTGGTACTGAGACGGCCCGAGTACCTCTCGGCCCCCTTCTTCGATGCGCCCTGGGACGAGGACGATACCGACAGCAGCGACGATGGGGACACCATCGAGCCCATTGATGAGCAGGAGATTTACGGTGGGTTACATCATTCTCTCTACACTCTCTCTCGGTGTTATTCCTGTCCTGTTTGTGTTCTCGAACAAACGGTGTGTTTAGCCCAAGCATCACCATCAATCACTACAGGTTTCAGTATGTATCATAGTGATCAGCCACTCGGCGCCTAAATCAAAGATACCACGATCCTCTCTATTCAGTACATGTCTAGGACAGTCTACTAGACCTCGGGGGAGAAAAAATGCTATTATTAGTGTGAATTTTAGACTACGCCTCGTCGTCTCAAGAGTGGCTACTCTTTCCCCTGTTGCCAAATTTCCCGTGGTCGCGTCGCAACGCACATACACAACACCCCTTGCCAACATCAGACAGCTGACGTTTCGCAGACCTCATCTCAACCATCTCTGACCCTGAGCACCCGCTGTCGCTCGGTCAACTTGCAGTGGTGAATCTTCCCGACATCCACATCACTCCTTCTCCTTCTGCCGCCCTTGCAGATCCCAACGCCTTGACCCAGGTGCTTGTCAAGATTACACCGACTATTACCCACTGCTCGCTGGCTACCGTCATCGGGTTGGGTATCAGGGTTCGTCTCGAACAGGCCCTGCCTCCCAATTACCGTGTCGACGTTTCCATTAAGGAGGGCACCCACAGTCAAGACGACCAGGTGAACAAGCAGCTCGCCGACAAGGAGAGAGTCGCCGCAGCTTTGGAGAATTCCACCCTCAAAGGGGTACTGGACAAAATGCTAGAGACGTGTGTCTAAAAGGGCCTATTCTCGTCCATTATTGTAACTCCCTCCCCCCTGATACTTTTGCACTGTCACGAGCCGTATTGTCTTGGGGCACTGCGCACTTTAAAACAATGCGTCACAAACCCATTCGCAGCGATGACATCGTCCGAAACGCATTGCTGAATCTCCCTAATTGCTGCCGCAAGCCGCAAGGCGATGCAGCACGAACCAAGTCCACGGGTCCCTCACCGTCACTGTCGCCGCTCCCGCCCGGGAACAATTGACTTCTAAATTTAGCGCAGTGTGGAATTGGATCGGCGACCAAGTCTATGCCGAGTGGTCTGATGTGTTTTTCTCCAATGCCTTGTAAACGACTTCCTTAAACGCCGGGACGGCAACACTTCAGCTATACACCTGACGTGCGACATGTAGACGGGCTCTGCCGAGTAGGGGACAGCCATTCCTTCCACGGTGTCAGGTCCGGTCTTTAATTTACCACCGCTTGACACGATAATGATGTCTGCCTGCAGCGCGGCCCGTGATGGTCCTGTAGTCGTTAGACGTGCTATGCGAACGACGCATGGGATAGTTCCACTACAAATCCAAAAACAGACATACTGAACACGAGCCTCTCGTGTATACTATAAGGTTCTACGAATCGATACTGTATTTCGTCATACACATAGTGTAGCTAATTCATATTTGTCCGTTACAATCAATAAGGTATGCACACTATGATGACGGAAAAATTCTTCAGCGGCGTGATATTTTACCAAGTACGTCCGGGGTTGTCGGAGCGAAGAGCCGTTTCTGAATCGTTACGCCGACGCTCAATATATAATCCTCGGAGAACGCACGTCATTTGCGCCGGGGTAATCGGGTTCCTGCATTTACATACAGTAGCATAGCACAGCATGGTGTAGATACTTTATTTAGTATAGGTGCATACGTATGTAGGTGTCCTGCAGGGCGCACCAACATGCTCTTTTGTCCGTGCCATTTGTTTCGGTTGGGTTGAGTGTAGTGAAGCTTGTGCTATACATACATATCTTAGACATGAGAGGCTACATAGCCCAGGATGAGGAAGAGAAAAAAAAACCGGGGGGTACCTACTGTACACTAAGGTTAAGACTACATGTATGGACCTACATAAGTTGTAGTGCATATTCCGGACGCGTGGCATAGCATAGCATTACGCTGCATGATGAAAGCGTGGCAGTAAAAGCGGTTTGAGGCCCAATACTACTTACTATATTCACGATGACGACTTAGCGCAAAAAGATACAGCTATTGGGTGTGTAACGGGGCATATACCGAGGTTGAACCCGTTGAACCCTTATAGTTTCAATATAGTGTAAATCAGGATTCGCAGATATACCAAGTACACAACTACACTAAACAAACCCCGGGCCCAAAAAAGGGTATGGGAAAAAGGACTGAAAACATTGTCTCCTATCTATGTAAGGTATTTTGCAAACACAACTTCGCTTCTATACGTACACTACATGTACTGTAAAATAGAGAAGTTACCTAATTAAAAGGAACCTATCTTAATCCAACATACCTTAACTAATCTCACCCAACATAACCTAAATCGCAATGATAGACATGTTAGCAAACAAGGTTCAACAAGAAAGCAACACGAGAAATGCCATGTCTGCCTTTTGGTATATTGAAGGGCATGAAGATCAACACAGTAAAACCTACACCTCTATCGAATCTGGGAAACAATCACATGTTAAACATCACAATATCTCCCAATGTCTATTTACCTAGGCAAGTAACGCCACCATACGACCCAATCTAACCCAATATCTCAGTCATGTTACCTGCACCACCTACCTATCACCACCATCCTCTTCATCTACTGTGCCTCTATCTCGCATATGTAGCCTACACTACACACCCTTCTCTATATTTCTTACCAGTTTACTACACAAATGCTGTCAAGTTCATCTGCCCTCGACCACCCCGGAGAACTTCACTTGTATACCGTACATGAGCCCCTCGGTATATCCCGCTTATATACCTACTTAGTAGTATGTCCGCACGCATACATACTAAGTACACTACACACATAGAATAAAACTAATATTATATAGCTATGGAATATACTTATATAAGTGTGATAAAGCAGGTATGTATCTACATAGTGTGTAACATGCGGATATACCCGTTGAAGAATACGAAGTATACCTTGCCTCATTATACCAGGTAATGTAATAGCACAGATCAAGGCACAGGCTGAACTACTACTTTCACGCCAATTCTCACGCTGATCTCTTCATTCCATTCGCTTGACACGAACTACTGTGCACTAGACAGGCAGCTAGGCAGAACTAAGAAGTCTTTTATTATATACATGTATCCATAGATCGTCATGGAGCTTCTTCTAATATCGCCCAACTGTCTTTAGGTAAGGTACGATAGTGCAAGTACTGTGGGCTGATACACATCGTTCCTATTACTTACTTCCTTACCTCGGTCTTACTAGGCAATCTTTATTTGTTGGTGACCTGCGTGAATGGTGCTCGCGACCCTTGATGTCTTTTCCCTCTTCGATTCATCCGTGACCTCAATATTGCCACGTCCCCTCTCACACACATACATACTTACATATATACGCAGTAAATCAGCAACTCCCCGTCTTAAGACACTACCTAAGGACTCCCCAGAGTCCCACTCTCCATAAGACTCTGATAGAACTCAGGCTCAAGGAACTTGGCAACACTAACATCCTCACTAAGGCCCTTGCGTCTCCTCGTCTTGAGCACGAAATCACGCGCCGTAGCCTGGGCATCGGCAGCTTGGAGAGGCCGCAGGATAACGTCCTTGTCGAGCGGATCACCGGGTACCTTCTGCCATTTGTCAAAGACGAGGGAGACCATTGCTTGCCCCTCGGTCTGGATCCGCAGATCCGTTTCAAAGCCGAATGAGTCGATGACGGGGATGAGGCCGTGGACGCGGTATAGGGGCGTACCGGCGATGGGGCCGTCGGCGAGGACATGGCCGCGCCGTCTGGCCAGGACGTTGTAGAGCATGGGCACGGCGTCCTGTGGGCCCGTCATCGAACATGCGTATAGAGGTTCCATGAGGCGAGGGGATGCCATTAGGAACGAACTGTAGCATGCGCGGCGTGCGGTGGGAATGATCTGACCACCACCTCTGAAGATAGCTTCTTGGGCCAGTATGGCGTCCGTGATGCGGAACTTGGTATTGCGGATAGCTATTCAACATGATCAATAGGTTAGTATAAGTGTACTACTATAGGTACTTTCAAAAGGAGAAATCATGGTCTTGGGTTAGCATTCAAGAGATTGGCCCGCAGTGTGGTCCCGTCATCTTCTTCATAGCGCCAATCTCGTTGCCCAGGTAATAGGCTAATGAGCGATGAAAACCATTGGCGATGCGCCGGTCTAGACATGGTCAACGCAGCCCTGTGGTACCCCATCCTTCATCTCATCCCCCTGCAGGCTAGACCACACAGCAAGGATAACGAAGTGGGGATGAGGCACGGAATATTCCATGGCGACCAGCAGGCCCGACTTGAGCAGAATGGGAGGGCAGAGATCCATGAGTGAGAGCAGGGATATGTTACTAGCGTCTAGCGTCCCACTGCTGATCCCAAGACTGTTGACTGCTGCTTTAAGCTAGACACACTAAGAATTGTGGCCCCGTTGCTCACGAGCATGGCTCTGTCTCCTCTTGGTCACCCCTTGAGAAAGAAAGAGCCGTGCTTATTCCTCATGTTCGGAGTCATCGGCATGCTGGTGTTGGGGATGAACCCCGGACGCGAGTTCACTCGGATAAACCTGAAGGCTTCCACGGAAGCCATGACCACCACATCCTTGGAAGCATGCCATGCCGAGGGAAGAGGGAAGTGCACATGCATGGCTCGTCCAGAGTCATGAGGGGCAAGCGAGAAAGAGAGAGACGGCAAAACATGATGATATGATAGAATAGACTCAGACTTACGCTCCTCACATAGCGGGCCTTCACGGGTTGCCCAACTGAAACCTTGGCGAATCGTCTCTCGCACACTTCTCAGCAGCGTTTTATCCACCTGCCGAAAACATTAGGTATCATTCGCAGGTTTGTGTGAATTTTGACGCCGGGGCTGGAAGCTCAAGGGACTGTTGTATGCGGGTACGCGCGGCAACCCTCCCACGACGACATGTGTAGTAAGACATTGAACGCCTCTGATGCGAGTGTCGTCGAGAGGAGGGTAGGACAAACTTATGAAGTGGCTTACCTCGGCTAGAGTATCGTCTTGTAATATGTTAGGGCCCATTTCATCTGGGCCAAAGGCCCAAATGCTCCGTGCAGCCAACAAATCCCAGCCATAATTGTCTTGGAAGAACTTGCCGACTTTCCTGGCACCGTCTCGCATATTGACACGACCACTCTCGATGTCTTCAGCGATGCCGTCATCGAGTGGTTCCGCAATCATGGTGATCTTGTTTCTCTTGTTGGGAGTTTCAGCGTAACACTTCGTAGCGGACATTTCGTCGACCGTCTCGCAGAAACGAGTCACAGGGTCGGAAACTTTGATCTCCATATCTGCATATAACCGTCGGAGGTCGTGAAGAACACAGTCCATGTACAGTTCTCCAGTACCGAGGATGATGTGCTCGCCCGACTCCTCGACTTTTGTTGTCACTAAGGGATAGCTCTTGTTAATTTTCCTCAGCCCATCAAGCATCTTAGGTAGTTCTGATGGATTTATGGGCTCGACAGCTACTTTGAGTACGGATTCTGTGAAATGTGAGACTGGCTTGAATATGTATGCGTCTTCGTCGTCCTCGAGCTTGGGTGGGACGAGTGTGGCCGATTTGACTATAGAATTGTCGATGCCACTCAGTAACACTAAGCTCCCGGCTGGGATGCCGTCGGTTTCGACATTATAACGCGTCTCAGCAATGTAAACATTATCTATAGTTGCCATTGCCATATCTTCTTCATCGTCGATGGAATATCCCTCTCCCAGTACGCGTATCTGCATACCGGGCCGCGCGATACCACTCATAACACGGCCAAACGAGTAGAAGCTCTTTGCGTCAGATGTGTTGAAGAGTTTGGTTACATGAACTACTAATGGTCCATCTTGATCGCACTTCTTCATGGATTCGGCCACCTTGGTGTCTAAAGGGCCGGTATAATACCGTTCCAACTTGCTCTGAGCAGCCTCTACGGGCGAGGGAATATGTTTCACAACCATGTCGACGAAGCCGGTTGATGGGCCGAAGAACTGTGCGCAGACAAGCTTGAGGATTGTCTTGGCATCCATCTTGTATTGAGAAGGCTTGAGTTCTATGCCTAATGACGCTAATATGGGCTTCAGTTCCTCAGGGCTTTGGCTAATGGTGTGAGAAAAGACCTTATAGATAGGCTCGAGAACGAAGTTGATGAATGACCTCTTCGCGCCCTGCTCCACAGGTTTTCGGGTAAATGTTCTTTTCTTGGGGTTGAAGTAGATGTCACCCCAAAGCCGCTTTGCGAGCTCGTCAGTGTTCACGCCAGGAAAGCTGTCCGCATACATCTTGGAAAAGGACTGTAGTGTAAAACACCATCCCATGTCGCTACACGCAAACAAGACGTTGCCTTTTTCTGGGCTCAAGCGCCTAGACTCGCCTGAGCCTGGCCGAGTGTTCTCGATAACGGTGTTAACTTCCTCGACCACATGCTTCAACTTGAAGTAGGCATCGCTCGGAGGGAGTCGTAGCTCTAATATTAAACGGTCCACCTTGTTGATTATGAGTGTTATGGGGATATCCTCGAGCACGGCGTGCTTGATGATCTGCTCGGTGTTCACTTGGACACCCTCGACCACGTCTACCACGAGCGCAAGACCGTCGACAAGGCGCAAGCTCGCAGCGACCTCGTCCACAAAATTAACATGTCCCGGGGTGTCGATGATGTTTAACAAATGAGATTTGCCCTTTGTGCTCTGCAGCACAAGGCTCATGGGGGCGGCCTTGACCGAGAGGCCCCTGTCCCGCTCCATGACGTGTGTGTCGGTGTAGCGCAACTGCTCGTCCCTCTTTTTGCCCAGGCGCTTGTCTAGTCGGTCGGCGATGTCGTGAGTCTCAAGCACGAGCATGTCCATGAATGCCGTCTTGCCATGGTGCAGATGGCCGGCCAATGCAACATTCCGTGTCTGGTCGGGGAAATTCATGAGATCGGCCATGAAGGTGCGGTCGAAGTACACAGGCGGCAAGTCGGCCTCCTCAATGGAGAACTTCTTGACCTCGATGGGCGCGATGATGGGCTGCGACAGCGGCTGAGCGTCCTCCTCCTGCACGAGCGTCTCAACGTCGGCGCCGTAGACCTGCTGGGCCGTGGGGTAGTACTGCTTGTCCTCGTGCAGCACGACGGCATTCGAAGGGCCCTCGTCATCAACCTCCATCAGCTCCTGACCCGTCCGCTCGGGTGCCTCTTCGGGATAGGCATCATCGTCGAGGTATGCACCCGCATCCACGCCGTGCTGGGACTCTTCCTCCGATGCGTCGGCATCCTCTCCAATGAAATTGCCGAACCTATCGTACAAGTCAGTCGTGGCAGCTCTTGCACAGCGAAGAAAGAAGCAGATGAATAAATAGCAGACTTGCCGCATACGTACTCATCATAGAGGTCATCCATGGCGTCTGAAATGCTTGGGGGTTGTTCGAATCGGCCGTGTTTGCGATTGCGACAACATGTGAAGCTCCCAAGCTCAAAAAAAGGACAAGGCGGCGAAGGCAAGGCTGGATATTTGCTAGCTCCCCACAAGGTACCCACCCATCTACATATGTGGGCCTTCGACCCCTGTTGTTTGGCGTGTGGCGAGTGCTAGATGGCGTTGTGGATGGTGTGTGGCTAGATATGGAGTCTGTGCACTACCTACTAAATAGCAGGGGTGGCCGTAACCGTATTCGCGATTCGGCGGGCCCTTTTTTGGTAGTTGCCGACTCGGAGGCGCGATAAGACTTGGTGGAGGCAGAAGTGGAGGCTTTTATCGGGCTAGCCCACTTGCCAATAATAGCAAGTCCCCGCCAAATTTCGACAACACCCCTCCAAGACCCTCCTGGACTCGGCGGTCTCACAGCTGCTACCGGCACCAGATGCCCACTACAGAACACTAGACACGAACACGACCAGTGCCGGCCACCAGCATGGCGACCGGTACGGCGTCTGCTTACCTTGACAAATAGTAATCCAGAGAGCCAACGGAAGATTCCAAGGAAGGTTCCTTCTTCCTTCACAAGCCAGAGCGAATCGGGGTGCTTCATTGGCTTGGATAGAAATGGGGGGGGAGGTCCTTGTCTGTCTCCCTCCTAGTTAGCTACCTATTATTTCCCAGAAATAAAAACACCAATTCACTATATCAATACCTACACAGACACACCATTCTCTCTTTCTCTTCTCACTGTCTACCTCTGTGTCTACGTCTCCCTCTCCCCCTCTCTCTCGTATCATTCTATCCTCAATAATACCGCCAACATGTCCGGTCTTCCTCCCGTCTACATCGTCTCCGCTGCGAGAACACCCGTGGGGTCGTTTCTTGGGTATGCTCTCGGCCCCTGTTTACCCCTCCATTTCGATATGTCTACGATGAGCAGAGGACTTGGAAGAACAACAGTAGCAATGTGAAGAAAGGTACCCGAGCTTACAATTGTCTATCACAGCACTCTATCGAGCCTCAGTGCAACTCAATTAGGCTCTGTTGCCATCAAGGGTATGTGGGATCCCGCTGTCCATATCCCGTCTACTGTTCTTGCTGACATCGGAGTTGCTGTATAGCTGCTGTCGAGCGTGTCCCCCAGATCAAGCCCGAGGATGTAGAAGAAGTCTTCTTCGGCAATGTCCTGTCAGCCAAGTAAGCCAGCGCCCAAACTCCGGCCTCTAGAGGATGAATACGGGAAGGAGAGAGGACAGTGGGCCAAGGATGGAGGATGCTGACTGGCGGTGTGAACAGTCTCGGTCAAGCCCCCGCCCGCCAGTGCGCCATCGGAGCTGGCCTCGCCAACACGGTCCCCGCCACTGGCGTCAACAAGGTGTGTGCCTCGGGCATGAAGGCCATCATCTTCGGCGCCCAGACCATCATCACCGGCAACGCCGACATCGTCGTCGCTGGCGGTACTGAGTCCATGTCCAACACCCCCCACTACCTACCCGTCCTGCGCAACGGCGCCAAGTTCGGCGACCAGAGCCTCGTCGATGGTATGCTGAAGGATGGCTTGACCGATGCCTACAAGAAGGAGCACATGGGTCTGGCTGCTGAGCTCTGCTCCGACGACCACAGCCTCTCCCGCGAGGAGCAGGACGCCTACGCTATTGGGACCTACCAGCGTGCCCAGAAGGCGACCGCCGACGGCATCTTTTCCAAGGAGATTGTGCCCGTCGAGGTGAGCGGCGGCCGCGGCAAACCCCCCGTCCAGATCACCACCGATGAGGAGGTTAAGAACCTCAACATCGACAAGCTGAAGACGGTGAAGCCCGTCTTCAAGCCCAAGGACGGCTCCGTCACCGCCGCCAACGCCGCCCCTCTCAACGATGGTGCCGCCGCCCTTGTTCTCATGTCTGAGGCCAAGGTAAAGGAGCTCGGCGTCACCCCCATCGCCAAGATTATCGGATGGGGTGATGCTGCTCGCGAGCCCGAGCGCTTCACCACGGCCCCGGCCCTCGCCATCCCCAAAGCCATTAAACATGCTGGCATCACGGCAAAGGACGTCGACTTTTACGAGATCAACGAGGCCTTTTCCGTCGTGGCTCTTGCTAACATTAAGCTCCTCGGCTTGGATGCTGACAAGGTCAACGTCTTCGGTGGCTCCGTCGCCATCGGCCACCCCCTCGGCTGCTCTGGTGCCCGCATTGTCACCACTCTTACCACCGTCCTGCGCGAAAAGAAGGCCAAGATTGGTGTTGCCGGTATTTGCAATGGTGGTGGTGGTGCCAGCGCCATCGTCATCGAGAGCCTGCAATGAATTCCCACCCCCACCGTCCTCCCATCCCTACTATAAAAATCGTCCTATTCTATCTACCTACCCATCTATACCCACGAATAGCGTCGAGGGCTTTGGCTAGACAAAAAGGAAGATACAGGAACGGAACAGCACGGAGCCGGCCAAACGAGAAAAAAAGAGTAAAAGACATATAAAAACCCCATTTACATTTAACCAACTGAGGTTAACATGTTGGTCTATAACCTACTTATTACATATACCACATGACGAGAGATGAGACAAAACGACTCAGGAATAGATAAGATTCCCCCATTTGGAGGAGCCAATGCGCGCGTACTTGATGGACGCGCGCGAATGATATCAAGGAGAGGAAGATCAATTTGATCAGTCAGATAGGACGTAATGGAACACTGAATGAATGAAATACCTACTATTTGCAAAGCATACTGCTTATCCCTCCATGGTAGGATCTCGGAGCCCACAAGTGAGCACCTAGCCTAGCAACCTTATTTACTATTTAGATTCATGCATACTAGGAAGCAAGTAAGCAGGCTTTTCCCATCTGATTTCATAAAGTTTATTCCCCTGAACATCGCATAATGTCTAAACGCCCAAGTACCCAGGACCCAGTCCGCTTGTGGCTAAAATAGCGTCTGCTCGCATGATTAAATGAATCAAAGTGACGATAGAAAGGCTTGAATTGAATAAATCTGATTGATGTTTTTATACTAACTGCACTATAATAAATCTGAATCGTAGTTGTCGGTGCGGCTCATATTAATAAATGTTTGTTTACGTTGATGTTTGGAGCTTTGCTAGGGAATGTTGCCTGGGTTCGTATATATTGTCTTCATATAAGGATTGGTACCAACCCTAGGAATTGGCTTGTTAGGTAGGGAACTTATATCTTTTCGGAATGAATCACTAGCCGGTGTGGTGTTTGAAAATTGTGATTCACTGAGTAAGTATACACACCATGAGACTAACAACACCGCTATTAAGAAATAAATAAACTGCCGTCCCCTCTTGATTCATCAAGAGACATTCATTCATTGTGTATTCTTCTTATTTTTACTTTTACTTCTTATATTTATACAGGTCTATATACATTTCACGGATACTCACTTCACACCTCTTTATCCCATCCGCCCTATTAACCATTACACGCAGCTTGGAAGCTGGTGAGGAGAAGAAGAGAATGGCAACGGAAGGAGAAAGAGAAGAGAAAGAAAAGAGAAAGAGGAGAAATCAGCATTTCAAGTTAATCCCCAGCCTCTTCTCCGATTCTCGTATCTCGAACATGATCTGGACACCGACGAATAACGACAGACATACGACGATGAGGAATAGGTACCCTGTTATTCATTAGTGCTCATTAAGAAGCAAAGCTGTGTTCTCACCATCGAGGGCGAAAAGAAAAAGTGATTCACAATGATAAGAAACAAAAATAAAAAAGAGCGAAGGGAAGGAAACAGGTTAAATATGAAAGACGGAGGAAGAGTGAAAAGGGAGTAAGAGTAAAAAAAGGAACGAACCAGAAAAATGCTCAAATATCCCCGCCAGTATAGACCTAAGCCCATCAACCCCAAAGGCAAAGCCGACAAGATTCGCCGTCACCATCATGAAAATATTCACGACGGCACCCGCGCAGCAGAGCATGCGATACGCCGTGGGACGACCCTCCCATCGACGTTTGGGGAACAGCGAGCCGGCGGCCATCTCGGGCAGCATGAAGAACACGATGAGCCAGCCCCAGATGAGCAGGCGGAGCTGGATGTCGTGCCAGAGTGCGACGAAGGTGAAGACGAGGACGTACGTGAGTACGGAGCGCGCGGCGTCGCGGATAGTATTGAAGCTGGAGCCGCCGAGGGGCAGGTAGATGTAGCGCAGGGACCAGCGGTAGAAGCTGCGGTGCCAGGAGCGCCAGAAGGCGAGGGTGCTCCAGTTGTTGCTGACGCAGCGGATGATGTTCTCAGGCGGATCGATGCCGTCGACGAGGGACCAGAGCCGGAAGAACCGCCATGGTAAGAGGAGCTTCAGCCAGATCAGATGGAGGTTGAAGAAGCTGAGCAGACATAGCTGTGCAGCTGTGTATTCGGCCCACCGTGGACTGAATTTGGCGATTGCCTGCACGTAATCATAGTGGAGGATGACTTCCATTGCCAGGAGCGCGAGAACGAATCGTATACCGTACCGGATTGTGCGCGAGAGCTCGAGGCTCGCCGATTTGTATCGGAGCTGCGATATGTAGTCATTAAAGGTGATGATGGGACCTGTGAGATACAGTGGCGCATAGATTGCGTATGCGATGTAGTTGCGGAAGGAGAAGTCCTTGGACTGGGCGGGGGTCGAAACGCGATCCCGTTCGCTCAACGAGGAGGGATCGAGCTGTTTCTTCTTGGGTTATTAGACCTTGTCGCATGATATAAGAGGAGCGCGAAAAGGGGGGTTCCTGTCTTCATACCTCGATAGGACTGTAGGCTCGCCTGTCTAAACTCCAGTAGTAGTCCAAGTTAAAGCTGATGAGGCGCAGAACGGTGATGTTGAAGAGGATCTCCCAGCGACCCATCAGCCCACCATAACTGTCAAGCCATCGTCCCCAATTTACAAGGCTGCTGCTCGACTGGTCGATCAACCCGCCTGAGAGGAACACCCATAAAAGCGAGGCGATATCTCCAAATTTATAGCCCTTACCGAGCTCATTCGCGAACAAGATGCCGATGTTGAACAGCCACGTCGCAACAGGCACGGATTTCCGGGGGAGTGTCGTAGCCACCTGGTAGTTGAGGTACAGAATGGTCAGGATCTTGACGGCCGAAACACCGTGTAAAGCGACTAAATATATTATGGCAAAACCAAAGTCGAAGGAGGCGCGCTGGTTCAGCCTTTGATCTGCCTCTTCCAATGTGGGCCGCGACGTGTGACCTCCCGAGTTGACGCGGAATACCACGGCATTATACAAGCGCCGGAGCAAGGGATGGAGGACGAGAAGGGCGGCGAGGTAAGGAATATTGTTTCGAAATGTGCGGTACTGCGAATCGGTGGCATCCTTCCAGTCGTCGATTGGGTTAGCACATGCGATGCGCACACGACGAGCGCGGGGGTCCCTTACGATCTTGCGGCCAGGAATCCAGCCCGGCGACAGATAATGCTCGTAATACTTGTAGTTGGGATGTGTGGCTGTGGCGACGCTGTCAACGGACACGAAGCGGAGAATCAGAGTATACAAGCTCCCGTACTTTTCGAGGCCTCATAAGCGATCCAGAACATGGAGGGCACTGCGATTATAATGACAATATAGTACAGGTAGAACTCGGGTGTGTTCCATCTCGACGTTGACGACGACGACGACGACGACGATGACGGCCGACTGTTCCACTTGGCGGCCCGGTCTTTGCTAGCAGCTGTCGCATCGTTGCGTGACTCTACGACGGTCTTGTAGGGAGTCGTGGACGAAACGGTGAAGCGAGTGTCAAGGGTGTCGAGGTCGTAGATACTGCGAAAAAGGGAAAAAGCGCCCATCGTCGCTAAGTACGAAGTCTCTTTTTGGCCAGGCAATGGCGCCTCTAAATCGTCTATCAGGACAACGGCAACATCAGGAATCGGGCGTAAGCGACGGTGACAGCAACAGTCGGCTGTATACTTGTGTATAGAAGCACAAGGTCAGTATAAAACGAGTGACTTCAAGTTGGTATTAGTTGTATCCTCCGTCGTGGACCATTCAAGGATCCAGACTCTCGATTTGCTAGTGGGTATGTATGTAGGTAGGTAGCCGTGGCAGTGCATGTGTTGGACTTTACAGTGGAGCTAGGTAGAGAGTGGAAAGGTAGGTACCTAAACCGTGGGGTCGGTTTAGGGGTAAAGGTACCTACTTTACCCCAACTGACTAACAACCTGAACTTATACGACGACATATCAATCTTCATCTCTCCTGTTCATCTCATCCAACCCATAACTCTCAGACCATAACAATAGACATATATCACCTCAAATAACCGCAAAATGCCTAGTTTCTCTTGATCATCTTTCACCGTTACGTACCGTGCGGTATAAATATACCGTCACGCCACCTGTGTATACAATTAGTATACCAATTGGTCTTGGGTGTCGGGTGTGAGTGGTGGTTCTCATCTGATACCCGGGAATGACCAACATATACTCACTCATCAGTCCAAAAACAAAATGGTCCCAACAACATGGCCTATTGAAAGAAGAAATTTCGGCAGCAAATCCATCGCCTCTAGACCCAAGCCATCTCACCAACAGTCGACCGCCACGAAATGGCGACCCAGGGGGTCATTCCGCCTCTTCGACTTACCCCCTGAGTTACGAACTCAGGTTCTCAACTTGGCTCTTCTGGAATGCGATGAACAGAATCAAGTGCTGAGGATATTCCTCGCGTCCCGGAGACTCTACACAGAGGCAGCCGAGATCTTCTACCACGATATCTCATTGGATATCACGGACCGGAAACAACCCCCGGGTCTGCTGGCGGAACCCATCACGCCTCTATCGCCGAGGCTTCACGTCCGCACCATGGACCTCAAGATCTGGCCCAATACCAATCTGCGCTCCTTCAACGACATTTACGTCCCCCTCTTGCGCGAGATGGCAGACCAAGGCAGCCTCCACAGCCTCCACCTCGAGGTCAACGGCCAAGACCCCTGGGTGGATTTCTTCATAGACTGGTCCGGAAATGATGATTTCGACGATGCTGAGGTCCCGCTGCTCGTCGGCCCGGACAAGAATATAGAATACATGGGCCCAGCCTTCCTAGGGTCTCAACCCTTTCAGGACTTTCTGGGATTTCTCTCCGACCCGCGTATCCCCAAGGTCGTACTGTATACATCCAGCGATGATCATTATGAGTTCTGGTGCGATTTTCACCGGAAACGCTCTTCGAAGCCCACGCTTCCTTGTGATGGCGGTTCTTGGCGTGGCAAGTCTGCTCGCTTAAAGGTGAATCAGAAGCATCTGGTTCGGCGGTTCCGAGACGCTCGGATCATGCTGTCCTCAGATGCCGTCAGGTCAGGGGGGCTTTCAGGTACACCTCGGCGGGTCTCGTGAGCGTGGTCGATTCAACATGATTTTCATAATTCTCATATTAGATGGCGGATGCTAGATAAACATGCTTTTACGTAAAATTACAGAATTACAGCGTACATCCAGGTGCAATTTTGGTGCCGTACTTCTTGAGATACGAAAATAGCTGGCCCTGAATTGCCATGATGAAGACACGTTGGCCTCCTTCGCTGCTTGTCTGAATTCAAGATGTATCAGTTTCAAATCCAAATTACCACCAATGTTTTCATGTCACTCCTGCCTCATTCCGAAACACGTCATCATATACATACACGTTAACCAGGAGTTCCGCAATGCAAAATCAAATGAATAAATCAAATACTCAAAATAAGCCGTGGTATACCCGACTACTCGATCGAAACACTAAGAACCCAGATATTCCGCTTCATAGTAAAGGTGTATAAGAAAAACTCATACTAAACGAATTTCCGACATGCGTACAGCCTCACGCGCTGAAAGACCAACCTCGTATCCTCGTCGACAATCAGAAGAGCTCCGAAATATATCTTCATCAGTACCTACTTAATGTTGAGAAGAAAATTGTAGCATAATTCGCAAGAAGAGATCTAAACGTTAACGTAAATGAGCACTTATCAAGACCAGCCGCACTGATGACTAAGTAAATACGATTCGGACCCATTATAGGGGCAGTGGTAGAAGGGCAGTATAAGGGGGAAAGCATCAGCTTCAGACGAAATCAAGACTATAGCTGCGATATTTCTACCATCACAATTGAGGGGCAAGACACCGACTAATAAGAGGGAAACGGAAGTATGGGTTGCTATGTCCTTCCCTCTCAACGGAATTATCAATTAGTCAATCAACCATGAGCTGGTTAGCTATTCACCAGCTATTCACTCGTTCGTTGAATATGGTTGCTCTCTCTCGCCCGGCTCGACTCCGCCACACAACGCAAATATTTCCACACGAAAAAGTCAAGGTTCTCGCACAGCACAATCTTCTTGTCCCGTCCCGTCCCTTCTCTTATCCTTGATCTATCCATCACTCAATCGGTTGGTAAACCGCTTACTATCACGCCCTCATGCCTCGAATTCTTCGAATTCCACACGCACACACAAACAGCACGGTGCGCAAACGCGCACTATCAGTTGATACCAACCGATAGGCGATAGATTAAAGTATCTCATGCCACCTCCCCGATCAAATTTCATAATGGATTGCGCAAGAAACTCGGTGGATAGCCAAAGCTATCACTATTTTCCAGAGTTTGTTTGTTGTCCAGCTAGTCAGAAGAAAAGGTGGAATAAAGAAACAAATCGGGAAGGGGGGCCGGAAACGAAATAGAAATAAACACAATAGAAAATCGAATGTAACACTCCGAAAACGCCAGACAGTGGGCTCAACTAACAACGCCCAACATTCGTCAAGCGGTAAGATGGTGGTATAATGCAATCTTGTCTTTACCTTCCGATATTCTTCGATCTAGTGGTATCATTGATAGCTGGAAAAGGAAGATTCAAGATGAAGAACGAAGAGGTATTGGAAACGTATCGACGATTCGGTTGGCAAATCTTAGGCAAAATAGGTGGTATAAACAGGTCAAAAGAGGAAAGGAAGAACGAAAGATAGAAAAGGCAGATTTGAATGGAGAAAGGTGTGCTGTTATCTGAGTTGTTGACGGGATGCTGGTGATTACTATTGCGTTTGTATCACCCGTCTACCATGGCCCCATATACCGTCCCTAGCGGCGATTTGCTGGCGGCGGTGTTCCTGGGGAACTAGTGCTTTCCATGTTGACTGTCAACTCAGCAACACGGGCTTTGATACGGGCCACACGAGATTCAATGGCTATAGCATGTTAGTCTAGAATATAAAAAAGGACAAAGGGTCGAATAGATCAACTTACTCTCTTCGCCGCTAGTCTCATCATCGCCATCTGTAGTCTTGCTGTAGCCACCACGGCTCTGTTCCTCACTCTGACGCGCCGCAGCTCGTTCGGCCGCATTCTTTCGTATAGCTGCCCATCGATCCTGAGTTGCAACGATGGGCGAAGGCGCAGCCTCTCCCTCATCATATTGCTCTGTAGGATCGCTTCCGTGACGCGCAATGGGCGGGGGGACGGCTTCATCCTCGCTGTCAACATCAGGAGGCGCAAACGCGGGTTGATCCGTCAACGGACCCTGATCAAATCGTGAAAATTCGTTACGGGCTTCATTAGCGTCTGCTGTATCGACACGCGAGAGTTCATCTTCAGCAGAGGGGTCATAGGTGGGTTCGTGTGCCCCCGCAGGGATTGAAAGTTGAGTTGGGGTCTTTTCATCTTCTGTCTGCACTGTAGATGTCTCATGGATAGATCCACTAACGATTGGCTGAGGGTGAGGTGTCTCAGGGAGTGGAGATTGAGCGCGACTGGTCTCAGCCGCCTTGGCCGACTCGGCGGCTAAGAAATTATTCACATCACTAGCCGCATTCTCGGGAAGTTTGGACTGCCTGTTCTTGTGGCGCCCAAAAAGCTTTCTGAAGCCACCACCTGTTTTCTTCTCTTCCTTGTGGAGCTTCTTGTGTTTCTTGCTTTCGGGGCTAGTACTTTCAGGTTCAGGAGAGGCCATCGTCTGACGAGCTACATCCATATCGTCTTCGCGTGGTAACGGGGGCAACGGCGAGTTACGACCAACAGGGCCCGGCCGCTCAGCCGGATGAATATCCTCGAGGTTTTTCTGTGGGACAGCCGGTGCTTCGGGTGTTGGTGATTGTACTCGAGAAGCCGGGAGTGAAACAGACTTGTCAGGAACTTCGGGTGGAAAATCGCTCCCATTTGTCATGCTACCGTTTGCCTCGCTCATCCCATTGAGTTGTCCTAGGCCACGTCCAGCATGGATATTGCCGAGATACGCTTCCCGGATGGTATCTTTGTCATACTTACTAGCCCATTTCATGGCCGGAGAAGCTTCCTTCACAATGACTGGTTGCAGGGTGAGGACGCTATTGGTCCTCTCTGTCGCAGCGTCATCGGTCCTCCCGCGCCTTTCTGGCAGGTTTCCTTGTCGTTGTTGCTGTTGCCGAGCACTTAGTTGCTGTGCGGCGGCCTGGATCTTGGCCTGCTGGTCTAGCCCAATGCTGGTCTTGCTACCGAGACTGCCGGTATTGATTGGGTTGAGTCGGTCACCCCGATCAAAAGCGCCTTTACTCGTTGACTTGCTCCGCGACACTCCTCCTCTACCCCGCCTTGTCCAACTGAAGAAGCCCTTCTTTTCCGCAATGTAGGCACCTGCATCAGGCTCAGGCGCAGCTCCCTTGACCATTTCTTCCATGACAAGCCATTTCCCTGAACGAATCCGTGTCTCTACTACTGCGCATCTGCCAAAGGCGGATTTTCGCACGGGCGTCTCCTCCGGAGCCAAACTACTCATCCAAACCCACCAAAAAGCCTCGTCGAGGTCAAATCGCGTGATACTAGCCAGCTCACCGGGCTCTAGTGGTCGATCTGACTCGAGTCGAGGCCGATGGGACTGCGAACTCCATTGTCGAATGTTTGTCTCAATGGGAGGGAGGACCTTGTCTGGCGGTAGCAACATACCTGAATGTCCCGAGTCGTCCACAAAGCCGGATGACAAAAAGTCGGCCCACGAGGGGGTTGTCGGTCGTCCTAGGTTGGCTCCAGATGCCGGCGTTCTTCGCAATCCTTGGGGGTGTGGGAGATCGACCTTGACGTACTCCTCATCTTCTTCCACCTCCTCCAAGGAACCACTGAATCCAATGTCTTCGAACCGCGACCACGAGGCATCGCGTAAGCTAGTAGAATGCTTCGCACTGGAGACCTGCGACTGATTCGCCAGCGAGATCGCCTTAAGAACTCTGCGGCACTCTTCGGTCAGGGCGGTTACTGGATCTTCGTGCTCTGCGAAATCTTGGAGGGTCTTGTCCTCCTCACGATATTGGAAATGGTTGGCGCGGCGCAGCAGAGCAAAGGGCGTCGGCGATACGGTATCGACAATCATTACGACTTTATAAGTCGACGAAAGCATGAGGGTGGGCGTCTGTGGAGGGTATTCGGTCTCCTGCAGTAGCTTCTGCAAGGACATGGGTAGCAGGGAGATGGCGGCGCTCTTGGACTGATGGGGTGAGAGTGATCGGAGATATGCAAAGAACAAATGGCTGGTGGCATCGGCGGCGCTGCAAGGTACCCGATCAGTAAGTCAGACAGTCCACCATGCAGCACGTAACAACAGTAGTGGGATCATTAGCGTACCGTGCCCAGGTCTTGTAACCCCCTTCAAATCCGTCACCGGTATCTTTCTGTTCGAACGCCCACCAAGCCGCCATTCGCGCAAGTTTGCGGCCACCAAAACCATTCACCTTTCCATGTGCTGCGATTGCAGAGAGTAGGTCGAAGTAGTCGAAAACGATCTTGGTTCGGGCGTGGTTCTCGACGCTCAGGGGAATGAAAGTCGAGAAAGAGTCTCGGGCCAGGTTTGAGTCTGCGTGGGTTGAGTTGTTAGTTACAGGATTAATCGACTCTTCCGCCCCCTTGTCCTCGCATTTCATCCCGACGTGCAATGGAAACCCTCCTACCTTGTTCTCCAACCTTGAACAACTCATAAGCATCCCACCCAACAATACCACCAGAAATTCTACTCCAACACCATTTGAGCACATCGGATATGACCTGAAAACAAGCAAGAACATGTCGCATCAGCGTGACCGCTCATCATATTCAGGGGAGCGTTAACCACATACCATGGGCTCCGTCATGCGCAACTCCTGATCAAGGGCCGCTCCATGCAAGCCATGGCTGTCATCGAAAAAGTGGCGGATAAAGGTGCGCACAGCGCTGGGGTTTGACGTTGGGCGAAAGGGCAGAAGGAGAAAGGGAAGATCGAGGCCTGACAACGGGACTCTTGTTAGCCATCTTGATACGATCTACAGCACGTGGCTGGCGAAGACGCCTCTCCGGTCAAAGTAGGTAAGCCGTCTTACCTCTTGCCTTGAGTTCGACCGTGCATCGATTGATTAGATCCTGCACCTCCTCTGGCTCGACTGACGTGCGCGCGTAGGCATCTTCCCAGCGCGGCTTGGTAGGCAATTGAGGGGTGGATTCGGCGTAGCCATTCTTCTTAGACCTAAGCTTCCCATCCTTGCCCCTTATCCGGGAGAACAGGCCTGGCATTTTGATTGGCAGCGCGACAGGGGGAAGTCGAGAGTTTCAAACCGGCACCAGACAGAGACGGGCCCAAAAGGATCGATAGTTCGGAAACCAATTGAGGGACAGGTGGACTGCTTCAGCGACTGGGGGTAGGCGTAAAGCCGGGACTGAGGAGGATTACGTCGTTTGAAGGGGAGTGAAAGAATAGGAAGAAGGAAAGAAGAGAGAAGAGGTCAGTTGCAAGTGTTGCGACAACTCAGAGGTGGTGGGGGGGGCCCTGGTTGGGTATCATATGTAATAATATCCGACCTGTATACTAGGAATATGGCCGTCAATGCACGTCGAGCTGGCGGGACAAGGATGGGGAGGCGAGTGCTGAATGGCCGGAATGGGTGACTGAGGGAGAGCGGGCTGGCTACGTGTTGGCAGCGACGGCTTGATTCGATTCGTGGTAACAGGGGATGCGGGAGCTACATACACTAGAGAGACTTGTGCAATGGTTCGTCCATCGGTTCGTTTGGTTCGTTGGGTTGGGTTGGGTTGTTTTGTTTGCACCCTGACTTTTTTTCGGATTTGACTTGACGATCTCGGCTTGACCCAATCTGGCGTGCTCTGACCTCGACCCCTTTCTACAACAACCACAATAACCAAGCTCGATGGGGGGTTCAAGGTGATAGTTGAGATTGTAACAGGATAGTATACTAAGTAGATATACTCTGAGAAGACAAGGGGAATGGAAAGCAGCAAAGAAGCTGAAGAAGCAGCAGCAGGAGAAAAAAATATCGAATGAGAGACAACTGCTGCTAAAGATACGGTCTTGGGATTAGTTTGAAAGGTACAGTACCAATCCTAAGGCTCAGGCTTGGTGCTTGTGAGCATGGGTGTGCACCGGTGCACGTCACAACACAACCACAAGAAGAATGAATATGGATGGCACTGCAAGGTAGGGAATAGTTGACCCGATTGACTGATGTTAACGAGCGTAGGTACAGACGTATGTCTGTGTAAAGACGGTCTGTATGTAGTGTAAGTAAAGTGAGCCGATTAGATCTACTGATGGCCTAAACAAGGGAATCAAGACAAAGAAGAGCAAGATAGAGTGAGAGTGAGGGAGAGGAGAGATGTGATGATCCACAATGTATACTAGTGCACAGATAGGTAATTTGAAGAGAAGAAAATCTAGATTTCATTGGCAGTCACAACAAGTCGGTACCTGCCTAGCAGTGTAGATGGTCCGTTAGTGGTATCTAAGTACTTGATGCCTGCCCAGGTTGTAGGTACAGCCGCACCCATACTTAGTACACAGACTTTCAGTAGATGATACAGGCATCTGTACAGGTAATTCCCCCATTACTTAGATGCGCCTTTTGGCATACAGAGACAACAGCACAATCTACAATCTTCAACGCTGCCAAAGCTTGGCTGAATTACCTAGTGAGAATCAGAGCGTCAGTGGAGACCTATCAAAGCCATCTACGTAGGTAGGTCTTGTAAGTATATCCTGCACTTAAGTAAGCGCCATAGTAAGGCGGCTCTTGTTTCATCAATCGCACCATGTAAGATGTAATACTGTAGGCTTCTGACTACCTAGGCACCTACCAAGAAAGGTATCCTAGACACAGTAGTGTAGAAAGGAATCAATCAATCACTGACAGCTTATGTATGCCGGCACCAATTATAAAGTAAGAAACATAGCTGTGTATTTAGTGTTTGCTGGGCACTGCAAATGGTATCTAAACACTGTGGACAGGTGCACTAACATGCAACTAGATTGTGGAGATTCCCCATGTGCGCACATGTTGTTTCGCCGGTAAATCTGTTTAGCTCCCGGGCTAGATACCTCCCGGTCTTAGATTATGTATCTGTATGTACTTCAACTGCTTTGACTGGAAATTGCAGGATGGGAAACCGGTGGCACTAAGGAAATCGCAATCAAGGAACAGTCACTCAGTCACGATCTTAAATCCAATACCTCTTGTCCCGACCCCCATCATTGCTAGTCCGCACTAGCTTCCTACCTAAGAATATACCTACATACTGTTCTCTGGGACTGTAGTCTGTCAGCCTATGAAAACTCGACATCTCGAATTGTTTCGCAGAGCGGCAATGGCTGTACACAGTCAGTACTTATACTGCTAGCTGCAGACATCTACCTATTAGTGTTACATAGTTATCTAGCGATGCGGGAACCCGACCTAGATGACGCGGAGAAAACGTTGTCGTTATCTGGATGCTGCTGTCCTTGCATGCCTTGATATTCCCTGTCTGTTCCGATTCGAATTACACACACAGTAATGAATTCCCTTGAATTTTGTACTTTTCTTCTTTTCTCTTCAATCTATATGGCTGTATAGAACCTGCCGGTCTCGAGACTGCCTCGACTTACCGAAAACTTCATCACGAACCGCTCAAATACACGGCATGAATGGTCTCATCGTGTCGGATCGCCACTAATGTAGATCGAGGTTCGAGAAACACGAAAACGTGTACATATCCGACTAACATTCACGGATGTGCCAGCTTACAGAGCTATCCACACCCGTTCAATGCTTCGCCGAGCTGTATATCAAGAAGATAGGCAAAATGTCCGTCGACCGGTTCTATTCTACAGCCTCTGTTGGCATCCCACTCTGAATACATGAATATCCACTTGTTCGCATGTATAAGTAGCTTGGCGAGGTTCAGCTTTATACATACATACAAGTTCATCCAGACTTTCAACAAAGCAACATTCCTCCAGCAATGTACTCCATTGGCTCATCGTGTCACCCTTGTACAGATCGCATCACGACCGTTGTGTTTTCTCCGGATCAGCGATACCCAACCAATGTTTGCGCCCCAAGTTACTTCTTTGTCCATATTTGACACGGTTATTGGCATCGTTTGGTTGGCGAAAACCGAACTACTCCGTACATAACTAAGTACCGAGCACTCATACTTACTCAGTAGTTATACTACATCGTTAATACGATATCCAGGAAGCTTCTCTACAATAGGAAAAGCCACGTTCATAGCTTTGGCTGTTGTGCATGTTTTCCCCCAGAGCAGTACATATGCTGACGTTTGAGATGACAACACATCTTAAAGCACATCTTGAACGAATGTTCAAGATGTGCCAAGACGGCGAGCCCCTTTTTATGGCCCGACACATTCATTGACGTCTTCTCGCCCAGTCATGATACCGACCGTAACGCTGACCCTGCATGAACAATGTCGAGGCACATTTCATCAAAACCCGTAGCCAATAAAGCATCCCGACCTGCTTTCCCGCACCGCCACCATTGGACATAGCGTTGCTTCTGGTGGCGTCCGGCACGTACTAGCCATGTACCGTGGTAGTAGCGGACATGTTAGTGTGTAAAGGATAAAGGGTAGTTGCGGTCAGTTCTTTTATCGGCGTCAACGGCGAACCGCTCTACGATCCAAACCCCGGTCTACCTCCGCCGCCATGCGCTGCGCTCAGAGCCACTGGGCAGAAGTGCTGGTTCTGTGCTGAGTAGGTGAGATGACACTGAAGGTGGTCTGCGTCATTTATTATGACATGGGTACTATCGACCCGTTATCCATACCTACGGTAACATCGTCTCCAACTGTCTCCAGTATCCCGACGCGTCTCATTCGCGTTTTCGTCTGGTCGTCTTCTTTTATGTCTTGCCCTTCTCCCTGCCAACTGATGCAACGAAATAAATTCCAGAAAAAAGCGAGCCCTCCACTCATTCACTGGCCTGCCTGGCATTACACAGAATGGGATTGTCCTTGTAACGTTACTGCAGTCCAATACTGCAATGCCAGCTAAACTATGCAGTTACTGTACTTCAGTGGCTGGATCGCATCATGCACTTTACGGGTGTCTTTTACCGATATACATGTACATTCTGTACCATTCTGTGCCTTTATAACCCCTATCCTTGGCAGGGTTACTGATACTTGACCTTTCTGGGGCCACACATGGCTTCGGGACATACAGTATGCAGCCCTGCTCTCATTACAGTATTCTACTGGAAGTCCTGTGAGTTCTAACGTGATGGAAGTGGACCGACCGACATCTCTCCACTTTCCTAGAAGGGCAAGTTTTCCGGATCGGACTTGTGACTGACGGATACACCTTACTGTACTCACGTTACCGCCTATTATTTGGAAGCGTTACTCAGTTCTTTTCGACGGGATAGCTACTGTACGCGCTACATATCTACCGACGCATACTCAGTACATATTAACACGCCAGACCTTAAACCGCTGGGCAGTAGATGCATACTCAGCGAGAATAAAACACCAAAGCACATTAGGAGATATTCATGTAATGACGTGAACGATGGGTATACGTCTTCAATGCACACGACAAACGATCTCCACCTCGATCAAGCAACTAGGCCATCACTCAAAGCCACCAGAGGGTCTGTACCACGTCCTCGAAGATAGAGTCCACGAGCGAAATACCGCCGCAGAGAAGGGAATACATGCGAAACGAGAATACGTAAGCTGTATACGAAATCGACGTCTCACAGCATATATATCTCTCAACCCGTGATCCAATCCACCGTACGAGGTGCAATGAATGACCCGCCAATTCCAGACAAAGAGTGCACAACGATTCGACACCGCTTCTCGACGTGCTGTGCTGTTTTCAATACACGATAATTCGAATACGGGATATATACGGCATATCTCCTTGCAGGAAAACAAACAACAATTATGATGATGATGACGAATAACGATAGACACATGAAACGTAAGATGGCGAGTATAATAGGTAGGTAGTTAGAATGTTACTATACTTTGTAGCATCGAGACGACGCATGTCACAATAAGAAGAGTTCATAGTAAGAAGAGGATTACTTATCACCTTAGACTCTGCCAAACACAAAGCAATGAAATTGAATGAAGGGAGTGAAAAGAATGAAAGCGCCAGGAACGATATCAGGACAAGAAAATCAACCTGACGCCTACCATGAGTAGATACTTACAGTCATTCCCAGCTCGGAAAGGTGTCTTACGGAATGTATATACCTACCTGCTTGTTACACAACTTGAAATACACCATCAATTGATTGCAGATTGACACCTGTATATTGAGCTCCCGAGCTACATATATAATTTACGATATTATCCACGTGAAGCTTTGCTTCAGGTTCCAAGTAGTCTATTATATGTCCGAATAGACTAACGGTTAGCTAACTACCGTAACTCATTCATACAAATGACTGGCCGGCTGACTGACTAAGTATATATACCTGGTATTCGTTTGTGGTGTCTTGAGGTATAGACTGTAATCGCATACTCACATCCTATAGCCCACAATCCACAGTCCACAGTCCAGATGATTAACAGCCTATTATTTCATGATCATGTACACTGTATTGAGCTATTATATTTGCATAATACTATTTCAACAGACCATTTGCTTATGTATAGTACACATGAATTAAGGTAGACTATGTATCATTTATTAAACTGTATAGTACACGCAGGACAAATCCGGCCCTGTTCCTCTTCGATACATAGTGAAGTGGACAATCGGTTCATTTCCTCCTTTCATCAACTATGTTCTTCAGATCCGTGAGACGAAAACGCGAACCTCAAATCCCAAGATCGATCCTTACGCAGGAGGGAACGTAGAAATCACCTGAACGCCAGACAAAAATCGTAAAACAGGAAAAGGATACGATCTCATCTGATCACACAATCACACACACACACACTCAGACTCGCGCACTCATTCCTCTCCTTCTTTAATCCCTTCACCCTGCTTTTCGAGGACTTCGCTCTCCTCCTCGCCCTTCTCCTCGCCCTTCTCCTTGACTTCGCCGACAGCGACAACAGGGGTGACCCCATCATCCTTACCCTCACCCTCCTCTTTCCCCTCCTTTTCCTCTATATCTTTCTTCACAGCCTTCGCACCTGCAGAAGTAGTAGGGACCCCATCAGGGTGTAAATTCCAATCAATCTCCCCATCCTCCCCATACCGGCCGCGAAGCCACTCATTAGCCTTGCGGAAATGCCCGCAATCAAAGAATCCACGCGAGGCGCTCAAGGGAGAGGGATGAACACTCTTCAACACTAGATGCCGCTTCGCGTCGACTTTCGCTACCCTGTCTCCGGCTGGCTTGCCCCAGGCTAGAAACACGACACCGCGCGTCCGCTTTTGCGAGACTAGGTCTATCACCTTCTGCGTGAAGGCTTCCCAGCCGTGCTTCTGGTGCGAGTTGGCGGCGTGGGCGCGCACGGTTAGACAGGTGTTTAGCATTAGGACGCCGTGTTCCGCCCAGGGGGTCAGGAGGCCGCCGTTCTTGGGGGGCGGGATGAAGCTTGGGTAGTCCTTTTTCAGGGCCGTGTACATGTTTTTGAGGGATGGTGGGGCTGGTGTGGGTGGGCGCACTGAGAAGCAGAGGCCATGGGCTTGGTTGTGGTTGTGATATGGGTCTTGGCCTAGAATTACAGCCTTGACTGTGTGGAAGGGGGTGTGGCGGGACCTGTGGTATGGATCACGGTTAGTTATATTTTGCTTATTTATTCTTTCAGGTAGTTATGTATGTTGAGCATGATAGAGTTATTGTGTGAAAAGGGGGGAATCCCTAAGATATAGATGGGAGGAGATCAGGCAGTCCCAACGTACCAAGAATAAACATCCTCGCTAGGCGGGAAGACATTCTGTCCGGAACGCACTTCGCCCTCGATGAACTTCTTGAGCGCAATGAACTCGGGCTTGACAATCTCGTCCTTGAGCAGCGCTAACCAGCTGGGATCCAACGTGTTGATCTCCAGCGCCAGATGCTTCTTCTGCTCGGGCGTGAGCGAGGCTACCCACTTAGCCTTGTCGAATCTCGCGGCTGGGTTCCCAGATGCAGCGCTGTCGGTCGCTGACGCTCCAGCTTTTGCTCCTGTTGTCTTGGGCGCTCCGAAGAAGGATGTAATGCTCCCGTTCGTCTTGGCCTTCTTGCTGGCGTCGGCGGCAGCCGCATCGCCTTTTCGTTTGACCGAAGACATTGCGCTGGTGTGTATGCCTCGATACTGGACCGTAGCAGTGTACGGGTGCGTCTTGGTGGCGTAGTAATGGCGCAAAGGAGTTCGCGGTAAGTACCGAGGCTGGGTTCTCGACCGCCGAGCTGGACCGTGCCACGAAGACAACGCGCGAGAAGTAGATGATCGGCTCACAATCAGAGGGGCAGTACAAATCCGCAACGCAAGACAAGAGCCTCGTCTGCAGAACTTGACGGGTGGCACTGTGCCGAATTGCAGCGCAGCGAAATCCGTCGTAGTAGTGATAGTATGAAGCGAGTGCAGACGCAGACAGGGGCGTAACAGCGTCGCAAGAAACGGGATTTGGATTGTCGAGGATTGTGTGATCAATTGGACATATACAAGAGAAAGAAGAACCAATTGGATATAATCAGTCAAGAACAAAGTCGGTGAGACATTACGCTGTACAAAGTAGAGGGAGAGTAGACCGAGGACGCATGTTGGTGCTTACATAGTGGAGGAAGCTGATAAGAATTAAAGATGGATTATATGTAGGCAGCCTATCGCGGACTTACAGACGCGACAGACGCGTTAGGCAGAACACGTACTTTACGCGAGCTCATGTGGCACGTGCGAGTAGAGCTGCTCTTAGGGGCGTCCAGGGGCAGAGCTGCCTGCTGTGCTGAGTCCTACAGAGGTATGTAGAGGTAGGTACCCGGGCCGTTGGTCCCCGGCATACGCCCCCTGGCCGACTTAGCACTACCAGGTTAAGATCGGCTGTATACATGCGCTTCCAGCTTGAAGGATCAGGGGGTTCAATGAAGGTACCGGTACATAAAGTAGATAAGCACCATATAAGCACAGTATACTCACATAGGTATACACACGCGTTGTAAGGAACAATCACGACATCAGGCCATTGATATAGATGAGCAGATCCGACATGATTCGAGACATCTCTGATATCGTACAATCACAAGCATCTTCATTAAGTAATACGCCGTTAATCGTACACATCATCTTCTTCAACTCCCTGCTGTCAATCGCTCAACTCAGATCTGATCACATGCTACCACACCTACAAAGCCATCATTGTCGTCTTTTTGTCTTTAGCTCATCCAGAATCCTTTTCTAAAAACGTGACCCTCTAGAATGCTGCCTCGGTACAAGTTCGTACAAGTGCTGCCGCCGTTTTCCATGTCCGGTCCAAATACATGCGGTTCCTATCTATCGCAGAAGGAAGAAGCCGTTACCGCTCTTTTAAGGTATCATGAAATCAAAGAAACGCCCAGGACCAACGCCGGCCAAAAATGCAGAATAAACAAAGAGTCGAGTGAAGATGTGTGTGTGCTGGGTTTTTCTTCTTCATCCTTCCCTGCCTCGGCAGCACATCAGGCATCTCGGTCTCGTGTGTCGAGGTGCTGCGCTATCGTGTGTCGTTCATTCACGCTCCGGAATACCCTCTTGCCCACCTCGTAGCTACTGATCATAATAGCACACGCCGGGGCCACCTTGAGGGTTCGGGGAATCCATCCTCTCCAAAGTCCTGCCGAGCCCTCCGTTTTGAGAATGTGCCACAGCAATCGTACCATGTTGCCTTCTTCGGGGGCTGCTGACGACGCTGTCTTGGCCGAATCCCGGTATACCTGCGTTCTCGTTTTGCCGACGTCAAAAGGCATGGTCACCATGGACGCAATGGCGCCGGACGACGCCCCTGCCGTGAAACTGTCCACCAAAACAGCGGTATGGTTTTCCCGGCTTTGCGACCTGGCTCTCTCCCTCGAGCGGGCACTGGGATCGCGGGATACCGAACGACCGCGACGGTCTTCGCGCATGTCGGTTAATTTGTTTCGAATCGTCTCGTATCCCAGCCAGTACAGTCCCGAGAAGGGTACGTCGCGCCATAGGTGAAGGGTGATGCCTCGCCATAGCGAGCGATAGCCGTTCTCTGCAACCATCTCCCGAATCCCCTTGAATGTATCCTGGAGGTGGCTCGTTGCCGTCGAACCGGAAGAAGCCTGTAGGCGTGTTTTGAAGAGCTCGATAGGACTGACAGCAGCCACGGCCAGTATGCGTGCCGTAGAACCCGCCGTCACAGCCTTGTAATCGTCCCTAGAAAATCGACTTATGGGGCTTTTCTTGTTATATCGCAGCCAATCATAGCCTGTGAAGTAGATGATGTTGGCCGGAATAGTCATGAGCAATGTTGGCGACAATCCCCTCCACAGCGTAGTGAATCCCTCGTTGCGCGCAATCTTGCGCATGCCATCGAAGGTCGACGTGAAGTTGCGCTTTTGTGCCTCCTCGACGGCGCACTCGATTCCGGCCCCGGCTTCGGCTGCGCTGAACCCTTCCAATCTGGGACCAGCAACGCATATTTCGGCATTGTTGTTCATGAAAAACACTTCTCGGCAGCATGAGGTGATGCCGAGGTTCGACGGTCGGAATCCATTCTGCGACGAAACAACGAGCTTCTGGAATTCTGTGGAGGCAGTGGCAGGTTGCGATGGACTTTGCGATTGTAATCGAACACGCACAACATCGAGAGGAGTGACTGCAGGTGACGTAAGTTAGCACCGGTCTATCGACATGGCGGTAGAAAGAGAAGAAACAGGTGGTGGCAAACATACCGAGAATTGAGGTCAGAAGACTGCCGGTGATTGCTGAGGCCATCTTCTGTCCAGCCGTGATATCCATGCCGTCGGTGTTGGCATGGTCCTCAGCCGAGGAAACCATGGTAGACCCGGCAAAAGCATCCTCTGCAGTCTTCACCCTGTCGTGATTCGTATTGGTGGTCGACATGGCGTCTGTCGAATGTGTAGATGTGTAGATGTGTATGCGTAGTGGGCGGGTGTAACTCCGGGGGAGTTCCGGAGAACGCCCGTCGAAGAAAACTGCGGCGCAGATGAGGTGGCGTCACAATGCGATTCAAGAGACAGATACGATGGTTTCAATACAGACGAGGAGGGGAGGACGTAGAAAAGGGACGATGTCGAGTGCAAAAGTGCGGAGAGAGGGGAGGAGGGAGAGGTTTAGTGCGAATGTGAAGGAAGGCGAGTTAATAATTTGGATAGACGGACTTCTGGACTCTGGGCCGGGGAATTGGGAAGAAGCTTTACGCAGTGCTAACCTAAGCCTACTTTTGGCCTAGATAGTGCCGAGATAGGTACCTGTAAAACGGTTACCGTAGGCCCACGGCTGCTTTCTGGGCTCCGTTTTCCGGGGGTGACATCAAGGTTTTATCTGATTCAGGTAAGTGTGCAACGTTAGTGCAGGTTTTGCCACCTTTTTGTGACGCACGATATCGGATTTAATGCTCCCCCAGCAGCGTTAGCTCGGACAGCTCGGCCTCCACCCCCTGTTATCAATCTGTACCACCCTTAAGTAAGCCGATTGATATCCGACGGGTTGTGCAAATAACTTGGAAAATGATTCAGAAACCAGTTACAGAAAATTATATCTATGATATGAATTCGTTCCTGCCTCTTTATTAAGGAGAAAGACCGGCTGTATCATCTTTTAACTCGAGAGACACAATTGTTTCGCTCTAATACAACCATGCACGACCTCATTTTCTGAAGGGAAAAAGGCGGCGCAGTGTAAGACAACTTCGGAGTTCAGAGTTTCGCCGGGTGCGCCCTCGGAATATCAAAAACATTAAATGCCGTCTCTAGGAAATGTTTGCTATAGTTGTTGGTGATACGGAGAGCCGGTAATACCAGCTGACTCAATCTGGGAACCGGTATTCCTCATATTCTGAAGCCAGAGGCTAAAAGTGGCATAGTCGGGCTGAAATTTCCCAGCGACGGCTATAAATTAAATCACGATGGAGGTGCGATTACCTAGATATTCCGACCATTATTCTACCCGAGGCCGAGATGAAATTGTTTTATCGATCTCGGAGCCGATTGGAGCGGACTTGCTCAGAGCATGTACAATACCAACACGCTACCTACCTAGATGGTATCTGAGAAATCTGGCTGTAAAGAAAAAGGCTAACAATTCAATCATTGTTGAGAAAGCTGCATTTAATAATTACTTTTCTCAATTATCGAGCGGCATAATCAATATATAAGCTATCGTGTTTTCCTCGGTAGCGTTATACTTCCCATCTTCCCCAATTAGCGCATGTTGAATGCCAAGGTCCCAAACTTTCAATGTCTTGACACGATTTATAGGTATCAATATATTTGGCACAGAAGGGCAAGATAGCTTTTTACCTCTGTCTCATCGTTACACACAACTCAAGCGCTACATACGAAACGATATATATATGCCCAAGTCTGACATCCACGCCTGTTGCGAGCCTACCCGTGATGTTGATGAGAGCTGATTGAAGCGCGATAAGGCGGTTATAGATGTAAGTCAATTTCTGGGTATGGCGTGCTGTATTTCACGGGCGCCTCCAAATGGCCTAATACAGTCGGGGTTAGAGCGGGAGTTACGCCACACCTCTTTAGACCTCTTTCACATTGATGCGGATGCAGGTCTCACCGGTATGACTGACTTGCCGACCTCTCTCTCCCAATAGTACATTGACGGACTTCTCACTGCTGTGAAAATACATGAGTAAACAAGCATAAATGAATTACTATTTACACTTGCTGCTTATACACATACGTCCCTAACTCCACGCTGCCTGTCACTCTTACTCTGATTTAATCACAACAGCATCTTCACTTTAAGCCAGCTCTTATCTCCACTTGCTATCGACCTTCAGCATCAACCATAAGTAACTGGCCCTCGAGTCAAGAAATGAGAGAGGTTTAGATCTTGATTGAGCTTAAGATTGAAATCGAGGCCAAGACTCCCTGGATACCTTTATTATATCACTTATCCTCTCAATACCTTCCCTGGTCGCATATCCCCTCATCACATTAAGTATCTATCTACCTGTGCTTATTTACCAACCCAACCCACCAATTAATAAGCAACCACGATGGAGCAACCACCCGAACAAATACAGAGTGAGTTGGAGAACTTCAGACGGCAGTGGCGAGAAGAAGTCTCCTCCCGGGCCAAGAACCCAGCAGCAGCAGCACCGGCATCCTCGTCAACGTCATCACCATCAACACTACAGCAGCACCACAATCAACCGTCGCGGCCAGCCAATCATGGCGGCCCATCAGCGACGTCCAACAGACCGCCGCCTCGAAGGCACGAGGCCCCCTCACACAGCAAGGGATCAGCGTCAACCAGCAAAACTGCCCAATTGGATGACGATGAAGACTACTACATCCCAGCCCCTGTTTTTGACGGTGATGCCTCATCGGCGGCCAAAGCAAAAGGGGGCCATACGTTGGATGGTGATGCAGACGAAGCGTCCAAGGAACCCAAGACGGCTCTCGACTTCTACGAACATGCCGTCGAGAGGGAATCAGCCGGGAAGCTCGGAGATAGTGTGCAGTTGTACCGCACCGCCTTTCGCATGGATGACAACGTCGATCGTAAATACCGCGATAAGCACTTTGCAAGCCGCTGGGCGAAAACAACCCAGTCATCGCAAGCACAGCAGCAGCAGCAGACCAACCCATCCAGTGCCGCTGTGACAGTCCCCAACACCGCCCACCACTCACTAGAAGGCGGCGGTGGTGATGATGATGCCGTTCCCTTGTCATTCCCAGATCTGATAGCCAGCTTTGCGGCTTTGAAGGTCGAGGGCTTGCCACCGGAATGTGAGGGTGTGGAACCACCGCCCTGTCCTATCGCCGCTCTTCCGGATGAAATCCTAGTGCACATCCTCCGGGACGTCGCCATAGCTGACGTGGGGGACTTCATGCGACTGTCTCAAGTCTGCAAGCGCCTCGCCTACCTAGTATTGACCGAGGACCGAATCTGGCGGCGAGTATGCCTAGGCTCCGAATTCGGGTTTGGCGGCATGCACTACCACTTCCAGCGCTCCATTACCTGGGAGCCGTTAACCCTAACCGACGCCCTCGCAGACATCGACGAGGCAGACGGAGAGGTATACACGCCCGAAGAGCTCCATCGCCGCCGCGCAGCCGAGGCGCACGCCACCACGCTCGCGCTCTACCGCGCCGTGAGCGGCTACGCGACCTGGCAGTCCATGTTCCGCCGACGCCCACGCGTCCGCTTCAACGGGTGCTACATCAGCACGGTGAACTACGTCCGGCCGGGCCAGAACGCGGGAAACCAGTTGACGTGGAACGCGCCGATCCACATCGTCACGTACTACCGCTATCTGCGTCTGTTCCGGGACGGCACAGCCATCAGTCTAACGACGACAGACGAGCCAGCGCACGTCGTGCATTACTTGACGCGCGACAATCTCCCGAGTATACGGCGCGGGCACGAAGCGCATCATCAGCATCAACATCAACATCAGCATCATCTCCCCTCACACGTCATGGCACCCGCGCTGAAAGGACGCTGGCGACTCTCTTCCTCGCGCGATTATCAAGACCCGGCCAACGGCGACCTCGGCAATCGCCCACCACAGATCCTTCCCTCCAACACGCCCTCTTCAAAATCATCAACTGCAGCGGCCCCGACGCTCTCGGAAAGCGAAGGCGACCTGTACATCGAGACCGAGGGCGTGGTAGGCGCTAAGTACACGTACAGACTAGACCTCTCGCTGCGCAGCGCGGGGCGCTCGGCGCGCAATAACAAGCTAGTGTGGCGTGGGTTCTGGAGCTATAACCGGCTGACGGACGACTGGGCGCAGTTCTCGCTGAAGAACGACAAGCCTTTCTTCTTCAGTCGGGTGCGGAGTTATGGGGTGGACGGGGAGTAGGAGTAGAGTACCCATTTAGATAGTAGAAGCTGATAAACTAAGTCAGTCCAGACAAGCCAACGATCAAGTGGACGAGAAAGTATTTAGAATAAGACAGTCAGTGTCTGCAGAAGAAAGGAGAGAAGACGAGAGAGATAGAGAGATAGAATACGAGATACAAGATTTGCAACAAGTAGATAGTATACAGATCCTGTCCAGACACTAACGGCGCTGATAAAGAGAAATAGACCAGTTTACTGAATTTCCAGATTCCCATTACAGTCGGTATACATACCTACATACGACTAATTCATGGCATGACATGATAGAACCAGTTATAAACGTGGATTTAACACGGCATCCCTGAGAATTACCCAAACAAAGCCTATATCATATATACCTACTTAATAATCATTTTCCAACGAACTGTTTTTTTTTTTTTCACAAAAATCCAATAATAACTTATCAATCTTAAAAAGCGAGCATTGATCACAGGGATTATGAGGCCAACAGGCATATCCGTCCTTACTTCATGCGAGTTTTAACTTAAAACTCATTTTTTTCTCGACACTTGTCTTATCTCCACTTAGATCAGATTAAATTTGTTGGTTTAACGGCTTGTATGTATTGTATCATACTGTATTAAACATTAAGAACGCTACTATTTGTACCCCTATACGCTTGAATACCTAGCGCTCAAAGTACACCTCATAACACCGCTGCTCCCATAAGCTCATGGAGGTGTACCGTATTCCCACGCTCCATGCCTAGAATCCGATACAGATCCCTCGGACGCCATGTGTTTCCGTACTCCCATAAGTCTCAATGACCACGGTCAACCAAAGCCCCGTCTTCCAGTGCCCCTATTCCTATCCCTGATCCTGAACTCATCTCACAACAGCTTTGAAAGTTCCTTAAAGCAAGAACAAATCGCCAACATGTCTCTTCTCTATCCCCATTTGCATACATCAGCTTCTAGCAAAGCAACGAGCTAATCAAACTAATCGGTGTTCGGGACTATACAGCGACCCCGCCTGGTTCTTGAAAATACTCTTGATGTTATACGTGAACGGGGAAGAGGCGGATTTTCGAGCTGGTTGTTTTCGGGCGGGTGTTCGTGGAGGTGCTGCCTCACTCGAACTGGAAATCTCACTTCGCATCTCACTTCGCATCTCGCTTTCCGTAATCTTATTTCCTGTAATTAGGTAGTCTGGCTGGGAAGCCGTTGGACGAATAAGCGAGCGACGCCGATGTATCTTCGCGCTCCCAAGTCCGAATACGTGATGGCTTGCACGAGCTGGGCTTCTGCTGCGTTCCCGAGCGCGAGCTGGGTCCGGGGAGCTCAGGGGGCGCGGTGTCTGAGAGAAGTATCGGTATATAGAGTTCCGCGGCGTGTCGTGCGTCATTGGGAATCGGGCACGGCGCCGACGTAGCGGGAGGTCGTCTTCGTCTTCGTCTTCATCGTCGTTGTCTAGTATCCAGTTCTTGTTCTCGCCTGAGTCAGAATCTGTGTCGAGCTTTATGGGCGTGGGTGCTGTTTTGGGTGGGGGGCTGGTGTCTACGGAACGAGTACTGAAGGGGATCTGATTGGGGTGCCCGAGATCTTCTTCTGAGCCGTGATGAGAGGTTGCGCTCGTTTGCACCTGTTCTTCTTCTAAGCTGGATGATGAATCAATGCTGGATCGTGGTGGGCTTGGGCTACCGGCCGGAGAACGGTTCTGTGGTTTCTGAACAGTGATGAAGTCATGCTCGTTTGGGTCGACATCGTTGAGCTTTTTATCATCAAGCTTCTCATCTTCAAGAACGTGGTACTCCTTCAGAATGTCCGCGGCGGCACGATGCAGCCCAGACGCGTAACTGCCATCATCCACAGCCTGCCTGCCAGCCTCTTCCGACGCACTGACTTTCTCTAATTGCTGTGAGAATTCCCGTCGAATAGCCTCGAGCCTCCTCTCAGTGGAAGATGTGATCTTGCAAATCTCGGCCACTAACTTGTCTCTGAATTCAGCCTCCGCCTCGCGAAGTAGCCTCTGTGCCGCTTGAATCATCATAGTCCTGGCACGGTTGCAAGTCGCCTCCTCGGCAGCGGAGCGTATCATCACGCTGTCTAGAACGATACCCGGACCCAGCATTGTCACGCCGCTATAGCCATGCCACCACTGCGTCAGCCCGGGATGAACGAAAGGGTAGAGCGGATGTATATACCTTGGAAGTCTATCGTTACTCTTACCGCAGCGGTGGGAACCAAGATTCGAGCTGGTGGTTAGGGAGTAAGATATTATAGAGGATATCATTCCAATTGGCGATAAGTCTAAAGAGGAAAGAGATGATCGAGTATATAAGACGGACGAAGGTGTAGGCGCGATTGAATGCTTCCTCTGCGAATCCGACCGCCTGCTAGACCACGAAGATGAGGCAGCTCAGAAAGGTGAAAATCCAGATCAGAAGAGGGATTGGACGGGGCGCAGAGCGTGCCATGCTAGTGGTAGCCTTGGTGGTAAGGAGACGTCTAGCAAAATAAAGAGGTAAATAAAAAATAAAGGGGGTCGCGTAAAGCTTGGGACTGCTGTTTGTTTATATCGCGTCTACTTGTTGTGGGTTTGAATCTTGACAATGGGATCCCGGGCAACAGGAAGGTTCGCGGGTGCGCTGTATTGTTGATTATTGTAGATAATTTGAGAGCTGGTTGGCCGATGCTTTTGCTATGTTCTCCTGGGCTGAGGATGTAACAACGTAGGTCAAAATAAATAATGGATTCCAAGCGAGGTGAGCAAGGTGTTGAGAATGACGAGTATTATATGGGTGTGTGAGGTCTGAGTTAGTTTTGCCTTTCCATGCACCTGATACGAAAGATGTACCTTGGGTAGAGTGAGTAACATTCACATGGAAGTGACGAGGCTGCCCCAGGGGCGATAGCAACTACTCACGACATCTACATAGCGAAAGTAGTGTTGTATATACCGACATGTAGGTAGAACGAATCGCTCTATTGGGGAAGAACCTACCTAGACCTATAAGCACCTACTCAGTAGGTACTTAGAGGTAAATACAAAAGCATATACATTGTTGGAAAGAACGGATGAAGAGACAACCTTGATGCTCCTATCTTGAAGTCCCTGTGACGTACGTAGAAGGTGTATCTCAAGAGGCATTGAGCAGGTGAAAGCCCACCAGCCCGTAAAACCTCGCACCCACCTCAAATCATACATCTATGTTCCGTCGGGAGGCATGTCTGTCACCCACATATCATGAAACTAGTCCTTGATTCATGTATTTCGCTCTGTATTTTTAGAATAACCCCTCGGCCTCACATGGCAGTTGACTCAGCCTTAGTCCCAGCTAATAGTAGGTGGTTTGGAAAACCTGGGCGACATGAACTACGAACAATGGGTTCAACGTTATGCTCGATGTTAATCTATTGAGCATTCATAATGTATTCAATATACTCATGTTCCTTGTTCGCATACTCTTCCGTGAAAGCAACAATATCAACTCTACCTCTCGAGATTCCAAACAGATCAATATCTATCAGGAAAGGTGAACCATATAACCGCCTCGACCTCCACCAGGAAACAAAACTTGCCGCGTGCGTAGTCGTATACAGCTTGCATCGAATGCAGCACTTACCTAAGCGTATAAGGATGTGCCGGGCTGAACAACAGCCGCCCGCCACACTGGTATATGACCGATATACGGCATGCCTGCAGTGAATATCCGACCACGTGCTCATGGACGCCGTCTTGCTTTTTATGCACAGGTCTGCCCTATCCATCTACGTAAGTACCTGCTTACCTGCTAGGTCAGTTGACCGGTGCAAGCCGCACGTTGGATCCCATGCAGTTGCATCGGGTAGGGGGGACTATCGACGGTGCCTATCCTCGATGGGATCGTAGCCCAGCGACGAAACCTGGCGCCGATAACACACCTAGTAACATGATGGTCGGGAGCTCACGGCAAGGGGTGAGTCTTGATCCATCTTGTTTGCCGTAATAGTAAGATGCACGTATGTCTACAACTAGATAAGACCTTTGCGAAAGATTGCGTATGCATAGGTAGTATATAGACGCGTAACAACTGACAAATAGCTGGACGGTATGAAGTCGAATGATTAAGTGGTATAAAGCAACGGGAGTCAAGATACAGTGACTATTATATATACGGGCCAATGACTGATGTCTTGCTCATCGAGATTCCAGATGTTGTATATACGGCTTACGCAGGTACGGATGTAGTTGTATCATGCGATAGATCAAAAGGGGTGGAAATGGTGCCGCAATCTGAGAAATTCATATGTAAGCGCTGGCTGGCTTACGTGTGCCGGGTGTGATGGCGGCTTTCCCACGTGCAAACGAGAGGATTGACCGTTGGGAGGGTGGGAGAGAGGAGAGGGGAGACTAGGGTACGGCATGTGTTAGGTGGTGTATGCTACGTGACGCGCGTGTATTCGGTTTGCAGCCTGCATACCTATATTGCTTGCCTCTTATATACCAGTATTATATATACCTCAGTAGTATAAGTACGGAGTATACCTAGCGCAGTGTAAGTCAGGTACCGCTCGTGTAGATCAAGAACGGGGATCTTCTGAAAGTGGAATGTTGGTTATAGAGAATGTTACTATGCTGCAAGAATCAGGAGAGAGCTCCACGAGCCAAGCTCTGCGACCTCCAAAAGCGTCCAGAGGATTCGCACAAGGCTAGCCACTCACAGCTTAGCATCATCTCCGTAGTCTGTCCCGCCATATAACGGGCGGGTTGTGAAATACACGTTACCTCTCGGGAGGAGAGGATTATAGTACTTTATCTAATTAATTGCCCACTTACATGTAGGCTTGGTATGTAGTGTCTACCTACTGTACTTAATACACTACTAAGACAGGCAGGATTGTGCACGGATATAGTGCCGGGGTTAGTAGGCAGTCTAGAATGATCCGGTCTTCATCTAGACTGGTCGAAATCGTTGTCGGTCAAAAGAAGAAAAGAGGAGGAAGGTAATAAAAGGAGGAGGAGGAGGAGGAGGAGGAGGGGTAGTGTAGTAGAAAAAGAATTTAGTCAGCATCGGTGAGGTATTGGGTCTTGGGTTCTCCAATTCAAGTTTTGGGACTCGAGGCTGCTACTTTATTCATGCAGCTGCAAATGGCCTGCAGAATCGCGAGATAAGTTTGGTCAAGGTTAATACCGCGCGCATTGGAATAAAGGCGTCAACTGCATGCTCCCTTTCATTCTTCTCCCTCCCTTTCTTTACGTAAGGAATGGCATTTGGTACGGCTGACCGGCTAATTTGGAAAACTCTGCAAAGAAAGGGAGTAAGATTGCCAGTGCTCCAAGATTCATTCCAATACCAACACAATACGAAGGGAAGGGTTCGAGGAGCCGAAGAACCGAAGAAGAGCCCAATCATGCCGGCATTTCTCCTGTAATCAATTTAGCTGAAGGGGTTAGGAAAAGATGGTGTCGAGTCTATATATCTAACTATTACGCCCGGTCTTGAAGAATTGCGCCGGGGATCCCGGGCTTTCCAGGTTATCGGCAGAAGCTGCCCCGTCAGGCACGGAACTTTGTGTGACTCTGCCCAACTGTAGGTAATATGTGGTAGGTAGCGTACCTAGGCGCTACAATGCCAAGATGGGTACCTGCCTACATAATAGATTTGTACTAGAGTGCGGGCACATGCCTAAGTGTACCTAGTGTAGATACTAGATTGAGACGGTACTGTGTACAGAATCGCACAGCACCCCCCTGAGCACTACCTCAAGCAAGGTACTGCAGTGATCACTGATCACTGATACCTACTCCCTTTCCTCGCCAGCCTACGATCCCGAGTCTCTGGCTTTATTTCTCCAATTATGTATAAATGTAGCGACATATATATCCATATGTATGAGTGCAGCAGTGTAATCATCTACAACCGATGGCACAGAATACACTATGAGTAGGTATAGAGCCGATCAAGGTACTGTACGTATTGAAGATACCTGTAGACAGCATTGCGTCATGTACACTATTAGACAGGCCGTGATTAATGTGGATGTTGTCCTGCACTGCCTCTACACTATGTACACCTTCGAATACATCCTTCCGCCCACCATTCGTTCAACTTACTGAGTATACACATAGCTATATTAGTATATCTCTGCCTACTAAAAATCCCATAGGGCAGATTAGCTAGTACCTAATATAGGGCGATCTGTACCTGTCACGCGCACTTTGCCTTTTCTCCTTGCATACATGCACACGTGTATTAGCACCAACTCTAAGTGAGACACAGTACGGTGTACCTCTATTACTTCTTTCAACCAAACATCATGTCAATAAGACCACGACACACAAAAAAAAAACAATGGAGTTTCCCAGGCTGCTGGTAGTGTTGCTGCGATGATCGATGAGTTGATCACGCCTTCATCATCTGCAATGCGTATACATTTATCTGCACATATGCATCGGTCTGGATGTGGTCGTGGTGATCGACGGCTGCCCCATCCCAGCTCGGCGCCAGCTCGTGGCCCTTGGCCGCCCTTCTCCGGGACCCTGTCAGGCCTGGCCAATCGTCGCCCCCTCGCGGGTCCTTCTTCAATAGTGTCTTTTCTCGTGCAGACGCGTGCATCTGCCCAGCATCAGCCCCCCCTGGCCCGATCCTCGACTACTGCTCGACCGATCCAACAAGCAGTTGTTCTCGTCTCTACCCGTGTCGCATCGTCCGTCGCCCGAGCTATGTGGTACGGCCGTGTCCTGCCGGTACTGTCACTCGTACCTATACCTACCTGCATGGCATGCTTTCCCGTTGACCAATTCTTATACTAGCATACTGGGTCTTCTGTTTTCTTGCCCTTTACAAGTCCTCTCGTTTCTTTTCCTCCTCGTCTTGTCTGTGGATCCGTGCATCCATTCTTCTGACGACGTCACGCCAACCGAGGAAGCTCACGTTGGTTCATAGCGACGGAACACAATACACATTCCAGACACTTATCGTACCTGGCCGAGTCTGACCGAGAGTGTCGGATTATCGCCCCTGGGCCTGTTATCCTGTCCCAGTCACAGACGGTACTGAATAAATACATCGTTGGGTTACTTCGGCAGCCGTTCTAGTCGGCTGCCCCTCGTATTGAAAGTGTGCTGTGCGTGTTTCAGCACGCCCGAGTTCGACATCGTCGTTTCATCGTTTCTTTCGGAACTGTCCATTCGGCAGCCTCCACCCGGCTGTGTCCCTGGTCACCGCCTGAGCTTCGAGCTGACACACACCAACCTGCCGTCGAGGGCTCCGTCATGCGCTTTGGGTGCCACCGTCCCACCGGGGTCGAGTCGGCTTGAGGAACAATTGAAAGAACTATAGAAATACTCGACCATCATACATCTGCCACAGACCAGATCTGCTCCGCAACGCCTCAGTTACATAGTGTTGGTCCCTCGCCGATTCCTGCGTACACTAGTGTGTCGTGCCAACGAACCATCGTTTCGGCTGCCCGCAGCTCCTTGGCACGACGCCCTGGCGGTCCCTGTGCTAGACTTGAAGACGATCGCCTGATATATTAAATAACCTCAACTAGATCTTGGACCTCGTCATATTGACCTCCATTTCTATACGACATAGTTGGGTTAATGTTAATTTTGAGTACAGTGGATAAGACCAACACACCTTGTGTAGGATTGCTTGGATTGCTGAACAGTCGTGGGGCGCACAGGGATTGGGAAACTTACCTATAATACGTCAGGATCATAACCACAACACTAAGGCTCTTACTATACGCGTCGCCATGGCGCTGCCACTTTCTCTACATCATGACGAGGACCGTTCTGTTCTGCTTCTCACCGACTCCGAAGATGATGACCTGCTCCCTCCTCGTCGGCACACACCTGTTGTTGAGCCGAAACCATCTAGCGAAGCCATGCGCCAGAAGACAAAGGAGGCCGCAGCCAATGTGCCGGTTCATCCCATTCCCGCCATGCAGCCCGCCTTCGCCGAGTCTCTCATGGAAGCGACAAATGGCGGGGCAGAGAAGAAGCCGAAACTGAAATTTGGCGATGCAAAGCAACGCAGGGCACGTCTCCTGGATAGCCCAAAGGGTGCTGGACTATATGCTGATCTGTGGAGACACCGCCCGGGACAGAAGCATCATGAGCTTTGGAAACTGCTGGCCCAGGTTTCGTTTGGTGTGTATTTGTTGCTGAACGGGATTGCCAATAGTAATGAGCAGGTCGTCGACATTCTTCAACACCATATCGATGAAGTGGACGAGTTTTTGGAGACGACGTTAGAAGATGTTAACGTTGCCATCGAAGACGTCAAGGAAAGAATCGATTTTCTCAAGCTACCCATGGAGAACATGAAGACATTCGAAGAGATGCTGGAAGACCGCGACTTTCGGCTACAGATTGTGACAGGAAACGAAAAGATTGAACACATCATCGAGAGGACGACACTCGCTCTCGAGGCCACCTTCAAAGACGCTGACGAGGGACTCAAGGGCGTCAAGGAATTCGCTGTTTACCTGAGTAAACAAAACGACAAGCCTTGGCGTCAACAGCGGCCAGAGTTTAGGGATATTTATGACGCCATGAAAGGCAACGCACAAGGGTGGTATCATGCGTTAATCGACATACAAGACAACGCCTCATCACTGGATACCAGCCTTGTAAGTTTGAGCCAGATTGTGGCAGAGATGGACCAAAAGGCCGGGGAGGTGAGCCGCAGAACAAGGGTAAGTCGAGTTGCGCTGGACCAGATGCATATGGAGAAACTTGTGCCAATTTCGTTGTAGTTCTCTGTTGCGCCCTTCTCTGGGCCTGCTGAATCAGCACGCCCAAACACACGTTCAGGAAAGTCGTCGTTTCATTCATCACAAAGACGACCATCGCCACCTCAGTCGCCGCCTCAGTCACCGCCTCGGTCACCGCCTCAGTTGCCTCCTAGACCCGTGGTACGAGCGCCCGAACCATATTCTCCAGCCGAAAAGGAGGTGGTAAATTTCTTCGAGGAAAAGGAGGTTGCTTTTGTGCATCCCGTAAGTGATGCGGTCGATAACGCGAAGCCAGAGCTCCTAGTACCTGATGAAGGCGTCTATCTTCTTCAACCGCGCACATACACTCCTCAACCACCGGAGCCTCTCCCTTCGCCGATGGTGAAGGGCCCATCAACATCTCACTCTCCTGCTTCTCATGCCTCTACAGCTCCAGATCCACGCCTGTCAAAACGGACCTCGTTGCGACAGAGGGTGTCGTTGAAAGGCGGCAACTTACCTGAGGTAATTCAAGTTCCACCACGGAACGTGGGTGTTATGGAATCACCGAGCTTTCAGACTCCTCAGTACCAGCCGTCGCCAGTTACCTATAGGGGCCGAGAGTCTGAATATGTCTCTGGCCTTGAGGTGCAACCGTCATATCAATCACCGGTACAAACTCGAGGAAGCGTGGCGATACCGACTTTTACCAATACGATACCATCACCACGTTCTGACCAGCAACAATACTTTTATCCCGTACGAGCTAGTCCGCACTCACCATTGCAGCAACGGCCACACACATCTGCAACGGCTCGACCACACACGTCCCATGCAGGGCATATACGAGATCAGCGGTCGGCAATGGGTATGAGCATGCTGAGTACCGTTACCAATGCGGAAGGTCAAGACGGCAAGAGACTGAAGAAAAAGAAGAGTGCATTTGGCTGGCTGAAGAAGGCATTTACGCTGGATGAAGAAGAGAAAGAAGAGTTCCAGGCGAGAAAGCAGCAACAAGTGGCCAACCCTTATTATGAGGCTCGCAGTCCAAAATTCTTGGATGGAAAACGCCTGCCAGATCCTAGACGCGGAACCCCGTCAAGTCGTTCTGTTCGCATGTGATAGATGTGTGGACAATGCAGCTTTCCAGAGTTGCATTGGACATATCGCATGGCATAGCATTGATCGACAAGATCGACAGGCACAAGCTACATCTGCAGCGGATACCTACACGGAGTATCCATGCTCAACGGTATGCCGCATTTTCGGATGATCAGCGTCGTGGTTCATGAGTAGAACCTATTCTTGAGCAAGTATACCTTGTCGAATCGGCGTTGGCGCATCGATATAGATCTTATAGATCTAATCGGCCAATCATGACTCTTTTTTAAAAGAGTGTGAACCTGTTACAAGGTTGCCGATGAAAACGCCTGAGCCACCCCTCGAGCTTTGAGTACCTGTCCTACCGGCCACACTAGTAGCCGATCCGGAGGCCAACGTTGCTGTCGAGCAGCCAGAAAAACGAGCTCCCCTCTAAAGAAACGCGACCATAATGGAATTGATATACGAACACGAAGATTAAACTTATAACTTGTAATTATGTATGACCTACCGGCGGGTGTTGGGGGTTTGATTATCAAAAGCATAGCGACGCGTGATAAAACGGGTTGGCAAGGAACCACCGGGGGACTTTTAGATACGACGCATTACACTACTTAACTACTAATTGAGATTCATGAGTTACATGAACGAGTAACATTTATACCCTCATATCTTTTAATATGCATCATGTATGAATTTTTCGGCATTTCTAGTGATCAGCTCACCCTAAGATAGGGGTTGCCTCAAGGCGCGCTTTTCTTTGTACCTTTTACTGTCAGATACGAATTTATGCTAGTCATTGGTACATGTATCTGTGGGGATCCAGCACCCCAGAGCGCCAACCGAGCCGGTATTTAATAGACCCTGTTGCTAAACCCTGTTTACCATAGGCCGTCGGACGGAGATAATTTAGGGTATTGCTACCGACCTTATTCGCTTAGCGTACCTCGTCACCTGTACGGCTACCTGACTAGGAATGTACTTAGCGTACCCAGATCAACGTCGGGTTTTACAGTAGCAAAGTAAAGTAACCAGATCGCAGTAGGTACACGTAAGTCCGTCCCATTTTCTGTCTTTGTCCAGGCATTTTTCTTTGGCTTCCACTTCACAGCGCGCTCCATCATCGAAGCATTAAATTATCCTTATTTCCCCTGTATATCTCTTAATCTATTAATTTTTTTCTCTTCTACTCATTTTATTCATCTCTATACTACGAGATCGATTCTATTAGGAATGAGCATGTAACTCCTCTGACGAAGCAACCGACAAAACTAATAGCCAATCGCTTGTCACCATCAATCAAGGGTCACGGTGCTTGATTGATTACCTACATGTAGTATTGGATACCGACCTATACAGAAACACCAATCTGCACTTTTCTCTCCGATAAGAGCGGGTGTTACAAGTGCTCCTGTCCTCGGCCCGGTCTCGATTGCGACACAAGACAAGACGGGTAGGAGAGTAGGAGGGGTTTCAACGGGAACCGACGCTAACATCCTTCAACATCGCCAAAGACAGCGTTATTTCGCAGTATCTCACCTTCAAGCCGGCGAAAGAGAACTATTTCACCTACTTTGCGACGATACCTAGCTAGAAACAGATAGCTTTACGAGAAGGACCAGTCTAAGTCGCTTTCCATAATGCGTCGCCTCTTCCCTGGTTCTGGGACCCATCTCTGGGATCCGTCGCATCGGTTCCAGACGTCGTGGCTCGTGCCGCCGTATGCTTTATTCGCTATTCGCTTGCTGATTGTAAGTGTTTTTTTTTTGGTTTTGTTTTTTACCGACTCATTCCTTCATTCGTTCGGTTGTTCGACATATGCTTCTTTCGGTGACCGTGTGTACTTGCATAGAGACGTCACATCACATGTATTCAGTCCTTCACTCTACTGGGCAGTATGCATACATATTTACATTACTTACATCCATCACAATACAATTTCATGTAACCCAACCTACATCTATACAACCCAATGCGCCCACTCCCGTGTCACCGTACCATCATGTAACCACCCTTCATTTTATATGCAGCCAGATACGTAGTAAAACCTCATGAAAGAAAGCAAGAGCAACGGAATGAGTGACTTAGAAAGGGGGGTGAGAAGGGGGAAGGGAAGATCAAAAGGGACAGACGATCAGATAACAAGACAACACATACTAAAACCTCATCTAGTCCATCTACGCCTTCACCACACTCCTCTTCAACATCGGCTACGCATGCGCCACGCCCTCCCAAGGCGGCTGCGAGGAGGCCCGTTCCAACTTTTCCTTCTTCACCGTCCTCTCGTACTGGGGTCTAGCCTTCTACTTCCTCACCTCATCCTTCCACACATTCATCTACGCGCGCCGCGGCTCCGCGCCCCTGGACACCTGGCCGGCGCCCTTGCAGTTCCTGCACAGTCTCCTCTACAGCACCGCCATCACTTACCCCCTTCTCGTGACCATCATCTTCTGGGCGCTTCTCTCGTCCCCCGCGACGCTGGCGACGACGTACTCCACCTGGAGCAACATCTCGCAGCATGCCCTGAACTCCGGCTTCGCTCTGCTAGAGATCGTGCTCCCGCGCACGAACCCGGGCCCCTGGATCCATCTGCCTTTCCTCATCTTCTTCCTCGCGCTGTATTTGGCCTTGGCTTACTTGACGCATGCTACTAAGGGGTTTTATCCGTACTCTTTCCTCGACCCTGGGCTGCAGCACTCGCTAGTCGCGGCCTATGTGTTCGGAATTGCTATTGGGATTTGCATTCTCTTTGGTCTGTCTTGGGGCCTTGTATGGGTGCGGCGATGGGTAACGGAGAGCAAGCTAGGGTATGATGGTGTTTTTGCGCATGAGGGTGTCAGGAGGGATCCGGAAGATGGGGGCGAGAAGGTGAATGTGAATGGAGGTCAGATGCAGCAACAGCGCGGGTATGGGTATGAGGAGAATGAGATTAATCCTGCTGTTTGAGAGGCAGGTACTGTAGGTAGATGGATGGATGGATGGGATATACTGGGTTGGCTTGAGATGACATGGAGTTTACTATAGATGAGAAGTGGAAAAGGGAAGACAAAACGAGAATTATAATAAAGTTACAGAGTAAAGAGTGTGTAACCGGGATAGTTGCGTGATACCTAAATAACAAATGAACACCTGCTTACAGGACTAAGCAAGCTGCCAGGAAAATAGGGAATAGGGAATAGGGAATAGGTGGATATTGCTATATTTATAGTATAGTCTTGTGCCGTTCGGCGAGAGCCATAGCTTTGACCTCGTCTCTATCCTCATATATACCAGGCGGATTTCATAGAATAGGACGCATGCTTGCATTCACTCGATCTATCAGTGTTTCGTTCCCATTTTAATTTATCCTTATCAGAGTATGTCATTTCTCTGTGCCTCTTCGCATTGCCGCCTTTGTCGGTACTATTCCTCTATGTTTGGGGAGGGAGGTGGGCAGGGTCGGGAGGGTGTCTATTTCGTGAGAGGATTGAGGATTGAGGATCAGGTGTGAGTTGATATTTAGTAGGAGAGAAAAGGGGGAAAGGGTGTCACAATAGTTAAATACAAAGGACATCTATGTATAAAGGTAAAGGCTAGATCATGAAGAAACCTAGACTTCTTCATCTGGCAATTAGAATGATGAGTACCGTATACTGTATCTTGAAGCGCTTGATAAAGGGAAACGAAAAGAGGGAAGAGATGTAGAGAGGCAGAACACTTTTTGATCATTGGTCATTAGTTTTAGAGATGATGAGTGTTATAGAGTGGTTAACTAAACGTAGAATTTACATAACTTGTTGTTACGCGAGGGTTATTTATGCATATTCTTAATGACTATCACTTGGCTATTTGCTATGTATATACTGCCTCTTTGTTCTTTATTGTGAAAATCAGTATGTAGATTATATGCATGTGAGTATACTAGGTAATCGTAGGAGGTAAAACAAAGGGAAGAATTCAAACGATAGCAAAAATCTAGTCAGAAGATATCTAAGGAGGATACCCTTCAGGTACGATGGATGGGATCCAACCCGTAAAATGTATGGCGGCTTATGTTTACAATTTGTTTTCCAGCTGATACCTTTTCTAATCCTCTTTTGTTTGTTTTTCTTGTCCTCTAGTCTTGTTCTCGGCGGCCTGCCTAGCTATAAGACTCGCTCTCTGTCTGTCTTCTGTTTAGACATTCTGTGATATCTTAGGCATAGCATTTTGAAGAGAGTAGGAATGTATACTCTTTTCCGAATGCAAATTCCTTTTGGACTATAGAGGGGTACATGGGAACAACAGGAGCAACAGCAGCAACAATGTAATAGGTACCGGTAGTACATACTACGCGTCTATACATCTAAGCTGTGCAATTGCAACCACATGTCGGCTTGGTCATGTATGCGCCACGTCCACAACCTCACCTACTCTTATTCAGGGCGTCTTTACCCATGTACTATGTATACACGTGGCTATATATATGCAAGTCATGGCAAGATGATGGATCCTTCCCCGTCCCCTTCCATTTCTATTTTTCTTTCTAGAAGTCTTCTGTTGCAGTGCAGATCCCATGTGTGTGTGTGCATGTGTCTAGTGCTCCTTGGCACACCCAAGCGCATGGTAAATATAATTATCAGATGCATGGAGGATGACGATGCATTATGTGTTTTTGTGCGTCTTTGCGATTGGTAGGATAGTGAGAGACGTATGTATGTAAGACTGATGGGCGTCGAACCGGGCGCTTATTTGTGCATTAGATACTTATCTACTTACCTGCTTTTTCTTCATCCCCGTCAGCTTCCTCGTGTATGTATGTATGGGCTGTTGTACTGCATCTTGACGAGTGAGGGACGGACTGTTTTGGGTAAGTAGATAGGTAGGTAGGGTATGTCGATATCTACATAGTTAGGTGAGAGCATATGCGATCTGGTATGATTCATGTTTGCCAGGTTCTTTCAAGGATTTCCAAGAAACGTAATGCAGCGGTCAGTCAGTCAGTCAGTCAGTCAGTGGGTGGATGAGTGGAAAAAAGAGCAGCGGTGTAGGGATAAGACGAAGTAAGTAAGTAATCGAATTCTGACAGTAAGTGAGCAAGTAATGACGCCGCGCTATAATCCCTATAATCCCTATTAGAATTAACTAATCAACTATCGCAAATCAGAAACAATTCATACCATAAGGAGAGAACAGAACAGAACAGAACACCAATCAGGTATCTACTTTATTAAGCCTATACCGTCGTCGATATAGGTACCGTGCTTGATCATACTAAGTACATACCAAGGATACCAATCCGGTCGGTCGGTCTAACCCGAATACAGCAAAAAAAGGGGAAATAAGTGAGGGGAAATTATCAGAGGGGAGTTTCTCCCCAGAGGGAATTCAGAGTGAAGAATCAGAATCTGCATTACTATTCTTAGAAAAAGCATGAACCAAGACCGATATAGCGGTTATAATGCGCGATGACATGCAGGAGGAGAAGAATAGAAGAGAGTAAAAAAACGTGGGAAGTGCATCTTGTGCGTAGCTAGGTAGCTCGCTACCGGGTTCGGTAAGGTACGTCCATAGCCAGAGCAGCTGGCTAGGTATGTACTCAGTTGCTATGTATCTTGCGAGCTGTATAACTGACTACATACAAGTAATTGTAGGTGTACACTACATTGGTATATGGTAATATGCTTTACATACAGAGCTACACATAGCCCCTATTCGACGAGACGTACGTACGTTCATACGTGGTGAGAGCCAGCTATAGATATTTATTGTTCCTGGCTGATGCGCCTGCGGCCGCATACTATGCGATGTGTATGCATTAAATTGTGTATTAAGTATGTATTTATGTATGTATGTCGGTCATGGTGATGACGATTGTAAAGGGATTGGAAATATATGAGTGAGGGTATGTGTGTGTGTGTATGTCTGTGTGAGGGAGAGAGGCAACAATAAAAAGGTTATAACAACATGCGAATTGATAGATAGGGAACACCTGAGAAATAAAAACAAAAGCGCGTGCTTACGTACCCATCATAGAGGCAGCTATAGACAGACTACGTACCTACTTAGATATCTTCTCTGAATTCCCCTTCCCCGCCCGTCAACCAATCAGCCAATCAATATGCGTGTGTATACTCATCCGTTTATTAAACAGACCAAGTATTCAGCATTCAACGATAGAGAAAAACGCTTACTCCCTACTTCTTTTCTTACTAATTGATTTCCAACCAACCGGCCAGTTAGCTAGCCAGTTAGCCAGTTAGCCAGCATCGGTGCAAAGTGTCTCTGAGGCACAGAAAACGCAGCATGCAGTGCTTGTCTGCGCAAGAATAGAAAAGAAAGGGGGAAAAGAAAGATCGAGGTTCGGTTTCAGCTGTGTGTATGTGTATGCTAATGATAGGAGTGGGAGCATGCCCGAAGCGGCGTGCGTGCGTGCGTAGTTCATGTATGTTCCTGCTTCCCCGGGCTTCATTCCATCCCGTCATCGGGACCGACGAATCCATCCATCCATTCATCCACCGAGCTACGATTCCTGTTACGGATGGGTTGAAAATCTAAAGGGGTAATAGGTAGAGAGGGCATGTAGTATGAATGAAAGAGAAAAAAGACGGTGAAAGGGGGGGCAAGGCAGGGCAGGGGAAATGCAAAGGGTGATGATGACGATTATGATGATGATGATGCTGACCGATGCCAAGTTGGCAGGAACTAGTATAGTATAGAATAGTATAGGAGTCGCTGGCAGGCAAATACCTACAGTAGACGGGCAGATGAATATGGTGGTAATCAAATGCAACCTCACCCCATTGCCGAAGCTTTGGTATTGGATGAAGTCGCTCTCCATCGGCCGGACCAAGCCAAACTCGGTCGAGGTGGGGGTGTTCAGCACATATGCATCTAGTCTAGATGGGTTCCCAACGTAGCTAAAGCAAGTCAGTAAAGAAGAAAATAAGTATGTAAGTAAGCATACTCGTAAGTAAGTGATCGTAGTGTAAAGATGGAGAAGAAAGGACAACGGATGACAGACGGAGCGCCCGGTATGCAAGCGAGGAACTAAAATCGCATCTGATATCCGGAACCGTAGTCGTAGAGTCAACCTCCCCTAGTCCGTACGTCTCAGTTTCCCCATCTCTCCCCATATATGTCTCTCTGTCCCGAATGATGTCCCGAATAGTGAATGGAAGATGAGATAAGCTTATACTTACTCTCGCATGCACAGCCTAATGAGGTAGTAGTCATGATGTATCTGGGTCACTATAACCAACCCGGTTCGTCACCAACCGTGCCCGTGGCATAACTGAGTTTTTGAACTTTTTCCATATCTATCGATCTGCGGTAGTCAGCAGGCGCGGATCTTTCGTTCTGCATCTATGCATCCTGGTCCTTTTTTCGGGATGCCCGTGAGTTAGTCAATGAACGAGCGAGCGAGCGAGCGAATTCTTAGCGTTGGGATTCAAGTTACCCATCCACCACCCATCGACCATCGCACAGCGTCATCTGCGCCACCTGACCGTCAACAATACTAGCAAAGTTTAGGGGGGCCGTGGCGGTATTGTAGGTAGATATGAGGGAATACTTGCTCATCATGATCTGTCTATTTCTAGGAAGCTATGGCCATCTACCGTGTCTGGGCCAGCGAACTAGGACCCTCGATAGAGGATAGTATGGCCCCGAACGAAACTGATTGGTAGGTAAGCGACGCGAGTAATAGGAATGCGAAATCCGTGATCAATAGAATCTGTTTCGCGCAATGCTGTCTGCATGTATCGTTAGAGAGCTAAAAAGTAGGTGTAGATCGGGAAGGGTTGTCCTATCGAGAAAAACACTCTGTGACATGTGTATATGTTTAAATGAAGCACGTGAGAAGCGCAAGATATCTGGAAAGCGGACGTCAGGGGATCAAAATGGTAGTAGGGCTACTACAATAGTTCGTCTACGTGAAGTTTCACGATTTATCTTGAATACTGGCAATGTTACCTTAGAGTTTCACAGAGCGCGGGAAACAGCCCTGAGGACTCCCTTTGGTATGTAGGCGAAGTGTAAATACTCATGGCGATATCAAGCAACGTAGTGCGGGGGGTCGTGTAAAATCGCGGTGTGTAGCTGTCGAGCGACGGCGGACAAGCTATTGGGATACGGCAGGACGTGAAAGCACGGCAATTGATTTACGACCGTCCCACAAGAGCCGTTTCAAGCTTGGAGGTTACACGAACGGGACGCAGACGCTGTGCGTACGTTCTTGGGCCAGACAAAAGGGTCGTTGGGTATAAGGCTGAGACAAGTATGGCCGGGTGGAGGGCCGGTCGGTGACACGACGTGCCAGCCGCCACCCCGGATGCATTATTCCTGCTAAGCCATGGTCTTATGTAAGGGATCCAAGACAAGACAAGACAAGACAGCGAGTCGACGGTCTCGGAGAAGACAGAACATGACGAGACGCAGCGGTCGCTTCGCTCGAATGCCAATGTGCAAAACGGCACAGCACACGAGTCATGCGAGACGGACGATATCATTCTAATGACAGCGGAAATTTGTCATGTCGAGGCCAGATTTCTCGTGTTAGTCGTTAATAAGTAGGTGAGTCGACGGAATTGGCCGTCCGTATGGATGGGGGAATGACAAGCCTGCCGCGCCTTTGCAACCTACACGATGCTACAGCTACAATATACACGTGACAGTCGGATCCTGGGCCGGGGAGATCGTGAGGACCCATGGGAAGGGCGGAGTATGCCGAGCGCGACGACGTTCGATTGCACTCTCAATTTGTCACGGCACCCACGCGGAGGACGCGAACTGTGTTGGTACCGTGTAGTAAGTGTAAAAGGACAGAGGAAGAGAGAGACGATCCGTATCAGTTGCCATACACTGCACACTGACTGAAGGCCACAAAACCCCCCTTTAACATGCTAATGAATTGTTTTCGCAGGGCCATCGTCGGCGTATGTCTCAACAGTGTCCAGCTGGATGGGGTTGCAAGTCCTCGATATGTAGGTCATACTAAGTAGATCGCCGGATAGGCGCAAGGATCCGGTGATGCAGCCCGACAAGGGGAAGAGTTTCACCGTTTGACTCTTACAGTAATATCAAAAAGTACCTGGACGTTAGCTAGTGTATAAGCCAAAGGGAAGTCCGTGCTTGTGGGCCACTAATGCCAGATAATGTTAGTGATGTAGGTAGTTTACATACAGAGGTAGCCGGTTGCAATGACATACCGCATATGTAGAGAGAGTACCGTATATTTCTGTAGACATACGCATAGGTGAAAAAGAGTATGCTAACGACGAGACTGTTCACACGACAGGATATTCGTGCAAAGGTGTCACGGATCAAATCGCATACGAATTCGTCTGCGATTTATTTTACACGGCAGCATACCATCCAGATCGACCCACGCCAAACCAACAGGGCCCGCGACTTGACTGGGTATTCCGTCGTCGTACGAGTGGCTTTTCTGTCGGCCGCTTTCATTTTGGCCGAATTGTTTGGGATTCTCCCGGGCAAGGAAGGGTAAATTGTCATCGGGTCAGCCATTTTACCCACATTGCCTAGAGCTTGATCAACTTGCGGCCATGATTGGCCCGCCAATAGACGGCACAAACGTCGATGGAGGAGCTAGAATTCTAGGAACTGGCAGGTCACTGGTAGGTCGCAACAGGGATGCGGGGCGAGGGGAAAGCAGTCTGCACCTGTGCTATGGAGGAGCGGTGGTGAGGAGTAGTGTAGTGCAGGTGCCCTCTGTAGATGCCCTCTGTTAGGGACCTTAGGTAGGTAGGTAGGTACAGGGCTGGGGGTGGAGAGGGGAGAGGGGAGAGGAGGGTCCCGATGGAGACATGTGGTTGCTAAAAATAGCTATTTATAGCACATCCGGTGCTCGGTAACCAAAGCACGACAGGGGTCTCTGGCAGGGATCATGCCAGTTACTAACAGTATTCACCAGGATGTCATGCTGCATGGACCGAAATCCTTGTCGACAAACTTCGTCAAAGCCACAGCCTTGCCTGATTGCTTGCAGCTCACGACAACCACAGGCCCAATGAGAGCCCTGCGAACCCGTGCTCGTCGATGCCAACGTGAGGACTTGATCTTGGTCGGCGCTTACACACTCGATTCGACACGTTTTATTCTGTCGGCAATTGCATCGACACTGTCGTGGTTGGCCGATCCCTAGTTCGGTCCGTTGGTAGCTTACAGTACATACAGACATGCATACTCACAATCAGATATACAGACATACAGACATGTCTCTCGTCCATGTCGATGCGTGGCTGCAGCTCGGCATGCTCGGTACCGTATCACGCAAGCTGCACCATATCATATTCATCGTGAGCGGTACTGGTAGGTAGTAAGTGAGGTATGTATGCGCTGATGGGATGAGACAAACTGGAACGAATGGTCCCTGGTGCTGGAAATTCGTATGGCTCTGCTAGGTATATGTCGTAAGGATAAGTAGCCTGCATACTAGTCAGTTAATCTCTTAATACAAAACACTGACAATCTAAGGCAATGATTGAGGATCCTAATCACGTACAGTACTGTCTACCAATGTAGATCGGGAGGCTACAGGAAATAACTACAGTATCGAGAGTATGTAACTATACTGCACATGCACCAGGAAATAGTTTATTCCCCATTTGTCAATCCGATTTAGTGGAGCCACGAGTCATGATTGGCCCCGTCGTCCCAACTGCATTCATCCGCTGCTGCACGTGTACCTCTGTAGGTAAGCTTGGCCCTACCTGTACACTACAGGCTGCAGTGTTGGTGTCTGATGGCAGGCGATTGAGATACCACGTCGTGGGAAGGCAGGGCAGTACAGGATGTATAGTATATCACAAAGATGATTGATATCGTCGGCCGGCAGCTTCGTTGTCGATCGGATGTGTAGCATCAAGATAGAACCAAAAAAAATCACAAGGGTCAATAGCTATGTTACTTAGCTATTTCCATCTAAACATAGACAATAAGAGGCACAGAGCCAGCCGTAACTACGAACTCTACAGTAACCCCCTTCCTTCCAGTTTCTATCGATTTAGTCCCTGAATATCGAGGTCATCTCTCACCGGACATCGTGGGCGGCTAATGGAAGTAAAGGTAAGGGTCCTTGTTGTCGCATCTCGATATGACTTAACGGCTCTGATATCGGCTGGTCTATGTTTGTCGCTCCGGGGACATTATAGAGAGGCTATGATGATGGTGGGATGACGGCGGATGAGCAAGACCGGCGGCGACGACGAAGGAGAAGAAGATGATGAGCGCTTATCTGCGTCTCGGTCGCGATGCCATTGGCCTGCCGGGCGCGAGGTCGAGTATAGCCGCGATGATATAACAGGCTGTACAGCATATATTGTTATATCTGGACGGAATATTGATTGCCTGCTTGAGCCGGTAGTAGTCGCCGTGGGCGGGATGGTGTGGGCGGGTGGTGTGCGGATGCAGAGGGGCAGAGGTGCGCAGCAGAGGGTGTGTTAGTGTGTGGTGCCATTGGGCGTGGCATATCCATGCGCGTACGTAGCACAACACGACACTGCTGCATGGTCCGTCTGTGTGTGGTGGTGACGACGGTAGACGATCGGGGACACTTGGGACGCTGGGAACGCTGGGAACGCTGGGAACATGGAGAAGCGTGGGCTGGGAGATGGCGTCGCCAAAGCAATCGGGAAAAGCTTGTTTGTTCCAAAAATAAATCCCAGGTGCCACATGAGGCTCAAGACGGCCGTGGTGGATGTGGATGGCATGGGCATGTACCTACATGAATACCTCCCTCGGTAAGGACGCGGAAGCGAGGTGGAGGGGTACAGTCGTAGCAGTCGTGCTAATAGCGCCCAGAGACGGCGGGAGTCGGGGTGGCAGTGTCTGATGAGCGCATTCGATTTTGTTTCCCACAAGTTCGGTCAAACTGACAAAACATACAGACAGGCATACTGAGACGCATGGGATATCCTGCTAAGATCATGATACTACGATTGCCTATGTTTATACCTCGACGCGCGCGTTTAACAAAGTAAATCCGACATTGGTATGCCATGTAACTTCTGTATAGTAGGGCTTAGGCGTAGTGCCGTTGGCGCATTGGAAGAGGGCCGGGTGAAGCTATACTGATCCTACCGACACCTACACTACTCCTACGCTGTATTTACTGCTAGAGGAAAGTGTTCTACATACTCGCTAAGAAACGATCTCAATTCGGAATAGGAGTAAACTAATGCCTTATTCCCAGTACATGTACAAGATTGCCGGATCTGGAAACTATATGTTAGAAGCACGACTAACCGGGAATTAGCATATACTATACACGTTTTACAAGCGACATTTGAATTTGCTATAGGGACATGAAGTTAAATACCTATACGTATGCCATAACGTATAAGTCTCGACAAATTATACTATAGCTGAATACTACTACTGCCTGAACCTATTGCTGGCCAAGAACTCTCGGTAAACTCACAAACAATGATCTGAAATATCGTCGGGTCGGTTGTCCTTCCAAATGATTTGTTTGACTCCGGCTATAAACCAATCAAAGCGTACTCGAGGTCTCTGTACAGGAGCCCGCCCTCGACTACAATGTTAACTACAATGAGGTAGATAGGTACCCGTTGGACCTACCTTAGTGTGAACTAGCAGGTCCTGCACTAGGAGGCTAAGCCACGCCAGCTTCTATCGACTACCGCAGCCAAGACCACCTTTTAAGCTTAGTGCGGTAGGTTAGGTAGGGCGACCCGTGCCTTTTTACTGCCTTAGAGGGGTATGGAATATGCACGCCAGATTACCTAGATTAGTGTGTATTACGCTAGACCAAAGTACGCTGTAAACATTCTCTCATTACCCATTACCTATTAGTGTCTTTCATAATAAACCATTTCATTTCGTTGGTACTCTATATATGAGCTGGCTCTGGTTGATCTTCTGTAGATACCATATTGAAACTCTGGTGTAGTATTCCTGTAGTAGCTGGGATAGATACCTACGCGAATAATACAAAAGAAGTAGGAAGTATGTGGGCCTTATCCTCATGATAATACAGTGCCGGTAGAAAATGTAGTGTACCCAGATAGAATTCGCTAATTCGCGGGCACTGAATTTCTACCAATCACGTCACAGACTACCTACTATGTAGCTCTCTCAACTTCCTGCCCGGAGCCATGTCTTTTTAAGAGCACTGCTTGGAATTACATGCATTATATGCGCTACCGAAATCTCCTAAATCTCCTAAATCTCCCACAAAGTTCTCCCAACAGCCTGCCCGCTTGCCTGTTTACAGTGACTGGGCTGCACGTACTGTATCTCGCTTCCTCTTCTCTCTCTTCTCCGTCTCTCGTCACGTCCACACGCACCCGCATAAACCCACACTTCCGCACACCGACCGCACCGCACCGCACATGCACACTACAAAAAGGCGGTAGGTCCTGAAAAACGTAAAAAGGGTGGTGAACACGATCTCTTCTATTTCTATTATTAGAACCAACCCACGCCCGATTCAGCCCCATCGTCCCTGCAAGCCCAAGAACACGATCCGGTCATTGGATGGAATTGTTTTCTATTCTACGGATTGTAGTGCACGGATTTGCGCAGTCGGTCTACCTGTCGAGCCTGTCTAGTCGTTCTCTGTATACCCATCCCATGCATGTTGCATCGTGTCGAAAGAATACATCGTTACCTTGGAATCGTTGCAAGGTGCTAGGTATTAGGGCTAAACACGTCGGCTGTTGAAAAGCTGTTACCGCTACCGCTACCTCTTCTGCATATACCACCTACCTTGGGTACACCTAACACCTAACTGACACCTACCTACCTGACCTACACCCACCTACACCCACCTACACCTACCTACCTACAGTATACACTTATATAGTAGTGCCTGTATCTGCCTGTATCTGCCTGTCTTATCCACTATATTACAGACTACCTACAGTACCTACCTGTACAGCTGCTGCTACCTTAGCTGCTCTTATGTGGATAACCCCGGATTGATATAATCACCCTTCACCCCGTCCATCATCTCATCCGGCTCTTCAAGCCGTTTCATATCTCGACAGACCCGTCTCTGCGACTTCACCAATCTTTATTACCTTCGCTCTCCCCCTCCCTCGCCCGCCGGCATCTCGACTCCGTCTTCACCTCCCGCCGAGAATTGTCGTCTTGAAGCGATTTAAACCCTCATCCTCGAGTCTACCCTCACTCTATCCTGTGTCTTTGCCTTCTTCGATTGCAGCTCCATCTGTTGGTGTCCTCGTCGACGACAACGCCCATCTCTGACGCATTGACGATCTTCGTGTCGTGTCCCTATCCGTCCTCAACGCCTGCGTCCGACCGGGCTTCTTCTTAGCCTGAAACTTCCCCTTTTTGCCACGCTGGATTGTCACGCCTCCCTCTTCCACCCGCCGCCGGCCAACCTCAACGCCGCGACCTGAACCCACAGTCGCGTGAAGAGGTGCCCGACTACCCGTGCGCCCGTGCACCCTCGGCCTCATTGACTTCATTGACTGCTTCGTTGCCGCTGTTGCAGCGTTCTGTTCGCCATGGGACGCAGAAAGATTGAGATCAAGGCGATCAAGGATGACAGGAATCGCTCTGTGTAAGCAGCTCAGCCCAGCCCAGCCGAAGCCCATCCGGGCCCGGCTCAATTTCTGCCCTTATCCCGATCCCTATTGCTATGGTATCTCCCCTATCGCTACGATCGTGTGCTGTGCTGTGCTGTGCGGTACTATGCGCGGCACTGCGACGTGATGCGATGCGATGCGATGCAGTGTGATGTCACGCGAAATGTCCAGCGACGAAACTAACGCATATACTCGGTAGCACCTTTTTGAAGCGGAAAGGCGGCCTGTTCAAGAAGGCCCACGAGCTGTCCGTGCTCTGCTCCGTCGATGTCGCTGTATTCATCTTCGGCAGCAACAAGAAGCTCTACGAATACTCGTCAAGTGATATGCGAGACCTCGTCACAAGATACACATATGTTCGTAGCTCCTCATCTTCCTCTCCGGCTTGTACTGACGGGGTTGTGTGATACAGCATGGTGGTCCCAACGAGCACAAGGGCCCCGGCGACTTTAATGGCGGCGACGACGAGGATGACGAGGATATGGAGGGGACGCCTCCTCACGGCCACGAGGGCTCTGTCGAGCCCCAGATGATCCCTCCACACTTCCAGGGCCAGCCGCCTTTCCCGCACCTGCGACATCACACGCCGTCGGCCTCGCCTCCCATCAACGGCATGCCGTTTGTGCCGAGAGGCCACACGCCCCAGCCGCAGATGGTTCCCCGTCCTTCATCGCGCAACGACCGGCGTCCTCCGAACGGGCCCCAGGCCGTCAGCGCTTCAGGCCCCCAACCCGTCGTGAACGGATACGCCTACATACCGCAGCCCGGCATCTACGGCCACCAGCCCCAGCCCCAGCCCGCGCTGCAGCATGGGCCGCCGCCCGCCCCGGCGCAATACCAGTATTCCGCCGCATCGCATCCGCCTCAGGTCCCCTCGTATGTGGAAGAGGCCCGTCGCTCTGGCACCCCCAACTATCCGCCTCACCAGGCACCAGCCCGACCTCCGCCTCAGCCTTCGCCGCCTCAAATCCACATCCAACAGCTGCCTCCTCAACCCGTGCCACATGTCTCACCTCCTCAGCCGCCACACCAGCATCTCGAGGTTCCCGGCGCCGCTCCCCAGAAACATCTACAGATACAACCGCACCACATCCCAGAGCCTCCATCGCAGTCGCTTGCACCCATGGACCCGCCCAAGTCGGAAAGGATACATGACCGTCCCACTCAACCTGGCCTCGATACGTCTAGCATTAGGAGACTTCCGCGGGGAAACCAGTCAGGAAGCATATTTACCCCTGTCGATAACAACCAATCCATCTTGGACCAACATCTTGATTCGTTCCACACGGATGCCCAGCTCAAGGAAGACGGCAGCAGTCGGGCGCAATCTGTCGATGTAGGCGCTGTATCCAGGCTCAAGTCGTCCAATTCGCCACCCGTTCCGCAGCGTGCCAATACAGGTGCCTGCTTCCCCAAAGCTCGCGGCTCCATCTCGGCTATTCCTGAAGGGGGTTTCACACCCCCTTCTCGGTCTAACAGTTTAAAGATTGACGGCGCCTCAAGACCCCGATTACGGGTACAGATACCAGATGAGGCTTCTGACGCCGGCAGCAACCCCGGTGAGACGGCTACTAACTCACCCCGAGTTACAGCAGATGCGTCTGCTCAGCCTGCTCGGCGCAATGGTGCCGATGCTCCCAGGTTACCGCCACCATCTCCCTCGACAAACACCATCGTTTCTGCCGGTGCTACCGGTCCCCCGAACCCCTTCGCTAGACCACCTCCCCAAACACACAGCACAAGTATGAGCATGGACACGCCCGTCTCGGCGCTTCCTTCACGATTCCTCAACACTGAATTCCTACCTAGTCCTAGTAGTTTCTACCCCGAGTGGAATTTCAGAGGCGACAACAGCACCACACTGCCTAGTCCTTTGAATTTCGCTACCCCCGTTACGGGATCGGGGCCGTCCTTTCTGAGGGATGACGGTGCTGGACCAAGTGCCGCGAAGAGGAAAAGCCCTGACATCAGTACCGCTGGTCCCCATTCAGAAAACCACGACGGCTATGACGCTAAACGCATTAAGGTAGACGGCTAGTCGTCATACCGGCCAACTCTCCTTTCTTCCTGCACCTCGAACCTCAGTTAATGCATTGTCCCCCTCCCTCCGATTTTCGGAGCATTTGTATGATGTTTCACACCAGGAGCAAGTGTACATGAAGCAAAAAGTAAAGGGAAACGTTTGATGGTATTGAAATTCCCTTCTGTTTTGGACACGGATATCGACAGCAATTCGGATACCCTTTTTTATATTCCTTCTTGTCACATAATACTTTTTCGATTCGTTGTAGCGAAACTTCCATTCCCTTCTTTACGACCTGTTTTTGTTGCGTCATGCACTTTTTCTTCTTTTTTTTTTAGCATGGCGTGGCGTTTTGACATCTTTTCTTCGAGGTGTCCACCACCTTCATTCATTCACGGTGTTTGATCAGAAACTATATTCGACAAATCTTTTTTCATCGTAACTTTAGAGATGGATATGAGAGAACGAACGAGCTCATGGATTTTCTTTTCGGATGCGCATTCTGAGAAGGGATATGGACCGGGCGTTTTGGGACCGGCGTTTAGGGGAGGGAAGGTTCAGAGGGAGTATAGTGTGTGGTGTGTGGTGTATAGTAAACTTTTAACATGTGGTCGGTTGCGGACTTTTGGGTTGGCTTCCAAATGGAATTAATGCATCTTATCTATCTTTTATCTTTATTTATTTGATCCTTTGGCTTTGAACGGGTTGATAAAACTCATTGATGCTCATATCTGTAATCATACCTAACCTAACGTACTAGGTATATTCGAAGTCTGCCGTGGCCATAGCTTATCCAGTCCCGCCGATTACGAAGAATAGGATTGATTCCCTAGGCTGGACTCTTTTTTCCTCCTTGTATTCTCCATGCACACATCGCTCACAAGTGATAAATTGCCTTCTTGATACGTGGTCTCATTCACGCAGCTGGCTAGGTACTTGTTGAAATACCCATCTGAACCAGCACTAGGGATAGGGACAGGAATAAGAGAGAAGTAGATGAATGAATGAATAAATACATACCTTTGGCATATATATATTGTACATGTATATGTAGATAGCATCCCGCATGTTCTTTCTTCATCCACCCGGCCCGCTCCGGTCCTCTAGCGCCCGCCAGTTGGTCGGCCGGCATTGGATGAAGAATGGGGGATGGATGGAGGGATGGATTAGCCGAAGGATTGATTCTATATATAGTATCTAGTCGTCGCTGCCCTGACTAGTTTAGTACATAGTATAATAGGCCAGGTCAGGACTTGGAGATTCGATTTCGCCTCAACCAGTAAGTAATACTTCAATTCAGGATATAGCATAGCATAAGATAGCAAAGAAGAATCCGATGATTGTCATTCAAACCTTCTCTGCTCGGCTCATGTGAGAAGTACAGATAGATAGGCAAGGCAAGACAGAAGCAACGCTATGGATATCTCTTTTTTTACCCCTTGATACCAATAACCCGCGAGAAGAGAATGTAAAAATCTGCCAGTCTGTCTATGTGATCGAACCTTTTCGTCTCTTCTCATCCCTACACGTGGAACGCCTAGCCATTTCGAAAACTCATGCACTGAATGACCCGAATCCTCCGTGATCACCGCCTTGATTGGCTGTGGTTATCGTGCCGTTGAGGAGTGGGCATTTACTGTTGTGTGGCGGCCTGGTTAGCATAGCTTCGACACCGATGATGAATGGCTACGAAACAATTTAAATGTGAAGGGAGAGGGAATGGGACAGAAAGGGTAAAATCGGGGGGGGTTAGCTAGCTCGAAAGAAATAGCTCTCTCTTGGCTGGTGTCTGCAACCGAATGAACTTAGGGAGGGGTGAAAACAGAGATGGGTGAAGCCCAACTTGGGCAGAAAGGGTTAAGTTAAGTGTCCCCATCAACGGGACTGTTGAAATACAGGGTGCGAGGCATACGGCCAACACCTTGTAGATACTCTCAACACGTGGGGACAAGAATATAGATACTAGGGTCTAGCGAGGCAAGAATAGAAGAACAGCGGTGCCAGTACCTCTTGTTCGTCTTGATATGTCCCACTTGTCCGCAATTCGCACATTTCCGTGTTGTACCTCCTGACGTCTTATCACCAGAAGCATCGGGAGATGCGGCGTTATTCGCGCTCGTATGTATATTTACGTTTACGTTCTTCTTTTTGCTTTTGCCTTGTTTTTCGCGCACTTGACGTCGATCTTGGTTCTTGAGCAGGCGTGACAACTCCTTCTCGACGCTGTTTGGGTGTTAGCACGCGCCCTCTCACCCCTGTCTGTATATTTAGGGACAAGCAAAAAAGTGAATGAAAGACTTACAGTTTCACCTTGTCACGGTTGTCGTCTGCATCTGCAGTTGGTATGATGCTGTATACGCTGCACACACATGTTAGTATGCACTTTTATCCGCTAGTTGTCATCAAATAAGACTCACTCTCTGTCTTTTTCAGTGAGGACGGATCTCTGTTTCATATAGTTCCGTATGACTAGGGGGTCATCAAGGACGACTGTCTCTGTAACCACCTCGCCGGCGCTATTCGTCTTCCTTCTCGTAATTTTCAACTTACGTTTGCCGCTGCGACTGGCTGCGCTGAACCGGCTGAATTGACTTCGCCCGTCATCTACTGGTGCAGGTGTGGCATCGGCGTGTCTTTGGTTGAAGCGATCATCTTCGTTAGCAGTGTCGAGGACATCGGAATCTTCGTGAGTAGTGCTGTCAGTAAGTGTGGTCTTTTGTCGCTCCCATATTTCACGAATGGCTGCGTTGTACATGTCCTGTTGTTTCTTGACATTGTACGAATGCCCACCGTTAGCTTTGCGTTCGCGTTCGATGGCGTCTGCCGATGTGGCTAGTGGACCTTGCACGGCATTGATATAACCGCCCTTCATAGAAGTCTTGATGAAACTGAAGCCTAAGCCATGGCCAGTAGGATCGCCTTCTCCATGCAGAGCGACCATGGCCTTGCCAGCACTTGCGTCAAGAAAGTTCTTCGAGATGCGCCAGGGGGCCAATTGCACGACGAGGGGTTCATCCACGCCATCCTCGTTGTCGTCCTTGTCCTTGGGATCGAAGCCGGCATTCTCCATCAATTGCTGACCTACTTGCATAGCCTCGACCAGACATACATCCTCAGGCTTGATCATGGCACGAATAGCAGACTCGTCCATCATGGACTCACTCTCTTTGAGATGCCAGGTCTTCGTTTCTTTACTGTAATCGAGGAACTCCTTTAACTTCTGTCTGTTTTGCGGGTCCTCTTTCTCGAAGACATGGGGGGTAATCTCTTTCAAGGACAAATCTTGTGATTCTTTCTGCTTCATCATCCGGAATGCGATCATCTTCAATCTATTCTTCGATGTGTTCGTAACCTTCCTGGCATGAGGTCCAGGAATTTCCATCGAAGGGAATGATTGGCCGACGGTGTATACATGGTCGATGTTGCGGAGGAACCATCTGGGCCCCTCCGAAGTGTTGGTGGTATGCCCCAAGAGGAAGTCATTTGGACGCGGCTCGTGCTTGAAGATAGGTGCGCGATACATCTCGTTGTGGAGAGTGGGGACGACCTCGCCGGGGTCAACAGTACCAAATATGCTGAATGGCGACCTGTCTTCGGGGAGGAGAGGGTGTGTCTCGCCAATATCGAGTTTGGGGATCTTCTCATCGTCGCCCCGTTCCTTGCGGCGATAGTAGTTGATAACACGATTGCCCATGCCAGTGTTAGATAGCACAGTAGGGAACTGTTCGCTATATTCGAAAAGCACAGCGGTAGAGTTATCGTTGAGACTAATATCTTTAGTAGTCCTGAATATCTCCTGAGTAGCTCGACCTTTGATGTCCTTCCTCCTCACCTTGCCGGGTTTCCGAACGCCAATGTTATGCTTCACGATCTTGTCTACATTAAACTTCTTGCGATGAAACTCCCAAGGTTGCCCATCTAACTTTGTACGATAGAAGGGGAAGGTCAACTTGAGTGCCGGCAAACTGTGTTCAACGCCAACACTAGATAGTGTCGCTCGGACCTTGTTCTTATGATTATTCTTCAATGCATCGTATGCATCATCGTTAGAGATATTGAAATGACGCATAACATCTCTCCTAAGTTGGCCACTCGCCATACGCTTGGTCTTTTCCTCTAACTTCTGACGCTTTGAAGGTCGTGCCGACTGTATGTCTTCAAGCAGTAGATACGGATCATTGGAGTTTAGACGTACACGCTTGCTAGATTGCCGCGTAGCCTCCTCGAAGTTATTAATGCCCCAAGTATCGTAAGTTGATATGTCTGGGAGACCAGGCTCGTATTTGGGTCGTTTAGCCTTAGGTTGCAACTGGAGAAACTCGCGATCCCAGTCGTCCATTTCCTCGTCGACATCGTCACCTGCCGTCATTATTGCCTTAGACTGTGGCTGTGACTGGCCGAGAGAGCCCCAGTCTTGACATATGGTGGCTATCTCGTCGAGACTGAACCCTCCCACAAGCTCTTCGTCATCCGAGTCAGAGAAGTCGTCCTCTGGGTCGAGAATGGCACCACCGAAGCGGTTCGCCCAATCGTCGACGTCGTGAATCGTAGCGCGCTGGTTGGCAATGGACAGAACATTGTCAGGAATGCGGAAAAGCTTGGAAGAATCGGCATCGAGTTCGAGTTCAAGCTTGGTGGGCGCGAACTCTGGAGGATCCTTGTCCTTATTTGCGGGCTCCTTGTATTGAAACTCTGCAGGCCACTCGGGTAGCAGCTTGTTGAAATGGAGGATCTCATGCTCAGCAAAATAGGGGAACTTTTCGCGTACCAATTCCTCGGCACTCTGTAGAGGCTTCTGCATCCCCTCGTCGGTCTGGCCAATCCACTTGTCAATGGACAAGCTGTATTGGGGGAAATTGAGTTTCCAGCGCTCCTCGAAGCTCATGTTCTGCCAAGCCTCGTCCGTCACTTCGCGCACGGCCTCCGCGTCATTCTCCTTCTTGTCGTCGTTGTCTGCATCGCTCTGTTCGTTGGGCTGTACTGTGGCGGTCGGCCGTTTCTCAGGTTCCGCTATTTTAGCCGCAACACCATCATCAACTTCGCCACTGGCAACGGCAGTGGAAGTAGGATCTTCGGGCGGGGGAGACGAGGCAAAAATGTCATTATCGCCTTCCAGGGCGCCACCAAACAGATCATCGAGGTGGTCGGTGTCATGGCTCGTGCCATCATCTTCGGTCAAGCCGGGGACGTGGGAGGGACCGGTGTCGGGGAGAGCATCAAAGGATCCGGAATCGCTGGCAAGATCATCGTCGCTCAGGTTTTCGAAATCGACGGCATCGACTGCCTTGTCGGTCTGGTCGATGACCTTGTCGCCGAACGTGTGTAAATCGAGACCGTTAGCCTGGGAGCCGCGGGGATCGTCGTTGAACATCATTTTCATGTCCTCTTCATCCTTCCGCTCCTGCTCGGCCCAGTCGATATCCTCGAACGAGGAGGGGTTTTGGTCGTCCATGGCTTCCTCCTTGATGATGGGGCTCGAGACGTCAGAGAAGCCGTTGAGGTTCGGAGCGCCGAGGGCCTCCGCCGAAGGGAGCTGCAGTGAGTCACCCATAGTGAGCAGCGCGTATCTCGATCCGGCGGGGATTTCGTTGCGTTGTCGGGTTTAGTGGTAGTGGTCGGCAATAATACAAGGACTCCCAGAGCGCCCTCGAATGCTCTAGTGCACGGGGATAGTGGACGGCGGTCGCATTTCCAGAGGACGGAGGGAAGAGGTCAATAGCCGTCGACAACGGTAGCGGGCAGGGATGATGACGGCCAGGCGCGGTGGTGGTGAAGGTAGTGGTGGTGACAGTGGTGGTGTTGGCTCAGATGGGCCGAAAGAACGGGTTGTGGGGCGTTGACTGTGATTCCATCGAAGTCAGCGGCAAGAGCGCAACCTTCGGTTGATGGTCTCGTGGATGCGCCGTTATTTGTGATGTTGCGCTGTGTCGTGTCGTTGAGTATCGTTGAAATGATGTTCATGGGAGAAGGCAACGTAGATGGCTTCCAAATGGAGGTGCCAAGAAAACGATGTGGGTTCCCTCGTGCTGGCCCCCGGCTTTTTCTACTCCGGCAACACCCTCTGGAGGTGAACTTAGTTGGGTTGAGGCACTGAACTTACAGTGCTGATACCGGTACTCTGTACATAAGGCAGGTACCTACCGGTAGTGTAGGTACGGTATCGTAGGTACGCATGTGGCAGGTACCTGGCACCCCTGTATCTGATCCACGACCGCTGGCTATCCTCGCTGCAAAGCCCGTTTATCTAGATTTAATACAAGTCAGCTAGAAATAAAGATGTAGACACACAGCAAGTGCATAATAATAAGATTAAATCGAGATTGGTTTTAGGGTAAAGAGTGATCATCAAATGCTCAAGCACATCATACAGGAAGAATATAGGTATGTACATGTACCTAGGTAGGTACAGTCAACGGTTGATAGAGGTAGGTACAGGTGAGGTGGAGACCTATCATACGCCCACACCCTAGGTACCTAACGAGCGCTATTACATGACCCACCCGGGATACCTACCTAGGGAGTCCATGCTCTCCAGGTCTCACTCAGCTGCTGTCTCTTAGTTATGTATGTAGGTGGTCACCTACCTACATTTAACCTAAATAATTTCATTGCGTAAACCTATTTATAAGATTAAGGTTGTTCTTACTGCAAGCTATTAATCCGAATCAACTTAGATGAAGAACGAGAAAGGAAAGTGGTGACCTTGGAGAAATCATGCACATGCGATTTCCGCTGGATAATAGATCATAGTGTTTGACGTTGTGGCTCAATGGTTCGTTCCTCGACCAGTTGAATGATACAAGTGGTGACAAACTGTCAATGAAATTCATAAAAGGGGGGAAAGGGCAATGTTGTCGAGCTGGTGACCACCGCCCCAGAGCTATAAGATAGATGTGTTCAGGTGTGTTGGGATAACTTTCTTGTTAGCTCTTGCATTATTGCTGACGAGAGAAGCCGCTGGTTTAATGTCAATCGTCACAAAGCTAGGAAGCTGGTCATCACTATCGCACGTTCAGGGAAAAGAAAACATGATAATTGACGTAGAAAAGAAATTTTAATGCGAGCCTGCAGGGTCCATATATGGTACAGTGGATGCGAAGCCAAATCGCCCGACTCTTGATGGCCGGCTAAGAGCATCGTTTATTTACAGTATCAATGCTGATACTCATGCCCGCTCTCTACCCTCTCCCTTCCTCCCATGCTTCAGGTATAGTGTTGCGAGTCGCAGCGGTTCAGAACAACCGAGCCGCGCCATCGTTGACATATACACAAGCTGCTTATTATGGTGTCACGTATTGGGTTGTTTTTCGGGAAGTCTTCTAGCTCGAGAATTTCCGAGTGACCTTGGCGATGACTATTGAGTGGGTTAGCCCTCTTGTTGTGTCGCCGAATTAGACAGCCCGCAGGCGACGTACTGTGTAGAGCGACAACGCTGAAGATAAAGACCAGAGACAAGACCAAGACGACGACGGGGTCGACCTTTAGGCCGGGAGATTCGTCCGTGTAGAGCCCTGGATTCATGTCAATGTTGCTGTGCCATCACGTCTCGGAACCCCTATTCCACGTACTCAGCATGGTGCTGCTGCTGCCACCGGCACCGGCGGCTCTTGTGCTGCTAGGTCGCGCATTGGCAATCTTCTCCTTCTGGTCGGCGGCGGCTCGTCGTCGGATGGCAGTTCGGGCACCTCCGGGAGGAGCAGGGGATGAAGGTCGGCCGGTGCTCGCGCCTATCGCAGCCGGCGAAGAGACGGGGGAGGAAGCGCGCGGAGAAGACTAGAAAGACGACATTGCATTAGATAGGCCCGTCAGAAGTAGATGGCAAGCATTGGAAGCATGGATTGATTGCATGCCCTAATGGTGTGCTGTCACGAGAGCTCTTTGCGACACGAGCTTGATTCCGATCTGAAGCAAGCGAGAGCATGCTCGAAAGAGTACAGGGACGGAGGAGTTGACTTACCATTTTGAAAGAATGAAAAGAAAAGAAAGAGGGAGAGAGAGAGAGTATAAGAAACTATGAAGAGGCGCTGCTAAATGCGACGAATATTGTGTGGATGGTTCGAGGCAGAGAAGCTGAAATGGGCGTGTTATGGTGATGTTGCCAGATAGGGACCTGAAATGTAGTATGGAGTAGGTACTGTAATCTTGTCAAGCCTCTCTAGACGATCCGGGGTTACATCTACCGGTACCTAATTCAACCGCGTGTCAATTGAGGCCACGATTTGGGATTCGAGAGAGGTACCTCCCATCTGGTACCTCTGGAAATAGGTTTCGCCGATGCCCGATGCAGCCTGGCCCACTTAGTCGGACTGTGTGCATGCGTAATCAGATTAGATCAATTGCCGGTCGTCGTCGTATCGATAACGGATACAGCGCCGGTGACGCAACACAGCGACGAGGTGGTTTAAAGTGGTCCAGGGTAGCTCAGACAGAAGCTCGGAATACCCCGCTACCACCTACTGCTAGATAGCACCTAGTTGAGGCACCTAATTCAGACCGATATACCAAACTTTCCTCTTAGGGGGGTTGTCCCTGAGTTTCGGGCCATGTGGGGACGGGCGAGAGGGAGTTTTGGCTGATTAAAGATGCTCTTTGTGCTTCTCTGTTGCCGTTTTAGCAGGACCTACCAGCAGACAGCTTCTCAGCTTAGCAACCAATCTGACCAATGAATGGTACGAGTCATTTTACCTTTTTACCTGTAACCTTCACACATGCTCTCTCACCCTTTGTTTCTTGCATCTCATGAGTCAACGTCGGCAACAGGAACAGCATCAGAAACAACGACAGCAACGAATACAACGGGCTGAGGTGCACAGACTACCCTGACATATGACATGATATATAGTAGAAGGATCCCCTGTGACAGCCGCTCGCAAATTCTCATAAGTCCATTCTCGGCTCTTCGCTCATGATACATCCATCACACTGCCAAACCCTTTCCTCTTCTCACTCCTCTTTGCTTCTCCCATAGCCGTCCACCAATATGGACTTCAACTGGTCTTCCGAGTACCCGGAAGGGGTCCTCTCCTTCCTCGATACCGATCTCTACAAGTTGACCATGCAGAATGCCGTCTTCCAGCACTACCCCGACGTCCATGTGACTTACGCTTTCACCAACCGAAACCCAGAGAAAAAGTTTTCGAGGAAGGCCTTCAACTGGCTATGCGATCAGATCTACAGTGGGCAATGCCTTTCCCCACCCGTCAGTGTGTATGCAGATCCTGGTGCTGACTGTTCGTTATAGAGCTTGGTCACATTTCTTTGAAAGATGAAGAGTTGCGATTCCTGAAGTCGCATTGCAAGTACTTGACTGCCCCGTATCTCGACTTTCTAAGCGAGTTCCGACTCTCGCCGCGAGAGCAGTTAAAGCCCGTATTCAACCCCATAGGAGAGGACACGGGTGCCGACGACGTGATTGGGGATATCCACATCGAAATCAGCGGCAAGTGGGTAGACACCATACTCTATGAGATCCCCCTCTTGGCCCTGACGTCCGAGGCTTATTTCAAGTTCATGAACACCGACTGGAATTACGACGGCCAGGAAGAGAAGGCATTCGAGAAGGGGTTGCAGATCTTGAACGCTGGCTGCACCCTTTCTGAATTCGGCACTCGGAGACGCAGGGACTACCACACGCAGGCACTGGTGTTCCGGGGCTTGGTCAACGCGAGCAAGAAAGCTTCAGAGGGCGGTTCCTCGGGGAAATTGACGGGCACCAGCAACGTTCACCTCGCGATGCGTTTCAATCTTCCGCCTGTCGGTACTGTGGCTCATGAATGGTTCATGGGCATCGCAGCCATCACAAACGACTATGAGAACGCGAATGAGGAGGCTCTCAGCCGATGGGTAACCTGTTTCGGCGAAGGCGTGCTGGGAATCGCCTTGACAGACACCTTTGGCACCCCCGCCTTCTTGAAAGCGTTCAGTAAACCCGCCAAAAACATCCCCGGAGCGTCACGATCGTATGCCCAAGTCTTCACCGGCGTTCGCCAGGACTCAGGAGACCCGGCGGGCTTTGTCAAGCTGATGCGCCAATTCTACGACGAGCAGAGCATCAAAGACAAGAAGACAATCGTCTTCTCAGACGCTCTCGACATCGAAAAGTGTATCGAGTACAAGCGCGTGTCCGACGAACACGGCTTGCAATCCAGCTTCGGTGTCGGGACGTACCTGACTAATGACTTTATACAATTGACGACGGGCAAGAAGTCCGTGCCTCTGAACATCGTCATAAAATTGAGTTCAGCTGCTGGTAATCCCGCTATCAAGATCAGCGACAACATTGGCAAGAACATGGGCGATTCAGCCAAGGTGACGGAGGTTAAAAAGCTACTAGGCTACGTGGAAAAGGATTGGGAGGGAGGCGATGAGAGAAAGAGATGGGGAACTGGCGACAAAATCTCGAAGACTTGAGGGCTTACATTTGAATCTTAGGATCCATCTGTGAGAAGAGTACGATTTTGGACCGGGTTGTTGGATATAGAGTCTGGGTTTTGGTAGGGCGATCACCGATTGTCCAAACCCCTTTGAGAGAACCAAATGAAGACATGTTGTGCATTTATAATTAGAGATATTACGGATCGATCCGGTTCTGATAAGATGGCTTCCTACTTGACGCCTCTCCTTACTTCCTCATAACGTTGATTCCCCCTTTTCTTCGCTATCCTGATTCCTCTGGCCGTGCTTGTTCTCCTCGCATCAAAATAATGAACGTCATACACTATTTAATCTCAAGCTGGAGGTATATTTCCTCGGACTAAGACACATAGCCCCTTCATCCGTGACTTTAGCTATTTGAGGGTCTCCTTAGATATAGTCTGGGTACGTAATACCTACTAGGAAGTGCCTCCTAGCTTGTTGCTTCTGTGGATGGGTGTAATGATTGATGATTGGACACTGTTTCAACCTATACTTCGTAGGTTAAGGGGCTAGCATATAAATGCTTCATATGTGGTTTGTCTGTAAAACACCGTGAGCGGGACCCGCGTTCATCTAGATGGTGCAGAGAGAGTGACTTTGAGACTATTGAGCCACATCTGCCAGCTGGGCGTTAACTACAATAAGAGTCAAAGGCCTCTTGAAAAGAAATAGGAACAAGATGGAGATGTTAGGGCTTAAAGGCGCCATATTGTCTAGCTGAGTCTGAGTTGGGATCGGCTCTGCCGGCCTTCACTATTACTTGTAATAAGTCTGGGCAGAAAATATCAGTCCGACAATCTTGCGTACTACAGTCTCTCCGAGCTCATCCGCGATTGAACTACACTAACATATATACTTCTCAGCTGTTGTAATGATTAAACTACATTTGACAACGAGCTATCCCTCTTGGGCTTTTGCATATGCGGCCAATGCCCTCACGATAATGTTCATCCAATGGTCTACAGTCTACAGCCGTGGGCGCTTAATTGACCCAGATACAGCTAATAAGGCCACGTATTTACCGAGGGGCAATAAGTAGGCGTCTAGTATGTATATAAAAGCCTCTCGTCACGATGTCACTAGGAATATACCTTGAATATCTATAGATCATCATACTCCTATATTCCTATTATTTCATCATACTCTGACTGCTGCAATTGGCGTTTCCCATGGAATACCGATACTCCCAGCTTATCGACCCGCGGAATTATGGCAATCATGGCCTCTGTGATGGAATATCTCTCCGAGTCCATCACAATGTAGACATTGAAGAACACGGGGTGATTCGACTCAGGAATGACTGGCACAGGTACGTTGGCTCAATGCCATCGGTGTCCTTGGGTGGCAGTATGGGCCCTATCTACAATTCCACTTCGGCCACTATCCCCGAATGTCACCCAGACCGGCTAGAGATAGTATCTTATATCATGGAGCTCGGATTTCTCCACGATGACCTCGTAGACACCTCTACGGTTGCAGAAGTATGCGAGTCACCTATCCCATGCATGACCTTCAAGGCTAATACTGTTCAGGGAAGGGCTCTCGACGACCAGCTAATAACGAGTCTAAATGAAAAGCTAAAAGAAACCGAGAAAACAAGTGAGAAACCCGGAGTAGAGCGCATTCAGGAGAAAGCTATTGCCGAAGCCATGGCTATTGATCCCCTGAGGGCCAAAGAGATGGTTGCGTATTGGACCATGGGTCTCGGAGTTGGCAGAGACAGGACACAATTTTCCGATTTCGAAGACTACCTTGAATACAGGATAGTCGATTGTGGCTCTTTGTAGGTTTTGTCTACGTTGAACGTCAGGGACTATACTCATTCGGGTTAGCTTTATGATTGCACTTGCTACCTTTGGGATGTGTCTAGCCATTCCCTCCCGGGAAAAAGAAGATTGTTTCAGACTGACTCGGCCTGCCTGGGCAGCGGCCGCCTTGACGAACGATCTACAATCGTGGGATAAGGAGTGTAAATGTTAGTAATTTTACCCCCGAGTCTATGAACTTGAGTATCTCATTGCTTGACTCAAAAGATAAGATTTTCTACATATTTAGCACGTTATTTTTATTGTCACCTTCATATTTCGGGCTTGTTCTAACAACAGACTCTCAGTAATTCAAACACAGGATAAAGTTGACATGGCAAATGGAATTTGGGTGGTGATGAAACAATACTCAATTAATGTTGACGAAGCAAAGTCTCTAGTCGTCCAAAAAGTTCGACATTACGTTGTTGAATTGGTGGATATCATTAATAATCTCCATACAAGAAAAAACCTGTCTCTCGATTCACGGCGCCTTATCGAAGCCACGCAGTATATGGTCTCCGGCAACGTCCTCTGGGGCATGTCAACTCCTAGATACCACGCTGATCGGAGCCTAACCGATTTGCAAATTGTTCGGATGCTGAGAGGGTAGCCAGGCCACGACATGCAAGTTTCTGCCAACGAGATTGGGTACTCCAAATGATACCAAGAACATGTCACTTCTATGGGAATATATCTTGCTGATATCTAGCTAGTTCATCATGCAGAAGTAGATTCACGGGTAGGCTGAACTGCTATTCGTATGATTTCATTAACTATACGTAATACTTAATTCCTTTTTATCCAGAATACACATGGGTAGTCCCTAGAACGTACGATTAGACTTTCTACAATCCTATTTGCTGATTTCAGTGCCTCAGTCGCAGAAGCCGGTATGTTATATACACCTTACACGAATAATATAGATCGTAAGGCGCACTCTGTGTACAGATTCCAATAGTAAAAAATACAGTGACAAATCATAGAAAACACATGAATTTGCGGCAATTAATGTCTATCGTAGACTTTAAAGCTTTATCACGATCGACCTAGAAGGCAACCTAAACTCGATCCCGAGGTTGTTTCATAATGCTACCACAACTCAATCAACGACTTTCCGCCGTAATGAATGTAGCTCAATTAGATTCTCGACGGGTTATCTGGACGCGAAAGCCTTTCAGAAATACAAGCCCTCTAAGGATAATGGTGTTAAATCAGCATGGGATTTCATTGAAACTGTAGCACATCTAGCAGGAGTGAAAGAGTACTCACCCGGATCTTTCAGTAATCTTCGCATCATCGGCCATCTTGAAGTCGTACCGCAGCACAAGCGAAGCTATGAGTTTCTCGATCTCGAGCCAGCTGATGTCTGTAGGCAGGTCATCATCAGTCTTCTCGTGCTCAATTATAATCGGCTTGTTACTCACGACGGCCAATGCAAGTTCTGGTACCTCCACCAAATGTGAAGAAATAGCGCTCTGGTATTATACATCGTTAATTGACTTCGAAGATCCTTTTCTCCTTTTTTGGAGGGTTTTTGTTGTCACTCACTTAGCTCTCCATTGCCCTCTTCATGTAACCATCTCTCGGGACGGAACTGGTCCGCATCCTGGCCCCAGACCTCCTGTACTCGATGGATCACCCACGGGCTCGTTCCAACTACCGTCTATCGAAGAAAAATATCAGTCAAATTTCTGAACGACTGTGGGATATCAGAGAATATAGAAACTCTCCAACCAGTAACTTTCCCTCCGGTAGTCAATACCTACACCGCCAGGTACGTATTTGCCGCCAATAGTCATGCCCTCAGGAGGGACATCCCTATCTAGTACTAGAGCAACGGATGGGGTTATCCTCATTCCTTCGTAGATCACAGCTTGAAGGTATGGAGACTCTTCTGCTTTAGCACTGCTGATTCTGCCGACCGAGTTACCCGCACCTCGTGTCTCTAAGTCAGTCCGAAGCTTTGTCAGCACACGCGGATTCCGCAAAAGGTTGAGAAAAACGGCCTGCATGGCAGTGGCAGTCGTGTCAGACCCCGCAAAGACGTTTGATGTCATCATGTATGTTATTTCTAGATCGCTTCTTGGGAAGAGGAAAACATTTCGTCAGCCTTCTGCCTTGGACAATTCACACCTGAGTGAGTACCTACGGTTGACCCTTGACAGCTTGTGCCTGGAAGAGCTGTCCCAATATCCCCTCCCGTTGTTCATCTTTTCGCCTTTCCACTTCGTTCTTTGCAAACTGGAAAAAATAGCCATTTCTGTCGTTGATGGCAAGCTGGTTTCCGAAGAGGGGCATGATCACTTTTTGGTGTAATTTGTAGAACCAGCCAACATGCATTACCCACGCGAAGCTGTCCATCTGCCACAGAGAAAGTTAGAGAATTTGCCGAATTTATTCAATGATAATAGAGTTGTCGGGAGCATGTAATAATCAACGTAACCAAAGTGTCGAACCAACGTGTCGAACCAAAGTGTCATCTTAATACGCAGTTGTCTCAAAGTACTAGAAAGGAACCACATACAGCTCGTTGGATACGCTCAAAGAGACCATTGTCTGATTCTGAAGAAAGGAAGCCGAAGGGCTTGTTGAAGGACACAGTTCCAATAACATCGAAAGCGTAAAGCTGAACCTAAAATCCAAGGTCGATGACTTGAGATGATTTTGCGAAGTTGTCCAGCTTTTGCAGCAAGCCATCTAATAATACATCGATTTCGGGTTCGAAGCGCTTGGTTGAGTCCATAGAATACGGCCGTGCCACTAGTTTGCGTTGTACGCCATGAATCTTTTCATTTCTCTCGTTCGCAAGATCAAAAGAACGCGTCCCTTGGACGACTGTGTAGGAGGCACTCTTTTGGAACGTTTTGCTGACGCCTGGAAACTGGTTAGATGGCTAGCGCATAGATGTAACATATCGATAAATCAAGTATGGAGCATTGCTTACTATAGATCTGGCGAAAAGCTTCCGGATCCCCTACGCTCCTATGTAGAATTAACAAAACGCGCCATATAGGAAAAGTGAGACGATCAACTCACAGCTCATTTGGCCCTATTCTGACAACTGGCCCGTACTTCTGATGCAATTGTACTATGTCACGATGCCATGTGCCTTTATACAGACTATACGCTCGCCAAACCTTGGATAGCTTGGCCGCCAATGGCCCTGGGAATGATGCTAAGGGAGAAAACACGAATTGATAAACAACGTAGACGCAAGCACTAACAGCGAGTACCGCGAGAAACGACACCGATGCCGGGACAGCTTGGGACATTTTTGCGTACATCATGGGGGAACTCAGTGCGAAGAGTTTACTCTTGGCGATGTTTTGGAGGATGACATCAAACTTACTGCTAACTTTAAACGCCCTACTGAGGGGCGAAGTGGTGCAAGCAGCATACAACAACGAACGATAGGTAATTATAACAAGGAGGGCATGCATATAGCGGATTACGGAGTATGAGTATTTTTACCCCGCAACGCAGGCTCCATACTTAGTAAGAAACCCGTGCTCACAAATATGAATCCCTGTCTGGAGTAAGTATAACTTTTGTTAATGCTTGCACCTGGTATTCATGAGGAGTTTTCGCTTTACGCGTAGTTGATAATGCAGCTAGACCGGAATTTTTATAGTAAGTGCACTAGGTGTCGTAAATCGAAAAAGGGCCTGGAATAAAGAGTGACCAGTAACTTCCAAGCTTTGTCTGTGGAGTGAAATCATCGTATCCATTATTACCTTGGGGTTGGCTTCTTCGGTTTCTCCTCTCGGTAGTTTGACCTACAAGGGTGGCAACGATACGGGAATCTCTTAAGTCTTTCTCTTAAGTCCATCACTTAAGTCCATGTTAGACATTTGTTAGGTCAATCAATGAAAGCTATGATAGGCTCCGTAGACCACCATTGCCCATGTAGTAATATGTAGTGCTACCAGCAAACACATATAATTTCCATAACGTTCTCAGCCTATGAATTATTTATTTGCGACTACGGAGTATACTAGGATTGTATTAGACGGGACTGAGTGACCCAGCCCGTAGCACGGACGGTTACCGATCAGGCCATTTGAAGTGAGGATAAGCGCATCACGGGCCACGGCCAAGTCTGCTGACTACCTTGAAGTGGTATTTGAACATCTCGAACCGTTCAATTGCTACTCTGTGGGACAATCCACGAGCTGGGCAAACGGAGTGATCAGCGGGATATAAGCCAAGCAATATCTGGCCATCCAAATCTTAAATCATCCGGCCGGTGGGAAACGGAGGATTGCGTATCGCAAGAAACATCCAATAATGAAACTACCCAACACAGCACTCTCTTTAACCAGCTACCCTCCTTAAATTATTTATTCTGCGACCCTAACCATATTCTTGTGATGTTATCACCGGCAGCAATTGAGCGACAACACGCATGTCAAGCCAGCTGTCAGGTGCATTAGTCACCTATAGTGGAGATAGTGGCCTTGGGTATATATTCGGGGGGTTTCCCCCCTTAGATATTGGAGGGCCAGGGGCCAATTGACCAACTACACCTACCTATGGCTATTGACCCTCTACTATCTACCTGCTATGTGACTGCTTCAAGGCTTCTATTCACTTTGGAACTAATACCTGCGCTACAGTTTACGCAATCTATAAAGGGCATACAAGATGGGGCGCCTACTAATAGGAAGCTTCACGACATGCAGAAGGTCGCTGGTATTGAGGAATTCCGAAGTGTTGGCTCTATGATCAAGTCAAAACTTAAGCACAGACTCGCAAAATTCTAGCCTCCAGCAGTATGTGATGAATAATTGGCTTAGGATGATAGTTTGTGTTGTTCAAGTGATTAACATCATATATTAAGCAGACCGTCTCTTAAAAGGAGTAAATACGACCAACGTCCATGTATCCGATGCCAGTCTACTGAGCAAAACTCGATAAAGAGTCTGCAGAGCTAAAGGATAATTGGAATTATAGAATAACACATCAAAGTTTTGACTCCTAACGACGCGCCATCTAGCTCAGGCGCCTAACGCTGGCTGTGTTCAAAAAACGAAAGTGCATCCCCAAGTGCGGTAGCAATCTCAGATTCAGTGCCGAGAACCGGGTACGTTAGGAAAAAATCGTGTGGCATATGTTTTGAGACATGAAGCCTAACCTGTGCTCCGTTAATCCCCGACTTCTGTTCCGCGAACTTACAGATCGAGTCAAGAAGCCCTTCCATCCCTCCGGTGGCAATGAAAAGGAGTGTCTTGGTAGCGAACGGGTGATTTAGCGGTGAGATGAAGGCTGAGGTTTGTTCTGTGAGTTCGCCATCAGGAATATAGGCGCTTGCTCCCCATGTCGGCAGCGAGCCGTCAAGAAGATCGGTGCGTGACGCTGCCGATTGTTCATACTTCAGACCAGACTCGAGCGTTACATCCACCCAGGGCGAAAAGCATAATGCTCTACCTGGTGGATTGAGTAAGCGTTAGTATCATCCCAAGTTTCGCTAACAGTATTCAGCGGGCTATAAATACCTGGCGTTGGAATTGGTGTCTGAGCTGTACCCAAAAACCGCAGCAGAGCAAGGACAAGGTTACCCCCAGCAGAGTCTCCTACCAAACTGATATTCTCAGGTTGAATGCCAAGATTGAGGACATAGTGGTACACGGTCAGTAAATCCTGAACTGCAGCTGGGAATCGCGCCTCTGGGCCGGCTAAGCGGTACTGGACATAGAGAGTGTTGGTCGTCCCTAAATGCTTCGATAAGACATTTAGCATAGCACGACCCGTCTCTTCAGGGTCCCATCCTAAGACGAATGCACCACCGGGAACAACGATAGCAACCTTGCGAACTTCCGAGACGGGATGATCTTTAGATACAGGGGCGGGGTGCCAAACCGCTCCTACCGAAGTCGGTCGTACTGATGTCGGATTGAAGATGCCAAAAAAGAGTTGTGGATCGGGCGGGCCGATCAAGACGAACCGTGGTTGAGATTTCCCTGAAATTGATTGAGGCAGTCGCTGATATCGGGTCGCCGTGGAATATTCAAACACGGCACGCAGCATCTTCACCCCGATGCTTGTCTTGAAACTCCATGTAGATACTGGGCGCAACGGTGGGAATATATACTGTAGAGAGTTGAATAGTAGTTGAGGTGCTGTCCTGCACACAAACAAGACAGTGAACACCATCTTCAACGGCTGAGAGGACCATATTGGTTCCATCTTCGTGAAGTTCTTTGCTGTCCCGGAGCAGAGAACGCAGTTCAAAGGGAAACGACCGCGTCTAATGTTCGTCAGAATGACGGTGTATTTTTAAAAGAAGATTCAGGACGGGGTACGTGATGATAGGAACAGCAAGCACCACGTATTGTGCTTGGAGAGCGGTGAATTTGAGATACCTTTCTTATGTGGCACGTCAAATAATACCTTGGGCCTTCATACTAAGATATATACTAAACGGATAAACATCTGTCCAATTGCTAAATGGCGTTCTATACATAGGACATGGAGGAAGGGCTAAGATGCGGGGGTTGAGGGTTGCATCTAACAATCTTGGCTGCATGTATCCCCCTCCCATTCAAGCATTTCTCTCTGCAACTCAGTCTTCACTCCAAGGGTCTCAACACCGTTTTCTACAGGAAAGACTGTCTGCAAAATCTACTTCGAATTTTTTCATTCATGATACACACATTAAATACCTTTATTGATGCGACACTGTTGCTGATTCAAATAAGATTAGTATTGGTTCTCGATGTGGTAGATAACAAGGGCCTGAACCAACAATATATCCCCCCCCCCCCCAACCTACTAGGTAAGCAATAATCATAAGACGTAATGTTCCTTCTTTCCCGCTCCGTGCCAAGAAGCCAATCTTATGTCTCCCCCGATTTTGCCTTTCATCTTGAAGATCTTAACTTTGAATCGCACCGAAGCGAGCAGAACAAGGAGGTATGGATACGCCGAAACTCCGCGTAGCTGTCACCCAGGCAGAGCCAGACTGTCTTGATCTCGGGGCAACAGTCGACAAGACTGTAAAGCTCATTGCCGAGGCAGCGGCCAATGGCTCGAAGCTTATTGCCTTTCCAGAGGTCTGGATTACTGGGTATCCAGGGTGGATTTGGTGAGGATGATCTCATTTGACTCCATTTTTCAAGCTTCAGGGCTTCGTAGATTCTAACATAAACTGAACGTTCAGGAGCCGAGCAGTAGATCCTGCTATGTCTACTCGATATACACTGAACGCCCTCGCAGTCGATTCGGCAGAAATGACACTTATTCGACAGGCGGCCCAGGAAAACTCTATTGTGGTCGTACTTGGCTTCGCTGAGCGTAGTCCCACACATAGCTTGTACATCTCTCAAGCCATCATCTCTGCCCAGGGAGAATTACTATTGAAGCGTCGCAAGATCAAGCCAACTCATGTAGAGAGGACTCTGTTTGGCGACGGCTCTGGCTCTGACCTTTACAATGTAGTGGAGATAGACTTCGGGGATGATATCGGAAAAGTCAAGATTGGAACGCTGTCTTGCTGGGAGCACGCGCAACCGCTATTAAAGTATCAAACATACGCACAAGGTGAAGCTGTCCATATTGCCATGTGGCCGCCGATCGATCCACATGGGGGTACGGATACCCTGACTCACTGGGCCCAGTCCGCAGAAGGTTGTCTGAATCTATCGCAGACGTACGCCATCGAAGGCGGAACTTTCGTACTGCACTGCACTGGGGTTGCAAACCAAAAAACCATTGACACGCTTCAGACCCAGAACGGCCTAGGTTTCAACAAACCTGGCGGGGGCCACAGTTGCGTGATTGGGCCGGATGGTAGAAGGCTAACCCCTCCGCTTGGTGATGGCAACCCATCTACAGAAGGCCTTGTATATGCGGACCTCGATATGACCATGGTCGTCGCCAACAGGCATTTCATTGATGTTGTTGGTCATTACAGCCGCCCAGATCTGCTGTGGCTTGGAGTCGATAGAGAGCAGAAGAACACTGTCGTGGAAAAGGCCGACACCGCAGATAAATAGAACCATGATAAATGTTCGTGTTATATTGTGGAGCTCAGCTGACAACGGATCAAACATCCTATAAGTATGATGACACTTCCGAAAAGCTAATGTATTTTGTTAAAATGAAAGTGTGCTACAGTAGGTAAATCCTACACGAGTTTATGACTCGGGCTTTAGGCAGTGGGTGTCTTGATGGCAGCCCTCGGTTCATTACAAAATTCTTGACAACTTCATCACCCACTCGCAGGCGATCCTTGACTGCAGTCCCGCCGGCCATTTTCTGTAATTCTCCCATGTCCGCAAATAAACGGCTGTTATAAAGGGTATTTATGAGTTCCGGCACTAGGTCGTCTGTTATGCCCAGAGGAGGACTGTATCGTAGCTTCAGAGCGCCTTCGCCATGCAACCGGAGTCTTCCCAAGCGTGAATATTTATCGGTATCATGTGTTCTTTCTATACCTAACAAAAGACAATCCTGCTATAGGCGATGTATATTATTGATTCTGTCATCTGTGATTAACCTCTCTGAGACGACCAGGCCGAAGCAATTACGCGGAAAAAAAAGGGTTCGGGGAAATCTACTGTAATATCCTTGGAGGGCAACGCAAAGGAAACATGTTCTGTCTTTTCTGTCGATCCGGCCTCCGCAGTATAATTGGAATACATGAGTTTGGGGAAGTGCAGTGTTTATCTCCTGCGTAATTTTCTAGGACTTGTATAGTGTATTCTTTGGAGGTAGAGTACTGGTTGCGCTGGATATACAGTGGCTGGATGATTCCTTTGATAACCAATTCTCCACTTTCGAACTGACCGAACGAACTTCTTGCCTTGTACTTCATGTCGTAATCGAGAAGCTCAGATGAAATAGTTGTCCCTGTGATTGGCGGTTGAGGTAATATCATTTCTCTCCCGCACAAGAGCCGAGACGGTATTTCCCTGGCATATCCGTACAGGGATATCGCCAATGAGCATGTATTTCTTTACGCTAGAGAGATTTATATTTAATGAGTGATAGATGTCTTGAAGAGAATGTTAATTCATAGCCACCGCCATCTGGTAACGATTTGCTACCAAAGGCAAAGGATCCTTCATGAAGGTTGTCACAGCATTCCCAGATCAATTCTCCTCGTGTGAAGTGAAGGACTCGGGGGGATAATTGACGCTCACGATGGATCCAAGCACAAGAATGGGAGGCTTTATACTTGTAAAAGTATATTGGCCGATTTTCCGAGTCTATCGTGAGGTTGTACGTCTCTTCCGATTCGCCGACTTCCACCTGCGGCTAGAAGACTTGCCGAGACGGTCGGCCTCGCGAAGCCAATCCTCGCCGTTCAAAGAATCTTGGACTATACATAAGCAATTAATCTAGAGCTAGCGGGCTATATTTAGGTTAGTCTTTCCTAGGGTGTTAATAAGTGTGCAGAGAAGTTGGTTGCTTCTGTACCTCCAAACCATTTACAAACTTGTATCGCGTCTTGGAAAGTTCCAGGAAGCTTCGACATGAGCAAGCCCACCTCGTGTCGGCACCGGATAGTAACAGGGGGTTGTCCCTAGCCCCTCGTATCCCCCAGCAATAGCCCAGCGTAATTTACTGGTCTTGACAGCCGAAATAGTCCTCTGTGACGCTGTGACTAGAGTAAAATACCATGTCTCGCGAGCTTTCCGTGAAGCTAGTAGACGCGTTGGCTTAAACAAGCGATCTGACTTTCGTCGGTGGCTGTATCCAGCTGCCTGGATCGGTGTAGTCACCCGACAGCGAGGTTTCTGAGCCGATAGGGAAGCAGTATCGTTTTTAGGATTGGAATGTGAATATATATCAAGGGCTTGGAGGTATATGGTTAATTAGCATTATCATGGTCAGTGTGAATTCGGCATATCGAAAAGATAGCCGAAGCATCTAATTCATGCGAATTGTTGATGAACAACATGCCTCCTTCTCAAAATTCTCACAACTAATGCTTTTGTCATCATGGGTTTCGATTTAACCTAAACTGGCAAAGAGTCCTATTCCTTCTTATCATCCAAGAAACGCCTGAATGCAGTTTCATTTCTGTTTTTCTAGTTATATTAATTACATCTTAAACAATCTTATGCTGCCCCCCAATATCCCGGGTTTATCCCGACATGTTCAAAGCGTCCTAATTACCCTGAGATAGAATACCACGGCTGACGAGCACTCAGAAATACCTGCGTCGAGAGGGGAGCTACTTACCACACGGTTTGTAGGCCATTAACACCCACAGGTTGCTCCGCTATTGTGGCGATTCTGAATCCGTGTCGGAGTCCATCTGCCTCTTCACGGACATCATAATCGGAGATGGCAGTATGTGCGGTGACTCTGTTATCCCACAGCGTCACCGTTTGGTCATCCCATTTCACGCGAACCTGGAGGTCCTGGCTATGGGATATATGCTAGAAGCGCAGAGTCAGGTAAATTAACCCCACTGAAGCTCTTTGGGCAAAATAGAATAGACATACGTTAAATAAGAGTTGAAGTATGGCATCGGACTCCTCTTTTTTAAGACCGATGATACGCTTCGTGAAGCCTGGATTGATAAACAATGCGCGTTCGCCAGTAACCTGATGCACGTAATATAATTAAAATCTATCCGCATCGCCTCCCTGGTGTGAAATGGCCTGCACGTACCGGGTGGATTCGCACAATAGGATGCTCTGACTTGACGGGCTCCCGCCTAACGTGTTTCCCATGACCCCGCGCATTTTCTGCTTGAGGGAAGCCACTATGCTCAGCACGTAGCCCCTCGAGCAACTTTTTGATAGGCTCAGAGAGCCTCTCATACGCCGCCACCTGCGAAACCCAGGCGGTATCGCCACCCGTTTGTGGTACAGCGAGCAGAGTTAAGAGCGTGATTCCAGGCGGCTGGTGCTCGTATGAGACGTCAGAGTGGTAGCCAGTCGATGTTAAGCTATCCCCTTTGAACTGCAGTCTGTAAAGGTTATCGGGGCCGAGATAGATATTGTGGAATTCAATTGCGCCTTCAACATGAGCGCCAACGGGCTACACACCGTATTAGCAATTGATTCACATCTGTTCGCTGGAGAAGTGGCTTACATGGACATGTAGTCGACCGTAATAATTCCCAAATTCTTTCTGCTTCTCGACCCCGATGTCTTTGAAGTTTTGCCCCCTGAATACTACTACACCACGCTCAGCTACGAGGAGTGCTAACTCGTCTTTCTGAACGTCGCTAAGCTCTGAGAGCTGCAAGCCACTGATCTCCGTGCCAATCCGAGGTGTGAGCTTCGTAATCTTGACATTAGGGTCATTCAATTTAAGAAGATGTGGCTTCGCCTTCTCAGCGGCCAAACCTCGATCAACAAAGTCGAATGACTCAGTTGGCGGAAATTTTGTTTCTTCGTCATACACAGGCAAATAATGGGAATATGGGTACTAGCGCTCTCAAAAGTTATTCACTGTTCCATAGCTCAGCTGTAAATAGGCTTACTGACTGTAGTATGTTGTGCGGCATCGAAGGCACGGTTGAGTTTTAGCTTGGCGATCTCGCCGAGCTCGGCGGCGCTGGTGGTAATTTCCGCAACAGAGGGTGCCATTGTACTATGGTTCATGAACTACTAAGAGAAATATGATTTTTCGAGTTTTATCATCCTTTATATGTATCTTCTGTCATTCCCTCGGCTCAGTAAGTCGCGAATGGTGTTGACGCGAGACCCCGCAGATTGCTAATCACGACCCCCAATGATGCCATGATAGCTACGCAAACGTGCTCTTGGACTTGTCTACCCCAACATAGCTCAGTAGCAATATCCAGAAAGTTAGTGTCCATCAACGGCCAATTATTTGCCAAGATCCTGAAGAGATAAAATATCCTGGATGGCTCGCCTTGGGCGGCGCATCTTATTCGTAGGGTGAAGCCGGATAACCTATTCTAGCGTCCCATAGGGGATTGACATCATATTACTTGTTGATTCTTCACCAAGTTCAATCTACTTTATTATTCAGCATGGTGTGTCAGTGTCAGTTGTTTTGATGAGTCACAGATATGACATGTAACAAGCAGGTGAACACTAGGATAGCGTAAAAGAATTTCATGGTTTTCACTTGATATTGCTGATATTTAACAGTGTGCTCTGACCATGACGATGATCGTCTCGCAGATCGCATTCACTAAGGCGCGCAGAATACACGGTGTGTCTAGTTAGGTACGCACTTTCATTGGCTACCTAAATAAAACTAATTTTTATTGCTACGTAAGGTGTATTAGGTTATTGGACATACAGGCATCATTACTAGGCTAGCTATAGTGAGAGCGAATGTAAATTTGAAAATGGAAGAATGTTACTCCGCATCTTAGGGTTAGGGTTAGGGTTAGGGTTAGGGTTAGGGTTAGGGTTAGGGTTAGGGTTAGGGTTAGGGGTTAGGGTTAGGGTTAGGGTTAGGGTTAGGGTTAGGGTTAGGGTTAGGGTTAGGGTTAGGGTTAGGGTTAGGGTTAGGGTTAGGGTTAGGGTT